>JAOEGL010000005.1:135106574-136306574 GCA_034509955.1 Urosaurus nigricauda | reverse complement strand
AAATGGCATGACAAGTCAGATAGTCTTGGAAATCTGACATTTGTAGCCATTATAATAATTTACAGGGAAGCTGTATAATTTCTTTTAAAAGAGTTTCCTTGTAGTATGAGCTTAAGACTTTCACCACTCCATAAGCAGACATTGAGGATCAACAGACAGATCTAGATTCATTGGTTTTTTACTTATAATCATAGTGTCAGCTGTCATCTTTTCAACAGAATCTATCAGGTTCTTTTTTTCAATCTGGGTTCAGACTATGTTTCTTATAAAAAAAAAATGCAAGCATGCTGCCAATAAAGTGATGCCAGTTTGATGCTTTTCGGTTTGGGTTCCACAGGGTTCTATCCTTCCCCCTTTGTTGTTTCTTCTTTATACATTGTCTTGTGGTAATCTTCTTTGAACCTATGCCCAATTCTGATGAAAAATTGGGTAGGTATTTCTACCCCAGAATTCTTTCCTGATGTAAAACTCTGTTTTATGATATGTGTTTCATTCAGCTTAGCACAGAGGCTTCTTCATCTCTTGAAGCCTAAGATGGTAAAGGTGGAACTGAATATTTGGTTTCTAAATCATTGTATATTATTACTGTTAATAATGTTCACTATCCTGTGGAGGAAAGAAATAGCCCTGGTTTGTTTGGGGTTTTTTTATTCTTCTTTGTCTTTGTTCCTCACATTTGAATAATACATGGGGGCCTGAGCAGACAGGCCAGGAGACCACAGGCTACACCCATGCTTTCCTGGCCCTGGTGCTCACCTGGGTTGGTCCATGGGTCGGCACTGGGACGGGCTGGTGTTCTCACACCCATCCCTGCACCAACTCCAGGACTGGTATGATGTTCCTTACCTTGCTGGCCATCAGTCCAACTGAGGAGCCCCCCAGTCACCCTGACTTCGAACAGTGCACCTGGCTGCATTTACATGGCCAGGAGTCCCATTACCACATTAAACATGGTGACTGGGGGGCTTCTCAGTTGGATCAACAGCCAGCAAAATAAGGAGCAAGAGTGGGGAGGCTCTCTGAACAGCCCAGATTTGCTGCAGAGTTTCTTAGAAATTCTGCACAAAACCACAGAACCACCAGACGGACAGGAACCTGCCTGATCTTGCCCCAGGGGTTTTCACCTGCATCACCTAAACTAGACAATGTGTGCCTCCATCATCTAAGCTAGACAAGGCTGGAGGGAAGACGGGACTTTTGGATCATGCAGAGAACCCCCAAGTCACATCGTTTCCCTCTCAATATTGTCAAAATGAGACCTTTTATGTCTGTAGTTTACCACATTGCAGGCCAGGAACGTTCTCAGAACATTCTCAGAATGGTACAAAACGGGAGCGGCCCCTTTCAATCCCATCCGCTCCCATTTTGTACTGTTCTGAGAACGTTCTGAGAACATTCCTGGCCTGCAATGCGGTAATATATTTTGTTTCTTCTATAAGAGGAAATATGCTTTAGGCCACATTCCAACTATGATTTAAAGCAAATTGCTGATCAGGTTATATGACCATTGTTCCCATTTGAAACCAGTTCCAATTGCAATGAAGAGAGGCAAATTAAAAAAAAAACACTCTTTCCTGACACTAATTCTTTGGCTATTCTTTTGAAAAGAACTGATTCCAAGCATGTTCAACAAGTGGGAACGACGGATCTGAATAGCATCATTCTGGCTGTGGCTGTCAGAGTGTCCAGAGGCATGAAGCCCCATGGACACCCCTTTTCAGGGTCAAGGAGAAGTGGCATTTTGCCACTTCTCCATGGCCCAGAAAAATGCTGGATTGAGGGTGTTGGGCTGCTGCTGAGGTTGCCCTGGCCCCAATCTGGTACAAAAAGGGGCGGCACAGATCTACCCCTTGGGGTGGTGTGTACTGGCCCTGTGTTGCTTATTTCTAGTCAATATTGGCCCAAAACAGATGGACCACATAAAGTGGCTTCTGGCCACTTTGGGGGTGTGGCATGTATATGACGCATGCCCCAAAAGAAGCCAGAAGTCACATCCAGGCTGCACCAAGTTAACAAGAGCTGGCCCTTTTAGGAGTGGTTTTAATCCTCTCCTGCTGGCTGTCAGTTTGGGATCATGACAGCGGCCCACTTCATGCGGTCATGTGGTCACAGCAGTCCTGGCTCAATCAGAGATGGAGCAGCCAGAGGCTACTCCTTCCGAGCCATCTGCGTCAGCCCATAATGCTAAGATTATCTTTTTCTTCTCTGTCCATCATTTCATCATGTCCCATCAGTTTTTTAATAATATTTGTATTAATTATATAAAATAAAATACAACATTTTATACATCATCATACATCCTTCATCTTTAGAAACATATTTCTTGATATGTCCCATCAGTTTTGATGTCCTTTCATTAACTGCCTATTGCTTAAAAAATACATATAAGCTTCTTATTCTAATGTCTGAAGCCCTACATGATTTTGCTCCTTTATTTCTCATTATTGCCCTGCTTGGGACCCTTGAACTCTATGTTTTTTATTCAATCCAGGGTTTCTTGAACGTTAATTTGGCTGTATCTTCTTTGAATCATCTTCCTGAATGTCTCCTCTCTTTTCAATTACTGTTTTTGAATCCAACTTTGAAACTTTTTTTTATTTTCTAAAGCTTCTAGAACTTCAGTTTATTACAACTTCTCATCTTCAGAATATATGCATATAGATTGTTTATTTTTTCTGTATTTATATTAATCCCTTCATTCATTCATATTCCCTTTTTATTATCATTATATTATGCCTTTGGCAATTATACATGTGTTTTTATTATTTTGATTTTGTACAGTGCCATGGGCATCATCATTGCCAAAATGCTTTCTTTCATCCAAAGAAACCAGCCAAAGATGTCTTGACTAAGTGTGTCTAAGATTCAAAATAATAAACAATTAGAACAAGTACATCACACATAACTTTTTCAACTGACGAGCCAAAGAAGTTTGGATTATAGATGTGACAATCCCTGGGGATAGCAGAATTGAAGACAAAGAAAGAGAAAAGAAATATCAAAAGCTGCAAACTGAGATTCAGTGCCTCTGGAAAAAGGAAATACTGCAGTTTGGTTCTAGTACTGACAGGTGCTCTAGAAAAATTTCCAAACAGACTGACAATGTATCTGAATGAAATTTCTGTAGAGAAGATTACAAAAACACAATTATAAACAGTGGCATGCTTTGGAACATGATACCTCACTGATCTTACAGCCTTGGATAAAATCTCAGTCACTGTTGGTCAAACCCTAGTCTGGTAAATTGTGAAATCAAACTATTAGTTTTTATTTTGCCTACTGTATCTAGACTAAGGATGCCTATTTCAATGCATTTCCCCAATCCCATCTGTATTTCCATCTTTCTTTTTGTCTTTTCCCAACTGAACTGACTAATCTACATATTATAGACTAATATACAGTTTGTAAGGCCATTTTCCTTTGAATTTTGTGATACAGTTCAGCTGTAAATTCAATATATATATATATATATGTATATGCATATTTTATGAGAATTGTATACATTGAAAGTGTACATTAAAACATGTATTTCAGTTCAAATGTGCATGCTGGTTCAATGATAATAATAACAGACTGATGCAAAAATGGCATGGAATTGCTTTATGAGGCAACATACTGATGTCCATTTAACTGGAGATAATCTGAGATTCAGTTTAGGATTTTAAAAATTCAAAGTGTGGGTTCTGCCAGAGATCTATAAAACAAGAAGCTTTTCTTCATCTACTTAGTTCAATATCCTTTACTCTGAATGGCTTTCTATTATTTTCATGTGCTTCTTCCTGAGACAATTTAATTAACCATGCCTAGGGATATCATCTCCACAGATATTTATTTATTTGCTTGTTTGTTTAATTTTAGGTGTTATGAATTAAAGTTGTAAAATAATGTTGGTCATGCTAAAAGTAACAATTTCACTTCTAATTTTCAGACAGAGCACATCCAAATATCTACATTTGTCACGTAGCGGTGTCTCTTACTTTTAAAAACAAGCTGCTAAATGATTAAGCAACATACTGTTTTTATGCTCATATGTATTTCACGCATTCCTGATTGTTCCATGACTGAATTTAGTGGACATGTTTTTGAAATCATGAGGAATGAAAGCTGTAAAGTCTCTGTATTGCCCTTTTATTACACCGTTGAGAACCAAAATTGTAGACTTCTTTCAGAGTTTTCTAAATTGTACAGTTTTGCCTGCAGAAACCGACGAATGGAGTGTTGAATGGGCAGCTGGTGTAATCATTGATCTTAGTTGGTGGTCAAGAAACAGTGACAATTTAATGAGCAATCCTGGTTGGACATTTAATTGTCCTCTAATTACATGACATGCAGTTTGTTATAGCTTCTCATTATGATCTTCATTTCTTCCTTCTTTGTCTGCTGAGTTTTTTGTTTTTGTTTTTTTTAAAAGAGCTATATAAAGGCTCAGCAGGAGAACAACCATAGTTTTACAAGCTGATCTCAAGGAAAGACATTGGACACAGATTTTCTACCTCTCCATGTGAGAAAGAGAATAAAATAACCAATTTGCTGAGGGGCAGGGAGACATGTTAAAAAGATCCCTGAAATAAGAATCAAGGGGGCTAAAAATGAGACTAAAAATCATAGCCTAGAATTGGCCCCCAAAAGATTTGTTTTCAGATTCTGGGTAGTGGTGGACTCCCTTTCCTCCCTCCCTGTGTTAGTGTGTTTCTGAGAAGCCCATCTAACTTTGCAAGGACATCTAAAGAGTTGGCTATTTGCTGAAGAAGAGCCCCAAGCTTTACTCCAGTGCTCTTAGTGAGGGATAAATACAAATCCTGGGTTCTCCCAGGATTTGAACTTTGGCTGCTTTCCCAGCTGTGTTATCGTGTGCCTTCAAGTAATTTCTGACTTATGGCAACTCTAAGGCAAACGATAATGGATTTTTCTTGGGGAGATTTATTCAGAGTGGCTTTGGCTTTGTCTGAGACTGAGAGAATATGACTTACCCAAGGCCACTGAGTGGGTTTCCATGACTGAGCAGAGATTTGGATACAGAGGAGCAGGCTATAAATAAAACATCATCATCATCATCATCATCATCATCATTTGAACCCTGATCTCCAGAGTCATAATCCAACATTCAAACTATTCTCTGCAGTCTCTCTCTGATCTTGTAGTTACCTGCATTGGATTGAAGTTTCTATCCATGTATGTTCCATATTTCATAACTCTGATGGTGTGGTATGTGGCAATATTCAGCTTTCTCTATTGGTGAGTCCCCTTAAGGGATCTTGTGTGTGCAAACAACTGAGGGTGAGACCATGAACCAACATAGGTCCCATAGAGTCGTCCCACAGAATTAGTTTAGCAATGGGATGGGAAAAATATTCAAAAATATTTTTCAAAAGTGTTGAGAAACTCTGACAAGAATAATCCTGGATCGACCAGAATCTTGATAATTGCATAAAATGGTGGTTCTGAAAGAAACTCTGTTTGCTGAAATGTTAAGGTAAGAAAAAAGATTACACTAAGTAGAAATACAATAGTTAAAGGAGTGGTAATGTAAATTCAAGAATATCAGTTTAGTTTTGAAGATAAGGAAGTATTAAAGAAGTCAAGGAAGATACAAGAAGCTCACATGTTGACTTTTGTTGTGTCTATGGTATAGTATAGAATGGTTAGATGTTTATGTCTGCTCATGTTGGTGTTTGTATACTATGTTTGTTGTGTTAATATGGTGTTCAATGTATGTGACTTTTTAAATTTTTGTGAATAAAAAAAAATGGTGGTTCTATGTAGAAAACTTCATTTTCTGTGCTGAAAATACTATTTCTGTTTCCAGTATAGAAAATAAAACACTTATTCTATGCAAAATTCTGTGCAAATTTTGCGCAGAACAAGTCCCAAATTGTGAATGGGCTCCCAAAGCCACATAGTTGTCAAACGCTTTCTCACAAAATTGCTAAAAATTATTCATTGTTTCCTTTAAGAAGAAAATTAGTGACAAATTACGTACCTAGTTTAGCATGACAAACTACAGCAAATTGTAACTGACAAGAGACTGTTTACCCGGCCACCCTGGGACCAGAAATTATGGGGAACACAGTGATTTTTCTTCCTTAAATGAACAAAACATAACACACTTCATTCATGTTAGGTTCCAAGTAAGCCGATTCCAAGGTCTCCCAAAGAATGGTATCTGAATGGGACATAATTGCATAAGTCAGAAGATATGTATTACAATACAGACTCAAATGCTGAAAATTAAATCCACCTCCTGAAAATTATCTTGGAGAGAAGCTTTTGGTTATTGCTAGAGGGTAATGAATTGCTGGTGAGTTACTTTGCTATTGCAAATTGAGATTTTCTTCCTCGCAAGCTCAAGTAATTTAGCTGAGCTTGGATACTATGCACCTTGAGTTGCATAACTCAGAGCACTTTTTACAGTTCTGCTTCAGGCAACAAAATATCTTGTCCTCTGACCATATATAAATATGGTCTACATTTACATTTTACTAAAGATATTTTAGTGACTAATAATTTTAGTTGTTGTGTGCCTTCATGTCATTTCTGACTTATGACAAACCTGTCATGGGGTTTTCTTGGGAAGTTTCTTCAGACAGGGTTTGTCATTGCCATACTCTGAGGATGAGAGAGTGTAACCTGCCCAAAGTCACCCAGTGGGTTTACTTGGTTACAGTCAAATTCAAACCTGGTCCCCAGAGTCCTAGTCCAACACTCAAAGCACTGCTACAAAATAATTACTTTAACTGTAAACTTGAAGAAATGATAACCTTGTGGTGACTCTGAAGAGGTCGTTCTGTCTCTGGTATATCCCACACATAGCATGAAAATATTATATTCACATTAAATATTATTATCTTTGATTCCTAAGTTTTTATAAATTAATTGGTTACAATTATAATTCCTTTTCTACTCAGAGCACATAAGTATTTTCCCATTTATTCTCAGAATTACCCTTGGGTGACCAAGGATTAAAGTATTTATATAACACATTCCCCAAAAGGTTTCAAGTTGATTTCATGAAAAAAAAATGCAACTTAGGAACCAACACTATAATATTAAAAGCAGGAAAAGCAGGAACAGCCATAAGGGGGATAAATTAAAAAGTACTGGTTAGTATTTAGTTGTACAGACATTAGCGAATCAGTATTACATTGAGCCTTCCAAGTGTGTACATTAGTACCTTAAGAATGAAGGATAGGATATTATAGCTATTAGGATTATAACCTTCCTTAACTGTTGCCAATTACTGGGCATTGATCATTCAAGATTTGAGAAAGAAGTGTATTGACAGCCAACAAGAGATATGAGACAGACACCTTGTGATATTTATTGCTGTTGTCTGGAATGTGATTATGTTCAACTGCTTGCATGGAAGTCTTCAGTTCACTTTAATGTCAGTACGGCTAGTTGTCAATCAAATTGGTCATTCTGCCTTGGCTGCTTAGAGAGGTAACTGTCTTTTCCAACAGAGTATACTGCATGCTGAAGACAAATATAGAAAATATGCATGCAAAACACAACAGTAATGTAGATTTGTGCTAAGGTGTAAATGCATATCTGCTCTTGCAAATAAATATGTTGAGCCTTGATGGAAATGTTTCACTTTGAGGAGAGCTTTGGAAAGAGAGAGTAAATATTTCATAGTCCTATCCCATGACCATATATATATATATATATATATATCACTGCTTCCGTGTTCTGGCAGAAGTAGTAATTGGTCTTCCTACTTCTGTAGACACTATATTATCCTTTATTTCATTTATCTACAAGAGGCTCACTCTGATCTGGCTTCATGATGACAGCATATAGCCAAAGATATCTGTCATAACCACTTTTATTATAATATTTGGTTGATTTTAAAGTTTAATAAACAACAGCATTTTGATGTTATGATTATTGAAGCCAAGTCAGACAGATGGTAGTGCTTTTTGTCCTTACTCTACTTTGTTATGAACAAAATTAAAGAGGATATGTGGCTTTACAAGGAAAAGGCAGCACCCATTGGTCAAGCATTCTACATTCTGAATATATGAGAGCGGTGCTGAAAGGTTTTTGTCTCAACCAAGAAGGGAATGACCTAGAGCCATGAGTATGTGTGCCACAGAGGATGTGTGCCACATATTCACTTCAAAGTTTGATGCACTTGGTACAACCTTTCTCAACTTTCTTTAACCCTTCCAAAAACATTCTGATGTCTGGTCACTGAAATACTGCTCTTCTGTAGCTATCACCTTTGAATGGTTCAAAAATTTCCTTCCTTTCAAATTCTCTTTAAGGTTTGGAAATTGGAAATAGTCAGATGGAGCAAGATCAGGTGAGTAGGGTAGATGGTCTATGTACTCAAACCCCAAATTCTTCAAAACATCTATCATCCTGCCAGTATGTGATCAGACACATGGTCCTGCAAAAAGAGAACATCTTTCCAAAGCTTTCCTCAACATTTTTCTTTCAATGTCTCCTTTAATCGGTGCAGCACATTAAAGTAGTATTCTGCACTATCTGGCACTTCTGAAAATAATCAATCATCAAAATATCTTTTTTTTAATCCAAAATACTGTGGCCATGACTTTCCTGTTGCCCTTTGAGTCTTGAATTTGTTCAGCCATGGAGGACCTGAGTGCCACCAAGGATTGTTATTTGGTCTCTGGATCATAGTGATGTAACCATGTTTCATCAACATTCATGACTTGTTCCAAAAAATTACCAATAGATGACTAAAAATTCTGCAAAACCAATTGGGAAATATCTGCTTGATTTCATTTCTGGTCAATGCTAACAAGCAGGAAGATTATAATTTTGCAGAAATAAATGGGGCAGATTTTCAATACATTTAATTAGCCAACTGGCTTTCTTCAAGCAGGAGCTCATGTTCAAGTTTTATGCCAAGAAAGTCCTGAGATCAAAAAACCAGAGTAAAGACAGTGGATATAATGTCATAAAAAGCACAGAGTCATAACTGCTATCAGACAAGCATGCCCAGGCAGCATCAGTCAGAGACGATATAAAATAATCTTTTGTTGCTGCAACATAATAATATATCACATAAAATATATAGCAGGAATGTTCAATCAAAGTACACAAGACAAATGCCTAATAAAAATTTCTAATAAAATTGTCCATAAAAATACATCACTCTGCAGCACAAGTACTACAAATTAAGTTAGTGCAGAAGGGAACTGCCCTTCTGAGAATTTTCCATCATGGTCACATTTGCCACAGCACTTTGTTACTGTCTAGTAATATACACCTGTTTAACCTTTCAGCTTTTACCAATATCACAAATATGTCTGCATACCTGTGTGATGATATATAGATCACGCCTCACCCTAAATAAGCCATCAAAAATGGCACCCAAATTTTCAAATTAATGTTATGGATATCAAGGTAAGGATGGTTCCTTTTTGTATATGTGGTGGTCTAATATGTGTATGTTCATTCAATAAATTCTAAAGATATATTTTGTAATATTACCAGAAATGTTTCAGTTGGGCATTAGCCCTCTGTATCCACGGATTTTTTTATCACAAATTTAAGCATCCACGGTTTGAAAATATTTTAAAAATATGTAAATTCCAAAAAACAACCTTGATTATGCTATTTTATATAAGGGACACTATTTTACTATGCCATTATATTTAATGGGACTTGATCATCCACAGATTTTGTTATCCATGGGGGATCCTGGAACCAAACCTCAGTGGATAACAAGGGTCCACTGTATAGTAAATCTGGATCACTTCTTCAATATTTGACAACAGCAGCAAGAATATCGTTTGCTCAAACTGAAACAGTGACAATGGAGTGTTAAGGTTTCTGAGTTAGCCCAAGCAGCCACGTTAATTTAGGTTTTAAAGGATAAGCCAATTGAAAACATTTTGAAAGACAGGAAACCATTTATAGATTTTTTGTATAATAAGAAATCCAAGGATGTAATAATCTGTAGCTATAGATATTAAAAATTCTAGTAGAATTATTTAGATGGATCTGCAATGGTAGAATAATATTTTTTTTTCTTATCATTACAGCCAGGATTAGGAGGGTGTGAACCTTCCTGTGTATCAGTTGTATGTATTCTTTTTGGTGGGGTGTGTGTGTCCCTATTCTCCTCTTTTCCTTCCTTCTGTTTCCTTATCTGCAGTTATATATTATTTTGATTGTAGATTAGAATGTACTGAAACAAATTAATCTTAAAAACACACATCCAAAAAAATCCCACCAAATGTGTCTGTTTGAAGTAACAGTGATACTTAAAATGCTGTCCAGGCACTGACAGTCCATTCATCTCAAGGACCATTATTTTAACATCGGCCAAATCAGCTAGTGCAAAATGCAGCAGCCAGACTGTTGTCAGGCATGTGTTTTGAGAGATCATATAACACTAGAGTTATAAGAAATGTACCGGTTTCTAATTTGTTTCTGAGTTCAATTGAAGGTGCTGGATTTGACCTTTAAAGCCCCAAATAGCTTGAGGCCAGGATATCTGAAAGACCACCTCCTTCCCCATGAGCTTGTCTGAAATCTGAGGCTCTGTTACATGTTTCACTACCCTGCTAAGGCTATGTTGTGGGGTGCAAATGACAGTACTTTCTTTATAGCAAGACACTGACTATAGAATTCCCCTTTTAAAGAAGCCAGTCTGGCTCCATCCCTTTAGAGTTTCTGGTAAGCAGCAAGGCCCGTGTTGCTTCACATGGCCCTCAGTTCTTAAAAATCAGGATTGACTCTGCATAGTTTAACTGTCTATGGCTTTAAATTAGTTTTAAAGAGTATTTTAGTTTTGTTTTTGTTTTGTTTTTTTACAATATTTTTCTTCCTGTATTAAATGTTTAGATGTTGTGGATGGAGAGGTGATACGTGCTATAAATAAATACTAAGTCCCCACCATCTCTAGTACTAAATTGGAGGGAATTTTCATTCCTTCTTCTTTTGCTTACCTTGTGTAAGTGGCAGGCTTTTAACTGACAGATGCATCATCACACCAAGGCAACAGAGAAGAAAGAAATAACTTTCTTGCTTTTGTAATCCATGGGATAGCTGTGAGGAGATCTCAGTGGTCTGATGAACTCCAGCTGAGTAATGGCACTTGTACAGTGGTGATTGCTTTTTAAAACCCTTTATGGGTTTTTTTTTTTAAAAAAAAAAACTTTTATCACTGCTGCAGAATGGGGATATTGCTGTGATGTCTTTCCTTCCCATATGGCGGGAATCCTGTTGCTTGGTCCTGAATAAAACAGACCCATTGAAGCAATTGTTGAATGAAGAAACAACGCATTGGCACATCTGATTGAGTCACTTGTACTCAAAACTAACAATCGAATGACACCAATGTTCATGCCTTGTCTCATACATTTCTCCCAAACATTCTTAGGACCTTATTAGACGGGAGGAATTTCTCTTTATTGCAAATGGAGCCAATTCGAATTCATGTGAATTCGCTAGTTTAGCAAATTCACGAGAATTCCA
This sequence comes from Urosaurus nigricauda, assembly GCA_034509955.1. NCBI lineage: Eukaryota > Metazoa > Chordata > Lepidosauria > Squamata > Phrynosomatidae > Urosaurus > Urosaurus nigricauda. The sequence goes on along the minus strand of JAOEGL010000005.1, from coordinate 136,295,120 downwards.
ATTGCGTTTGAAATGCGTTCAGAATGACATCCCATTACCCAAAAATGACCCCCCCCCATTGCCCGAAATTGCATGAGATGCTTTAATTTGCAATAACGTAAAACCCATGATTGCTTTCGGAATGACTTCCCTTTTGCCCAAAATTGTGTGAGATACTTTAATTTGCAATAACGTGAAACCCCATGATTGCATTCGGATTGCTATTGGATTATACTTCCAATTTCCGTCAACTGATAAGGTTCTTATATAAGCTACCAATAACAGCAAAAAGTCTCATAAATAAAACTGATCTCACATATCCAAATCTCAATTAGCCCAAAATTTACCTAGTAATCCCAAATCAATGTGTAAAGGATCTGTACTATCTGCTACCTCCTTGGCCCTTCTTCTCTGTTCTTTACCTCATCTTTCCTGCCTAAAAATGCATAGCATCTGTTGTGCTTTGCTCAGTTCTTCAATTACAGGGAAACAGAGAGACTCTTTCCCCTTACCTTTTGTGGTGGCACTCTCTGCTACTGTCTGTAAATGTGTGCCAAGAGCATGATGATTTAACCTGGGAGAAGTCAGGAGGTGGTGCTTGTGGATTTAATACTTCCATCTTTTACTTCATAATTTGAGCACTGTCCATAGTTTATTCTTCTCAGTTTATTCCAGCACTCACCTTCATTACTACAGTGTCTGCATGATCTGTCTTTTAGATTAGAGTACTCTGATTCCAGTAACATCCATGGCAATAGCCTATGGAGTTTATCAGACAAGGGAAATTGGAAGTACAATCTAATGGCAATCCGAACGCAATCATGGGGTTTCACGTTATTGCGTATTAAAGTATCTCACACAATGTTGGGCAAAAGGGAAGTCATTCCGAACGCAATCATGGGTTTTACGTTATTGCTTATTAAAGCATCACACACAATTTCAGGCAATGGGCAGTTATTTTGGGGTAATGGGAAGTCATTCTGAACGCATTCAGAACACAACTGGAATTCACGTAAAAATTCGCTAAACTAGCGAATTCCCGTGAACTCAAATTGGCTCCAACTGGCTCCATTTGAAATAAAGAGAAATTCCTCCCGTCTGATAAATTCCTATGAAATCCTAGGATTTGCAGTTTAGGGAGAGGCATTTAGAACTCTTAGCCAAACATTCTGGTGCTACAAACTGTAGGATTCTATAAGTTTTAACTATAGCAGTTTAAGTGGAATCACAGTGCTATAGTTACACAGTATGAGAGGGATCCTGGTGTGCTTGCTTCTTCACCCTGCCTTTCCAGTAACTTTAAGTCACTCTCCCTATTCCAGCAAATAGCACATAGTCTCTTTTTATGTAGTTCCTGGCTTTTTAACTAAACCAAATATCCACTTACTCTTTAAGAGCTGTGTAGCCTGTCAAAATTATGACAGAGCTTACAGAGGAAAATTATGTTTTATATAATTTCTACTATTGTAGCACCTGTCAGCATAATGGATGATATTTGCTGTCTCCTGCAGAAGTAAACAATTCATTTTATTTGTGTTGAAAAGTCTGTGAAATTATTTATTTATTTTATATGTCACCTTTCTCCCTGTGTGGGACTCACGGTGACCCGCAGAGGAACTTGTTGTTGTTGTGTACCTTCAAATTGCTTCCAACTTATGGTGACCCTAAGGTGTACCTATCACATGGCTATCTTGGCAAGTTTCTCCAGGAAGGGGTTGCCATGGCATTCCTGTGGGGCTGAGAGAGTGTTACTTGCCCAAGGTCACCCAGTGGGTTTCCATGGCTGAGCCAAGATTTGAACCCTGGTCTCCAGTGTCATAGTCCAAGGTTCAAAACATTCCACCATGCTGGCACTCAGTAAATACAGGTTTTGTTTTTTTAAAAAAAAACTCATTTAAAACAGTATATAATTATTTTCAAAAGTTTTTGGAAAGCACACCCATCAATAAAACATGTCCCTGTGAGGTTTATAGAGTCATCCCTCCATATTCATGGGTCAGCTGTTCCAGGCATGGGAAGGGTCAGGAGAGACCTCACGAAGGCCAAGTTCACAAATGAGGATGGACAACTGTATGCTAAAAGCCTGCTTTAACAGAAAGATTTGCCTGCTGGCGAAAGGAAAGCAGGGAACAGGCCGATCTAGCCTCTTGTGTAAGGGAGTTCTAGAGGGTGGGGGCAGCCACTAAGAAGAATCTGGGGCAGTACAGACCGCCCCGAAATGGCGGGCTGGAGTCACCCGTTTTAACTGCAGAGGGAAGTCGTAGATGCCAAACCATGTGGCGTCCGTCCACAGTAAAAAGAACCTGGTTCTGGGTTCTTTTTGTGGTGCGTTGCATATGTCACACATGCACCATTGACACAAGCATGACGTACGCAGTGCACAGCAATGTGCAGATGCTACGAGTCATGGGTGTCATCATGGCCATGCCCATATAGATGGGACACTGCCATGATGCCACCACATGTACGGACTAGGGTTCCAGAACGTGTGGTTGCTGCATGCTCCAGAACCCTAGTATCGGCAGCAACACACCACTTTTGGGCTGTCTGTTTTGGCCCTCTCTCTTACATCCACACTGTGCACTTGTGATGGTGGTTGAACCAAGGGAAAGAGTCTTTCAGGTTGATGTGGGGAGATATGGTCTTTCAGACAGTCTGTACCTAAGCCAAATAGGGCTTCATAGGTCATGACCAACACTTTGAATTGTGCCTGGAAATGAACTGGTATCCAGTGAAGCTGTTTTAACAATATAAAAATAAGAGCACCACTCACTTTCCTAAACTCTGGTAATGTCACTGTTTAGGCACAAAATAACAGTTTTCCACATTGTAGCCCAGTAAAATTCTCTATACAATTCAGTCGGAAATAAATTTGTTTCATGCTCTCTATTGGGCTGTGGAAAATCTATTTTATTATTTTCAAAGCTTTGCTTGCTTTAACTCTCTGACCCTTCCAACCACCATGGCTGTGGGAGTTGTGGTCCAAAAATAATGGTTTCCAGCTTCTTATTAAAAATATTTCTGTACTGGCATATAAAAAGTGTACGTATGGGGCTATAGGAAATACTGTGTAGCTCATTGAAATGGACCTATTCCAGACCAATAGTAAGATAAATATTATGGGGAAACAATTATACTGGTCCAAAATGTTATGGAATATTTCCACTGGAAGGAAACATCATTAATAATTATGGAGATAGTTTGTGTAAATCTTAACAGAAGAAGATACACTGGGCTGGCCAAGATATTGTTGGTGCATGATGATTGCAGTTGTCCTTTTTCCAGGATCATGCAATTTGTGGTTAAAGATGGCAGACCAAATCTTCTGGCTCCAAGCAGCCTGCTTCTCTAATGCCTTACTTCATTTGTGGCTGTCTTTTTCTTTCTGCTGCCACTGGCAAAGTCAAGCCAGCTTAGTGTACCACCAGGATTTCAGCCACTACTTCCATATATTGTCTTCCTCTAGTAATAGTTTATGCTACAGCCAGTTAGGGAGTGCATATATAATCTTAACCCTAAATAAAATAGGGTCATAATGTTCCTTTCAGACAAATGAGATTGGATTGGCCATGTAGGCATTCCTGGCCAAGCAGCAATAATGCAATAAAAAACATGACATCCCATTACTACAAATCCAGGGGATTTTTCACACAGGACAATTGTAGCACTGTGTTCTACTTAACTCCCATGATAACATCCCATGGGTTTTCAGTTTGTTAATCCACCACAGCTGTCTGGGTGAGAAGTCTAAATGTGTGCACAAGTGCCTTCAAGTTGCCTTTTGATATATGGTGTCCCTATGAATTTCATAACAAATGCAAAGAATACTCAGAAGTGGTTTTGCCAGTTCCTTCCTCTGAAATATAGCACCTGGTATTTGTTGGTGGTCTCCCATCCAATTACTAACCAGGGCTGACCCTGCTTAGTTTCCAAGATCAGTTGGAGTCTGTTGTGTTTAGGGCATACTCCTTTCTGAACTGCAACTCCTAAGACTGCACGGGGGAAACCATGGAAATTAAAGGGGAATTATAGTGCTATAACTGTGTAGTATGATAGGACCCTAGATTTGGATTTGAGAATGTTCCTGATTGCACTTAGTAATAATCTATATGAAATGATGAGCAAGATCTGTGGAAAAGGTGAAATGGTACTGCCCGAAACAGTTGTTAAAAACAGATTCCACTGAGTCTGATTTATCTCTTCAGGAAGGGGCTTGTTAAAATGACTTGCCTCTTGAATACATATACCATGTATATCAAATGTTTCCTTTCAGCTGTCAAACTGATGGCATTATTTTCTTACTCTAAAAAAAAACCTGTCAGTATTATTGCTCTTGGTGATGTTTCAACACGAACTGTGCTGGACCCATTTCTGTACCCCATGGTGCAATCTCAGCAGGGAGCCATGCCATCAGAAACTATATTTTTAGTTAAATTCATTCACTGATAACAACCAAAGAAATCATGGCATAATTAATATAATGGACAGCTTGCTGTAATGTGATGTCTGTGAATCCTAGACAAACATTGATTTTTACTTTCACATATCAAAGAGCTACAATGAAGACATTTTCTCTCCAATATGTTGTTCTATTTTTTTTCTGTTCTGTTTTACAATAGATCTTCAAAAACGCCATCAAATTGGTTTGTGAGTCTTCTAGAGCTGCACTTAAATTTCAAGAGACATGATAAACAGCAACACTGGATACAGGTTCATCGATCACTTTCAGTACTTGGCAATGGTAAAAGTTAAGCATCTTTGACAGGAGTTCTCAAGTTTTGTCAACAAACTAATGTATCCCTCCAGGTCAAAAAATATTTGTGTATTCAAAGACGGGAGATTATTAAATACATTCATTCATGCTAACCTGTCCCTCCAATTCAATGTTTCCTATAGGCCAACACAGGAATGACTAACAAGAAGTGTCAATGTTTCTCTACTCTCTTTAACCTTTGGTGACTAGCAGTTCTGGAATGGCTCAATTCAGTTCCTATATGACAAATTTTATCCCCATTTTCCTACTGAAAATTGTCTTCAGAGCTGCTTATTGTCCCATGGCGGTGGTGGTGGGATAACATATAGACAAGTAAGTTTTTCCTAAGAGGAACACCAGCAGATGTAGAAGATGGGGGTTGTTTTCATTAGTAAAAGAGAGAAGGGACATGGTGCCAACCTAGATCCCATCTTCACATGCATTCTAGGCTGCTATTTGTGAAAACAACAACAAATGGATCAGAGCTTCGTGTATCTCCACTGGCTCATCTAGTGGACATATATCTAATGAAATATATGCTGTCTACATAGCACTTCACATTGAGAACAGAGGTGTCATGTATCATGGCATTAGGAGGAAGGTTGATCCATGATAGGTAGAGCGCTTCTATCCCTTCCAAAGTGTTAAAACTGTGAAAGGTAGCTATGCTTCCGAAATGAGAAATGACTCTATCAAGCTAAGTTACTCATCTCCTTTCTTCTAATCTGTCAATTTTAAAAGGAGATATTTTAAAAGGTGAGATTATTATGATGACAATGACAATAACAGCAGACAGGTAATTATTAAGATATTGAATACCAAGTCCTCCAACAGCACCCCTGAATCACCTTACCTATATGTTTTATATTTATGCACCAGTCTGTATCAACAACAAAAATTGTCAGTTCAATCAGCAATAAATTTAAAAAAAAATTAAAAGTAGGATTATATCCAAAAGTGTCTTTGCTGTTGAAAAGTACTTTTATTTGTAAAAGTCAGAACCTCTTTTCTTTCTTATTATTTTTTGTCTGTCCTCTTCACCTACTACAGTCTCCATGTCCAAAGCAATTCATGTGAGTTAGGGACCCAGGGATGCAAATAATCACTGCATGTTGACAAAGCCATGCCTATGGTCTGTTCTGCTATCTTCGCAGCATTTTGTTTGTTTAAAATACTCATATAATACCATGTATCTTATGATCTCAACTTTTGAAATGTTTAGCCCTTTTCGGGAATAAGCAGCCAATGTAAGGCATGGCTACCCTTGCATCACACACTGCTGCAATTCCTGTTTCTTCCCACACTAATTGACAAAGAACCTGAAATTTTAGCACTGAGATCATCCAGCTTTGTTCAGTATTATGCATGCTCAAGCTGCTGTTGAACCAGCTGAATTTCCTGAAGGCATAAAACAATTGTTGCTAGCATATGAAATGTAGCCTGCATGTATTGCAGGAATTCCTGAACCACCTCACGTTCACCTGGTTCCCTGGAAAGGTGTTATTCTCATTTCATGGCTAATGAGAACTACAACTAAGGTCCACCCTCAGGATCATATCATATCATCCTTTACCTCCAGTATTACATCAGGATTATGCATGGAATGAAGACAGCCCTCATAATCTGTTTTTCCTTCCTAGCTAATTCAGTGTTGTTTGTTTATAGTAAGAAGAATTTAAGGTAGCTGAGGACATTCGTGTTGGACAGTCCAGGCAACCTGTCATTTGGAATGTATTTTCATTATGGCTTGTGTTCTATTATTTATTATTAACTACATTTATTTTCCACCTTTCCTTCAGTGAACTCAAGGTGTCGTGCTTGACCCTCACCTTCATCATTTCATTCTCATTAGCACCCTGTGACTATCTCAGATTAAAAGAGAGTGACATGATCAGCTGGTGACTCACTTAGGACTTGAACCTGGACTTTGCATTCTCATGAATCTAGGGAATGCTAGGTAGTCACCTAATCATATAAACACGTTCTCTAAAATTAAAGGAGACATCTAAATGAAGAGAGTTTGAGATCTTGTAATAATCTTGCTTAATGAGTCAGAACAAATAAAAACACATTTAGTGCAATTTAAGGTCAAAGCCTCTCACAGAATCATAGAATCATAGAGTTGGAAGAGATCACAAGAGCCATTCAGTCCAACCCCCTGCCATGCAGGAACTCTCAATCAAAGCATCCTTGACAGATGACCATCCAGCCTCTGCTTAAAGGCCTCCAAAGAAAGAGACTCCACCACACTCCAAGGGAGTGTGTTCCACTGTTGAACAGCCCTTACTGTCAGGAAATTTCTCCTAATATTGAGGTGGGATCTCTTTTCCTGGAGCTTGCATCCATTGTTCCAGGTCCTAGTCTCTGGAGCAGTAGAAAACAAGCTTGCTCCCTCCTCAATATGAGCATCAATTATGAGCATCTTCTGTTTGCTTTCCAAAATACAGAAAGGAAACAATACAGGACTTTGAAGCACCAGAACTCTTACTTTTTAGGAAATGTGGTTATATTGTCTCCTTTCTCATGCTGTTATGCCATTAACACTCCAAGCTATGTGAAGCATACAACTGCTTTCCTGAGGAAAATACAGCCCATTCACAAGCTCCCATAGAACACTGTCCTGACTGCTATGGATGTGGAATTCCTATACACAAATATCCCACACCGGGATGGACTATAAGCCACCAAGAATGCCATCCTGAATGAGGCTACAGTATACATGACCACCAAACTCTACCACTTTGTATTTACTCACAACTACTTCATTTTTGAAAATAATGAGTATCTCTAAGTCAATGACACTGTTGCAGGCACCTGCATGGCATGCAAACATCTTTATGGCTGACCTGGAAAAAAGCTTCCTTAGCACATGAACCCCAAAATCTCTCATCAACCTATAATTTTTGATGACATCATTGAAAATGATGACATGGAAAACAATCACTTGAGAAATTCCACCAGGATTTCAACAACTTCCACTCTCCCATCAACCTGAGCCTAGAACAGTCCACACAACAAATTCACATTCTTGACAACACTAGGGAACTACAGAATGGACATCTAAACACCATGGTCTGTTGAAAACCTACTGATAACTAAACACACGTAGTTGCCTCTAGTTTCCATACGGAACACACTAGGAAATCTATTGTTTACAGCCAAGGCCTCTAATATAACTACATCTGCTCAGACCCACAAGACAGTGACTCAGAACTCTTGGATTTACAACAGGCATTTCTCAAACTACAATACCCACCTAAGGAGATGAAGAAACTCATCAATAAGGCAAGATTAATATCCAGAAAATATCTACTATAAGACAAACCAAAAACACAAAATGACAGAACACCCTAGAAGTTACTCACATTCCCCAGCTGAGACCACTCACATGCCTCATAAGCCAATTTTGGAGAATAATACAAATCTCTCACATGCTTTAGGAGACAGGCCTTTATTGCCCTACAGTCAGTCTTCAAATCTTAAACAACTACTCACTTACAACAGGTAAATAACATGAATGGTAATACATGGACAGCATGGTGTAGTGGTTTGAGGACTGAACTATGACTCTAGATACCAGGGTTAAAATCTTTGTTCAGCCATGGAAACCAACTAAGTAGCCTTAAGCAGGTCACACTCTCTCACCCTCAGAGGAAGGCAAAGGCAAACCCCCCTTCTGAAAAAAAAAAAATCTTGCAAATAAAACCCCATGATAGGGTTGCTTTGGGGTCACATTGAGTTGAAAACTACTTGAAGGCACACATAAATAATCCAGGGACAAGACCCTGCCATAAATGCAGATGCCAAATCTGTCCCCATTTCTACTCTGGGAGTAGTAGTAATATTTTAGAGGTCAATAACATCACCCACAATATCAGAGGTGCATTAATGTGCTCATGTTCCAATGTGATATATGTCATCATATTTCAACAATGCCCTTTTACACTCTACATTGGACAGACAGAACAGTCTCTATGCAAGATGATTAATTAACAGAAATTGGGCATTAGAAATGGCAATACCCAAAAACCAGAGCAGAACATTTAAGTTTTTCTGCCCATGCACTTGGCATTTATAGGTTATGATCCTTAACCAAGGAAATTACATAGATAGACTAGAAGAAGAAACAGCTAATTTGAATTATATTCACAATTTCCAATTCATCAACAGAGGCATGAAAAATACAATGGTTTTATGTTGCAATACATACGTATGTTAATACAAGAGACCTTGCTACTACCTATATAACAAAAGGCATCTTCTTAGAAAGAGTTTTGAACACAGGAAAACAGATATTTGGAAAACAGATTTTTTGCTTTTCACATTAACCCCAACTAACCACTGTAAAGATGTAAAGACCTGTATCACCTCATTCAGCCCTTTGACAATTTAGAGCAAGGGACATAGTTTACATCTTTCTGGATCCTATAACATTCTCTCCCATTCTCACAACTGTATAAATATTCTTTATACCTGAGGTCTTAATACTATTCATACTGCATCCAAAGAAGAGGGTTTATATCCATGAAAGCTCATGCTAAAATAAAAGCCATTTAGTCTTAATATTGCTGCCACATTTCTTTTCTTCCCCTTCCCTTCCTCCAGTTATTAGAAGTAGCCTTATTGTGTCACAGCCATTACACAATTAAACCAGGGCCTCAATTTATTTTGATAGGCTTGGTTCAAGCTTTCCAAACTTAGCACTTGATACATAATGACTGTTAGAAAATAGCTTCTAATGTTTGGCAATGTTCATGGTATTTTATGTCTGTTTTTTCCTATTCTCTCTGTTGGCTGAAAGTTGTGGTACAAGAAGCCTGGCAATACTTTGGACAGTAATTAAAAAGCAATCATTTTTAAAGGAAATGGTGTCTGAATTTAGAGTTTGTTTCAACAGCTGCACTGTTTGCCTACTCTCATACTCGGGTGCTAAAGAAAAGCATTCCCTTTTACCCATTCAGCAGGAAAACAAGTATATAAATTATAATAGCCATTGGGTCACCATCTAACTGATAGATGCATCTGATGTGATAAATTTAGTTTCTGTTAGAATTATTTCCAGTATTTTCTTGGTGCTCAGAAGAGAAGCATAGAAAGCATCCCTACATTTATTAGCTCAGAATGATTTGAAGCATCATTGTAGTTTAATTGTAATTTATACTGGCTAATAAAGATGGAAGAAGCAGCTAATTCCCCAAGTGTTTCCCTTGCCCATTGTGGGCTGAATGTTGTCTTCCATTGCTGCTGCTACTGGATGACAGTAAACTCAGTGAAGGGGACAAAGGTAGAGACAGATAGTATTACAACATAGAGTTGGTACTAGATGAAGCCCTGAATAAAGTGGCAGAAACCACTGCCATTTAAATTTCCCGAAGCAGCCCAAAAGATTTGTCCAGGGCTGGTTGAGGTCCCAGGTTCAGTGGTCTTGAAGAACATCTCTGGTTTCTGACATAGGCTCTGGGCCTTCTCCTTCTTGTTGGTGTCCAAGATATGGCTGATAGCCTGTGACATGACATTTATTTCCGAGTAGTCAGTCTTAATAATATCAGTGTCTTACACAGACTGAAACACAGTTCTGGATCAAAATACGTTTGAACTGCTCTGTTTTGAGTGTTCATGCTTGCACATTAGTGCACAAATTGCCGAATAGAATTTAACAGTATATACACGCATACTCTGCAGGTCAAAATGCCATCTTCATGGGGGGAAGAATTCATATACTGTCATTTACTTCTATCGGGGTAAATGGAAACTAAGTATTTCATGATAGTGGCATGGGTAATGCCAACTGAATTATCCTCTCCTGGTCCCACTGCTCTGATAAAATGGCTGCACACTTTAGGGGTGAAGAAATCTGTCAATGCCCTCTGTTGTACGCAATCAATCAATCAATCAATTATTTATAATAGTCTAGAGGCCAAGTACAATCAATTTACAGCATATAAAATAGATTAAAAGTACAATGAACAATTAGGCAATTTGTACATAGAGACCTTATTTCAAACATTTTCCCCCTGTACAGAAGCTAGCTGTTCTCTGATGGTAACCGCCTCAGACAAAAACTTGGCAGCCACCAAGGTCACACTGGGAATCTTATCTTCTAGTAAGAATTGACATAGAACTGACATAGAACTGACAATTTTTAGGTATATTCACCAATAATGGATAATCTTGTGTTGCTAAGCCTGCTTATAGAAACCACACAACAAAAGAATGTGCTCTATGCATTCTACTTCCTGATTACTGCAGGGACATAATTTTGCAGCAAATCTACCTCAAAGCATTGTGGAGGGGAAAGCATTGCATCTGGCCTTGGCAAAAAGTCTATAATAATGAACCACAGTAAAACTCTTTAAGTTCTCAGCTGGATGAAAAGGTCCAACATAATGTATACTCTGTACTCATATTGGACTGAAAAACTGTCCAAAATTGTGTTACATGTTCAGATAGATCAAAGAATGTCAGTCTAAAGCCACATTTTGAATTGCTTTTTGGTTGGTGAAATATAGATTAAGATTGCATTAAAATTTGAACCATTTTTTTTCTTCCCAGAATAATAATAATAATAATAATAATAAAATATCAGACTATATAGTTGAAGATCTTTAGTCTAACATGTGGTTTGGTCTGCAGTCCTTGATGAGCAACAGAGAGGCTGAATTGTTTTGCTACCTGAATCAAAGAACAAGATGGCACCAAGTATTCACACAGTCACTCCATGAATAAGTGACTGGCCTGAGGAGGCAGCAGCAAGGTGCTGAAGGTCAGAGTTGTATTCCATACAGCCTGCTCTGTATGCTATAATTTGCCTTCTGCTTGTAGGTGAAATGGAAAACATTGTATCATTCGGGCCTCACTCTAACTAACAGTAGGGCTGACCCCAGTGGCTCACATGACAAGATCTTGTATCAGAACAACAGAAGAGAAACTGCAGCCTGTAGACTGCATGTACCCCACTTCAATTTTGGGGGCGATCTTCCAAGTCCCTCAGAGCTCCCCAAACCCCTTCCTAAATAATTTTTTATTAAATTTCCTTGGAACAGTAATGGACTTGAGACATCATCATCATCATCAACAACAACAACAACAACAACACCATTACCACCACCACCACCACCACCACCATCATCAATATCATCCAGAAACCAGCCTAAAATAGTTTGATAAAGCTGGAAGTGCAAACTGATAGAGTTTTAGTCCTTTCTGATGTGAATTTTTGGCTTCTCTTTGTCCAAAATGTGCAATTGTAGTGTTGCACTGGGGTGGATGCCCATCCCTCCATTAGAATGTCTTACCAGTATCCTCTGCAAATTTAGGAGGTCTTCTGTGGAGACAAAGCGGCTTTTTACTAGACAAGTCACAATGGAAAGCATTGCGGAAGCTTGGAGTCTCTGAGGCAGACAGAAGGGGGGGAAAGTAGACACAATGTTATGAAGCTTATATGAAGCTGTTTCTGTGCTGCTCACAAATCTACTGGTTGTTAGATGCAAAGGAATCTCAATGGCATCAAGTTTGTTTTTTGTTTCATATTTGCAGAATGTATACTCAAAGCTTGGAAAGATTAGCCTTCCCTTGGTAGTGTAAAACAAAACAAGGAAAGTATAAACAAGGTCAATGAAAATCAATAGAAGGATTTATGTCTCCCACTTCAGCTAACCATCAGTGAGAGATATCTACAGTATGCAAGAAGAATTAAGCTTGGCAATATCAAATAAGAGGCTCCATTGCTTGAGAAGGGAGGGAGGTTTATCTATCTGTAATTCTCCCAGGGAGAATATCCATACAAATGTGAAATGAACTGTTTGCTTTTTAATATTGCTGGCCAAGGGCATGAAATGAGAGGAATTTCAAACAAGATACAATAGCCTGATAAAGTTGGTGTTCAGCAAGCGCATACCATAGAAGGACATACACATCTGTATCAATTTTGTTGCCTCGGGAAGCAGCAGAGACCTGGTACCTGTTCACATTTATCAGGCACATTACTGAAAAGACAAGAGACAATTTGGCAACTGTTATCAATCTGGTATGTAAAATATGTGAACACTATTGTTTTCTTTGCAGTTTTCATTATAAGCGATCTTTTTAGGGTTGTTGGCATTTAGGAAGCTCATATACAGAGGGATCAAGATGATGATGATGATGATGATGATTATGATGAGCAGAAGGAGGAGAAGGAGGAGAGCAACAATAATAATGACAACACAGTAAATTCTGTTTTGCAGGAATGTATTAGCCCCATAGTTTAGCATGACATTGCAACCCACTGGGTCCTTCAATTAGGAACAGGACCATGGTGTACATAGAGAGCGGGTTAATCTTTTCCTACAGTACTCCTGAACCAACGAATTTAACACAATTTTTTTTCAGTTGGCTGTTCCCACCAACACAACAAGAACTTTTTTCCAGTGTAAATAATAGTTTGTGAAAGAAGGCTAACGCAGCAATCATTCATATGCACAGTGAGTGGCCCTAATTTACAGTGTTTAAAATGATATAGAGTTTGGCAGTTGAAATCCACATTGGTATCTGTAGATAAAGAGCCAGATGGTGTACTGATTTGAGCATTGAACTATGATTTTGGAGACAATCCCCTCTGCCATGGAAATTCACCACATGACCTTAGGCAAGTCACATTCTCTCTGCCTCAGAGGAGGGCAGGTGTAAACTCCCTCTAAAAGAAACCATGCCAAGAAGCTCTTGTGATAGGTTCATGGTCACTGTGAGTCAGAAGCAATTTGTAGGCACAAAACAGCAACAATCTCTAGATACAACAAAATTCAAAATCCAGAAAAGCGTGAGATCTGTATTGGCCAACCAAAATGCACAAAATACATTGTACAGGCTTTTGAAGCTCTACTGGCTTCTTCATCAAGCAAGCAATGTTTAAAAACCACACAGGAGAAGAAAGCTAATGATGGTAGAGTCACAGGCCTAAATTTTGTCTTAGATGTTGTTTCTGTTGTAGTTCAGCTGTTCTGGAGGGATCTCAATGTAGGCAGAAGCCACTTCCCATCTCAGCCATGGGGTGACCAGCGACAAAGGGTAATAAAACTCCGATAATAAAATTTCAACTCCATTGTCCACACAGAAGTAATTTCCCTTGTAATCCAAGTTGTTTCACTCCTGTGAGAAGCTGAGTTTTCCTTTTTTAGGCAGAAAAGTCCCTGTACTATTATTTTTGGAAAACCCTATAGGTGTGATATACATAAAACATGGCAATTATAGTATAAATGGGGAGAAATGCATGGGATTGACTTGAGACAGAATAGTGCAAGGCACCGTGTTCCTCTTTAGTGTCTCATGCAGCCATCATCTTTCAAAATACTTTATCCCATGCCCTGTTCCTCCTGTTTTCTGTGTCTTGCCGTTCAGCAGAACATCGGTATTCTATGTCCATTGCACATGTTCTGTCATCACTGAATTGTCCTGAGCTTTCCTTGTTTTTTTCTCTAAGGCTCCTCCTCCCCCAACTACTTCTCCAAAGTTGGGTTCCCCTACACATATAGATACTTCCATCTTATGAAAAGATAGTGTCCTTTGGCTATGAAAGGATTTGTGCTCCAGGAATGAGTTTAGCATTAAAAATATGTACTAATTGTGTTATGAAAAATCTGTGGTTAAAAAATGTACTGGCATAGCACCCTGAACAAACCTGATCTCATCTGATGGGATAGGCATTCATACTGAAATCCTGGACAGCTACTGCTACTCAGAGATGATAATACTGGACCAAAGGTCTCAATATAAGGCAGGTTCTTGGATTCCTAATTTTCTGCCTTGCATTTTCATTCAAAGAGCCAGTGTAGTGTAGGACATTTAATTAAGAGCTCCAGGAGACCAGAATTCAAATCTCCACAAAGCCATGGAAGCCTACAGAGCGATCTTCGGCAAGGCACAATGTCTCAGACTTACAGGAAGGTAATGGCAAACCTCATCTGACTGAATGCTGCCAAGCAAACTCTCTGATACAGTGTTGTGACAAACCATTTTTTTCTTTTCTCCCATTGAGAACTAGATGTGAAATTTTTAAAAAATATATATTCTTTTCAAAAGTCCCACTTTCAAAAGGTTTTTTTTTCCTCTCTCCCTCTCGAGAAATATTTTTCACAAATTTCTCGAATGAAAATAAAAGACAAGGGAGGTGAACATTTACACGAATTGCCTGGCATTTCAAACTCAATCAGCATGTCACAAGGAAATTTGGTAGAGCTTTAAAGAACATTCCTCTCCTAAGAAAATCCAGTATGAATGGTAGCTTTGCTTATGCAAAATACTCCAATCCTGGCCATCGAATTAAAAACCAAAATTCTTACTCATTGATTGAGAAGTGCTTATAATTTCTTCTCTTTAAAAAGCTCTCAAAATCTTTGAATAACAGAAATTTCTTCTGTTTATCCAAATTTTGGTGAATATTCTTTACATCACTACTGTGATAGCATTGTCCACAAAACAAAAACGAAAGGGTTCTGACAGAGAAAACAGGAAATAAAACCTTGTGGCCAAAGTAATTATCTAAAAGGGTAAAATACTCCACTAATAATTTAAAAATGCTAAGGAAGATAATAGTCAATAATAATAAAAATCCTCTACGCCCGGGTAATTAGCCCTGGAAAAAGGCCAATTGAGCAACAGAAAGGGTGAAAATAACATTTTTGAGTGGAACCACCCATATGGGGGACGTGTTGATGATGTGTTGTCGTCTCAGTGGCCGCACGTCTCTAAGAGGAAGCAACATTGTAAGGGCTGTGACGCAGCTCTTACGACATCGCAAAAAGGAGCTGCTCTAGGTGGCTCCTCTTTTGCTGTGCAGCAGTGCCATGCCATTTGGTTGCTGCAGCAACGCTGCGCAGCAAAGAGGGGTGGCTCCAGCCCGCCTTTCCCAGGGGGTCTGTAGAGCCCCATAGTCTACTTGAAAGCACAAAACAACAAAGTAATTCAAGACACTTCCTGGGCCCTTATAAAATGAGCTGACAACCTTAGCCCTACAAGAATGTACGAATGCAGGAACATTTAATATGTAATTTAACAAGAGTAGTTGTGGCATTATGAATTGTGGTAAAAGCTGCAGAGGTTAATTTTTCTCCCTGTGGTCACCTTTTGTCCACAGAAAGATCCACACATTGAGAATGTGTTCACCAATTAATACATAACCTTAATACATAGATTACAGATTCTTTTGCTACTTGAATACATTGCTTAATTTACTGATAGAATTTCTTTGGGGCTCTATGAGACACTTTCCATGCTTTCTCCTCTTAGAAGGAACAGCTACTTTCTCATAGTGCAAAATAAAAAGGCCCATGCAAAAGGAAGGATCTATAATTTGTAGGATTTAAGAAAGAAAGATAATTCAAAGCACACAGGACAATATGATGAACTGGAATGCATATGCCACAGTTATTTTGAACTTTTTTTGGTCATGACTGTAGACACTTTCACAATGTAAAGAGTTTCCTCTACTTGGAGTCTGCAGCACTGGCTACTGATTACTAATAAAGATTATATTCTCTCTTTTTTTATTCCAGAGGGCTTATTAAAAGCAAAGTATAAGTGAAGCTATAAAAGGAAAGGAAATAGAGAGTAAAATATGCTTATTGTCAGGAAAGAACAATTTAAGCATCATATATGATTACATAGAATCCCAAGGATTAGGAAACATAGATTTTTGCTCAGCAACAAAAATAGGTTTTAGTGAGCAAGAACTAGAAAATAGAACACTTAATGCCTTGGCATGATTCTTAACACAGTTGTTAAATATATTCTAATAACTAGATCTTTATTTCTTATGATGATCTCATACACTAACAAAGCTTGTTTTTCAGATTTCAAAGAGTCCTCTGAGAGCTAGCATTTGTAAGTCATTATTCTGCATATAAACTGAACAAATTTGATCTGGCAGTCATTATGACTGAATAAAAGGAAAGACCTTACAATGACAGTTTTACAAAATCATTTTAGACCAGAACTTTATGCCTAAAGTTGAAAAAAAAAATTTTTCTCCAAGTATCCGAGATGGAATACAGTGCACCCATGCTGTACGCGGGCTCACCATATGCAGACTTGAGGTTACGCATACAGCGAGGCCTAATATGATGCACGCGCTTGGTACGTACCATACCACACACCACGGGGACACGCCTGATTCAAACTAATGGGGCCTGATTTTATGCAGAATTTGCCTTACTCGGGGGGGGGGGGGGTCCAGAATGGATCGCCTGCATAAAGTGAGGGCGCACTTTATGATATTCCATAACACTTGGCACAAGTGGACACTTAGTTCAAAAACTTTGGGATGCTTCTTTTACAAGCCATTTTGTTTCAAAATTTTTCACTTCCTCTGTACTAAGATTTTACTAGTTATGTATTGTTTTCCTTTGAAGTGCATACCCTGCTTCAGTTAAGGAGTATACAGTGCAAGTGTAAAGGTATCTACTGAAAGCTAGGTCTGGTGAAAATCAACAGAAGTTACTGCCATGAAGGCAGTATTCACAGTATTCACAAATTAGTTGCCATTTTTTAAAAAATCAATACTTTTAAACCATATAAAATAATTTAAAACCATTATCAAGAGCCATTTTAAAAATACAGTACAGTAGGCCAGGGTTTGGTTTTAGGACACCCCCCCCCCCAATAGATACCAACATCTGTGGATGGTCCAGTTCCATTATATACAATGAGGTAGTAAATCAGTGTCCCTTATATAAAATAGAAAAATCAATGTTTGTGTTTTGGAATTATATATATATATATATATATACACACACCATGTACCGTTGAATCTGTGGATGTCGAATCTGTTTTTTATGGAGGACTGACTACCCATCTGCCATCAAAGACCTTTCCACAAAGCCATTTAGTTAACAGATGCTTTTTCAAATAATAATAAAAAAAAATCCTTGACAGTGGAAGGAGAGCAAAGGAGATGTGGCAGGGAGCTTCATAGTCTGGGAACAACCATTGAGAAGGCTCTACCAGGTTCTCACCAAATGTGCATGTCAAAGTGGTGGGACTGAGGGAAAACCCTCTTTTACAGATATTAAAACCCAGACTCATATGGGAAGTATGGGAGTTGGTGCAAGAAAACCTAAAACAGACCGACCATTTCTTCAGAATCAGAATAAGACACACTACTCTACTTAAAGCTTACGGGTTGTTGTCTCCCCCCACATACAGACACCATTTATTGGCTGCAGTTACATGTACTAGAAATACATACATCTGAGGAACAGACCAAGTCTATGGACTTTATCACACAGGGGAAATTGGGGGCTTAAACAGTGATTATCCCTTAAAAATCACACGATCGTGATTAAGATTTTCATACACATCATGATTAAAGAGTCATCATACCAGGAATAACCAGGGAATAACCTGGAAATTAACAGCAACAAATTATTCACAGGATTTCCCAGTGAATGATTTGTTGCTGTTTATTGTTGGGTTATTCCCAGGATAATGGCTCTTTAATCACAATGTTGTGTGAAAATCTTAATAGCGATTTTCATGTCATAATCCCCCAATTTAAAGCCCCAATTTTCCTCATGTGATAGTGTCCTATGAAAGCTTATGCTACAATTTCTTTTGTACAGTCAGTCTCATATTGATATATACTGATATTCCAGACTAAAATTGCTGTATGTCTCTGAATGCTTAGATGGTTTTCAAATAAGTCTGCATTTTGCCATTAAACCCAGTGATTCTGTTGCCTTAGAAAGCCAGGTTGCTCCTGCCACTCCAGAAAGTTGCCACCACACCAATGCCAGTCTCTTGCATGGTTAGGACTCGGCCACTCTAGAGATCATCCACCACTTCTTTCTCTTCTTTCTCCTTTTCATGAAGGTGGAGATGAAAGCACTACTTTCTCCTCCCTTTTGATGGGTCAGCAGGCACTGCTTATCACCATTACTTCCTTCTCTATGCCTAATTCCTTTGTGTAGAGGTCCTGCCTTGTCCTCTTTTTCAGGTCTAGGCAAAGTCCACAGACAAAGGTAGCCCAGGAACGGCTCTGAATCCATTTTAACCCAGGTATAGCAGTTGTGTATAGCTCCATCATTTTAAGATGCTAAGCAGGGAAGAACTAAAATAAATTAAAACACATCATCAAGATAGTCACAAACAACAGAAGATGTGATAAGGAAAATGTTTTTGCTACAGAAATATAGTTATTTAAGCATGTTTTTATATGTTTTGAGACAAAGTCCTAGCTACTTTAGGACTAAGTTTGATGAAAGACAGTTTCTCCCAAATGTACATAAGTGAACCTTCATTCTTCTTCACAAGCTCTGCTTCAACTGCTCTCTTGAACTAAATGACAGACAGTTCAGTATTAGCACTACAGTAAAGAAACACCCTTCCCAGACAAGTTAAACTGGCATGTTGCCATCCTTGTGGACTTATTCATGTCAGATGAAGATTATTTTTGTTCATCCAGTCTATTGAAAACATGTAGTCTGGGGATTATAATGTTAAAATCTGTGTTTGTAATGTGGGGGTTGCTATGTACAGTCGACCCTCCTTACCCACAGATTCTTTATCCACTGATACAAGCATCCTCCATTTGAATGAATATATATAAACATTATTATATATATATTCCAAAAAGCAAGACTTGATTTTGCCATTTTATATAAGGGATTCCCTTTTCTTATCAATTGTATTTAATGAGACTTGAGCATTCATGGATTTTCATATCCACGAGGGGTCCTGGAACCAAAACCCAGGAGATATCAAGGGCCCACGGTATGTCTTGCTGTTCTTGATACTGCTTTGCCGTTGTTTCATGTTCTATCTTGCATCTACATTGTTTTCATGTTTGTTTACTGTAAGCTGCCCAGATAACTTTGTCTTATGGGATAACTGATAAAAAAGAGAAAAGAAAAGCCAGAGGCAACTTAATCTGTTCCTAAAGTGTAAAGGAAATTTTGGCACCTGAAACTTGATTGACCCAATGATGCGTAGGATGGAGGATGAAATTCACTCTTGAGTAATTAAAATTTGATACAACTGAAATGTACAGAACTTCTGTTCTCTTGTTACTTTGCCTAGAAAGAATTCCAGACCTCCCTGTGTTTTCTATACTCTGAATAGGTCATCTGGATCTCCCTGTCTAAATATTTCTGATACAGATAAACAAGATGGGGAGACAAGACAAAGTAAGAAGTTATGGATCTTCAATTATAGAAATAACTATAACCCATGAAATCAATTTGATTTATTGACAAGTATTTTTCAAAGTCAGAAAGTACATAGTTCTCTGTCACAGATGTAAAAACTCTGCAGGAGGTTCTCTCTCCATATTTTTGATGGAAATCTGTAATTTTCTTGTCGCATGGTACTTTTTCAAGATCTTAATGCCTTTTTATCATAAACATTCCATTTTTTTTCCTTTGATGGAAATGTGTACACAGTCTTTTCCTCCCTCCGATGCTGCCCTCTCTCCCTTCCCATCCCATCAGACTGAGAGTTAATTATACACTACTTCAATGTTGATGGTGAAAAGAAAGAGCATTTGCAAATACAAATTTATATACAATTTCATTCATCGTTCACTCAGAAATCACAATGTAGTGCACTGTAGAAAGCACAGTACTCTTTTCTGATAAGCCCCATGTTATTGTCATAACTGAGTACATTGTTCCTTTATATGGTATCCCAAGGATGATTAATATTTATCTTGGGGCTGTTTGATATTCCGTTTCCCTTTCTTAGCACTACAACTGGCATGGCAGCTGGATTTAATTAACTGATTTTCCATTGAAAATTGCACATTATCCATTGTTACTGGTCCAAACACATTAATAATTTTTAAAAGACATTTATTTAATTCCAATACTTCAAAAAGTTTAGCATTCAGCATAATATGCATTGTTTAGTTTTTCTGATGGATCTGTGCTTGCAGCCCTCTATCCACCTTTCTATGTGTAAGCTCTGGGGGTCTCAGTAGAAGCTTCTTTTTGGAGCAGATCTGCAGAGAATTTATTTATAATTTTTATGCCACCTTTCTCCCAAAATGGGACCCAAGGCAGCACAAAAGATGATACTATAACTGTTTTATTAGTATTTCACCAGCAATTTTAACAGTATGTCCTATGTGTGTCAAAAACAAGTTGAGTTTAGTTCACTAAAGCTTAATCTGAGATAAGTGAGTACAGGATTACAGCCTAGAAAGCTTGCCGTTTTATCTTTCCATTTTTGATTACCAAACTAGGCAGCAGATGAGCTACATGATGAAACAAGAACCTTTGGGTTTCTTATAGGTTCAGCCCAAGGAATCTCATGTGGATTGTGACCATGGTTAAGGAAGTTAACCCCTTTTTCCTGTCAGTTTTCCCAATGCAACTCACCACCTGATCCAAGAAACTGATCACAATTTATGCTCAGCAGGAAAATAATGAAAGAGGCTGAAGCAGTGGGGCATTTAAACACTTTTTAAACCTTTGATTTAATGATTTTGCCCAATCTGGCACACTTAATAAACTTATGTGGAATGATGGGTTTATTTTATATTTGATTTTATATTTTAAAAACCTAGAAAGAGAATACTGTAGGTTTGAAGCCTGGAACTTTGCAATACAGCTATTTAAGGTTATGTTCTTATTTGCTGGAGGCTTAACAATGACATCAACATCCAGAAAAAATTCTTCTAGAGTATGGCCTCATAGCCCCAAAACCCACAAAAATACCCCCAAAACAACTGACATCATCCTCTGAAAGTTCTGCACTTAGAGAGGAAAAATGAAACGCACAGATATAGGATGGGAGACACCTGGCTGAATGAGACCACATGTGAAAAGGATCTAGGAGTCCAAGTAGACCACAAGTTGAACATGAGTCAACAGTGTGATGCAGCAGCTAAAAAGGCCAATGCAATTTTAGGTTGCATCAATAGAAGTATAGTGTCTAGATCGAGGGAAATAATAGTGACACTCTATTCTGCTTTGGTCAGGCCCCACCTGGAATACTGTGTCCAGTTCTGGGCACCACAATTCAAAAAGGATGTGGAGAAACTGGAGCAGATCCAAAGGAGGGTGACTAAAATGATGAATTGTCTGGAAACCATGCCCTATGAGGAACACCTTAGGGAACTGGGAATGTTTAGCCTAGAAAAGTTAAGAGGTGATATGATAGCCCTGTTTAAATACTTGAAGGGATGTCACATTAAGGAGGGAGCAAGCTTGTTTTCTGCTGTTCCACAGAACAAGACCCAGAATAATGGATCCAAGCTCCAGGAAAACAGATTCCACTTCAACATCAGGAGGAATTTCCTGACAGAAAGGGCCATTCGACAGTGGAACATACTCCCTCGGAGTGTGGTGGAGTCTCCTTCCTTAGAGGTCTTTATGCAGAGGCTGGATAGCCATCTGTCAGGGATGCTTTGATGTAGAGTTCCTGCATGGCAGGGGGTTGGACTGGATGGCCCTTGTGGTCTCTTCCAACTCTATGATTCTATGATTCATTGTAGATTATAGTGGAAAGGATTGCAGAATAGATACATGAATGAACATATGCGAAACTGACATAGGTCCAAAACAGTATCAGCCAGCAGATCAATGTAATACAAATCACTCATGTCCAAATAGGACAGGGCAGATAATATCAACTGTAGTCTACTCTATACAGCTATGTAGCATGGTAGCTTTCCATAAGCTACCATCATCCCCAGGCAATTAGGGGTTGTAGTCCAATACAACTGGAGGCCATCAGGTTATGGAGATGTGTTCTTGAAAAACTAGGTCGAGCCTGCTGACATATTGCAAAATTAATGCAGTTTGACACCACTTTATTTGTCATAACTCAATGCTATGAAATCTTGGGATCTGTACTTTTCTGTGGCACCAGAGTTCTCTGACAAAGAAGGTTAAATAGAAAACTACAGAAAATTATAAATCCCAGAATTCCATAGCACTCAGACATGGCAATTAAAGCCATGTCAAATGACTTTAATTCTGCAATATAGATACAGCCTTAGAATACTTTGAGTGTTAAAATGTTGCATATTTGATAATTTTTAGATTTTTTTTTTAACATTAACTTGGAAGAATAGAGAGTGCAATTAGGTGAGCCACCTGTACACCACATGTGCAGAAAATGGTCTCTTCAGGAAGACCAATTGCTAGCAAACTGCTTTTACTGCTAAAATTAAATTCCTCTTCAAGCTTTCTTCAGGGAGAATTGCCTGCCATGGCTTCAGTTTGACCTCAACGGAGAATTTATTTCTGATCAATATTGCACTATCAGTGAAATTATGTCCTCACTTCCATGTCTTTCTTTAAGTTAGCACACCTACAAGCCGGTTGTTAAGGCCTCGACAGACTGGCAATAAACACCAGCCTAGGGGCAGATTGGGGGTGTGGCATTCATATGACGCACACCCTGATGCTGCCCTGATACCACCGTAACATCATGCACCTGACCACACGATGCAGTGCCAAAGGAGCACTGAAAAGCCGCAGCACCAGCAGCTATGGCACCCTTTCCATGGCTTTTTGAGGCTCCTTTTTGCATCACAGAAAGACCAGATTGGGACTGCGCCATGTAGTTGCCGCAGCCCCAATCTAGCGAAGAAAGAGGCAGCTGTAGGCTGCCCCTTAGGGATGGTCTGTTTAACCTCTTAGTGTCAATGGAAACAGACCTACTATATCAATAGGATTTAGTTATTTGTTGGCTCACCATTGAACAATTTATTCAATGGGTGTAATCTTACTTTGCCTATGCTTCAAGAGAAAATATCACAGTATTTACATTTACTGTTTTAGGTCTCATTTTATCTTTGGAGTTTAGGCACATGAAGGTTGAAACTTTCAAGCTGAGGAGAACTTTTCCATATAGATGTCATTCTTCTGATCTGTGATCACGAGCCAAATATAACATTTGATTTGCATGATATTCAAAACTGGCCTGTATCATATTAGACAAAATGAGGCAACCTCCTACTGGTCAGAGCCTGTCTGGTCTCAATTATTGAAAGAATACCTGCCAGATCCATGTCCTCTGATTCCACTGCTCATAGTCCACAGATGAACCTATAGCTTTTTCTCAGCGTTGTGAAATGCTGCATTTTATGGCAACTTCTGAGCTCCTATTGAAATGGTGATTCACTGTCTTTCCCAGGGGCCTTCTTTATCAACATGAGCACACATTTCCTACTGAAAATGATGTTTTCTTTGTGTAGCTTTCACTGCTTTACAGCTGGTGGTAATATCTCTGCTGCTATGTGATCATGTTCATATAGATGAAGGCTAGGGAATCCGTCAACTTTCTATTATTGTTAGACCCCAGTTCTATCAGCTTGAACCATAGTAAGAAATGATGGAAGTAATTGTTCAACAACACCTAGAGATCAAGAGGCTCTCTACCTCAGTATAAATTGTAAACGGTGACCTACAAACATCTACCCATATAGGATCTTAGAATCATAGAGTCAGAAGGAACTTCGAAGACCATCTGGTCCAACCCCTTGTCCTGCAGGACTACACAACTACAGCACGCTCTAAAAATGTACATCCAACCTCTGTTCCAGGACCTCCAAAGAAAGAGTACACTAAACCTGAGGGCAGGGATCCGTCTAATTATAAGATTATATGTAAAGCACTGTGTAAATTTACAGTGCTATATAAATAAAATAAATAATAATAATACCCTCTGAAGTAGTCTATTCAACTATTGAACAGTTCTTGTCATCAGGAAGTTCTTCCTAATGTTTAGGTATAATTTTCTATAATTTGAATCTATTGGTTTGTGTCCTAGTCTGTAAGCAGCAAAAACAAGTTCCTTCCATCTTGTCCATGACATCTCTTCAAATATTTAAAGAGGGCTATCAAAGGGGGCATAAGTCTTGGAGGCCCTAATTCCTCCTCCTCCTCCTCCTCCAAAACTGTTTTATGTATAGAATTTACACATGCACTGAGTTAAATTAAATTTATTTACTTCAATAAAACTATTCTAACTTGAACAATGTTATTTACTTATAAAATGTTAAAATAGGAATATACATATTAGTTTTTATCCATATACAATGTCAAGTGGGGGCCTGCTACATCTAGATGTAGATATAAAGGGGGGTTCAAAGGGTAAAAGTTTAAATACCACTGCAATACAGCATTTACAGATTTCAGTCCTTGAACAAGAAAATTACAAAGGAAGACTAGAAGAAAACATTTGAACTGAATTATATTCACAAATTCCAGTCCATTAGCAGAGGTATGAATAAGGACAATGTCTTCACACCGTATTACATATATTATTACATGTCCTTGCTACTGAACATATAACAAAAGGAATATTCTCAGAAAGAGTTTGAATGCTGGAAAACTAACTTTTGATAAGCAGATTCACACACACCAACACTAACTGACCACAATAAAGATAAAAAAGATTTGTATCACCTTGTTGAGTCCTTTGAAAATTTAGGGCAAGGAACATGATTTACATCTTTATGGATCCTATTACATTCTAACCCACTCCCACAACTGTATAAATATGCTTTATGACCTGAGACTTTAATATCAGTCTGCACTGCATCTGAAGAAGTAGGTTTATAGCCACAAAACCTATGTTAAAATAAAAACCAGATAGTCTTAAAGATGCTGCCACATCCCTTTTTTCTTCTCCACCCTTCCTCTTTTTTATGGTGCAAGAAAATTACACAGCTACTTCTATGAAATGTAGAAAGTGTTTTGCACATTGTTTACTATGCATTCACAGACTCTGAAGTGTCTGGGGACATTATTCCAAAAAGAAATAAAACTGGGTTGTGGTGCAGAAAATAATTCAGGCAATACCCCCACACACACTCCTCTAGGCCGTGAAAAGAGGGGCGTGGAGGCACACAATTCATAAGGCAAGATGTGCTGAAGTACAATTCCACCCCTATACTTTCTTTACAATAAAACAAAAACAATGGCAACAACTGCTAACTCTGTCTTTAAAGTGAAATCTATATTGACATTCAGTGAAATCTATATAGAGATTCTGGTATACAAGCAAGAGTGTTCTCAATCTTCCATTTGTGCATCATGGCAAATGAGGATAGTAAACTATTGGTGCATGTTTTAATACTGTTTAATACCCTAGTGTAGTGTAGAAAACTGTTTTTTCCCTATGCAACAGGTTTTGGCAAAAAACTAGCACTTTGGCACACACACACTATGGCTGTTTGGAAGCAGTCCTTTGTGTATAAAAGCAATGCTTTTTGTACAAGACCCCAGCAAGTTTCATACAAAACGTCTCCACCTGTAGTTCTTCACAGAATAATTTCCTGCAACATTTAGGTGTACAAATAATTGGTGAAAACTGCAGAGAAATATATGTGCAAAGGAAATTATTCAACCTTGTATGCCAGGACAAAAGAGTTGAATATTTGCTGAATGCTCTCTTCTATGTAGTGGCAATGTGTGCAGGTATACTACTCTTGTCTTTCTTAGCCATTGTTTTTTGAGTGGTGGGCTTCAAAAAAAGGTCACGGCTGTGTGAGAGTAAGAGTTTGATTATGGCTCCAGGATTTTCTAATTTTGAACAAGAATGGTTGCACCACAATTCATGGGCAAGATGTGCTGAAGTACAATTCCATTTCCATACTTACTTTACAATAAAACGAAAACAACAAAGACAAGAACTGCTAATTCTGTCTTTAAAGTGAAATCTTTATTGACATTTAGTGGTCTCCTTTAGCATAGAGATTCTGGTATACGAGCAAGAGTGTTCTCAATCTTCCATTTGTGCATCATGGCAAATGAGGATAGTAAACTATTGGTGCATGTTTTAATACTGTTTAATACCCTTAAAATAGGGATGGTAATTTTTCCTCTTCAGATCCAATAGCGTCACTAGGGAGTGAAGGGGTTGTGGACTGCACTGGGTGACACCCCAGAGAAGGGTGACATCCAGATGCCCCACCCATGCCCCACCACAGCTGTGCCCAGGAGGGGTGGGATACGACCCCTTCTGACTGGACATCCCACCCCTTCCAACCAGAAGTCCTGCCCCTTCTGGCTGGAAGCACTGTCCCTTCCATCCAGAAGCACCATCGGCCCCCACACCAGGTGACACCAAGACCCTGTATGCTACTGTTAAGATCCACAATGATGGGCTCCACCATGTTGTTTTCTGAAACAGGTAGTAGTCACAAGACCACCTTCATTTTAAAAAAAACACTTATTTTTAACCAAATAGTGCATATTGGGCAAGGCACCTTGGTGTAAAGAAAAAGTAACACGCCTTGGAGTATGATTCTCCATGTTTTACAAATTAATAGAGCATTTGTTTGTTTTTCAGGGTTGATTTGGTCTCCAGGGCCCACTAAAGAAAAAAAAAGGTGGTCACACAAAGTTGTGTTGACAACCCCAATGCTAAAGGAAGTGTCTTACAAAGAAAACCTGTTTATTGAAGGTATAACACTTCAGTTCTAGAGTTCTAACTACAGTCACCTGAGCGGCCATCTTAAACAAAGCGAAAAGGTATTGTGTTCTGGGAGGCAGATGGCCTTTCAAAAATTAATTATGATCTCACCAGTGGTATGATTTGCACATTCTTCATCACCACAATCTAGCACTTATGTGAGCTCACCATCTCTTGACCTGTTATTGAGCTTACTTAGAATCTTTCTCATGAAAAGGTGTGGACATGGCTTATGAACAATGGTATTTATGCTAAAGAATTTTATTATTACCTAAGAATGCAAAAGAAGTCTTCATTTAACAAGTTAATCATTTGACTTGGGTTATATGTATTATTATCCTTGTATTTCTGTACAATACTCTTAACACACACAAACTCCAGTGGCATCACTCTAGAGTGTCATTTCTAATTTTGAAAAGGAGATCAGCAAACCATTTTTATATTGATTTTTAAGGGAGTGGGAGAAAAAGTTGCCATTGAAAGAAATTTCTAGTCCATTACAGAAACCCAGTGAGTATAAATCCAGTACAAGGTATATATTTTCATTTCTTAGCTGATGAGAATGGGAGGAGAGAAAAAAAACAACTCTGGTTCCAGACATTAGATCTGTTGACCAGACTAAAAATTAATCCATTCCACAACCAGGTGCACTGTCAAGGTACAGCCAGTTTAATTACAGGTAGATCAATCATCTGCACCTGGTTTCTGGTTCCCATTACATGCCATGGTAAGTTTAAACACTACGTCAGTCTTCCAAGTTCATCCATATATATATATATATATATATATATATATATTACTTTCTTTAAAAAACTTGAATAAGATTGATAGGATCATTTTTACCCATGATGTGCTTTCCCATTGGTTGAGCACCCTGATACTGTCTGCATGCTTACATTCATTTGGTAACAGGAGCTAGAGTCTATTATCTTCAGACATACAATTTATAGGGTTATGCAGACATAGTGATTTGCTCAGTGTGATTTTTGATATAGATTGTGGCTGTGATCCAGAAAACAAGACACAAAAGTGCAGATGTATAAGCTGTGATTTCCATTTTTGTGCCTGCAATTTTTAGTCACACTTCCATCTCAAATTATACTCGGCATTTTAACTTGTTTTCAGCACATGGATTTTGAGTATACATTTTTGGTTGTTGATAGTGGGAGGATGGGTGGGGTTACTGAAGTATAAATATAAACATATGGCTATTTATATGGAAGACTTTTTTCTGATGGGAATCACTGGCCTTTAAAAGCTGTGTGACAGATAGAAAATCAATAGATTCAGCTTCTTTCCTTCCATAGCCAAGATTTGTGCCTGCTGAATTTCTTCTTTCGGCAAAACATAAAGTAAGGGTGGAGAAACTACAGGCTATATGAGTTCCCCAAACCCCCCTCCTTTTTTTCCCAGCCTCCTGGGATCTCCCAAAGCACCTCTCCCCAAACAAAAACCTCAAAATGTCAAAAAGGATTAGGTGAAAACCATTAGAAAACTACCTAAAATGTCTTAAACTGCCACAAAATATGGTGGTTTGGGACGACTTGCCTCCTGCTAATGTCAAATTCCAAAAACTCCTTTACAACCTAAAATGGTCTAGTTTGCACAATTTGGCCTTCCAGCCACCCAAGACATGTCCATTGGTGTCCACCCTGAGCAATTAGGGGCAAAACAGACTGCCCCAAAGGGGCAGTTTCAAGCTGTCCCTTCCGAAGACAGATTGAGGCTGTGGCAACTGCACGCCTTAGCCCCAATCCACCTTTTTGCAGGCTGAAAATGAGTGGCAAAGTGCTGCTCCTTTTTGGGCCAGCAAATAGCCAGCTTTTCTGCCCCGCTGAAGCCAGAAGCCAGCTTTAAGGTGTTCTGATGGTATGCGGCACATAAACACCATGCTGCTGGAGTGCCTGGAAGCTGGGCCCCGTGTAAACAGCCGACCATCTTCCAGGCAGCTTGGGAGCATGCAGGGTGTAAATGCAGGCTACAAAGCCACCTGCAGGGTGGAGGAAAAGGGCCATCTGCTTCGGCCCTCAGCCCAGTTTTAAAGACACACAAGTCTGGAGGGAAGAATATTATTTAAATATTAATTAAACTTTGAATATCCATTCTGTGCAATATATAGTCCAATCAAAACTCTCTGTCATACTGTTACTAAAGAGCAAAACAGACCACTCCTTGAAGCAGTGTCCTACCTCCTCTTTCCTTGCGACCACAGCCCGCAGCCCTGATCTGATGCTTTGCTCTTTTTAGTGCTGGCAAAAACGCATTCTTGCTGCCACAGCAGCAGCTTTTTGGTTTTCCTTTAGCACAGCATTTCTAAACGCTGCACCAAAGAAACAGCATGATGCCACCTGCCATCTGGTTGGGCAGGCAGCATGACACCAACATTGGGGTGGAGTTGGGGCATGCGGTGTGCGGTCACCATGCCGCCACTCTGCCCCAATGCTGGCATTTATTGCTGGACTGTTTAGCACCTAAGTGCCAGGAATTAAATATGCTCCTTGCCTGCTATAAAAAGTTGATAACCTGTTATGATGGGTTATCTGGTAGTAAAAGCTATTGTTGAGACATAATGATCTCAGACACAGATGCTGAAATAACAATCAGAGGGAAGTAAGCATGTGTCATGGTATGGGAACAAGAGGAGAAGATGTGTTTATAAATTATAGCAAATCAGAATTAAGCCTGTCTGGAATCTGAAACTGTTATGTAGTTTAACTAAGCAATATTAATGCTTGCTGATCAGTTCTGACAATGAAGATCACGGGACTGAAACTAGAGTTTCTTCATAAAAGTTTTCTGAATTTTAATAACTGAAGCCTAGGTTCTGAACTTCGTATCACACCAGATGTGACAATCAATATAAATAAGGATTCAGTAAAATATAGATGGTACCTTTGATTCTCTAAGCATCCAAGACACAGCATCCAAATCAAATTGCCACATCTGTTGGCTTTTCATGGTCCTTCATAAGTATAAAAAGCTGCAATTTTTCACTGAAGTTCACTCCCGTGGCTGATGAGTCTGGTGTTTACCTGGATATGACAGTTACATAGCACACAAATAATGGCATAGACAGCAGATATGTGAAGGCTATTCCCAGTGTCAGGCATTTTATTCTTGATGATTATACCCAGCATCCCAAATGTACTGACAAGATAATTGTGGCACTATGAGCCACAATGTGAAGAGAGACACAGTTTGATATTCTTGCTGGGAAACCATAAACACCAAATGATTATGCACAGTTTCTGAAATACATGGAAGATGGGATAATCAAAGAGATGCTTTCATACAGGCATAAAAACATTTAAAAACTGTTGGGTAGTGCACACCTGCTAGAAAAATGACAGATCCAGAAGCATGATTTCCCTACAGAAGCTTGTTTCGTCATAATGCAAAGTGAATGGATATAATTCAGTTGTTTTTGTGTGCCTTCAAGTCATTTCCAAATTATGATGACCCTAAAGCAAGCCTATCATGGGGTTTTCTTGACAAGATTAATTCAGAGGGGTTTGCCTTCACCTTCCTCTGAGGGTAAGTGTGTGACTTGCCAAAGGTCACCCAGTGGGTTTCCATGGCTGAGTGGAGATTTGGATTGTGATATCCAGAGTTATAGCCCAGTGCTCAAAGCACTACACCACACTGTCTCTGTATACAGTTGAGAGACATAATGAAATCTATGTTCATCAGCTGACCTACTTTGAAAATATTATAATCAATGTGATTACTGTCAGAAGAAATCTTTGTAGAACTGAAGTGTTGCATTCCAAGTATGTTTGAATAGTGTGATCATGTATGTGTTTACTCAAACGTTCTACTGAGTTCAATGGAATTTAGATTCCCAGTCATATCCTCAAAATTTCAATGGAATTGAGATATCTTTCTGTGGAATGCAAACATGTGCCCTTTCTCTAGCAATAGCTGAAGCCAGTCTTGCAAATAAGGAAGTCCAGTTAACAATTTGATGAATTACATTTTATCAAAGAACAGTTGGCAGCCACAAAGAATAGAAACATAAATGTTTTTAAAAGCACAAATAGGAAGTCATGACAACCAGTAAGTAAACAGACAGCAAGAGACAAAGACCTGTAGTCTCCTAGCTCTAACCCTATTATAGTTTAAATTATTATTTCATCAGTCAAGCAACGTTATCGCTTCTTTTAGATTAGAATTTTTTTCATTCCGTCTAGCTAATATCTTATGATGGCATTCCACAAAGCAAATTCTCAACCTCTTTTGTACTGTATGCTATGCCTGCAGCATACATTATGTGGGGAGTGGGAAGTAATCACACAGAGAGACATGTTTCAGGGTGAAATTTCCCACATACTTATATAGACCTGGTTTGGCATAAGGCCTAGATCCAGTAATATTATGCCACTCCTAGCTGGACCTCTGAGAGTCCTCTGGGAACTATAGGATTATAAGAGCCCACTATAACATGGTCCATTTATGTGCTGCTCTCCAAGTCTTAGGATGCATCCACACTGCTGAATTAAAGCAGTTTGACACCACTTTAACTGCCATGATTCTGTCCTACAGAATCCTGGGGTTTGTAGTTTAGTGAGGGACCAGAACGCTCTTATAGACCTGGCCAAATACCTCAC
This sequence comes from Urosaurus nigricauda, assembly GCA_034509955.1. Classification (NCBI taxonomy): domain Eukaryota; kingdom Metazoa; phylum Chordata; class Lepidosauria; order Squamata; family Phrynosomatidae; genus Urosaurus; species Urosaurus nigricauda. Next base: position 136,263,383 of record JAOEGL010000005.1, on the reverse strand, counting down.
CAAACTACACATCCCAGGATTCTGCAGTAAAGAATCATACAGTTAATATGATGTCAAACTATTTTAATTCTGCAGTGTGACTACACCCTCAGTCTTCTTCCCATTTCTTGACTACAGTCTCAATTTTTATTGTGGAACAGTATAGAACAAAATCTTTTAACTGCTTTCTGTGGGTAATGAGGTATCATCTACATGCCTTACGTTGTTGAAGTAAGTCCTCCAATTTTGCACTTTGATTTACTCTGTAGCCACCTCTCTTGCTTCTTATACATTCCTGCTGCATCTTCTAGTCCCTCTTTAACTCTCTCTTGAGCCTTCACAAGGTCTTTCTCTCTTCTGCCAAGGCTGCACCTCTCTGCCTTTCTTACCTCAATACTCCCCTCCCTTGCTTCTTTCTCTCCACTACTTCAATCTCCTACCGCCCCCCCCCTTCCCTTATCTTATGCCAATACACCTTCCATCACTTTATGCTTGCCCCTCCAACTCTTTGCACCCTGCCATGGCACCTGCCTCTCTCACACACACGCACACACTTTACTCTCCTTTGTCTCACTTCACACTCTTGCAATGCCTCTCTCCTTTACTTGTTGCACTCCACTACTTAGGAACTTCAGCCTCCCATCTCCCCTTGCCCATCCTTTCACCTCACACCTCCTTTCTCTGGCACCATGCACCCACCTGCTAAAGATCCTACCCTCCTTTCTTTCTCCCCAACTTGCTTCACCTTGCCCCGTGTTATGCTTCCATCTGTGGCAGCTGTAACCAACCATCTCTTCTTCCCACCCCATCGCTTCACTTCATGATGCTGCCAGCTTGTCATCTAAAGGATAATCCAAAGAAGCAGTACTGGCTTAAAGCTGTCAGTCCTGCTTTAAACAGAAGACAGATAAGCAGAGAGAGGGAGACCATGGTACCACCACTGCTACAAAACAGAGAGCAGGGAGAGAGGCGGATAAAGCAAGCTGAACAAGGTGGTAGCAGGGTAGTGGCAGGTGGAGACAAGATGAATAGGGAGAAGATGTCAGTAATAGGGACAGTTCTTTTTCTCCCATGTAAGGCAGTGAGAGAACTCGAATTGTCTCTTGTAAAATGGAACTTGATTCCTCTCACCCCAGATAGCTAATAAAACCACACGGTATGGAATCTTAAATGCTAATCACTGTATTGTAGCTTTTACCGTGCTTTGTTGCAATTCTTCTGCTTTACCCCAACAACTCCATTGCTTTCTGTGTAATCTTTGCAAGGAGCTCTGCAAAACAGACTTCAACTACACTTTCCTCCAAAATTCTTAATTTTAACCCAAAGAAACAGAAACTGGAATTGATAGAGGATGGGCCACAAATGTTAATCATTGATGTGAGAGTTCCCTCAGTGGCAAAAGAAATTCAAAGACAAGGGAAGGCCCTGGTGGCGCAGTGGTTAAATGCCTGTACTGCAGCCACTCACTCAAAACCAGAAGGTGGAGAGTTCAAGACCAGCAAAGGGCTGAAGCTTGACTCAGGCTTGCATCCTTCTGAGGTTGCTAAAATGAGTACCCAGATTGTTGGGGGGCAAATAGCTTACAATTGTAAACCGCTTAGACACTCCTTAAGGGTATGAAGCGGTATATAAATGATGCTGTTTGTTTGTTTGTTTGTTTTGTTTCTCACAGTTAGATAGAACCACGACTGAACATTTTGCCCTATGCTGCCATTCCTACAAGAGCTACACAGACTTCCGAGGATGTTTGACTTGGCCCCATAACCTATGCCTTAGTTAAACTCTGATTGTATTACATACTAATAAGAATATGTAAATTGGGTTATTGTAATGCACTTCCACATGCCTTTAAAGAGTGTTCAGGAAACTTCAACTGGTCCAAAAAGCTGCAACCAGATTGCTAACAGATACAGGTTACAAGGATGATATAACATCCTTGTTGCAACAGATCCACTAGCTGCCAGTCTCTTGTCAGGCACAATATGCCTGAGCTCTATATGGTCAGGTCCAGGCTATTTGAAGCTCCCTATCTTTCAATATGAACCTGTCTGAGCTCTGGGAACCTCTGGGAAGGCACTTCCTTGTATATTATTGTCGTCAAAGGTACATTTGGTGGGAATGCCTTCTCTGTGGTTGCTCCTAGACTTTGGAACTAGAGAGGTTATGATGGCTCTTTTTTATTGTCTTTTTGTCAGCAGGTGAAAACCTTTCTCTTCCAGAAAGCCTTTGGGAACTGATTGTTAATTAGAGAAGGAATTTTCAGGGTGTTGTGCTGTTTTTAATCTTTATTTTAAAATAATGTTTTACATGGTTTTAAATCTGTTGTTAATACTGTTTTAAATCTCAAACTTTTGTAAAAAAATTTTACTGTATGTGTTTTTATTGTAATTTTCTTCCTTTTGTAAGCTGCCTTTAATCCAAACCTGGAGGAAAAGGTGGGATATAAATAAAGTGATGGATGGAAGAATTGATGGGTGGAGACTTGGAATGGGTATGCTTCAGTTTTTTTTGTTTTGTTTTTTAATGAGTGTTTTGAATCTGTTCGGGATAATGTCCCAAACAGATACTGGGTGTAATGTTTAGGAACCTGGTGAATCCCAGGAAAGTAGGTGATACAGCAACACTTGCTGACCCTTGGACATGCTGTCTCAAGAAGGCAGGAGTTGTAGCTCAAAACATCTGGAAAGTGACAGGTTAGAGAAGTCTGGCCTACCATTTAATATATCATTTGCTGGGAAAGCCTCTTTTCTCCCTTAACATACAGAATTTCCATATTGGGAAGTCAAGAAAACTCCATCACAGAGGACAGTATAACACCAGACAATTTTTAAACATTTGGGCTACTTCATGTTTCTATTTCTGCCTTTTCAACATGGGATTTTGTGGCTTGATTTATATTTTAACAATCAGCATTTACCACACTCCACCCCATAATTATAGTCTGCCCATATTCATGGTTGGTGTCCAATGAGCTGCTCCTTATTTCTTGGATTTGAGTGTTTTATGGTTGGAATATTAGTGGAATATTGGTTTATTGGTTTTCTAAAAAAATACCTATATCAGGGCTGGGGCTATAGGTAGCTCAAATCCCATTTTGTAGGGATTGGGACTCCCTGGGTATCCCCAAAATGCTCTCCTTTAAATTAGTTAGGGAGAAAGCATGGCTGCAAATCATCCATCATCTATCAACACCCTCAAGGTGTTTGGCCTTACTTGCCCCCACTAACCCCCCCTCCACACACACACACACACACACAGTATACAAAAGAAAAAAATCAGCTTAATGTTGGCGAAAAATAAAGTCAAATCAAAATGGTATGTTCCAAAATAAAAACCAAATCAAAATGATATGTTCAAAAATAAAGCTAAATTAATAATAATAATAATAATAATAATAATAATAATAAAGTTTTATTTATAGTCCGCTCCTCTGTATCCAATCGGAGCGTGTTACATCAATTAAAAAATACAAGATAAAATAAAAAATACAAGATAAAATTAATATATAGCTAGTTGAGAGTGGGGCACAAGGGTGAAATTAGGCTCTACCCTTGGCACAGTTACCCATTCCATCCCCCAGATAACAAGAGGTATTGGTCATTAAGACCAATTATAGTGTATAATCTTAAATTAGTGCTAGGAAAACAAAACTATTCATCAAGTGCTTAATCAACACCAATATATATCTTATAAACACTTTTGATGCAGCCTTCAAGAATTTTCAGTCATTTCACTACGCATTACAGCTTTGCAGTTCTCACGACATTAGCCTTCACCCTTTCCTGTATGCTATTACGGTTGTGAAAAGACAGTAAAGCACCTTTTTTGTCCATCCACACAACAGCCATTTTAAGGTAATTAGTTTTGGCACAGACATTCATGAGCTTCTTAAATGCTAAGGCTGCTTCATCGCCAACTCATTATTTCTACCTGGATGAGAATTTTATATTTCTTTTACTCAGCATTGGTTCCTAATTTCCTATTATTATTTCAGTAAGTATAGTAATTTGGTGATTCTCCCACTCATTTCTTACAATGAAGATGCAATATACTGTGGATTCCAATCCCCTATTATCAGAATCTTAGGAATATAAAGTCCTTCAACTTAAATCACCCAGAACTAATTATTTCAGAGTGGTTGGCAAATTCCAATGAGCAGTCATTCTATACTCATATATCTGTCCTCCAAGGGCTCTGGCTGAATCTTAGGGGAGTCTGTTTTATGTGGGAAACTAGCCTCTCCATCAAATTTTTTTTCTAGAATAAAAAGGCAGAGAATTTGACATGCCCTTAACCAAACATGTTGTTGTGAATGTGCGTGTGTATGTGTGCGAATTGCTCTTGGAAGATCTGAAAGAATATATGGAGCTATTTAAACACAGTCATATCTAGTCCAGAATGTCTGACCAAAGGTTCAGAAGAGATGGAGGCTGTCTTCTCTTGTTTCTGTCTTTGCTTATAAAGTCAATGAGTGGAAACCATTGTCTATGAAAGGTCCTAATTTTGGTTGTCTTGTGTAACTTGCCATTCTGTCAGACACTTTTTCAAGTAACCACAGGTCCCATACCTTTTTACCACTGCTTATCTAAAGATACCTCCCCTGTTATCCAGATACATTGAACAGAACTCAAGGAGGAGACCCACAACATAGATTGTCTTATTGTTGTGATATGTTTTGTATATACAGTGAGACCTTGTTATCCACTGGGGTTTGGTTCCAGGACCCTCCGTGGATAACAAAATCCGTGGATGCTCAAGTCCCATTAAATACAATGGCATAGCAAAATGGTGTCCCTTATATAAAATGGCAAAATCAAGGTTTGCTATTTTAAATTTATACTTTTTTGAATATTTTCAAGATGGAGGTGCTTGAATCCATGGCTAAAAAAATCGTGGATAAGGAGGGCCAACTGTAGTTGTTTACTTATAATAATGGGGAAAAAAACATTCATATAAATATTTCTGTGATTTGGCCTTATTGAACTTCATAACCCAGTCACTCATCAAGATATCACAAATTTAATTAACATGCCCCTATCCTATATATGAAGATGGAATAAAGAAAGACAGAAAGAAAGAGTGTGTGTGAGAGCATGTGCACACTCATATAACCCCTTGTCCTATATATTAGACCCAGATCACAGATTCTGTTTCATGGTCAACAACACTGAGATGACAAAGGCAATGTATCTCGGTGAGCTCAAGAACCCTAACATCAATGATGAAAGATGGACTGACAGGGTAAAAGGAGAGTCTTCACATTCTCCTGTGTCTTTCTTTTGCTTCTGATTTAGGGTTATAACTATTGTATGAGAGTGCCTTCAGATTCTGGAACACATAACTCTTCAAAGTGCAGCTAGCAACCAACAGAAGGCCATCAAGGCAAGTCTGATATTGTGATTTCGTATACTGGAGCAGAGAGAGTCAGTGTGGTGTAATGGTTTAAGTGCTGGAATAAGACTCCTTAAGACCACCATTCAACCCCAACCTCACCCAAGACAAGGAAACTGACATAGGGCCAGAGCATAAATAGCCAGCTTGGGGATGTGACATACAGATGCCTCATGTGCCCATGGTGCCTGGAAACCAGCTTCAAGCTGCCTGACTGCCCAGATGTGGGCCGGCTTCTGGGCACTCTGGCTGCACAGAGTTCATAAGCCACATGCCACCAAAGCACCTTAAAGCTGGCTTCTGGCCACAGTAGGGAGGAAAAGCTGGCTTTTTGTTAGCACAAAAAAAAGTGGTTCTTTGCAGTTTCTTTTCTGGCTGGCAAAAAGGTGGATTGGGGCCATAGCACACAGTTGCCATGACCCCAATCTGCCTTTGGAAGGGGCAGTCTATTTCACCCCTTAGAGACATTGGACAAGTCATTCTCTATCCACCTCAGAGGAAGGGAACAGCAAGCCTCCGCTAAAGAAATATTGTCAGGGGAATATTGTGATAGGGTTGCTATAAGTTGGAGTCATCTTGTAGACACGTGATGACAACCACATAAATGCATCGGAATGCACCTTGTATTTAGACCTCCAGCCCATCTAGCTCATGGATGTGAAATAATACAGCCTGTAGAGTACCTCCCTACCAGTAGCAAAAGCAAGAAAAAACATATACAAACAGAGCACATGACTTAAGAGGTGGTGGGGTGATGGCTTGTTTCTGTGGTTCTATGCAATTAATGCACAGTTACTGCATAATAGGTACACTTCAAGTGTCAAAACTGTCAATTTTTATGGGGAAAAAGTTTCTAGGTCATGGCTCCACTTTCATGCTTCCTTAGCTTTCTGTAGCTAAGAAAGCAACTCATGCTATCAGTAAGTACAGAAACTAAAACTCTCTCTTACTATCCAAATGTACACAGGAGACACAGCATACCTTCCATTTTGTTGGATTCTGCATTATTTTTAAAAAGCACAAGCAAGCTTGATACCCTAAGGCACAGGTGACTGCTACAGGCTGGAATGTAAACAAACAAGATGATGGTTTTCATCTCTTGGCAAAAGCATTTCACCAGGCTCAAAAGTCTTTTTGTACACACCACTCTGAAATCCCACCATGTCAAAACAAGCAGCGTGTCACAGAAAAAAATGGCCCTCTCTCATACAGTCATCCTCGGCTATTGCGATCAAGGGATTTGACACTCTGCATTGTTGATTAGCCAGTTCTGCTAAGCAACCATGCCTCAAGTGAAATACGGAAACGTGTGGGATTGCATGCTGACAGAAATCATGGGAAAAGAGAGGAAAAACACAGTTGCTGCAAGAAGGAAGTATAAAAATACAAAGATCCAGGTCTTCTCACTGGGGTAGTTTATATCATCCTCCAAAGGCAGCAGAGCTTTATTGAGTTATGGCGGTTAGAGGGCCTAAATACTAAATTCTGATTTAAGTTTGCTGGTGTATCTCTAGTACCTTTATTTGGAGTGAGTGACTGTAGACATATGTGTGTGCAAATGAGGCTAGAACTGTGACTCACAATGTACATGCATATATCTTGGGGAAAACCTTTTACTCTGCTTTTGATTTCAGTGCCTTCCCCCCAACTCTTGCATGTCTTTCATGTCAGCTTGAGGGGGTGTTTTTGCTCCAAGGTGAGATGTAGATAAGAGACTGTGTGGTAGCTGAAAATGCCTGCTAATTTGATAGCCTTCCCCATAAGAATACACCTCAACCTGATTTGATGCTGCACAAGAGGACTGGCTTCATCAGCACAACCAAATGGTGCTTTTTGCATTGATGCATAAGCTGCACTGGCAGTGCTTTAATCAAAGCAGGGAAAGAGAGAGGTGCTGAAGGAATGCTAGCATTCCTTTTTTGAAAGTACTCTTGACTGATCATTTCTGAATTCTCAAGTAGAGAATCGTTCAGAACACAGAAAAATGGGTAACATCCTTGTGGCTAGCACTATTAATAAACTGGCCTGGAAAAATGACATAGAGAGTGTTGCTTTAGAATCTAAGGTCCAAAACACACTGCAGAAATAATCCAGTCTGTCTAGGACTGTTTGAACTGCCCTAGCACAGTGCTAGGGAATTCTTCTCCACCAGTCAGTGACATTTTTGCTCCATCCTAACCTTTCTCAGCTGGCTTCTAGGAGAGTTTCGGAATGTTCCATTTGATTTACCTATGTTTATTTAAATAAAAGTACTATTGATTCACGACCAGCCTAAGACATCTTACTGCTTGAAGTGAGGTTTACCACTGTTTCTCCCACCAGAGGTGACTTCTTTAATCTCTCTAATACCAGGGCCAACCCTACAGTTATTCATTGTCAAAGAAGAGAGCAAGCAAACTAAAAACATCAAGAAGATGTAAACTAGTCAAAAAGCAAGACCAGCAGTGGAGAAACAATTAGGTTAGATGTGTTGTTTTGGTGTGACTCAAGGTAGCTGCTGCTCAAGAAACTGATTAGACCATACTCTGTATCCTCTGACTGTGTGAGCTATGAATCCTGGAGGATTTTAATCTTCCTCGGTATGCTGAACTGCAGTTTGTTAGTATTTTTTAATGCATACCAATTTCTATGTAATATAACCTAGAGGGTATTACAGTTGTGCATTTGGCTGTTAACGAAGCAACTTTGCCAAACTGGCAGAATGAATAGGTGAAGCATTTCTAGTAGAGAGAAGGAAACATTATTATCCTTGTAAAGAATGTAAGCAATCAGTTCGCTCTCTGGAGGGAAGAGAGAGTTTTCTGTCATTTATCAATATTATTTTTCAAAAGTACAAAATTGGTGCTTGAATTGAATGAGGCCTGTTGCCTACCTATTCTAATGACACCACTAGGAAGGGTATGGGTGACATGATTTTCTTAACATGAGGCAGTGTCATTCGGTGATGCTTATAGGTTTCTCTAAAGCTCCATCTAACTTTCTCCCTACCATTCCAGCTCTGTGCAAAGTTCTCCCAAGTTACTCAACAAGAAGCCGTGCATTACAATAAAATATCACATCTACACAATTCCTAACATACTTCTGCAATAAAAAGAACCTCAGTATGTTTTGACTCAATTTGCAAAATGTTTATATTTCATTTGGATTTTTGTTTTTTAATGCTCATTTCCTGACAATTCTACCACTACACTAATATAGATCCATGTTTAATATAACCTTTCCCTTGTTGTCAGAGCAAATTTGCTCTTTTTATTTTTAAAAAAACCCGCCCTCCTTTTTAGCTGATATCTACATAGTCTAATGCCACATTCTATTCCTGAGCTATTATCCAGGCCTCCCAAATCTCCTGACATAGTTTAGAGCACTGCGAAACTTGTGACATCTCCTATAGTGAAAGCTTTGTCTTGATGGAAGACATACAGAAACTGTGAAGCCAATGAGAAACAAATGTGAATTTACAGCAAAATTCATTCGTTGGGTGGGGAAATAGTTTAAGAGATCATTGTCTGCCATCCTGCTAGTGAGATGCAAGTCCTATATTTTCATAGGCCTACTTGTCATAGTTCCATCTCCTGATCTAGGATTTCAGTGACAATTTCCTATGATAAACTTGCCTAGCATGGTGCACCAAGAAAAATGGGCACAACAAGATATTTGGATGAACATGGCCATAACTTTATTAACAGCATCAGCGACATTAAAACATATAGGGTGGGCACAAAGCATAAGGTCTGGATCTGAACATCAACAGCACCCTGGCAGATTGATGTCGGTTGCCGTACACAGAACCTCGGGATGATGTAGGTGCCAAGCCATGCCCACAATGCAATTATGCAATTGTGTCCTAACTTGATAATCAAGGCACCCTGTCACTGGGTGGTTATTGGCTGTGGCCCCCACAATGGCCAAATTGCTCCAAGTACCTGGGTCACCAGGACTCCCGAACCAGAGCTATCGAGATCTGGAAACCTATGCTGCCGCCCCAAACCAAGTTGTGACAAAATTTCTCCACTCAGGGAGGGAGGGTGGGAGAGCCAAGCAGCAAATGGCACCAAAAGAGCACCCATCTAAGGCCTTTAAAGGGCCCTCCACCAATCAGAGGGCAGGGATAACAGAGGCACGGACCTCCCTGCCCTCTCCACCAATTCGCTGGCCACCATAGAGCCAGCCAGCCAATTGGGGAGCCCACCAAGGATGCTGGAACTTGGAGTCTGGCTCCTTTTTTGGTGGGCTCCCTTCCCGCTCGCCCCAACAGCCAATGGCGAGTGGGCCTGCCGGCTCCAGGGCTGCTGAGGCGCAATGGCCCACTGGAGCGCAGGGACTTTTTTGGTGCCCTAGAGCCATGGCACCCATGCTGGCCCGGGAGTCGGGTGGCACTATTTAGTACAGAGTTGCTTGCCCAGATTTTCTTTTGTGCTATTGTGTACACACTATACATGTATAAAAGGGGTAAGTAATCTGTGGTGTTAGGGACACATATTGCCCTTGTCCTGATATCATCCATGCCCTACAAACAAGTAATCCAGGGCTCTTGAAAGAGTCACATTCTCCTGCCTGAGCATCACATCAGTCAAAGGGTGGTTACATGAAGGGAAAGAAAAGGGTTGGCCTTTTCCCTTTTTGCACTGGCCCCACACATGGCTGGATTTCACACTACAGGTATCCTCCTCTATATATGATCTCTGACATCCCAAGGGAATATGATCCTCCATAGACCACAAGAAATATTCCCTACCCCCAGTGTAAATCCTTGAACAGAATGGGGAATTAAACTTTATCCACAGAATAACTACAGTCGCAACTCAGCCTCACAAATCAATCAAAAGACCTTCAAAATCTATCCGCAATGTGCTAAAATTAAGCCAAAAGATAACGTTCCTACCTATTTATCTTTCACACAAGGATTGTAATTGAACATGCTTTGCATGGATAGTTACGTTTGAAACAACTGGCAGATATGTAGATAGAGAAAGGGACAACAGGGAAATGGGTGAAAAAAACAATTAAACTTGTGCAAATTGGTAAACACCAGAAATGGAAATAAACATCAAACAGAAATACAGAAAAAGAGAGAGAGAAGCAGATTGACTACAACAACAACGCATTGCAAGCATGTCAAGCATTTTTCAAAATTCTGAGACTGAAGAGTGAAGTTTATGTATCTTCTGATAAGAATCTAGTTTAGAAATGAATAATGTTAGGCTTTAGCACTGTTTTTAAAGGGGGGGGGGAATAAACACTGACGAACAGATTGTTATTAATTTTGAATAGTTCCAGGAACTTGAAGGGGAGGGCAAACTACTTTTTATACTCATTAATAAATATATAAAAACTGTTACAAGCACTTAGAAGTGCCCTCCATATCTTAAGTACAGCTTATCCCAAGTAAGGATAGAGTGCAGGCAGTCTTTATTATTTCTGGGAGGGCTCAATGACAATCAATATCAATATTTCATAATGTTTGATAATTCAGTATGCCTCTGGTTGACAGTTCCTGAGGAGGCTTAATTCTCTAGGAGTCTTGGTAGTCCACCTTTGCCAAATGATTTGGGATGCTGAGCCCTCCTAGCCTAGCAAAGAGGTGGCTTCAGCCCCCATTGCTTCCTGTTGTGGGGGCTAGGACTAGGTTTGGTGCTATAGATCATTCTCTAAATGTCTGAAAAAAAAGAAACATATCCCTTGCCTTTTAACTACATTTTCTTTATTGAGAAAAATCATGGAATATACAAAAAAACCCAGGAAGTTTCAGGTATGCACACTAGATCATGATTTCTTTCCACCTAAGAGGCTTTACATCTCTCCTATCGATTTATAAATTAGGTTGGAAAAATAAAAGTGCCTGAACCTTGTCAGTTTTGCTTTCTCTCACAATCAGATTTGCTATATTTTTTCCTATCTCATTTATAAATTCATTTGCAAATCTTGATAAGTTATCATCTAAAAATGAACTGCATGCTTTTTTTTCCTCAGCCCTAGACAGATGTGTCCTAGGGGCAGTACTGACCTCCCAAAAAGGGTGGTCTGGTGCCACCTTTTTTTGTGGTGCAACTGCGCCACATGAGGCTAGATGCTGGTGTATAGTTGTGCCACAAAAAAGGAGCGGGTAAACCTTGCTCCTTTTTTGTAGCACAGTTGCGTCACAACATGGGGAAAAGGTGCCATTATGTGCCTTTGCGCCGCTGCAACTGCACAGCTCCGTCTGGAAGCTGTGCAGTTGTGGTGTCAGCATTATGTACACCGTGTAAACGGCGTTACATAATGGCACCAGCACCATAACATGTTAGGGTTCGGGAGCATGTAAATGATGCACACTCCCAAACCCTAATGGCACCACAACAACGCCTCTTCGTGCCTGTCTGTTTCAGGCCCTAGATACGCTTAAACATTCTTTTTCTAGAAAAGTCATTGAAAATTGTCATATCTACTTTCCCTTCAAAATCACTCTTCCTTCAAAACTCTTGATCGCAATTACATGATCAATAGAAACTTCATCTAGCTTTTCTTGTAAATCAGGGGCACACAACTTCATTGAGTTGATGGAACAACTTCACATTACCAAGACCTATCATGCACAATCCTAGAAGGGGAACACATTGTAATGTCATAAAAGTATTAAATTTTGTGGAAAAGCAGTGCAAAATTATAACTTTTTGCAGCACAATATGCTACTGGATTTTTGAGGTCATGTTTTGAGGGGATCTGGGAACTAGGGATGTAAAAATTACATACTTATTTTCACAAAGTTGTTGAAAAACAGGAATACAGACACACCACACTGAAGAAAATGAGAACAGCCATGATATTCTTCACACATCAGGAATCCTTTCAGGAACATTTGGGCAAAGTGAGAGTGAGGTGGGATTTTTGGTTTTCTGCCTGGTTTTGTGCAGAAAACTTGTTTCCTGAGTTACAAAATATATCCTCAATTTCCCACAAATTGTTGCATAGGGAATAGTGTTTTGTTTTGTTTTTTTACAAATAGATTGTTCCTGTACACTATGCTGAGGTAATGTTGGATTGCAGCTTTAATATATGTTTTAGTTTTTCTAAAACTCCACAGAGTCATAGGAAATAGATCTTAGTTGTATTGTGTAGTCATTCTTTCTTTTCTTTTCTTTTCCTTTGCATCTCTGCTTGTTGGAAATTATTGCACCCTTAAATACCACCAGGAGAGACATGGAATCTGAAAGACGAAAACAGGTATTATCATACTTATCCATGCCTGGGCTGTAGGCAGCCTGTATCCACCTAGGTAGCCTATCTGCAACCCGGACTTCTGCCATGGCTTTTTCAAGATTTTCCCATTCTTAAAAAGGCCACTGCAGAAGTCTGGGTTGCAGATAGGCTGCCTGGGTGGATACAGGCTGCCTACAGCCCAGGCACAGGTAAGTATGATAATACCCATCTTTATTCTTTTAGATCCCACAAGATTTAAGGGTGCAATAATCTCCATTATTTTTCAATTTGAAATCACTTTTCTATTTTTTCCCTCTCCCCTAAAGGGGTTCTAGATGTCTGTCTGGCTTCACAAACATGTAGAATCACACAAGGGGGAACAGCTTGGTCAGATAGACAGATCTTTCATCTCATTGCACATTATCTTTTAACCCAGGACTTGATTACATGAGCCTCAGACATACCTCAGTCTTGCCACAAATGTGTTATTTAAAAAGAACAGAAATATACTGAGTTTGGAGCTTTTATTATCCCATATCTCTTCAATGGCATGACGGGGGCATTTGATGCCACTGATGGTATCCTTCTCTCTCTTCTGCATTTCCCTTTAACATTGCCTTCCTATCCTACACTCTACCCAACATGCCTTTCTGTCTCTGTCTCTGTCTCTGTCTCTCTCTCTCTCTCTCTCTCTCTCTATATATATATATATATATATATATATGTATGTATATGTATATATAATGTTGTTTAAAAATTGTAATGCCATTCGAGAGCTATGGGAACATGATCTAGTTTTTTTTTTAAAAAAAAAAAAAGGAAGGACGTTAACAAATTAAAGGGGGTAGGAGAAGAAAAGAAAGCAGACTGCTTGGGAATAGTGAGCAGGAGGAAAGAGGGGGTAAGGAGGAAACTGCTCAGTATCAGGACTGCTGCAGACTGTCACTTCACATTTGTGAAGTAATGGGATGGCAGCACAAATGGCCACTTATTGGCAGGTTATCTAGTCAATGAAAAAATTCCACCAAACAATTCTTTAGAAACACAACAGCAATAGATCAGGGGTGACATTATACAATAGGTACTGCCAAGGGTGCTATTCTCTTGCTACAATTGTAGTTTAAAACCCGTATGTGATAAAGTCCCCAAAAGATTTGGACAAGGAATACAGTGGCCTAAATCCTATTGCTATTTGTAAGCAGATGAGAGCTACTGAGTCAATGGGACTTACACATATGATGGCAGAAGTCCCATTACACCATAATTGTTTAATGTGTCTGCTGTATGATGCCATCTTATAACTGCTTAATCCCTACTGCAATGCTCTACATCCAGGGGGGTAGGAGACAATTTTCATGGGAGAAGGGAAAAAGGAGATAAAAAAATGGAGATAGAAAGGGCTGGGCGGTCACTGCAAAAGAAGTTTATGTAGAAAAAGGCTTTCAAAAAAGGTATAGGTATTCCCCGTTGGCAAGGTTGTAATGTGTCCGACTATAGGAGGCAGTGCTCATCTCCGTTACTAAGAGCCAGCGTTGTCATGTGTGATCATGTGGCCAGCATTGTTGCAGAGAATGCTGTTTACCTTTTCACTGAAGTGGTACCTATTTATCTACTTGCATTTGCATGCTTTCAAACTGCTAGATTCGCAGAAGCTGGAACTAGTGATGGAAGCTGACCCCATCATGTGGCACCCAGGCCTCGAACTACCAACCTGCCAATCTTGCAATCAACAGAGTTGGCATCTTAACCACTTGAGACACCACATCCCTTTGGTAATTACAATAATAATAATAAATTAAATCACTAATTTAATAACATTTAAATTAGGAAATGTATTGTGAGGCCTCCAAAAGAGCAAATTAGTTGAAAATCATGCAAAGAAGTTGTACAAAATTTTCATTTAAAAAGACAGAATGTGAAGCAAATGTTTGTTGTCCAAGTCACCCTGTTACAAAGACTTGGACTGTTAATGAGCCGTGAATTTTGTGTAGAAACTATCTGCTTGAAATTCATTCAAATATGTTACCTTTAAAAGCCACAATTACTAAATTTGCTTTTATCATTGGAAGCATTGAATGCCTGTAGGTGCCAACACATCTGTCAAAGTTGAAAATGAATTTTCACAAACAGCTGTAGATGTATCAGTAATGAGTACAAAATGTACATGCCAGGAAAGGCTTCTTTATACATATGCAATGTTTTAGTAAGTCCATGAAGTGTTTGTGTTTTGCAAGGATTCTACAATATCCTTTTCTATGGATGCTTAAGCATTTTTTTCTAAATTCTCAGTTACCATGTTAGAAATCTGAGGACTGAAAGAAAATGTCATTGGTAGACAGATTTCTTTTTTTGAGAGAGAATACCCTCATTCCTCCCACTTACACAGCCATCATGTAACTCCTGCCTACATCTTTAAAAATCATCTTTAAATGAATTTTCATATTGGTTTGATATGTCACTTGTAAATTTTGCTGTGGAGACTGATAAATTTCTTGCTTAGCTGAATGTTCTATGGTCAAGTGAGCATTACCCCTAACAATTAATTGAGCTGTGTACAACAGTAGAGTAGGCAGTATGCCACAAGAATTGTAATATCTTTTGGTCCATTTAATAAAGTAGTGAAAAAAATCATTGGTCGAGGGGGAAATTTTCTATATGACCTTCTGGTCACCATGTGGATTGCCAACAATACCAAAAAAGAGCCCTCAAGATGAACCACAAGTAAAGCAGTCATACTTTTGGCCACATTATGAGAAGACATGACTCACTAGAAAAGATAATGATGCTAGGAAAGGCAGTAGAAAGAGAGGAAAACCATAGAGCAAATGGATGGACTCAGGGAGGTCACAGGCCTGAACCTGCAGGACCTGAGCAGAGAAGGTAAGAATAGTGAGACATGGAGATGTTTCATTCACAGGGTTTCCATGAGCCAAAGCCAACTGGAACACAGCTAACAACAAAACAAAAAGAACTAATAGCAACAACAGCAGCAGCAACCAATGGCTACATGTTTTAAAAAATTCACTCTGTGAAACTCTGAAGTGAACCAATTCAGTTCATGCTTCCTCAATAAATACAGGTTCAGCTATTATGGATTTCTTAACATTTTGTGATGCAATGATTTGCTCAATAAATATACCAAACTCCATATGGAGATGCAAAACCTAGGATAAAATACAGTCAAATATTTGTATTTCAGGATAAACTCATTGTTTTAATGCAATTTTTGTGCATGTTTTACTCTCAGATGGGATGGGAAAACAGTATAGAATTAATTTAGATATAAATGCATGGAAACTGACATAGATTAGATTTATATTGCTAATTGCTACATTGCATTCATCACTAAGAAAAGAAAGTCTGCAAAACATATGCATAATAGCTATATATAAAATACAATAATTTGTATGTAGAACTGTGAACCTTATTTTGTCAAAATCTTGACAAAAATGTTTTGTTCTGGTATTTAGAATTCATTGTTGTACTTTAAATATGCCCACAAAATCATCCTGTATTCTCCCATTCCTCCATGGCACAGGATAAATTTAATAGAATGGCATATCTTCTTGCTTCCCATTGTATTTCAAAAAGAAAAAGAAAATAAAAGCAACCCCAACAGAGGAAGAGAAGAAATTGTATAATTCTTCCAACCACTAGAAACATAGTCAACATGATAAGATTCCCAGAGACCTTTACATTAAACAGAAGTTAACTTTGTTGACTGTATTTCAGTAAGAAAGAGGCACCACATAAACTATCCCAGCATGTTCATAAACCTGAGCTCCTATTTCTATGAGTCATGATGAGCAGGTCTCTGATCAAGTCATATTATTCAGCTTTTAATATGACAGAATCAATGCTGGAATATTTCTCCCATGTGTGACATGCTGCATAACTCTTTAAGGCTTCTGACATTTAGCTTTGTATCATTTAAACAGAAGCCGAAGCTGTCAGCCTGATGTTTCTGTTCATGATAAAATTCATTTCAGGGACAGTGACCGTATGTGTGAATGGGAAATAAAAAAGTAAAGAGGTTCTACCTGATGTTGAGATCCTATTCCTGATACTTTTCATGTAATATGCAAGGGTTTGTGCTATAAGAACTTTTTTTCTGTAAGCTTTTGCAATTTCCATGGAGTGTGGAAAGTTTTTTTAGCTGTCATTTTCTTAGTTGTCATTTTCTTGAAACAACACAGAACTGACCAAGACATTTGGATGCTTGAGGCAAAAGACATTCCATCCAAAGAACCCAACCAGATTGGCAATTAAACCTTACTTCAGGACTGGTGACAGAACAGCACTCTTACTTACTTTTGAAAACCTGGCAGTGCCAAGGAAAGAGATGGTTGTTGTTGTTGTTGTTTTAAATAACTAGAATTTTAGAAGCTTTGAATTATAACCAATTACTTTTAAAGTAATTTCCCATATTATGACAAGCACATCCAAAATAACACAATGAAGCTCTAAATTGCTTTAGTACCATAAGAAAAAATATTCTTATTGGTTGTTCTTATTGGTACAGGATCATGTCCACTGACTTAGGGGCTAAACAGACCTCCCCTTTGGAGCGGCCTGCTGCTACCCCTTTCAGCGCTGGATCAGGGCCACTGCAACTAAATGCTGCATCCCCAATCTGGCATTTCCATGGCATGAAAAGGAGCTGCAAAAAGTGGCTCCTTCTTGTGCCATGGAAAGAGCGCCTTGCTGCCAACACAGCACCTTCTGGTGTGCCTTTTGGTGCTGCGTCATCTGGACACAGCACCAAGGGAGCATCATGATGCTGCCTGCCATGCAGTTGGGTACACAGTGTGATGGTGCCATCAGGCAACATTGGGGCATGCATTGTCATAGAATCATAGAATCATAGAATCATTGAGTTGGAAGAGACCACAAGGGCCATCTAGTCCAACCCCCTGCCATGCAGGACCTCCAAATCAAAGCATCCCTGACAGATGGCCATCCAGCCTCTGCTTAAAGACCTCCAAGGAAGGAGACTCCACTACGCTCCGAGGGAGTGTGTTCCACTGTCGAACAGCCCTTACTGTCAGGAAGTTCCTCCTAATGTTGAGGTGGAATCTCTTTTCCTGCAATTTATATCCATTGTTCCGCGTCCTAGTCTCTGCAGCAGCAGAAAACAAGCTTGCTCCCTCCTCAATATGACATCCCTTCAAATATTTAAACAGGGCTATCATATCACCTCTTAACCTTCTCTTCTCCAGGCTGAACATCTCCAGTTCCCTGAGGCGTTCTTCATAGAGCATGGTTTCCAGACCCTTCACCATCTTAGTTGCCCTCCTTTGGACCCGCTCCAGTTTCTCCACATCCTTTTTGAATTGTGGTGCCCAGAACTGGACACAGTATTCCAGGTGGGGCCTGACCAAAGCAGAATAGAGTGGCACCATTACTTCCCTTGATCTAGACACTATACTTCTATTGATGCAGCCTAAAATTGCATTGGCCTTTTTAGCTGCTGCATCGCACTGTTGACTCATGTTCAGCTTATGGTGTACTTGGAATCCTAGATCCCTTTCACATGTGGTCTCATTCAGCCAGGTGTCCCCCATTTTATATCTGTGCATTTCATTTTTCCTCCCTAAGTGCAGAACCTTACATTTCTCTGTGTTGAATTTCATCTTGTTAGCATTGGCCCAGCTTTCTAGTCTATTCAGGTCATTTTGAATTTTGATCCTGTCCTCTGGGGTATTAGCTACTCCTCCTAGTTTAGTGTCATCTGCAAATTTGATAAGTATGCCCCCAATTCTGTCATCCAAATCATTAATAAAGATGTTGAACAGCACTGGGCCCAGGACAGAACCCTGTGGGACCCCACTGGTCACTTCTCTCCAGGATGAAAAGGAGCCATTGTTGAGCACCCTTTGAGTTCGGCCACTCAACCAATTACAAATCCATGTAACAGTTAACTTGTCTATCCCACATTTTGCAAGCTTGTTTGCAAGAATGTCATGGGGAACCTTGTCAAAGGCCTTACTGAAATCGAGGTAAACTATATCCACAGCATTCCCTTCATCTACCAAGCTGGTAATTTTATCAAAAAAAGAGATCAGGTTCGTTTGGCATGACTTCTTTTTCTGAAACCCATGTTGGCTTTTTGTGATTATGGCATTGGCTTCTAAATGTTCACAGACTCTCTGCTTAATGATCTGCTCTAGAATCTTTCCTGGTATTGATGTCAGACTAACTGGACGATAATTGTTGGGATCCTCTTTTTTTCCCTTTTTGAAGATGGGGACAACGTTTGCCCTCCTCCAGTCTGCTGGGACTTCTCCTGTTCTCCAGGAGTTCTCAAAGATTATTGCCAGTGGTTCAGATATTACATTTGCCAGTTCTTTTAATACCCTTGGATGTAGTTCATCTGGTCCTGGAGATTTGTATTCATTTAGATTAACCAGGTATTCCTGTACTGTCTCTTTACTTATTCTGTGCTCAAATTCCCCCACTCTGTCCCCTTCTTCACTGTCCTCAGGTTGAGCACCTTTTGCCTTTTCTGAGAAGACTGAGGCAAAGAAGGTGTTGAGTAATTCTGCCTTTTCTCTGTTCCCTGTTAGTATTTTGCCATCTTCTGCACGCAGTGGTCCTACCATTTCCTTCTTCTTCCTTTTGCTGCGGACATATCCAAAAAAGCCCTTTTTATTGTTCTTAACCTCTCTAGCAAGCCTGAGTTCATTTTGCGCTTTAGCTTTTCTGACTTTATCCCTACATGTGCTGGCTATTTGTTTGAATTCCTCTTTGGTGATTTCCTCATTTTTCCATTTTTTATACATGTTCCGTTTAAAACTTAGCTCAGTTGTAAGTTCCTTAGTCATCCATACCGGTTTCTTGAGACATCTCCCATTTTTCTTCCTCATTGGAACTGTCTGAAATTGTGCTTTCAGTATCTCCCTTTTGAGGAACTCCCATCCATCTTGAACTCCCTTCTCTTTTAGTATTCTTGATCATGGGATCACCCCCAGTATTTCTCTAAGTTTATTGAAATCAGCTCTCCTAAAGTCTAGAATTCGTGTCTGACTATGCCTAGCTTCATCTTTCCACTGTATAGCAAACTCCAGGAGGACATGGTCACTTCCACCTAAGGATCCGACCACTTGCACCCCATCAACTAGGTCTTCCCTGTTGGTTAAGATAAGATCTAAGATGGCTGATCCCCTTGTTGCTTCTTCCACCTTTTGGACAATGAAATTGTCTTCCAGGCAAGTGAGGAATTTGCTAGACCTTGAGGATTTGGCTGAATTTGACTTCCAGCAAATATCAGGATAGTTGATTGTGTGGATGCCATGCCCCCACTCTGCCCTGAGGCTGATGTATAACGCAGGTCTGTACAGCCTATCACTCCCAGTTCCCAGGAGAATTCTTGCACAGAACATTAGCAATATTAGCAGACATAGTGTTAACAAATTTATCTAGACCCTGCCTCCCTGCTCCTTTCCTGAGGATCTCAGACCCCAGGCAGACTCACAGATGGATATACAGTCTGTCAGTGCTCATCTACACTTGGGGGGGGGGGAGTCCAAGTGAACTTCTCCCATCTGTTCTGCCCTGCATCGACCCTGGAGCCACTCTGCACCTCTTTTCTCCAAAGGCAGAATTGCCTTCTGTAATGTCTCACCTGGAAAGTTTTTTTTCCAGTTGAAAGGTGCCCAGCACATCATTCTGATTTCAGCAATAACATCAAGGAGGGAAAAACCTTTAACAGTCATTTTCAGTGTGCAACTGGCCAGGACATTGGTGGAATTGGTAGCAGCTGCCAGGCAGTAATCTGTATTGCCAGTCCAGCCCCCATCTCAAATCCAACACAAGTTTTGTTCTGACCCCGGAAACATTGGAGTTTCCAGCAAACTTCAGAGCAAACTGTGAGTTTTTTAAAACCCAGGTTTAAGGTAGTATGTCCAAGATGAGCCTATGCCAAATTCAAGAGGAAGGAGTTGGGGTTTTTTTCCTCTCTCTCTCTCTCTCATGTGGACACCCCCTCAGATAGCCTGGACCTAAGACATATGTAGCTCAATTGTAGCTGAAATGTTGTTGGTGACTTACATGAGCATAAGAGTCACTTATGCCAGTGTAAATTACTTTTCTGAGCAGGACAGGGAAGCAAATACAGTCTCAAGAAGAGGTAATGCTTAAAACTGCCCTGCCAGCTCCCAGAAAGCCTCAGGCACCAACAGATAAGCTTTATCTCCTTCTATGGAGTTCCTCATACATGAACACTGGGCATAGTAATTGTGCATTGCAGTTGAATTGAACTGCAGTTGACACCCAGTCTTTGAAGTGTGTTGTATAATATTTTTATTATAATTTTATAATATTTTTATTATAATTTTATAATAATATCAGCCCTGGTGGCGCAGTGGTTAAATGCCTGTACTGCAGCCACTCACTCAAAACCAGAAGGTGGCGAGTTCAAGACCAGCAAAGGGCTGAAGCTTGACTCAGGCTTGCATCCTTCCGAGGTTGCTAAAATGAGTACCCAGATTGTTGGGGGCAAATAGCTTACAATTGTAAATGAAGCTGTTTGTTTAACAAATTGTAAGCCGCTCTGATAGTCTTGGCTGAAGAGCGGGGTATAAATAAAACATCATTATTATTATTATTATTATTATTATTATTATTATTCAAGGGGATTGTGTAGTGCTGTCATAGCATATTTCAGCATGCAGATATTTATGCTGTGATGAGGAAATGTGGGGTTATAACTATAGGTTCTATTCAAAAGACTAAGGAGATTATTGCATTAATTTCACTGCCAAGATAGACCCAGGATGTAACTTTCTTAAGGCAGATCTTATTGCATTCACCCGTTGCTGGGCTATTTGCAGCCTGTATGCAACCCAGGCATCTCCAGGCTTGTCCCGCATCTTTTCAAGAAAAGGAAAATCACATTCTTGAAAAGCTGCAAGAGAAGCCTAGGTTGCATAAGAGCTGCATACTGTCTGATGATGGGTGAATGTGATAAGATCTCCTTAAGAAAGTTATATCCCGAGTCTATCCAAGCAGTGAAGCTAATGCAATAATATCCTAAATTAATATCCCAAAGTCAGGAATATTGATTGCATCTACAA
The DNA here is from genome assembly GCA_034509955.1 of Urosaurus nigricauda. NCBI lineage: Eukaryota > Metazoa > Chordata > Lepidosauria > Squamata > Phrynosomatidae > Urosaurus > Urosaurus nigricauda. The sequence goes on along the minus strand of JAOEGL010000005.1, from coordinate 136,241,763 downwards.
TTTTCCCAACAATTTTCCCAACATCTGATGATCTGGAAAAGGTTCTATTCCAGCCTGGACCCAGATGAAGATTTGCCAAATGATGACATACATTCCTATTAGAAGGATACTTTCTGATTAGTTATCTGTGATACAGTAATGCTATACCACTGTCTGAAAACAACCCATAGAGCTAAAATATTTTTAAAGATTATCAAATGGGTCCTTTCAGTTTCGTATTGAATGTAGCACAACTGACTAATAGCAATTCTCTGGAATATTTAGCAGAGCTCTTTCCCTTTAACTGGGCATTCCAGGGACTATATTTGTGATGGTCTTATGTGCAAAATTATTCTGGCAATATAGCCTATCTTGTTCGGGGTTTTTGAGGCCATGAGCAAACATAAACACTAACAGTCCACTATTTTCACTTCACAGAGGGCACTCCAAAATTTTAGAAGTAGCATGAAATAATTCACACATACCACATAAAGGGGGCTAACCACTGGTCAATCTACTCAGCATTGTCTATGGTAACTGGCTGGAGCTTTCCAGGATGAAATCCATCCTGTCTTTAGGCCTGTCCTTGAACCTGTGAATGCCATAACGTGGAAAGCATATGCTCTGCCACTGAGTTGTGACTTGACTCTAGAATATTATACATATCCACAGCAAAGTCATATGATCCCTGATAAACTATTAACGGTAAACTCCAATGGGCAAAGGAAAGGGGCTCTTTGGTATTCAGTTCCAGTATTATTTGGTAAAAGCATTAAATTGTCCTTTGCCTGAGGCTGAGGAGATCTGTCCTGAATATATCTTATTTTCCTCTGTTCCCTTTCATCTATGAATTATAAAAGAGATTCCTTGATACAAAAAAACAAGTGGAAATGATGTATACACAAGAATGGAAGGAATTTTAACAACTGCTCCATCCAGATAAGACCCAAAGAGAAATATCCTCTCCACCAGGAAATGAAAGCAAAGTTCCTGTAAGAAGGGAAATAAAATCATTACACTTGAAGGATGCTTTATCAAGCATAGTCATTTAGACAAATTGCAATCATAACAAGCTTCCTCTCTGAGTGATGGCAAAGACTAATCCAAAATTGATAGAGGAAACAAGAAAAGGTAAATGGTAAAAAATGGCCCCATCATTAATGAAGGAATCTTGCTCATTTGCACCCAACCTACAGCAAATTCAGCACAGAGCTGTTTCTTTTAAAAAAAGCAGTATTTACCTTTAGTTTCCTTTAATAATTAGGTACTCGTGCTGTAGGATAGCCATGTGTTCCACTCTACTGGGTGTTGGAAGCAAAGAGGCATCAATGCTTGAATAAAGCAATTAGTGAGACAATGGAGTCTAGATAATGCCTGTCCTTTGCTTTCACCTCTCTGTACCTTTATGTAGTTATGTACTCATGCCTTTTGCTTCCTTCTTACTCATACACATCACTTTCCCCTTCTCAAGAAGTAGTTAATCTCTTTGTTTTCTTTTGTCTTGGAAGGTGCATCCATGAGGCTCCCCAGAAATGGATGCTAGCTTATACCTAGACATGACAGACAGCTTTTGGGGACTTTTTAAACCAAGTGTAGGTCACCTCTTTGTCTCATTTACTATCCTAAGATGGATTCCCTGAGACAATAGACATTGTTCTTGTTTTCTTTTTTACCTTACAAGAGCACAATCATTTCTACCACAAGCTCAATCCTGCTGTACTCTTCTTAACATAGGCCTGAAACAGATGGGCCAAATAAACCAGTTTCCAATCACATTCAGAACATAGAGTTTAGATGACACACACTCTGAGCGTGATCGGGAACCATGCTGAAGCCCTTTCTTTTACAAAGAACCAAGACAAAAAGGAGTAGCCAATTACTGCTCCTTTTGCCAACCTGGTTCAAAACCATGGCAGTGGCCCAGACAGGGGCCAGGCACATGTGGTCACCACAGCCCCAGTGCAAATGGAACCAGCGCAGCCCTGCAGTTTTTTCAGCCTGTTTGTTTGAGGCCAATGATACCAAATATCATTAGTATCGATGGAAACAGTTCTTTATTTGAAGGCACCCTCTATTTATCCAGCTTAGAATTACAGAATTTGTCTTATTTCATTCTCACATGAAAGACCAAAACAACCCCTCAAGTTTTCTCCCCATGAGGCACATTTTTGAAGAGTCTTTCACATACATGGGACTTTTCCTCAATTTTTTTTGCACACACACAAAAAATACTGCTACTGCCCTTTTGCATGGATGTCTAAACAAAACAAAAAACATTGGGCAGGTTAGGAGCTCATCGCTCAGCATTTTAAACTGGCTCCAGCCTCCCAGGCTGGAGCCAGGATGCAGGATGGAGGCAGGGATTATCGCAAACTAAATCACCGCCAAACTGCTGGCTGCCATCAGCCTGGGTCCCAGCCACTCTCCACCAGCCCTTTTTAGAAGTCGGAAAACTTTCTGACTTTTAAAAAGTTCTGGTGGAGTGAGGCTTGGACCTGGCTGGGACCAAGCGGTTCAGCAGCAATTTAGGGCTTGCTTCATCACATGCCTTGATTAACAAAGGTGGATGAGAATAGTCTTGCCCGAATGTTTTGTCCAAAGTTTAGAAGACGAAAAAAAAGTTTCTCTTCTTGCTTTCAAATATATATATATATATATATATATATACACACACACACACACACCAAGTTCTGCTTTGTGTTTGTGTTCTTTCAGGTCATCTATCGACTTATGGCAACCCCATTAATTTCATAGGGTTTTCTTAGGCAAGGAATACTCAGAGGTGGTAGAGTTTCTCAGTATATTCAGCACCCTTCCTCATAAAAGATTTCTTTTAAAAAAGAATATTGGTTATGTCTAGTCCAGCCCAACTTCATATGAAGGGGTAAGAAAGGAGAGCAGAGACCTTGAAGTTGCGCATCAGAAGTAAACAACTGAGGCCCTTTTGCACCACACAATTATAGCTCTACCATTCCATTTCAGTTCCCATAGCAGTATGATATGGAACCCTGAGATTTTCAGTTTCAGAATTTAGAATTCTCAGTCAGAAAGCACTAGTTCTGCACCACACTACAAATCCCAGGTTTCAATAGGATGTTGCCGTGGCAGTTACAGTAGCAGCATAGTGGTGTACGTAATTGAATGGAAGGGGTGTTGGACAGTGCTTTCTGCAAAACCATAAGTCATCATTTCAATGCTTTCCAATAAGATGTATTGTGCTTTTATTTAAATTATAGCAATTATTTCTAAACAAGTGTCTATGTATAAATTATCATATGCAATGCAAATTGGTGTCTTCTTTAGTCCCCTTTGGGTAAACACTTCCTCTTTTCTGGTGATGTATAAGTAGAAAAACCATCACATTATGCATTTTCCCACTCCACATCAGCAGCTGTCACTTATACTGCAGGGAGAAATGGGGGGGGGGGAGGAATCACACAAATAAGCTTGCCCAATGATTACAGAGCTAGCAGGAGTTAGGGTGGCAGAGAGATAAGTCAACATGTGAGAAAACCCATCACATTACCACACTACACTCTTAGAGTGCTGCTATTCCACTTTTAATGCTCTGGCTGCCTCCTGTTGCATTCTGAGGTATGTAGTTCAGTAAGGCCTTAGAGCGCTCTGGCTGAGAATTCTAAATGTCTCTTCTTAAACTGCAAATCCCAGAAAGCAGCCAGAACAGTTATAGTGGAATAGCAGCACTCTAAGAGTGTAGTGCAGTAATCTAGTTAGTCTACCAAGCCTGTGCCAGGGAAGAGAAATTTCAACAGGTTTGGGGGTAATTTTTTGCTCAGGGCACACTGTGAGGCCACACAGACTATAAAAATAACGGAGGCCCTGCAACTAGGGTCCTCAGAGATATAGGGTCTGCCCTATATCTCAGAGTCGAGCCAGCCATCAGGGTAAGGGTGAGGAATCAAAGGATGAGATCACTGCTGTGTGTCTCTCCATGTATGTAGACACTTTCTTTAAAATAACCATGCCGAAGGAAGATAACAGTAGGATAGGAAGACAGTGGAAAGAATGTTGAAGCACAGTATTGCCTATTTTGTATAAGTTTATTTTGTTTCAATCAAGTTTTCCCTCAGTCTGGCTCTACCATGTTTGGCAGCTGCTCCAGCAGTAGTATATCAAGTATATGGGTACATGGGGCTTAGCAGAGGCTGCTTAGGTGACATTTCTTCAGGGGAGTTTTGTTGTTTCCATCTGGACACAAGTTTCTTTATGCTCTGCAGCACCTAAGTTAGTTTTCTGTTTTGAAGTGCAGTTGAGAATACTCTTCTAACCCTAATTCAGTAAGCTTCTAGATGTCAGTGGGTTGGAGCAGTGCAATTTTGTCCTTTTTGTCAAAGACCAAAATGTTTTGGTCTAGCCCTCCTCTATCTATACCGGCACCTAAATAAAGCAGAAAGGGGATCCTTGCTTTACATGGATAAAATATGAAATTCTACTTTCTACCAAGTGCCATGTAGAAAGAAATGGAAAGACTTTGAGACAATGTTTGTAACTCTGGCGACCCATTGTTGTGTTCATATGTAAATATCCTGCAGCACATACTCATGTGCTATCTTGTCCTCTAGACAATTCTATCCTTTCTGATAAAAGTTCAGTGTGTAAGCAAAATGATAAGGTTCTTCACTGAATACATTTGGTGAAATGCATTCTTCAATCCACTTGCCAAGCAATAACAGAAAGATCTAACATACTTCAGTGCTGTCATTTTTTTTTCCAGTATATGATTATATGAATAGATTAAAATAATGATTAAATTAGGCTTTGGGACAAAAGAGAAGAGGCTCCAAACAATAGCAGAAGATTGCTTTCCTCTTGCATACCACAAGCCTTTAGATATGGAAGAAAACCATTGCCTGTCCTGGAGATACATCATATGTTTTCAGACCAGCCTGAAACTCAACTGAAAGCATCAATCCCTGGATCCACTTTGGTCCAGAACCCCATCTGACCAGGATAGAAGCTGTGGGTTTGGTATAGAACATTAGAGCAATTTTATAGCAGTCATGAAGCCTGAACGGATCAGGGGCTTTATCACAGTAGGGTTGAAAAGAAGAATTAGAGCAAGATAGTAGTGTCTGTGGCCATATCCTATCACACAACACTGTGTCTGTCCAGTAGCTAGCCTGTAATCCATCCACTGCTCCTTTTCATTGGCAGGCAATACCCATCAATGCCTCCCAATTGTGCTGCTTCAAAGCAGTTCTGATATGCATATGTAAATATTCTGCAGCACATACCCATGTGGTATCTTGTGCTCTAGATAATTTTCGGTCCTTTATGATAAAAGGTCAGTGTATAAGCAAAATGATAAGGTTCTTGACCAGTTACATGGTATGAGTGGGTGTGATTGTGGTCTTCTCCCTCTTCTCCCTTTCCCCTTGCTATTTCCAAGGAGGCTGTTTTGGTTTTCTCTTCTTCAATTTATTTTCTTTTCAATTTCTATTTCATTTTTTTTACTTACTGGATTGCTCCATTATCATTCAATTATGCTAAAATAAAAATAAAAGCCAACAGAAAAACATGCTGGGAAGGGCACAGGGCATGGGGGCAAGGCTCTGGGTGCTGGTATGCAGAAGACAGTGGCTGGGAGAGAAGAAGCACCATGGCATTTTTAAGAGTTGTACAATAATGAGTGTCCCCAACCTAGTACGTTTGCATTTCCCCAACAGGATTGTGGCACCTTATGAGCCTGGTGTGATAAAGTTCCAAGTGACAAGCTTGGAATGAGTGACTAGCTCTAAAACTACTATCATTCCATACATCATAAATTCCTTAAATGCTGTGTACTTCTATGGACTATCTAGTTAGCAAACTGATGTCCAACTAACTTTTTTATTAAAAAAAGTGAAAGCCTTAATGAAACTGTATAAATCCATAATTCCTCTTTTGTTGGTTACAAAACATGCAGGTGGGAGAGTGACAAGCTCCACTTAATGCATCATGGCTTCCACCTTCTGTCATGAAAGGGACAGGACCCAAGTAAATCATTCCTGAGCACAAGCCAGCTGTTTAATATAAATATGTCTTGTATTTCCCAACAAGCAGCTTTAAATTGAAGGACCTGTAATGCAAAAAGAAGCCTCCTTTTGTGTTCCTCAGGCAGACGGCTCTACAAATCAGTCAGAGTCCTTTGAAGAGTTAATGCCCAAGACCTTTACAGTTGCATTTTGGCAGTTTTAAAGCCTCTTATTTGCCAGGCCTGCAGTTCCAGATTATTCAAAGCCCTCTTTCCTAGAAGGAGTGTCCCATAAATTATGTTTTCAGTTTGGGGGTCAGGTTTGTTCTACAACTTCACTGTGGTAGTTATTAGAAACAGAAATTGCCCAAGCCTTCTGTTTTACCTCAACACTGAGTGGAGGGGCGGGAGGGGGGAGGCTTAAGAAAGATTTGATTTCTGACCATAGCTGTAATTTTTCATTCTGTGAGATATTTAGTACTGTTCCCTTAGGATGACATGTTAGGTTCTCCAGATATATATAGTAGATGAAACATTACAGGGATGTGCATTGGGATGGGAGGATTATTGCATTAGAGAATATTATGAACTAAACATATTCTTGTTGTCCATTATGAACTAAACATATTCAAACTGTTCTAGAATAAACTTGTACATATATGTAAAATATACATATGTAATAGAGGAGGAAATTAAATATCTTCACTATTCCTTTATTTGGTAAGACTTTGTAAGGAAATTAAGGTCACAAGTGAATGTAGATGAGATCTGAACATGAATCTACAGTGTATGGTTCAAGGCGGTTTTGATTCAGAAGCACTTTCCAAGTAATAAACATAGGAAACTACCAGACTATCAAGAAGCTTTCTTCAATGCAGAAGCTGCTGCAAGAAGTGATTCGACTACTTGTTGTTAGCTGCGCTGGAGTCGACCTCAGCTCATGGTGACTGTGTGGATGAGACACCTCCAAGACCCTCTGTCTTCCACTGCTTTGCTTAAGTCTTGTACATTCAAACCCATGACATCCTTTATTGAGTCTAGTAACTGACATCTTTCTACCACCCTCAACCTTTCCTAACATTATTGTCCTTTCTAATCAGTTGCGCCTTCTTATTATGTGCTCAAAGTATGACAGCATCAATTTGATCATCTTGGCTTCATTTCAGGCTCCGTCTGTCTAAGGACCCATTTATTAGTCTTTTTGGCTGTTCAAGGTATTTGCAGCACTCTTCTCCAGCACCACATCTTAAATGAGTTGATTTTCTTTTTATTCAGTTTTTTTCACTATCCATTTCTCACATTCATACATAGTGATGGGGAATATCATGGTTTTGATGATTCTAATCTTAGTGCTCAATTGTATATCTTTGCTCTTTAATATCTTTTCTAGTTCCTACATTGCTTATTGCTAATATCTTACCTAGTTCATCTTCCCACTCCTAGCCTTCTTCTCCATTCTGATCAATGTTTGATCCAAGGTATGAGTAATCTGGATGCTTTGAGTTTGCTGAATCGACTGTGGCATGACATTGTTGTGCTAAAAACAGCCTCAGTGTTGTTCATGGGCCTTGGTACCTAAGCTGAGGATCCAGGAGCAACTATTTTGTAAAAACCCAATTGTCATGCTGCTTTGGGTAGGACTGGTCAAAGGCATTTTTCTGCTTGCAGCAAGGACAAAGTGGAGCAACAAACTAGTTTAGAGAAGCTCTATGACACACACATCACTGTCTTCTAAATAGCCTGGGTTTGTAGTGAGCAGACTACTCACAAACTGTAGTGAGTAGAGGAAGATCATGCAGTCCTCTGAACTCCTACATAACTCACCCTAGCTATTGGGGAAGGTGCTGAGAGTCTGTTGAACAACATCTGGAAGCCTACACCATCCCTACTACTCAGGTAAAGCTTTACAGCAAAATGGATAGAATGTTAAGCTTAGTAAGGTAAGGCCTAGATTTGGATCCCACCTCAGCTATCCTTTGGCTTAATTTCACAAGGCTTTTTAAAGCATAAAATAGTATGGTTCCTGTGTATTCTAAAATGTATCCTTTCAAAGCAATTTAGTAAAATTAGTAAAATTCACAAGTTCCATCATGAAGCAGACTGAAAACCTGAGCAAAATGGTCTGCTTTGTAATGTCTACTCTTGAGCTGTAACTGCTGAACACATTTTTCTCCTCTACATCTGTCCCATTTTCAGATTTGCCAAACAGATCAGATCTCACTTCTTTTCCAAAAGATCTAAGAATGGCCTTATAACATTAAACTTTCAGTGTGCAAAGTGAGATATTCCAAGTAGCTACCACATTTAAAATATATCTGCTAATTTAAAGTTTTCTTGGGCAAAGCCACCTGTACTGACTTTTCTCTACCTCCACCTTTCCAATCCTGCTGCTGTTTTGCTTGGATGACATTCATTTTATAAAATGTCAACTGCTACCCGTGTCAGCATCTGCTCACTCATGTGATAACCATTACATTAGAGGAGCAGTATTTCAGCCATTTGGAATTATAATGGCTGTGACATTGAGAACAAAAACTATTATGATTAATGTCACCTAACATATGAGTTCAGTACAATTTCATCAGGTACAAGAGAGGAGTTGACCTGATGGACATAATGTTCTATTTATGCTCATTTCCAAAGTTTCATAACAGGAAGGAAGAGTTTCAATAATAAATTCAATTATTGTTGCACATAGAGAGGCAAGATAATATGTTTGGCCTCCATTTATGAGTGCATGAATGCTGCACAGTTATAGCATTTTCATACCACTTTAACAGTTATGGTTTCATCTGCCAAATCCAAGAATGTGTAGTTTTGTGAAAGAATTAGAATTCTCTTCCATACAGTTCTAATGTTATAATTCAGGGAGTGGATTAGATAGCCCTAAATTCCAAACCAAATTACAAATATGAGGATTCTATAGGATGAAGCTATGACAGCCTACATGGAATCAATCTGACATAACATAGTAATGTGGATAACTCTCTAGATAAACTTGCCATATTGGATCCAGGAAAGATCCTTAACAGATCTTGGAACAAGAGGAAGTACCATAAATTTCCATGAAGGTTCTTGTCCTCCCTTGTGTTCCAAAAGCCAATTTTCAGCTACAGCTCCTCCTCAAAACCTGTCTATTGGCTCAGTTAACAAACTAATCAGTTTCATTGGCCACTGAGTTTCTGACTAAACTTGCCAGATTGGATCCGGTATAGGGCTCCAATAGCTTTAATCCTTAAATGATCATGGAGAAGGAGGAGGTACCATAAATCACCCTCAAGTAGGATGAAGATATCTGTCCTCCCTTACTTTCCAGGGCCTCATTCCCACTACCTTTCAAGGTGGATCATGAATGAGTTCAAACTAATTTAAACTACTCTGGTTTCCACTTAATTCAATTGCTGAAGTGATTCCAAAAGGGGAAGTCATGTTCTAGGCCCATTTAACCCGCATCAAAAACACGCTGTTTTTTCCCAGTTATTTTTGGTCGAATCAATTAATATTGAAATAAATCGATTCATCCCAATGTGAACCATGCAGATTCAAATCTGATCCCTGTGATGAGGGGCAGCTGCAATGACCCTGGCCATCTCCCATGACTGGCCTCTCTGTCCCTTGCCTCTCCGTCCCTGGCCAGTCCATCCCTGGCTTCTTGTCCCTGGCCTTCTCCCATCCCTTGCCTTCTTCTGTCCCTTGCCTTCTTCCATCCCTTGTCTTTGTCCGTCCCTTGCCTACCATCCCTTGCCTTCTTATGTCCCTTGCTTCTCCATCCCTGGCCAGGGCAGGAACCCCTCCTTTTCTACTTCACTTCTGAACAGCCAACTAGCAGTACTGTACTCAGAGCAGTCATATACAAATTTGGGTCAGATCCTGGAGCTGCTTTGGTGTAAATGTAATGTGAACCACGCTCTGCCGCCAACCCAAATCATCAATTTGGATCGGATACTGAATCAACTGTAAGTGAGAATGAGGCCCAGATCCCAACTTTCAGCCAGAGTTGTTCCCTCCCGCACAGCTACTGGTGGCCACAGAGGGAAGGAGCACAGAGAAGTACCCAGCTCTGTTTTCATTGTTTAAGAGGTACTACCGAAATTTGGAGTTTGGAAAGTGCAGGAGGACAGATATCTTTGTCTTCCTTGAAGGCAGTTTATAATACCATATCCTGCTCCAAGATCTGCTATGGACTAAAGCTATAACATTCCCATTCCAGATCCAATCTTGCAAGTTGGTTTAAATGAACAGATTAAATTGTTCTCTTTTTAGATTTAAGATCTAATCTGCACTGCAGAAAAAATGTAATCTGACACTGCTTTAGCTGTCATGGCTCATTGTTATGGAATGCTGGGATTTGTAGTCTGTCTTGGCATCAGAGCTTTCTGACAAATAAAGCTGAATATCTCAGAAAACTACAAATGCCAAAAATCCATAGCATTGAGTCATGGCAGTTAAAGGAGTCAAACTGCATTATTTGTGCAGTGCAGATTAGACCTAAGATATGGATCAGAACATCTGGACTGTGCACTTCACTAAACTTTTGTGATGCAATTTGCAGGCCCAAAACTACATACAATGCACATAGTAAGAAAAAGATATGAGCACAAATCTCATACAAAATGCATAAATTGAGGAATGCTGAGTACAAAAATAAATATCGATTCTAATACTTTTTTCCTTTTTAAAAAATTGCAAACCTCCGCATATACAGGATAGAAGTGACTTGTGACTAAAAACATGAGAAATTTTCATGGATTAGATCTAGATTCAACCATCTGCCTGCATGACAATCTTAATGGTTTGGTTTGGCCTTGAAAGAGAATCAGTTTACCAAAAGAAAAAAAGATACCAGCAATTGACAGAACTGCTATAAAATTATTTGAGAGCTCAGTAGCTTTGATTGATAGCTAGTGACAAATCAGCTTCCTTAGACTCTTATTAGGATGGTTCCACATGGTTTCATCTTGTTCACTGTGAGGCCTCTGGCCAAAATTGGGTACTAATATGATCCCAGCTTTCATCTGTATTCTGACATACACTGTCACATCTTTCTGGGATCTGATTTTCAACCAGCCTAACACAGAGCATGCTATGGCCCCCTGTCTCTTTGACTAATGGTATCATTAGGATTGGTGTCACCCGGTGGAAGAACTCATGGTGTCACCCTCCCCCCCATTGACTTCCTTCCATTTCACACCATACAGAATCCTTAGAGATGCTTTTTTGCTCTATTTGTTATTTGTAAATCATTATTCCCATATACCACTGAATGTAATACTAACAGCCGTGACATAAAACAACTAGCAAAATTAAAATTACACCTTCAAATTACAATATCATATGCACAACCTAAATGTGTTTATGTATACATAGTGAAGATGTGGTTAAAATGTGATGTTTTTTTAAAAAAAAGAATAAAAATATTTTTAATTAATAATTAAAATTTTGAAATTTGAAATTTTAATTTTTAAAAATTCTGGAGCCTCTCCTTTCTTCTCCCATTGAGTTTCACTCCACTCCCTCATCTCTTAAAGCATTTTAAAGGGAAGCAAATGAATGCCACAGCTCATTTCTGCCAAAAGATAGGTGTTTGAGGAGCAGTGGTGTCACTCCCCCTTATAGTGTCATCTGGTGCAGTCCACACACCCTGCACCACTCTAGTGATGCCACTGTCTTTGGCCACTATTTCTTATGCATACAATGACACAATCCATGATGTGTGCTGTCATCATGGTGAGTGTATTTCACTTTTCCTAACATACTGGCCTGTAAGGAGTAAAGAAATGCACAATGCAATGGTGTCATGTTATGTTGCTTCATGACTGATGTTACAAATAAGATTGAATGAAGTTACATGGTATGGCAGTGCCTGGTGTCTCTTACAGTATCTGGTTCCACATTTATATCCTGAAAGTGTTTCTGTATATTTCATTGGGCCACAGTATGATATTCTTCATGGGAAATATGGAACACCTCTCTTTCATATGAAGCCCCAGTGTTTTCTTTTCTTTTTCTGGCAGAAGTTGGCAAACATAGGAGATAATGAGTAAAATAAGAATATAGATGAAAAGCAACATATGTTGTTGGGGGGGAAAGGGATATTTGGTCAATTTTAAATGTAACACTATAAATTAAAGATCTCTTCTGTGCTCTTTTCTTACTTGTCAATAAAAGATCCTGATGTACCAGCACTTTCACAAAATAATATATTTCTACTACAGTAACCATTCAACCAGAGTCAGGACAGTTTGCTGAGTCAAGACAGTTTCCTCTCTCACCCAAGTCAAGATCCAGAGTACCAAAAGCAGCCAGTGTAAAAAACCTATAAACATATTTTCTTTCCCTGGCAGTAAAAATACAATAGTAACAAAGTTTTAAAAGTTGACAGTTTGCTTCCCTTGCATGATACCCAAAATGTTCTGCCAAAGACAACTGTTTCATTCTGCCTGGTAGCACCCCACCCCAAAGGTATCTCATCTTCTATATTTGGGTGCAGTGATTGTTTTTATGGCTGTGTCTAAATAAGCCAGGGTAATTTTCATCTGAAAAATCTATTTTAGACACAATATATTACAAAGAATATTGTTGGTTTCTTGAGTACAATATATTGTTTCTTCACAGGAATGAAATCTCCTTCTGGAATAATTGGCCAGCTGTAATTGCTCCCTGGGAGAGTTACCTGATGGCTATACCTCACACGCATAAGTGAAAGAGTTTAATTCTGTCTTTGTCTGTTGTAGCTCAGACATTTCAAAGACAGAGGGAGAGGGGGAGAAAGTGAATGAAGTTAGGAAGCAAGATATCATAATGCTGAACTGGGTTGACATCAGAGCCCAGTATATTCATCTCATTTATGGAGATAAAAATGTAGAATCAGCCAAATGGTTGGAGCAGTTGAAGCTGCTGGATACTAAGTGAAACAAGTTCTGAATTGATCTGTATTCTTTTTATTCTTTTATACGTTTATCACAAATTGTGCCTTGAGTACTTACTGAGTAGGGAGAAGTTTTAAAAGACATTTAATAAATGAATATTATTGCAGCATTATTAAATCCAAGTTTTAGGGATTTCAACTATTCAAAACCAATAATAGTTAGATTTTTGTCTGTAACAGCACTATGGAGGAGCCCTGGAAAATGTTCAGTCTCAGAAGCAGGGTTGGAATCCTGTTTAATGCAAGACCTTTCTGAGGTGGGACAATAGTTCAAAAGGAGAGTACCAGGTTTGCACGTTGAGACCTCATGTTCAGTCCCCAGCATTTCTCACTGAAAGGACTGTATAGGAGATGGGATGGAAAAACCCAGACTGAAACACTGGAGAGCCACTGCTATTAAGAAAACATATCCAGGGGTAGCTATGTTGGCAATACAGCAAAATAAAATAATATCCAAAATTCAAAAACCAGCAATACCTTTATTTGACCAACAAAATTGTACAAAATACATCAAGCAAGCTTTCTGGTGGAGCTTTCAAAAGCTTGCATGACAACATTTTGTGCATTTTTGGTTGTCCCAATAAAGGTACTGATGTTTTGTGGATTTTAGATACTATCATATGCTGCTATTAAGACAAGACAATGCAAGATTATTTCTCATTTAGTTTTTTATCATCATGGCCAAGATCCTGCATCAAACACATAGGTACATTATCATACCTACAATGTGATTTTCCATTCAATCCTTGAAACCCATTTTAAGAGCCAGTCAACTGTCTCAAGAAATGAAGGTCTTGCTGCTGCCAATCTGGGTAGCGCAGGACCATGTGACTAACCACTGCACCCACCAACTGCTGCTACAATGAAGAGTTGTGAATGTTTCCTGCAAGGTCCCTATTGCTTCTCTCCAAAGCCTAGCTGCTGGCAGGAGAGGGTGATCACACGATCATGCAGCATCCTGCCTGGCAGCAGCAAAAACCTTCATTGCTCCAGATGGTTGACTGGCATTTCAGAGTCATTTGCGTTTCAGGGTCAACAATGCCATGATCGCAAATGTGAATGCAAAGCAATTACAATGCCCTAAGTCTAACTTAGGACATTGGAACTGACTAATGGGATGCCAGCTCATATTTATAAGATGCTTCCATAAAACAAGTCCTCTGGGTATTGCACCATTTTAAAATAGAACAAGTGGTAGTGCAAAGCCATAAATATTTATAACACAATAAAAAATACAAAAGCAAATACAAAGCCAGCATGAACAAAATACAAAGCCAGCTTTTTTTTTAAAACAAGCACAATAAAAATATGGCAGGGAATAAAACAGGAATTACAACCATGTGAAGTTGAAGGTTTTCATGGCTGGCATCCATAGTTTCTTCTTTCCCACTGGATTTGTCATCCATCATCAGAATGCACAGGGAAGCCACTGAAATCCACAAGCACCTGGACAACTTCAACAGGAAAGAAGAAACCCTCAAAGTTAGCCAAGTTTGGCTACCAGTCCCAAAAATCATAAAATCAAGACCCAGCAAATGTGAATGAAAACCACCCAGGCTCAGGGGTTTTCCCAGCAGACAATGGATATCTAAGTAAACAGACATAAATCCTCTTTGCATACCCTCCCATCCCAGGTGACTCTGTGTGTGTGTGTGTGTGTGTGTGTGTGTGTGTGTATTCCTCACTCACTTCCATGCCAGCATTCTCTGAAGATGCTAGCCACAGATTCTGGTGAAAAATCAGAAACAGAACATGGCCACATAGCCTGAAAAACCCACAAAAAACTAATTACAACATTCATCATACAATCCTGATTAATTTTTTAAAAAAAGATTTCAAAGGCTTGGGAGAACAGACATAGTCTTCATCTGGCAGGAGAAAAATAAGAGTGATGGTGCTGACTGTATTTCTGTGAGCAGTAATGGGGGAGCCATTGCCAAGAAGGTCCCCTAAAAGGACCACTCTCAAAAATCAGGTTACTCAGAATATCTTCTGTAGGTCCTCTGTAGATGATCGTAAGGTGCAAGTAAACATAGGAGGAAATACTCCATCAAAGTCATGAACTATAAGCCACTATATAAATCAAAATGATCATAAATCAAAACTATCACTTCAAATAGATGGGTGAAAATTCTGATTAGATCTGGGTAGGCAAAGTGCTGCCCTCCATATGTTGAACTTCAACTGCTAGCATTCTCTACCATATAGCTGTGCTGGCTGATGATAGCTGCAGTATATAGAAGGCTCCACTTGGCCCACTCTGGGCTAGATGGACAGAATAGACCAGTGGTTCCCAACCTTTGGACCTCCAGATGTTTTGGACTTCAGCTCCCATAGTTCCTGACTATTGGCCAAGTTGGCTGGTGCTTTTAGTATCTGAAGTCCAAAACAAATGGAGGGCCAAAGGTTGGGAACTACAGAGATAGATAAATGAACTAATGGGCCTAGGTACTGATGGTTAGATTAAAGAGATGGGCTGACATAATATTTGGCAGCTTCCTATGGCTACTTGTGACAGTAAATACACTTATATTGGAAGAGTCATTGAAATTGCCAGGGTTTACATTCAAGTGGAAAACTTTGGGCTTGAGTCTCAAGCATTATTGCTCTACAAATAGAAATGAAATGCACTACCAAGAGCTGAAATGAGAAAACACCATAATGAGCCTGAGGATAGCACTGGCATTAAAAAAATAAATAAACAAAATATAAGGTTGTCAGTCATGACTTTGGTGGAAAGAGCGTTATAAATAAACATCTATTATTATTATTATTATTATTATTAGTGAGTTTACTAAATTGTTCAGTCTCCTACTGGTATCAGCTTTCAACAAGCCCAAAAGGTTTCCTTTTTAGAGATCAAAAGCATGTCATGTTGCCCTAAATGCCCAGAAGAGAAGTTTACAGTAATTAGCACTTTGTTCTTCAGGTAAAGTCAAGACAAGGTCAGGAGGAGGAGGAGGAGAGAGAAATCACACATTGCTTACTTCTAAAAAGCAGCAGTCCTGAAAGGAGGGAGCCTACATGGTGCTGTAAATGTAGACCATCCAGAATGTAACATAATAGTTACCAGCAGATCAGCACTTTCTAGGTCAGCAACTCTGTTGCATCCCACCCTTCTACTACACTGCTACAAATAGAAATTAGCAAGGAAATAAGTAATAAAGCTGAGTACAACGACGACGACGACGATGATGATGATGGTAATCGTCATCATCATCATCATGTGAACCTCATAATTCTATGCCAGGTCACTACAACACCCTTTTAAGACAATTTCCCAAGAAAAATGATCCATCACATCATTATTTTTACTACTTTCAGGACTGATTGCCTTTTCCACTCTGAGTACTTTTTTCTCTTTAGACCTGAGGCTCTAGTCATCTCCCAATGCAAGTCCATTCAGGCTTTTAGAGACTGGGATGTATCAAGAGTTTCATGCTGTGCCACCAGGTTGTCAGTGTTGCTGCTGTTTCTGCTTCCTCCCTCCTTCCCCTCGTAACATATATGAAGGTTTCTTTCCCTCTTGTTATCTTGGTACATCAGCTCTTCTTGGAGCCATCATCAATTTATCCAGTTAAGGGCTTTTCTTAGCTTGTCAAATGGCACAAACATTAGGCTCTTCTTGGGGAGATATACTTCTGATGTCTCAGGACACCTGCAGAGTCTGTGAAAAAGGTACCTATTAGAGTGGCATGTGGCTAACTTCCTTTTGTGTGTGCCTCTCCTTTCATTATTCTCTCAGAGACATTTCTTGCAGTAAGTGCAAAAGAAAGGAGAACTAGAAAGAAGAGACAGGCTGCAGCACACAGCAGAAGTGATTATATATATGCAAAGTCACCTCTTTCTTTCCATTAAAAACATATTGGATTTAGAAAGAAAATCTGCGCTGTGTTTAAGATGGCTCTACATAATTTTTGTTTCCAAGTAGTTACAATATTCTACATCTTATTTGGGGTGTTTGGTACTGCCTGCCATAGCCTGTACTGCCAAATGACCAAACAATACTAGAATTTTACTAGTTTTACCACAAACAAAACATCTAACAGGGGCAGGCATAGGTTTTGATTCTTTTTCAAAATTGTATTTGCCTCATTGGTGAAAAACTGTCCCCACCCCATCAGAGAAACTTCCTGGGAATCAGACCAAACAAGTCGAGTTATTTTGGATGCTGTACATCTAAATTATAGATGATGTGCAAGCATTTCTTGAAGTACCCTGCAATGAATGATGGGGAAGATGAAGTACAATGTACAAAAAAGGGGGGGGGGGAAGAGATTTTTCCAAAATCTGGGAGGAGCAGCAGTAGTGTGATGAATAGTTCAGCAGTGGCACAGACAAACCTATCTTATATCTGCCCATCCAAGAGAAATAGCCTGACAACAGCAGGCACAAACTAGCTAGTTGTCCCTCTTTGGTGATAGGGAATGAACTAGCATCTACCCAGAAGCATTGGCTGGAGCTACCCTGCCCCCATTTTGATTTGCCAAGAATACGGTCTTATTGATATCTATTTATCTATGTAACAAATAGCAAATCATATAGCAAATCCAATAACAGCCAAACAATGATACCATTATTGGGCTAACCAAATCCACAACTACATGTTGCAAGCTTTTGAAGTCACACTGGCTTCTCCATCATGCAAAAAGGAGGAAAAATTTTGAAGATGTTAGTCATACACCTGCATTTTCTGTTTCTGGTCTTAGTTCAGTCAGTAGGGAGGGCTATCTGTAGGCTGGCACCTCTCCCTTTGGCCATGTGGTCACTGGTAGGTTTTCAAAGTCAAGGAAATTTAATGTCCATCTGCAATTCAAGGAAGATGTTTATTTGGAATCCAGCATGTCTCCTTCCTTTGTGAAGCCACAGGCTCCTATGTAGGTAGAGAACACTAAATTTCTCCAGAAGTCTTCATGTTTTGCATCAGGAAAACTTTAGGTGGTCTAGAAGTAAAGCATGCCAGTCAGTGCCAATATTAGAAAAAAAATACTTTACATTTGTTGGAGGTGGAAGCCTCAGATGGAAAGGTCCCAGTGCACTGGCTCTCTCTTTTAAATTCCCCTGTTGCGGCTAAAACATGGTATCTTGCTCCAGTCTGCTGATGGCAAAAAGAAGAGGCTGACCAGGCTTGCCATTTGCCCAGGTATGCTGCATGAAGGTATTTGGCTTAACATTATGGTTTCTTTCCAGTGAGGAATTGTTCAAACTTGACTTCCCAGCTATACTGATCACTCTATGAACTCAGAAATGAACATGGAAGAGTTTCACGTGATTAGACCAAATCATTTCCCCTACTACTCTTCTTTGGTGAATATCTCTAAGTATTTGACTCTTATCTTCATCTTCTCACATGCCCAAATTGTGTCTATAATTTGTCTTCAGACATCTTGATATTTGAGAATATACACTTGGCCTGCAATATGAAAATGAAACTCATGAATTGGACAGGGTTTGCTTAGGTAAGGGATACTCAGAAGTGGTTTTGTCAGTTCCTTTGTCTGAAATACAGTTTACAGCACCTGGTACTCATTGGTGGTCTCCCATCCAAGCACTCCAAGCACTAATCATGGCTGACTCAGCTTAGCTTCCAAGATCAGATGGGATGTGGTGCTTTTAGGATATTTGGGCCCTTACTGCAATATATACCTGAACCAAATAGGTGATGCCTGTAATGAGACCAAAAGGCAACTCACAGAAAGACTTATATGTGAACCCATCTGTTTACAGCAAGGTATCAGAAGTTGTTGCCTTGCTATAAACAGAGGGATTCACATATAATACTCTTTCTTCCTGTGAGACCCCAATTTAATATCTAATATTCCAAGCAGTACATTCAAGACTATTTCAGACATTTGATCCAATGGCAAGCGCAGTGCATGTTGAAATATGAGTACATCATTTGCCCACAGATAGCCACACATCCTGGGTTTCACCACCTAAAACTTTTCTGATAGGATGAATGTCAGAACCAGCCATCACATTGTGGAACCAAACCTGAGTCATGGCTAACATTCAAATTATATTCCGATCTAATTCAATCTTAGTCAGAATTTCTGTTTAACAAGTACCTAGGCATTCTAATAAATCCCAAGATTCTGGTTTTCAGTGTAATCATAAATCAGTTTTTTAGAAAGTTTCCTGAAGGCATGTTAAAGTGTATGCATATTATTAAATGTATAGGTATCTTCTTCATAAGGCATTCAAACTGAATCTAGGCTGAAAAGAAAGTCATCAGGAATCAAAAATAAGCCCCTAAAAGTAACAGGGTGAAGCAAACCCAAGTGACAATATATTTTGTAGACTGTAAATGATCCACCAGATAGGATCCAAAGTAGAATTATTATGACATATAGTAAATCTACAAAAATAGCCCATGTGATATTGTGGTATTTCTGTTATTAGCAGACCTATGCATAATTGAATTTGATTTAGATCACAGCATGATTCAAGAGAAATGTTACAAAGATTTTACATCTCACCATCCGATCATAAATGCCATAACAATATATTTTGGGAATGGCTTTGAAAATGTTAAATGGTCAATCTCTTTTCTTAATCCTCTCTTTATCTTTAGATCCTCACTAGTTCATGGAAATACGATGTCATAAACACTGCCCTCTTGAACAGTTAATCTGAGTAGATTTATTTAATCTCAGCATCAACAGAAATGGCAATGGACCACAAAGTGAGACTAAAGGAAATAGAAAGGAGAGATAGAATGGGTTGGGCTCAAATGTAGTTATACTTAGGGCAAACCCAAGGAAGTCAATGATACTGAAGTTATCCATGACTATTGTAAATTCAATTTCTCCTCCCCTCCCTCCATCTCAGATAAACATACACACAAACATTTTAGGTATGACACTTACAAAAATATATAAGTGAGCTCCATCAATGAGAGAGACCCTAGATTATTTTGCTTACAACCCATAGTCTTCTCATGCATGGAGTATGTCTGGGAATACACTCTTAGTGTCCTTAAGGCCACGGCATCTGACAGGAGGATAAGACTGAAGAAGCTAAAGTTCTGAGACAAAAGAGGAGCTGTGGAAGACCCAACAGTCTTGCATATAATTCTTGCAGCAAGCAGTCGCCTTATCTCACTGGTCCGCTCCTTTAATAAGGAAAGTCCTCTATTTGAAGGTGTCTTCTGTTCAATGGGCAAACAGTTCAAAGACATAAATCCATTATATAGAAGAGGAGAGATCCTGAAGTCACCCAGCATCTGGATAGCAAACTGAACAGTTAGACAGATCATGTGGACCAATAGTATTCCCAGACATAGAATCATAGAGTTGGAAGAGACCACAAGGGCCATCCAATCCAACACTCTGCCATGCAGGAACTCCCAATCAAAGCATCCCTGACAGATGGCCATCCAGCCTCTGCATAAAGACCTCTAAGGAAGGAGACTCCACCACCCTCCGAGGGAGTGTGTTCCACTGTCGAACAGCCCTTACTGTCAGGAAGTTCCTCCTAATGTTGAAGTGGAATCTCTTTTCCTGCAATTTGCATCCATTGTTCCACATTCTAGTCTCTTGAGCAGCAGAAAACAAGCTTGCTCCCTCCTCAATATGACATCCCTTCAAATATTTAAACAGGGCTATCATATCACCTCTTAACCTTCTCTTCTCCAGGCTAAACTTCCCCAGTTCCCTAACATGATGAGACTACTGTGCTTTTATTTAAATTACAGCAACAGTTTCTAAATTTGCATGGGGGATGGATGGATGGATGGATGGAGACAGACATTTATTAGGATTTTTTTTATCTATTGATCTTGAGATATACATCCATCCATACAGAACATATTAGCATATGTAGATGCAATGCAAAACTGTGTCCTTTTATACATTTCCCCACTTGGTGAGTTTCTCTTTTTGTAAATATAAAAGGGGCCACCCTAACCTGAAAATAGCCCCTTCCTGAACAACAGTCTGCTCATGAATAAATGCCTACTCAGACAGAAGGAAGGCAAAACATAGACACTGCTGGAAACACTGATAAGGATCTTTTTAATTTTCCATTTTCCACAAAAAGGAGAAAGTATAGTGGGAGCAATCTACCTTCTAATGAGGCCAACAGGACTTAAGGATCAACCCACCCACCCCCTTCCTTAAATCTGTCAAAAACAGGCCAAGATTATCATATGACTGTGTTTCTAACAACAGCTGTATATTCTCATTTTAAATACTCTGCCTGTGATCCCTAGACCTTCTATATGCTGCTGGCTACAGCAGGCAAAACTGCATTATTCCAGTGTTAACATTATTATGCAATGTTAGTAAAGCTCATGTTGCATATTTTCCCTTGAAGCATGACAAAATGATAAGTCAGGATGAAAAGCAATGTGCAACAATTTAAAGTTTTTCAGATATGGATCCTCTTCAGACCTAGGGGCAACTTGGCTCATTACTGAGTTCAGACACTGAAGGCACTTCCATGCACTGCAGTAGATGATGTGAAATCTATGTCTAGATTGTAATAAGACATGCTGTCTCTCTCTCTGATGCACAATTCTAGGGAGAAACCAACCTATAGGATCATAGCACATCATGGGGATTATATAGATTTTATCTGCAGGTATCCCATTAATTCATCTTTGGAAGTGTATACTTAAGGGGTTCACAAGCTAAAGCGCATTTGAGGAGTTACAGCATTGTGCTGACTAGCTTTACTGCCTGCCAATCCATCCAACTGCCAACTGTGAGTCTCGTGACAATGTCAGATGGCAAGCCAGGAGATGTATACATGTAGGGCTGCATTGGTCCTACACGGAGAGAGAGGGAGGGAGGGGGAGGGAGAGAACTGCTCCTGAATACAAGGCCATTAAGAAACACATGTCCAGAATGTGGAGAGGAGATGGGTTTGTGACATGTGAAGAATTTAATCTGAACCCAGTTGTCACTCTACAGCAGAGGTGGGAAACTATGTACTTAAGGTGACTGATTTTTCATATCCCACTCCCCCTGAATGCTACACCAGCATAAATGGTTGCATTGAAAGTAAGTTCATGACACCTGTGAAATTGAAGGCTTTCATGGCCAGCATTCATAGTTTTTTTGTGGGTGTTTCAGGCTATGTGGCCATGTTCTCGAAGAGTTTATTCCTGACGTTTCACCAGCATCTGTGGCTGTCATCTTCAGAGAACATCATGGCATCTCTGTAGATGCCAGCCACAGATGCTGGCGAAACATCAGGAATAAATTCATCTAGAACATGGCGACATAGCCCAAAAAACCCACAAAAAAACTATAGTTCATGACACAGTTACTACAGTATTTATGAAAAATTTATGGCTGAAATAAATTCTTTGGAAAGTTGGGAAGTTCTGCAGTGTGGAAAAAGCCAAACTGCCATGTTTATGGGCAGTTTCAGGTGGTTTGGTTGGCTTTTGGGATGGAAAGTCATTCAAAAATTATGGGGGACTGACAGTGGTTTTCAAGGTGGGGTTCAAGGGCTGTATGTGGCCAATGGGCCACATTCTCACACCCTGCTATACAGCACATAACACTGTCTTCACAAACCCTGGGTGGGCACAAAAACAACACAGAAGTATTAGATTTTTATGTTCACATTTACCCATGTTAGCATTTATCCAAGCCAGCCAAATACTTGATTGCCTTATTAAGGAGCACCAGGTTTTTAATACCCCATAATGAGAAATCTTGGAACTTCTGGAAAGTGTATTGCCAAGTTATTTTAATTATATTGAACCTCAAGCACCTCTATCCCTATCCACAAAAAATACTTCTCACAGCAAAATTTGAAGGCAAAAGCACACTATTTGAGAACCCCAGCTGCCTGAAACAAACTGATCTTCTCTTATGTATTTAGTATTTATGATGCTACCCACATCCATCAATTAAAATGAACTAGGCTTCTGGGGGCATCCAAATGACTGGGGGAAACTGTCAGTGTCACCAGCATTTGCAAATAGTTTTGATGTCTCTGCATACTGCTGAAGGCTCTACAGGATGAACTTAATAAACAGTTACTTTTCCATAGCCTGCATATACACAAGAATACATTTTGATATTTATAGAACAGAAACATTCATTTTATGCTGGTTTAGTTGTCAAAGAATCACAGGAATTTATGCACTTGAAGTCTTTGTTGGACTGGGAATCTATGAATCTGTAAATTTTGTTTTCTCCCACATCCCTTCCCCCTTCCCAAAAATGTCCATCCCATTTATGAAGACAGTTTTGCATTTTGGTAAATTATTTTTAAAAAATTAATGGTAATGAAATTATCCCCCATCTACACCAACCAAATTTAGTCACTATAGCTATCTTAGAGGATTCAGAGAAAATTGAGAAGAAAATGAAAATATATCAGCTGAAATCCTCTCTCATCGCATATATTACATAACTTTACATATACATAGCTACACAGCAGAGGCACAGAAAACTCTGTGAATTGTGAAGATGCATAATGGGATACCAGCAAGAGCGTCCTGATGCACAATGGAACTGATGCACAGTGAGACTGATGTCCATCAGTCCCAATGCATAGAATCATAGAATCATAGAGTTGGAAGAGGCCACAAGGGCCATCCAGTCCAACTCCCTGCCATGCAGGAACTCCCAATCAAAGCATCCCTGACAGATGGCCATCCAGCCTCTGCATAAAGACCTCTAAGGACGGAGACTCCACTACACTCCGAGGGAGTGTGTTCCTCTGTTGAACAGCCCTTACTGTCAGGAAGTTACTCCTAATGTTGAGGTGGAATCTCTTTTCCTGCAATTTGTATCCATTGTTCCATGTCCTAGTCTCTGGAGCAACAGAAAACAAGCTTGCTCCCTCCTCAATATGACATCCCCTCAAATATTTAAACAGGGCTATCACCTCTTAACCTTCTCTTCTCGAGGGTAAACATCCCCAGTTCCCTAAGGCATTCCTCATAGGGCATGGTCCTCATAGGGCATGGTCCCTCCTTTGGACCCGCTCCAGTTTCTCTACATCCTTTTTGAATTGTGGTGCCCAGAACTGGACACAATATTCCAGGTGGGGCCTGACCAAAGCAGAATAGAGTGGCACTATTACTTCCCTTGATCTAGACACTATACTTATATTGATGCAGCCTAAAATTACATTGGCCTTTTTAGCTGCCGCATCGCACTGTTGACTCATGTTCAGCTTATGGTCTACTTGGACTCCTAGATACCTTTCACACGTAGTTTCATTCAGCCAAGTGTCCCCCATTTTATATCTGTGCATTTCATTTTTCTGCCCTAAGTTCAGAACCTTACATTTCTCTGTGTTGAATTTCATTTTGTTGGCATTGGCCCAGTTTTCTACTCTATTCAGGTCATTTTGAATTTTGATCCTGTCCTCTGGGGTATTAGCTACTCCTCCTAGTTTAGTGTCATCTGCAAATTTGATAAGTATGTCCCCAATTCTGTCATCCAAATCATTAATAAAGATGTTGAATAGCACTGGGCCCAGGACAGAACTCTGTGGCACCCCACTAGTCACTTTTTTCCAGGTTGAAAAGGAGCCATTGTTAAGCACCCTTTTTTCTTTTTTTTCTTTTTTTGCCTCCTACTGTTGCACTGTTTGCCTTGTTCCCTCTATGCCAGTTTGACTATTCTCTCCAGCCCTTTTGCCTTCCAGAATGCTTTCTCAGCAGGTCACCATAAGCTGAAGGCACACACAAAGTTTGCGCTCCATACATACAAAACCCCATCTAAGACAAGATCTGGCAGTGACATATTCAAGTCTCAAGTCATTGCAAGATGCTTTCAAATCAAGTCTCAAGTTGAGTCTCAAGTCTGGGAGCCACCTTTTAACAGACAAAAGGAGGTGGGGTGCATTTCTCAGAGACGGTAGCAAGCATGTTAGGCAATAGGTTTGAAGCATGGGTTCAGGAGCTGTTTTAGAAGGATTCTTCCATATCAAGCCCATTGCCTAACACATTTGCTTTTCCCTTCTGAGAAATGTGTCCCATAGGCTCGGGATGGATCTTGCATTTTGTTCAAAATGAATTATGTTAGCAAGTCAGTTGCTAAAATATACAAGTTGTAAGTTCAATCAAGTCATGTGTCGTTTATTGCCAAGTCAAGTCCATCCATATGACACAGTGCCAAAGGAGTGTTGTATAGCTGCAGCAACACAGCTTCTTTTTGTGCCCTCAAAACACCGTATCAGGGCTGCGGCAAGTCCCAATGCGACTAAGAAAGAGGCGGCATTCCACCACCCCATCAATCAAATTGATACATTACCCTACACCCCTCCCACTGGATATGTGGTTTCATATCTAGCGTTGGGCATGCTTTGAGGTCACATGACCTGTTCTAGCTAGATGTGTAGAAGTCAAGCTGACCAAAGAAAATGCATAAGACCTAGATAAAACTAAGCTACAGAAATGGGTTTGCTGATCCCCTCACACACACCCATGCTCTTTCCACTTCCTCTTGAAATGGAAGCAAAAGAGGCCATTGTTAAAACAGTCAGGGACCATACTCTGTATCTCACCTACTGATGTTCCTACATCCCCCTTCCTGCCCAATCATCAAGGGTATGTCTTAAATCTAATCAGTGCATTGACACTCCAGTGTTAAAGCCATCAAACAATTTCAAACCCTTTTGTCAGTCCCCTGCAACAGCCATCAAAGCTTTTGATCACACAGAACATCTCACAAGGGCATGAAATAAGCATACACACACACACACACACACACACACACACTCCTAGTCATGTTATTCATAGACCAGGGCTCTGTCTGCAGTTTGGGAACCCTCTATGTAACCTTCAGATATGTTCTGAGCCACTCCAAACTGTGCTGGACACAGCACTGCGTTTTCCATGGACCTCTCTTCAAGATTGGTAACTATCACCTTTTACAACCCCCAATATCCCCCTATCCAACCTTTCTTTTTTTATATAATTATATCTTTCTACAACCTTTCAAGCCATTATTTCTGGTAGCTTTGTACTACCAGATTCTTTGTTTGTTTAAGTTCTTGGCTATTCAGGGGTACCTTTGCACATTTCTAAATAAAATATGTTATTTATTGAAAACTGGAGCTCTGACTGCAGTTAGTATTGGTATGTACAGATGAAAAGATCCCCATGGATTACCCTCCTCTTGCAGGCCTCCTTTTGAGCTATAATTTCCCCAACCTACAAGGAGAAATTGGAGATTATCACACTGAATTTAAAGCAATTTATCTCTGATGGGATAATGTCACACTTAATTTGAAAAGCAGGTATTATCGCACGCAGCTGTGGCCAGGCAAGTGCAACCCATACACAACCCGGATCCCAGCCGTGCTAATCCAGCAGCTTTTCAAAAACAAGAGCTTGCCATTTTTGAAAAGACGCTGGATAAAAACAGCTGGTATCCAGGCTGTGTACAGGTTGCACTCATCTGGTGGCAGCTGCATGCGGTAATACCCGCTTTTCATTAAACATGATTTTAACCAGTTGGGGATAAGTGACTTTAAATTAAATGTGACAATCTCCATTGCCATTGGTAGTGGCACCCCTGACACCCTCCAGCTTTTAGGATAAGAAATTAATATCTACATCACTGAGACCTGGTGCCTTGAATGTATATAAATCATAACCCAGCTAAACTCAGTCATATCGGTATATATTTATTGTATGGAATATTAACTCTTATGCATAATTTTGTCACCTTATATAGGGCTTGTGGCATACAGATTCAAGGATCAAATCTAGCACAATTTTTACTGTGAAATGCTGATGCAACACAGGCTTCTAGTCCGCACCAGATGACCTCACACTCTTCCTCATGATGTTATCATTTGGTAGTTTCCTAGATTTTGTACAGGGTCTTTTTATCCATTCAAAAAGAGAAATTGCTCTCCTGAGCTTTTGTTCCTGGTATTAAGGTGGTATTTTTGATCCTACTCTTTAGTTCTATCCACAACTGGAATGTGACCTCCAAGGATTTCTCTGAAATTAAACTCATCCCTCAGGCTGGAATGAGTTCCCCACCCTTGACTTAATATAATGATAGGCTGCAGGGTTATTTTTTCTCCATCTTTAATCTTTGAGTTTCTACACAGAGAGAAAGAGAGAGAATGACATTCAGCTCCAAGTGAGATTATTTTCAGTATGAGAATGAAGTTGGTCAACCTGCTCCACTCTTGAAAGGACAGATGGAGGAGCCATTTGTGTTAAGCAGAAAAGTACCATTGCAGAAAGTCATGCTTCCAGCAGCTCAACAACAGTGGCTGCAACCAAGTGATACACTAAGGATAACTGGAATCCTTGCTGGGAGCACAAACCTGCAGCCTTTTAATGCCAATCTGCACCTTCTGTACCATTGAGGTAATGAGCCAAAGATGAGGTAAATGTTTTTTGAAAATACCATGCATATGTTGTCTCTCTTCCTGTGCAATTGCCTTGCAGTTTACAGAACTCAGTTAATTAGAAATACCAAGTTGTTTTGTGGGTTTCAAACTCCTAATGAATAAATTCTTTTCAGGGAGTAGGTCTGATTTTTTATAACAGACTCTGCCATTTCAGCCAGTGCAAAGTGAGCTCTTTCACTTTTTCATCAGGAATAAAACTAACAGGCAGCAGATCTCCCTGACCAGAAAGCCTGCTTATTTACTGGGTACAATACAGCTTGGAATTCCATCGGTGAAAAAGGAATGCATGGTGTAGGAATTTCAAGAGCCCACAGGCAGCACTCATAGGTTAATCCCCTGGTGAAATTTGCCTTTGGCAACCTAATACTGAAGGACCATAGTGAAGCAGCAAAGGAAGTTCTCCAGTATCCCCATTATCCAATCTGTTGCTTAGCAGGGTGCATTTCTTGAGCAGAATGAACCAAAATTAATGGTGCAGTTATACAAAGTTGTTCCCCTGCCTATTAACATCCCAGCATGAGCTCCCAGCGCCAACATGATGAAACATCTTTGGAGAATGAAACGGACAGTGGTGGATTTGGTGCTGGGCTGAGCACAGCCATGAGATTGTTGAAATCAGCAGTTCAAAATGTGGGTAAATGGCGGACACAGCTGCCTAAAGGGAGAGAGAAAGGATTAATGACCACCAAGTCCCATTCTCCTTCCCTGAAATGACAAAGCACGGCCCCGGTTATCAATCAAGGAGGCAAAATACATTAGCAGATTGATTGGGTTTGATACAGTGGCAGCCAGCTAGACTTTGGAATACTCTTTAAAAACAATTTTTACTGTGCAATGCTGGAGAAAGCCAACAAATAATAAACCTGTCAGACTGCTCACCAAGTGCTCGTAAATACAAAAGCTGCTGTATTCTGCCTAGCAGCTGCAAAAAGAAACTGATTCCAATTGCTGAGGTGAGAGGAAGTGGTCAATACTCTTGCTTTTGCATCTGATATCAATTCCCATTTAACCTTTAGTTTCTTTCTCTGGTTTTCACACAGAAGGCACCATGGTAATATCAGTTTTGCCTAGTTGAGACAATTCTCTTATTCAACCCAATCTGCACTTTTGGAAACATTATTGGGGCAAACATGAAAACCCAAGAACTGCCTTGTTTTGATTAGGCCAAATGGCCATCAAGGTTAGCATTTTTGTTTCAACAGCCAAACATTCAAACTGTCAGATCCTTCTAGAAACTGTCAGATCCTTCTAGAAAATTCGCAGCATGCTAATAATGAAGTTGGGGACTCAATTGATGCCAAAGGTCTGACTTCTATGGTTAGGCCGGGTCATAACTGAGTGATACATTGAGTGAAGAACTTTCTTTCATCAGTCCTACACCTATCCTATAAATACATATCTAGGAGTAAGAATATTTCTCTTCTGCTAGACTGCCACCTTCTTTCACTGCATGTCTGCAAGCCCTGGCCAGAATGTTTAATGTATCTTCTTCCACTTACTTCAGTAATTCCATGAGCCATGAACCTGTGCCACCTCTCCGACATGGAACAGAAATTCCCACTGCAACTTGACACATAGGCAAATCTCATTAATTCAATGGGCTCTTTTCATTGTGTGCCTTCAAGTCATTTCTGACTTATGTCTATCCTAAGGTGAACCTATCACAGTGTTGTCTTGGCAAGATTTGTTCAGAGGAGGTTTACCATTGCCTTCCCCTGAGGCTGAGAACATGTGACCTGCCCAAGCTCACCCAATGGGTTTCCATGGCTGAAGGGGTATTTGAACCCTAGTCTCCAGAGTTGTAGTCCAATGCTCAAACCACTAGTGCATGCTGGCTCTCTGAGTCTGCTCTAGGCAGGACTAAAAACAAGACAGAGTTCATCACGGAAGCTGCAGGACTGAACTTGCCAAATCTCAGCTCATGGAGGTCTCTCTTTCATAGAGTCATCATAAGTCAAAGCTGACTTGGCAAATAAAACAACAATGAAGTTCTTAATCAGAATAATATTGAATACTAAAATGACAAAGTAGAAATCTAACAAGTCCACATTGGGAATCTGAGATCCTCAACAGATGTATTGTTGCATGTACAACCACAAAGAAGCAAAGTTGGCAACTACAGCTTTATCTGCACTGGCCAGGATACTACATGGGCAGTCTGGAGTATCCTACCCCACTGCTGTCCTAATCTCCCCACTTTACCTGGCCACCCATTCCATGCCACAGCAGCTGTCTGCATGAGCATCTCACTGGACTGCCTAGTGATCTGTCACCAATGCAGGTCACTCACTTTTGACATCAGAAGGAGGCACCTAACAATTAGCACAAAGATGTATGCCTCCTTCTGACTTCAGAACAAGTGACCATGGTAGCAATAAACACCTGTGCAGCCTACTGCCACAGCATGGAAACTAAAGACTCCAGATCTTCCCAGATGACCTAGAGCAATAGGCAAGGGTGTTATTTTTAAAAATCATTGTAAAACTGTTATGTCCCCATTCTGTTGAGAAACGTGCCAGACATTATGTGGACTGCCGACACCAGAATCAATGTTTGGACCATATATCATCAAACAGATCAATAATGAGGTAGACAGGACAGTTCTTTTGGCCCATGTAGACAAGATCCATATGAGACAATGCTTTTTCACTAGCACCTCCATGGTTGTGGAACTCCTTCCCAAATGGCATCAAGCTGACTCCATCCCATTTCAGCTTCTGACAAGCAGCAAAACCTGCACTGTTTTGTATGGTGCAAAATTAGTGTTATTTCTTGGACTTGTCAATGGCATTTTTAAAATTAGTTTTAGAAATATTGATTTGCTTTTATGGAACATTTTGATGTTTTGATCTATTGTATATTACTTGGTATTCATTCTGACTGTTAAAACTGCAGAAAAATGCAGAAATATTCAACTTACATTAACTATATTGTCTCCTCTCCTGCATTTCTGAATGGCAGGGTCTGTTTCAGCTCTATGATTCATTCATCCTTAATATATTGTGCGCTTCTGTGATTCCAACCAGGGTCTTCAAACCAACTAATCATGAATCTATGGAGTTTATCCCATGGCAAAAATCATGTGCAGAAACGGGGGTTTAAATCAGAAAAACTCTGCAAAAATGGGTTGATTTTCATACATCATTGTTAAAAAATTAATCTGAACAGAAATTAGACAGAAAGTAGACAAAAACCACTCCTTTTAACTTTCAGAAAATCCTGAAAGTAAAAAGGAGTGGTTTTTGTCTACTTTCCTCTTGGGTTAACACCAGTGTAACAATGATGTGTGTGAAAATCAACCCGCTTTTTGCAGGTTGTTTCCAGCTTTTCTTTTTGCACAGGATTTCCCAACGTGATAAACTCCTATAGCTGCATCTCCCCTACATAATTAATGTAGTTCAATAGCCATGGGTCAATGCTATGGAATTCTGGGATTTGTAGTTTTGTGAGATATCAGTGAGTAAACTCTGGTGCCACAACAAACTACAAATCCAAAGATTCCATAGGATGGAGGTATGACAATTAAAATGGTGTCAAACTACATGATTTCTGCATTGTGGCAACAGCCTGAGAGGAAGGTATAAAGGGGAAAAAAATAAAATGGAGGGAGGGTGGGAGGCAGGGAGAGAAAAAGGAAAGAAAGACCTGGTACAAACGGGTGGGAAGCGCCGTCCTGGCACTGATTCTAGGGTTCGGGAGCACGCAGCATCCGAACCCTAGTACATGCTGGCACCAACATCATGGCAGCCTCCTGTCCACACAGGGCCCACCATGATGACGCAAGTTTGACGCAGCATCCAGATGTCACTGTGCCATGCTTGCATCATCAATGTGCAACCAGGCGCTAATGGCACCTTGGCAGCATTGCCATCTTGGGGGCAGATCGTTGTCAGGGCTGTGCAATTGCCACAGCAACAATCCAGAGGAGAAAGGGGCAGCCTCTGGCTATCCCTTTTTTCTAATCTGTACAGCCCCAAAGAAAGAACACAGAAAACACTGTGGAGTTTAAAAAAGGCTCTATCTGTATAGCAGGTATAATTATAATTCTATGTACTCGTAATAAATTAAAACACATACTAGATTATTATAAAGTTTTTTAAAACCCTGTAATTCTCTTCCAGAAGCTGTATACCACTATTCATAAGTAGATTGTAATGTGCTGCTTTTTCATTAATACACTCTGGAAAAATGCACTTGCTGAATTATACTCTGCCATTAATCCCAGAGCAATCCATTGTCTTTGGAATCATTTTCCAGGACATATATTAATTTTACAGTACAAGGTTCCTGTAAAATATGGGAAGTCTGTAATGAACCATGAGAAAATATTGCCCTTCATCAATGGGTATTCATATCTGCTTCTATTCAACCATTTTGTATTGGGCTTTTTATATATATAGTATGTATTTAAGGGAGGAAATTGGAAACCCTTAAGGTATATTTCACAACTTTATGCACAGTGGCTGAGCCAGAGAACTGAGAGTCCCACGAACAACAACAAAAGATTTCACATATAATTTCATGAGGCACAGAGGAGAAAGAGAGGAATTCGGGAAACATGTGTCAGATATTTGGAGAAAGGTGCAGAGACCAACACACACACAAAAAGAGTATATACATCCTTATTTAATCCTGTGGTGGTTATGAATCATGGCAAATCCCAAAGGACTGTGCTAATTTTGATTCATCAAGATTACAAAAAAAAAAATCTGGGTTTTGTGTCTTTTCAAAGCTCCCCCCTCCAAAAAAAAAATTCTGTAGTTTTCTGAATTGGTTCAGGAATCCTGATGGCCCACCAAGGAGCATTTTTTAAAATCCTTTGTCTGCCAGCAATCTTTCAAGAAAATAAAGAAAAAAGCAGCCAAGCAGGAGCAGCAGTGGAATGGTGACAAAGCAGAATACCATTGATGAAGAAGAGGTGGCAAGCAATTAATGCTTTCCATCTGTTGGGTTTCAAGTTCACTCTTGCTTGGTATATGAACAAAGGCATGCCTATGACAATTTGGTGACTATATACATGTTGTTAGGCAAACCTAAGATGAACCTATCATGGAATTTTCTGTTAGGCTTTGAGGCCTGTGTTTAAAATGTACAGATGTGCACAAATGGAAAAACAGGAATTGTGGCTGGAGTTGTCTGCAGCTAAAGGCTGGAAAACAGACACTACTCAAGGTCAGTATGTGCTTGCTTGCACATAGGCCTAATGTAAACAACACGAGTCTTCCTGACTGAGGGGACAACAATGCAGGCAACACAAGGAAGAAGAATCATCACCTAAGATGGTGAAGGGTCAGGAAGCCATGCCCTATGAGGAACGCCTTAGGGAGCTGGGGATGTTTAGCCTGGAGAAGAGAAGGTTAAAGAGGTGATATGATAGCCCTGTTTAAATATTTGAAGGGATGTCAAATTGAGGAGGGAGCAAGCATGTTTTCTGCTGCTGCAGAGACTAGAACGCGGAACAATGATGCAAGCTGAAGGAAAAGAGAGTCCACCTCGAGATTAGGAGGAACTTCCTGACAGTAAGGGCTATTTGACAGTGGAACACACTCCCTCGGAGTGTGGTGGAGTCTCCGTCCTTGGAGGTCTTTAAGAGGCTGGATGGCCATCTGTTGGAGGATGCTTTGACTGGGAGTTCCTGCATGGCAGGGGGTTGGACTGGATGGCCCTTGTGGTCTCTTCCAACTCTATGATTCTATGATTCATCAAAAGA
Organism: Urosaurus nigricauda; assembly: GCA_034509955.1. Classification (NCBI taxonomy): domain Eukaryota; kingdom Metazoa; phylum Chordata; class Lepidosauria; order Squamata; family Phrynosomatidae; genus Urosaurus; species Urosaurus nigricauda. Next base: position 136,208,823 of record JAOEGL010000005.1, on the reverse strand, counting down.
GGCTGGATTTGTGACCTAATAGCCTGCACACCTCAGTGGGGTTTGTTGGGTAATTGTGTTTTGGAGTGGGTGGTTGGTTGGAGAGATTTGTCAGATGAGCGTGTATATTTGTAAATACAGCAACTTAAGAATAAAACCTCTGAGGAGAGAGTTTTGGCTTCAGTCTGTTTTCATCAACAACTGGGAGGAGGATTCCTGATAAAGCCGAAGCTCCAGGGTCGCCGATAATTCCAAAGGCATCGGAGATTGCTTGAACTGTGCAATTCTGCTTGTTTACATCAACATTTTCTTGGCAAGATTTGTTCGGGGGGTGCTTTGCTTTGCCTTCCTCTGAGATTGAAAGAATATGATTTACACAAGGTCACCCAGTGGGTTTCCATGGCTGAACAGAGTTTTCAACCCTAGCCTCCAGAGTCAACAACACTCAAACCACACTGATTACTTCACTATATAAACTTCGATTGAATTACTACCTTTCCTGAAATTTCAGTAAAATAACTCTTCATCCTGTGCCACTCATGACCAACTTGAAGTGAGTGCCTTAGAGCAGGAACTCAGCTTCCTCTGGCCCATGATAAAATTGAGAGCCTACTTTATTTGAGTATCTGGCTGGATTCTGCCTCAGTCACATTCAGCCTCCTAAAAAGCAAACTGTACTCCCATGCTTTGATAGAGTCTTCCTAACCAAGAGCAAGGGTATTCAAAGGGCTTCTTCCATGGTTAGCCAATCTTAACATTGCCTTCTGAGCAGTTTCCCTGGTAAGTACCTTTTCCACCAACCTGACTGACTGAGGCCTCCACAGGTGTTTCTTCCCCATATTATCATTTTTGGGTGATGCAGGTATTAAGATGTCTTAAGGTGCTTGCTTGATTTTCTGTACCATTTTACTGGGTTTTCTTCCTTATCGGTGCATTTGGATGAGGGCTCACACAGATCCCACACGTAGCACTGGTTTTGAGGTTTATTTTAGGGGACACATGTGTATTCAGATCCAACATCTAGGTAGTTGTGATTTAAAGTCTCTTGTGACAACACGTTCTTCTTCGTTTTGATCATACTGAAAAGAGTCAAGAAGATAGGTTGGTAAGTCATAATAAAGTAATGGTTCAGGTAATTAATTGGAAATTCTCCTGCTCAGAAGTTATGCAGCTTGTGGACAAGTTAGTTCTTAGCTGTCTGTCCTCTATTGCCTTTCTCAGCTCATGGCACTCCAGGCAGCAATAACAGTTGCTGGGGAGGGGAAGGCACCCAATGAAACACATACACAGCAGTTGGAGGTAAAGGCCACAACTTTATTAATGCAGCACAAAGGTAGGGTTGGCACAAAGCATAAGGTCCAGATCTGGAACATTAAACAACCCCTGGTTGATTTATGCTAGGTTGCTTGGCCCTCCAAGCATCGGGATGACATAGGGGCAAAGGAAACGCTCTTATGCAATTCCACAATTGAGCAATCCAACGGTGGTATCTGTTAATGCCCCTAGTCACTAGGAGCTAAGCAATGTGGCTCCTGCAATGGCCACAATGCATGCGCCCAGTGCTCCCGGGTCCAAAAGACTCTCGATCCAGTGCTACAGAGCCCTGGAAACCACAGCCACCAGTTCCAGGACCTATGCTGCCACCCACAAAAGTTGTGACAAATGTGCCAAGGCCTTAAATGGGCCTGTTTCCCAATAGGGAGCCTGGGAAGATGGTGGCACCACCCCCCAGACTCCCCACACCAATGGACTGTAACCCAGCCATCTGGGCCAGCCAATTAGCTGCCACCACTAGCAGCAAGGCAGGCTGGGAGATGTAGTTCCAGCTGCCAGCGAAAGAGCCACCCCTTCTGCCCCAGACAGCCAATAGTGCGCCATCCCGCCAGCAAATGGACTGCTGGGGCGGAAGGCCTCCGCCCATGGAGGAGTCATTGGGGCCCTCCCACCCCAGCAACAGCGCCGGTCTGTTGATTCGAGCAGTGCCATATTATTTGACTCAGAGGCAGTACAGACTGGCACTTTGTGCTGGCCTGACCACATACTAGGGTTGAACTAGGGTGGAGCATTCACATGCTCCAAGCCCTAGTTCCACCACTCTGCCGCCATCATGACGCACATCCATCCAGCTTGGACGCTGTTAGCCGTCTGCAGTCCCAGATATTGAAGAAACCATGCACTGACTGTGGGATCTGTTAGACTGCAATCCCTGGTTTTCTCCTTCAAAAGCTGGGCTGGGATGTGCTGGATCCATTGTCTGTGCTATACCCAGTTTTTGTTTTTTGTTTTTGCAGCTTTAACTGTAACTGCCACTATAAAGGTGTAATTTTTTGTACCTCTAGAAACATGATATGTATGTGATGCTTTCCCAGCACACTCTGCTCCCCTTTATTGCTGAATTTATAATCAAATGCAATCCCTAGAGATTAAGGCATTGTCCATTGTGTTGCCTAGACACCCCTCTAGTTCAGCAATCTGGAAATCATCATAGTGGACATTTCTTGATCTAGTTCTTTATAAAAATTCTATTTAAAGCATCAATTGAACAAACCAAAATGAGCATGCAAATCTCACTGTAAATCTCCCCTCCCCCCTTCCATATAGAGTGATCTTTCTGTTTACTCAGAAGGAATTCTCCCTCTGAGTTCACTGGAACTGCCTTGCAGGTAAGCATAGATAGGATTACAGCCATAAACATACAGCTTGCCTCAAGACATTTTCTTCATAACGCATGCACCTTTAAACCACCAATTGTATTAAATTTAATGATTCAATAAAGAAAGGCAGCTCACAGATTCTACAGGTCTGGTGTTCAATTTTTAAAAGACGTAAACAGCATCCCTAACTGCCAGCTTCCTCAGGCAGGAAGCTCAAAGTGTTTTCAGGATAGCCATCAATTGCTCATTTCCCAAAATAACTTTTCTTTTCTTTTAAAATACTTCAGAAAAGGAAGATGGGAAATCTAGGATCTCAGGAGACAATGTAAACTGAGTGACAGTCTATTATCTGTAATCTTTACAGGGGAAACAGAAAATTACATTTTTCTCCAGAGAGCACACCTAATCAAATCCTCCCCCCCCCCACACACACACACATTTCTCTCTTTCACCCCAATGAAAGACTAACACTGCCTCATTTTGGCACAAGAATACACTCCCATACACCAGTATCCCTCTGGATGAATTGACAGAAGGAAAAGTGCCAAGAACACTTAAGCCTCTTATATGTGGCTGTGATTTGATCGCACAAAAAAAGTACAGTATACCAAAAGTTAATATTTAAGAGCTGCTGATACTCAAAGTGGAAGTCTTCAGATTTGTGCACAGTTGTTGCCTGATGTTGTGACCGGTCTGTGCTAAATTACCTGCAGACTGCACAAGCTAGTAATATACTCAGGCCTTTGACTGTTGCTGTTCACTTAGGCTGCCTGTTGGATCTTCCTTAAATAAAATGTACTCTGGGGGGTCATCCAGGTGTGAATAAGCCTTGCTTGAGTAACAAGGTCTTCCTGAACTCTCTTTTGTTCCTCTATCTTTCCTCTTGACGTCTGGCTTGCTCCTTGAGTCTACCTTCTTTCCTTGACTTCATTGCATGACTCTTGTCTCCTAGCTAGGAATTTAAAAAAAAAATCCCCTCCAAAAAGAGAGAGAGAGAGAGAGAAAGGGCCCAAAACGCATTTTTTGTGTGTGTTGAGAAACCCTGCCAAGAATAATCCTGACAGATAAGAATCTTCACAGTTGTAGACTTATCCTGTGCAGATATTCACATATGATTATTTTGTGCAGAAAAGAGTAATTTCTGTGCAGAAAATATTTCAAAGCAAAAATATTTTTTATGCAGAAAACTATTTTTTGTTTGTTTGATTCGGAGCAGAATATCCAGGTTATTTTTGTGCAGAAAATGCTGCACAAAACACCCATGTGTTTTCCTCACAGAATGAGTCTCAAACTGCACCTTCCAAAGACTTTTTTCTCACAATGATGACTGAAATCTGCTGGGGAGAGCCCTCCCTGTGTCCCACCAGTGAGGTCAACACACTGTGCTGAGAATATAAGCAAGGTCTTCTCAGTCATGGCACCACAATTGTGGGATGCCTTCCCTTTGGAAGCCTGATTGGCACCAATGGGGCTTTTTACATTGGCAAGAAAGTGTGACATGAAGTTGCACTTTCCTTAATGCTTAGCAGCTAGACAGCAAGCCCCAGGTGTGCATTTAAAAAGTACAGGGCAGCTAGACTGAGGTTTTTTCTGTGGCTCAGCAACTACATGGGAAGCTGTCAAAACGCTACAAACACAGGTGGAGCAGCTACATGGGCGGCAAGGAACGTGGCTTTTAGCCGCGCTTTAAACATTTTTTTCCCTTGCTGGCTGCGAATTGCGCAATTGCGCAGGTACACCATACAGTCGGAGCTTATCACATGGGGGAGTACAGGACCATTCCGAAAGAGGGAGAAAGTGAGGTCAGTTCGGAAATGCACATGATTACGCACAAGCTCATCACACACAAAACAAGAGAGCATCTACACAAAAAGAAAATGCAGAGTCAATACGAAAGAATTCATCACATGTGAACATACTGGTTGGCTTTCTGTTGCAAATTAAGGCATCTTGGGAAATGGTAGCAAAGGCTCATGGGAGTTGTAGTCTGTGTTCTGTCAGAGCATTATATTGAGTTGTCTTGAGGTTTCAGCCCTCTGTCCAGGAGGGATTCCCATATGTCCTCCATTCTTGAGCAGAGGCCCCCCTTTTCCAAGTTGACCAGGCACGTCCTCCTTTGCCAGGACACGTCCTACTTTTCCAGCCTTCTTTTTGAAGAGGAAGCAGGAGGGCCAGGCGTGCTCTGGCCAGGCTCTGGGGGTCTCTTCCTGGCTCCTTCCCTCCCTCCCTCCTTCCCCGCTGCCTTCCTCCTCCCTTTGGCTGAGAGAGTGTGACTTGCAGGGAGGAAGGGCAGCGGTGGTGCTCCAGGTCCTCCTGATGCTGGGCCAGGGCAAGCTGGAAACAGGAGGAGGAGGAGGAGGAGGAGAGGGACATGGGGCCCCTCTGCTGCCCTGCCTCCCTGCAAGTCACACTCTCTCAGCCAAAGGGAGGAGGAAGCAGCCAGGAGAGAGCCATGGAGCCTGGCCAGAGTGTGCCTGGGCCTGCCTTCTCCTCCCCCCTTCGGCTGAGAGAGTGTGACTTGCAGGGAGGCAGGGCAGCGGAGGTGCTCCAGGTCCCTCCCCTTCTCCTCCTCCTCTTGCCAGCTTGCCCTGGTCTGGCTGAGCGCCTCCAGTGCCCTGCTGTCTCCCTAGAAGTCACACTCTCTCAGCCAAAGGGAGGAGGTGAAGGAAGGTGCAGGCGCACTCTGGCCGGGCTCTGAAGGTCTCTTCTTGTCTTGGCACCTTCCCTCCCTCCGCACTTGTATCGCTGCCTTTAAATGGGCGCTTTAAAGATACAGAGCCCCATTTAACCGTTCAACTACACCTTAGCCTTTAGATGCAATAGGGGTGCTTTTTACATTGGCTAAAAGGGGCGGTCCAAACTCGCCCCTTCTAGCGGCGAGATGAGGCCTAGGCTGCCACACGCAACGACCCGCCGCAAAAAAGAGCTCCGGGATCGAGCTCTTTTTTTGCGGCGCGGGAAGGGCGCGATTGGCGCCCTCCCGCGCCGCCAGAGCGTCAAAACGTGCGCAGCGCGTCAAAACGCTGCGCACGTGATGACGCTTGTACGGCGCCACCGTGTAGACGCCGCCATCTTTAAATGGCGGCGTCCATGCATTTTAGGCTTAGGGAGGGTGTAAAGGCTACGCCCTCCCTAACCCTAAATGCGGGCTTTTTAGCCCTAAAAGCGCCTTTTTTTGCCCGTGTAAAATGGGCCAGCAATGCTGCACCCTTTTTAAAAAAGTAGTGGGGAAATCAAACTACTTTTTAAAGGCACTTCTTCTCCCTTAAAACTCCAAAATAGTGTTTTCATGGCACACTTTCCATTTTTCTCATCTAAAGGCTGGGCTTTCATGCAGCCTTCAACACACCTCTTTTTGCCAATGTAAAATGGGCCAGCTCCTTTTTAAAGCACTTCTTCTCCCTTAAAACTCCAAAATAGTGTTTTCATGGCACACTTTCCCATTTTCTAATGTAAAAGCTGGGTTTTCAAGCAGCCTTCATGACACCTCTTTTTGCCAATGTAAAACGGACCATTGATCACTTCATTTAGGTGCTGACTGAAATTGTGGCTGTTCATCAAGACCTTTCAGCTTCATTAATTTATCCCAATAATCAATGCACATAGTTTTAAAGTGACATAACCTGCTGCCGCCTTCTTCTCATTATTTTTTATATATAGCATCATCAACTCATGATACTTCAACAACAAACAATAAAAGAGACAGACAGTCCTGCCAAATGTGTACAATATACTTTATAAAAAGGAAGGCAAAATGGGGAAAGAAGGGAGTAATACTACTAGTAACAGAGACTAGAACAACATTGTTACTCCAAGAGTACAAAGCTGCACAATATGCAACCCAATAATTGTTCTACTAGCCATGTACAGTGTTTTGCCAATGGTTTCCTGAAACACACACACACACACAGCTCCCTGTGTGTAGTCCCAGGCAGGTGGTACAAATAGGTTTCTTATGATTCTTGTGATCCATCTGGCAAGACTGGTAGGCTGTCACGTAGCAGTTCACAATTTGTGCCAAGCTGCAGCTATGTGAGGACCTCTGCTACTTTTATGTTTTGTCAACGTGGAACACACTGAAAGGCATATCCCTAAACACATTATGTTACAGCACCATTCTAAAATGATAGTAGTTGCTGAGTAGACAGCACCACCTGTTGAACAAGGCTCAGAAACATTATCTATCTCTGCAGGGTCTAAATTACTTTGGGGCATTCAAATGTATTGCGTGGCCATTCAATCTGGTCATATCACAACATCTTTATAGTTTTGGTAGCTAAGAAGAGATCTCATATTTCTAACTTTTTAACCCTTATATGTAGTTAAGTTATTTTATATATAGTTTAAATAAGAGGTGAGTTCAGCTGCCCCTGCTGCACAATTTCCTAGAACTCTCAGAAGGTTGAGAAGCTTAATGAGACATCCATTATTATTTTTCTTTAATTGTGAGAAAAGAATAATAGACTACGAGGAACTCAATCTTTTTAAAAAAGAGACATAAAATTATTTCTATCTATTAGAAATAAATAGAACATCCTATCTATGGGCAGGATGTTGATATGTTTAAAAGAAATCTAAATAATCTAATAATAAAAAGAACACTTTATATAACTTTAAAGTACTCCACATGTAGAAAAAAACTTACTCTGAATTCATCATCTTTCTCCTTTAGAACCATAGGTGCCAATATTTCTGTTCAAATTGTTTGTTTGTTTGTTTAAAATGTTTGTTTGTTTGTTTAGCCTAAGGTGGCTAGATTTCCAGCAGTTCTACTAGAAATTTCTGGCATGATTTTTTGTTTTTTAAAAAAAAAAATCCTTGTTATCCCCAGATACACTAATACCTTTTGAAATCATTTTTGTTTTCTCCCAGCCCTTTCATTTACTTTAGATAACAATCAGTCTATAATAACATAATCCCTTCTGGTTGAGCAGTTCAAAGATTACTAAAGAAGAAGACATAGCAATATACCATGTGTAACTTTGAAATCTTCCAGGTATAAAATCTCTAATCTTAACTAAATCTTTAGTCTTTAATGTTTAGCAACAAGGAAAGATGTTGCACCCTTCTGCTATGAAAAGATGGCAATCAATTAGGCTGCGTTTCTATGCGCACTTACCTGGGACTAAGTTCTATTAATTTTTTTGTATGGAATTGTAATTTAAAATTATTCTTTTTAACAGATTTATTATGCCCCTTTAGACATTTGCAGCAGCTTCACTGGAATAAGAACGGAAAGACTATTTAGAAATATTCCCCAAAATTGTTAGAAAAATGTGTTTCTGAAGTGCAGGGAAACCATGACAAGGAGAATTGTCCAGTTCTGGACTTACTCTGTTCAAAATTTGTACATTTTCTTTGGATGGAAAATAGTGTTTGCTGCAATGAAATCATCACTTCCTCTGCTGAAAATAATATTTCTGCAGAAAATGCTGTTTTCTTTCAGGGGTGATATACCATATGTAAATTTTACACTGAATAAATGGCTTATCTTATGCATTTTCTGCATAAACAAACAGCATTTTCTATGAAGAAAATAATATTTCTGCACAGAAATATCATTTTATTGCATATTCAGTTCCCACACAGAAAAATTCCAAATAGTTTCTCACAGTGAGAAAAAAAATTAAAAAAATATTCATTGCTCATTTTGAAAAGGATACCTCTATACTGAAAATCCATTTTTTTCTAACTTTGTGTTGAGCAGATCATGCTGCAGTCAGTCCATTCTTTCTTAGGCCCTTCCACCAAGTGGCCTGCCTGGGCAAAGGAATGGACTGGTAGGTGACGGAAAAGGGAAGGAGGGAGAAGGTGAAAGAGGAACCCCAATTTACCATACATTTGTCCATGCAGGCAGTATGGCAAAAGGACCTAAAAGAGAAGGTACCTTCAGGGCATACTGAAGGCCTAGCCAACAATGATGACCTGACATCATCATCATCATCATCATCATCATCATCATCATCATCCTTTATTTATATAGCGCTGTAAATTTACACAGTGCTGTACATATATTCTTATAATTAGACGGTTCCCTACCCTCAGGCTTACAATCTAAAAGACACAACACAAAAAGAGAAGAGAAAGGTGATGGGAATGGGGATGAGGTCCTGTGGTTCTTCTCTCCCTCTGGGGCCTGATCCCAAGCAGATGTACTGGAGGGAGGGCATGGCTTCTTAATACATAATTAAGACGAGGCATCCTGGGGCAGACGGCATAATTCTGGGAACCCTTTCATAAACAATATAATCTTTAACTCAGTTTTGAAACTGGTTAGAGAAGTGATGAGGGGCACATGTGGGGGAAGAAGCACAATGAGGACATAAACTGGATTGTACACCTTGTCCAGCAGACTTAAGGTCAAACTATATGGCATGTCTAGATTTCTCCTTGGGTTTAGAGAGCCACTGTTGAACACTGCTTTTCCCTTTTATGTTCAAGTATGCACAGTTCTATGTAACCCACAGGACTATGTTCCACCTCACTTCATGAAATCCCTTGTTAAAGCTCTGGAGTTCCTGACACAATCATCCTGAGCATGTACGAAAAGACTGTGGGAAAGACAGTCTCATAAAGCATACCAATAAGGACAGTATAAATTAGTTCATGCCTCTTGTAACCAGGTCTTGATGTACAGCATCCTTGATTAATCCATGGCTTTTGGCAAGGACACAGTGGGCTGTTTCAGCTTCCCTGACTGCATTTGAAAAAATTATAAGTTATAAAAAGGTGATGAGAAGAACACATGGCTGGGGCCAACATTTTGCTATAATTATCATCCTGCTACCATTTTAAAATAGTAATGATCTCCCTTCCATCTTTCTAGCATTCAAATGGTGTTTAATGGCTGATGTAATGGGGTGGAAATATATCACTAAGCTGCCCTGCAGAAAACCACATACTGGTATATGCTAATGAGAAAGGATGCTGCTTAGCAAACCACTCCTGTCTGTTGCATTTACCCCAGGATTATAAAAATCTGTACCATTTTTTTTCTTCCCACCTTTTTATCACCAATAAATCCTAAGTCTTCCTGCCTTTCCTTTAACAGACATGGCTTTCTTGACCTGTCTCTGCATATTTTAATTAGATTAGCTGGCCATTTTCATTACTTCTGTCTGTGATTTCACTGATTCATAAGAAAGTAGCAATGTAGTTTGTAAAATAAGTAATCCTGGAAGGGGTGGGTGGGATCTGAGTAATGGGTTTGGAGCCTAGAAGTAGTTACTTAAAATAACAAGTTACTTGCATTTCATTGCTTTTATGCAGTGACAAAGTAAAAATAGAATTAACATATGATAGTAATATAATAAGGTATCATTTCACTCTATTTTTTGGTGTCAAGTGTAAGTTATTATTACTGCTAGACTTACAGGGGCTCTTGTCTCATTACTTTCTTATATTTTATATCACACACCAATAACTTGTAACATTTTGATATTTTTAGAAATAAGTAAAAGGTTTTTTTAAAAAAAACTTTTCTTATTTTTTAAAAAGAGGAAAATACCTTTTAATCTGTAAATATGATGGTAATTAACTACTTTGGCGGCTTTGAACCATAACTTCAACTTGTGACTTTTCAAAGGTAATTTCCATGATCTTACTATTATTATATTCACTATACAACCCCAACTCCACCCCATATTAGCCAATCCACAAATCATGTAACACTATGGCACTTGAATTTAAACCACTTTTATCAAATGGCAACAATCCAAAGGGTATTGTTCTAGGATTCTACATAGACAATCACACACATATTATTAAACAGAAAATTCTGTATTAATTCATAAATTCCCAATATACTCTGAATGCCATAGAGAGTACATTGGAAATTTATGGATTAATACACAACTTTCTCTTTAGTAATATGTGTATGATTATGTATGTAGAATTAAACCAAAATTATGGACAAATTTATAAACAATATAAAATATGCAAATGACACCATACTACTAGCAGAAAACAGCGGATTTAGAACAAATACTGGGGGGAAAAATAAAGGAAGAAAGTGCAAAGTCAAGTTTACTGTTGAACATTTTAAAAAATTACCACAGATTACTTACATAGCTTTAAAACAGACACTAAAGACCTTGAAATAGTACAAAATTGTCCATACTTTGGATCAATCATTAATCAGAATTGAGACTGCAATCAAGAAATCAGAAACCCACTAGGACTTGGAGGGGCAGCTATGAAGGAACTAGCCAAGATCTTCAAGTGTCAAGATATATTGTTCAATACCAAAGTTAGAATTGTCCATGCCATCATATTTCCCATTTCTGTGTAGATTGTGAAAGCTGGACAGTGAAAAAAGTGAATAATCAACTCATTTGCGATGTGGTGCTGGAGATGATACTGTGGACTGCTAAAAAAGAGAAATAGCCACAGAAACCACTGGCTAACCCTGGACAAGTCACACTCTCTCAGTCACAGAGGATGGCAATTACAAATCCCCTCTGAAGAAACATGCCAAAAAACATCATACAACAGGTTTGCCTTAGGGCTGCCATAAATCAAAGATGACTTGGTGGCACACAGCAACAACAGTAGCAAATCAGGCCTGAACTCTCCTGAGATGACTAAACTGAGACTGTTGTACTTTGGCCACATCATGAGAAGACATGACTCACTAGAAAAGACAATATGGTTCAGTAAGATAGAAGGCCGTAGAAGGAAATGAAGACCACATTCCAGATGGATAGACTTAATCACGGAAGTCACAGCCCTGAGTCTGCAAGACATGAGCAGGGCTGTTGATGGTAGAGGAACTTGGAGATCTCTTGTCCATAGGATCTCCATAAGTTGAAGTTAACTTGATGGCAGTTAATAACAGCTACAAATATACAAATACAGACCTCCTATTTCTGAATGGTGGAGCAAAGAGTGGTATTCTTGAAGGAGGCAACAGATAAGCAATGTCCTTCACACTGCACAGTTTTTGAAGGCTATCTGCAATTCAGGACTTATTCTGGGCAAGATTAGTACTGTATGCAGAATTTTTGTACAGAATGCTTCATTTTCTGTGCCAAAAAAAAAAAAAAGTGCTAATACCTGCTGATAAAATGCTGTTTTCTTGGCAAAATGACTACATCAAATTTGGTACAGAACAAGACCCCAAACTACATATTTTTATCTCCAGAATAAATGCATAGAATGATGTTTCCTTTGGAGAAAATGCTGTTTTCTGTGCAAACAATTTGTAAATTTTTACATAGAATAAATCCTGAATGTGTAAGATTCTTATAAGACCAGGATTTTTCTCATCAACCCTTCTCAACTCTCAGGAAACACAGTTTTTCAGCCATTTTAAAATCATTTTCAGATATTCTTTCCATCTTTACTGTCTGGTAGGCAAAGTGCAGGCCTCCAAAGCTATGTTTGCAGCTCTTGTGCTCCCTTTTTCTTGACAAAAAAAGGAGTGGATTGTCCCCCTCAAAGGCCTCCAGGAATTTAATTCATCCACTAAATAATCTGAACAAGCCATACATATTTTTTTTTAATATTTTTAAAAATACCAACTGTATACCTGGGTACTTTTATATATTTTGGCATTTTTGGCAGTCCATGCGGCACACACACAGGCCCCCAAGGTAGATTGTTGCCTACTGATGTCTACCCCAAGGATCACATGGACCAGCTGATAAATACCAATCTATTAGAAATAACAGCTGCAGCGTGTAATTGCCCTCACCTCCTGCTTATGGCCATTTATTTGGTCACTGTAAATTTGATTCTGGGTAGATCTGCCTTTTGTCTGATCCAGCAAATCTCTTCCTACATTCTGATGACCAATGTATGTTCTTCCTACACGCATTTTTGAAATGATATGGGATCCAAACCTACAGCAGATACTGTCATTTTGATGACATAAGAATGGCCTTTTAGATATCGATTAACTACTGTAGAGTAGAAGCTCTCAACAACCATTCTAGACTTTCCCCTGTTTTAATGCAAGAACTTTCATTAATGAAACATGATGAATCTGTCACTTTACTGCTAGACTGTCAGTTCCATCAATCCTACTGAGGCCAAAAATGTGTCAAATGGGCAGATTACTCAGCAAGAGATGGACAGAATCCACTAAAGGATGGACAAATTAAACTCCAGCCTTGTCAAATATGGCACACGCTAAAAAAAAACTTCTGTCCACATCATATGCACAGCCATTTTCTTCCAAGCATTTCTACATGGGTGCAATTTTCCTGTCAAGAATTGAGGTTGGAACATTTTAGGCGCGTTTCACATCACCTGACACAGCAAACTTGCTTTGAGTGTGCCAAATTTGTCAACAGCAAACAAATACTCAGGACATGTTTTTATACCCAGCAAAGTTCAAAATGACAAGAAAAGTTTCAGTGAATCTGTCTGAGTTGACAAAAAAAAAAGTCTTAGTACTATTTTGTTTATACATATTCATTCTGGACCTTTTCACATAGGAAAAATTGGAAGGTTAAACTAGTCACCATGCAGGGTTATCCAGGGCATTTCACAATTGTTTTTCAATTTGTTTTCGACCCACTTTCTTGCCTAAGTAATGTGCTTTTAACCCCATTTTGTGCTCTGTGTGTGATAAGCATTAGCGGATTTGCTTGCTTTTCTGGGATGCCGACACTTTAACCACTTTTGGGATAGAAGCACATAATGGGTCACCATGTGATAAAGTCCTCTGTTTGTTTTTGATTTTTTTTTTATTAACAACAGGAAGCCAGATATGTGTAAAAGTAATAGATGAAGGTAATAATGCTCAGAAATGATCTTCCATTTGGGGGAGGTGGATTCAAATTACAGAGCTGGAAAATACAGCATTCGTAGGTGTGATAAATGGGAATTCCTCCATTTATCAGGGCCTTCTCCTCCTTGGGAAAGAACCTTCTGGATGGTTGGTGAGGAGAAGCTAAGAGAGATAGCGAATGCCAGAGAGAGAGTGAAAGCCTGAGGGAAAGAAGAAGGATAAGCAGGAGCAAGACCTTGGCCTGTGGGTCTGTGAACTAGTCAGGGAACCATGTTTGTGAATATGTTATGTTTGGCTGATATGATTATACGTTTGGAACTGATACTTTAAGTTTATGCTTGGAAGACCAGTTGTCCTCCATGTTGTTTTTTATCTTTTATTTTCTTTAGAATATATTTATTATGAAAAAGATACAAAAAGGTTGACCTGTTTGTTCACCTCCATCCCCACTTCCCATTTTTATTCTTGCAAGCTTTCATGACTGACCTATACAACATGGATAGGATTTTCTCTGAGTTATATCCAGTGTTACCCATTTGCCAACTACCCAACCTTCCCCTTGGTGCTTATAGTACCCTATAGTGGTCCATCTCACTCCCACGTCTCCTCCAGATAGTTTTGGAGATCTTGTGCAGATTCCAGGTTGGGATAATTTAGTGTCACTAGTAAATGTGTTCCCCTTCAATCACATCTCCATATCATTTCTAGTCATGCTGGCTAGGAAACATTGGGGGGGAAGGGCAAAGAAGTAACTTTGTAAAGCTCCATTCCAGTTAGTTGTAAGCACAGACTACATGTGCATAATCTTGTGATGCAATCAACAATTGTGATAATCAGAAGTTGAATGCAAAAGTGGGTCATGACTCCTTCCAGTCCTATGTCCCACCAAGAATGAAGATGTTCCACCTCTGGTTGTCTAACAGGTTTAACAGGCTTATCCAGATGGTTTTTAAATTGTGAATTTTAAATGATGAATTTTTTGTGGATTGTGTTAATATGGGTACATCTTTTTTCTCCTTTTAAATTGATGGGTCTTTTAAATTGATGTCTTTTTAACTGACGTTGTTTGTCTTTTAACTGTTATTGTTCCCCATCTTGATTCATAGGAAGAGGTGGGTGAGAAATTATTGTTATTATTAATTGATTAATTGAATTCATAATTCTTCATCCAACTTGGGAGTCCTCCAAGATGGATCAAAATATGTGAGAAGAAAAGCACACTATCTACATGTCAAAGTTGTTTTGTGCTGAAGTTCAATGTTCTCAAGATGAAAAGCTGACATTTGAGGATTCAAAGAGCCCTCTGTTCCCATCTCTGTTTTTAAGCCTTCTTCCTTCTTGTTTCCTTCTTGAACACATGATGCTAACTAATCAATATGAAGATGTCACAGAGCGACAATATCTGAAGACCATCATATTATACCTTAAAAGCTCTTACTAGCAAGAACTGGTCATCAGGAGAGCTATTTGATGCCAGAGGAAACACTATGAGCTGAGAAACTGTGAAATGATGGTAACATGATGAAGAAGCCATGACCATCTGGAAAAAACAGTGGGTCAGACTGGAACCTGAGGAGGGATGATTTGTCCCAGAGTTTGAGGTTCCCCATTCTGGTGTGGCCTGAAGTCAATTCCATTGTTTCATTTTAATATTACAGATATCTTTGTTTTCAACAGAAACTTTTAACCTATCTGGAGAATTTGCCTCCTCCTGCCAAAATATTTTGGCAGACAGACCAGGCGTCTAGCACATAACAACAAATGCAATATGTTCTGAGAACTATTCACATGTTGAGCACTATTCATTATGCTGGTGATTGCTGTGCTGTGGAAGGGAATGAAGACACATATTTCTAGGCATTTTATTAATTTTCTGAAATGAAACGTTACTGCTACTGAAAATATTTCTGTCTGCTGTAAACTTTTCTTCTGGGGGAGTTGCCAGCTGTTCTAGTTCTCCAGAGCTGGCACTCCTGGATTCAGAGCATGAAAAAAAAATTATGGTCTGACTACATTATATTGCAAGAAACACATTGCAAACCAAGAGCTTGAAAAAGTTATCTTTTGGATAACAACTCCCAGAATCCTCCAGCCAATGTGCGCAGTTTTTATAAGCTTGCATAGAGTACAGGAAGTTAGGTTTTTTGTACCACAACTCCTAGAATCCTTCAGACAGCATGGCTTGTCTAAGAATTTGGGAACATGCATTTGGTGTGCAATTTTCCTAAAATATGAACTGTTCAACACAGTTTTTTTTCTTTGTGTGAGTATATTTTTAAAATACTTTCCTACTGAATGACTCCCTGTCTGCACAGTTCAAATAAACCAGCCTCTCCAGACAATGCACAACCCAAACTCCAAGTCTGGCATAAACAGACAGATGACATCCATCCTGTTCGGTGCCAAGCCCAGGATATAGTATTCTTAATATGATTTTTTTTAATGCCTAATTGCTCTGGATCTTTCTGGAAGATCCAGAACCCTTCATTCTGATGCCAGGTGACTGCTTTTTCTTGTGCTGCCCAGCATGGCTGCCACTGGTGTGCATCACTCACTAAAGGCCTGCCTCTGTGATTGAGACTGAACACTTCATTTGACCTCAGGAATGAACAACTCATTGCTGCCACTGCCACACCAAGCACCACAGGATCCTGATATGAACAGCCGATTGATGTCCCAAAGGAGGGTCCCAGGGAGCTGAAGAATATCAGGGCAGCTTTACAGCCAGGATATTCCTGACTGCTCCAGAGCCTATTTATTTATTTAGAAGGAAGAGAGGGAAAGGGTTTTTATGCCACATTCTGGGCTACAACCTTACCAAAGAGATTGGTTAATCTCATGTAGGCATTCTCAACCCCCAGTAGTGTCTTATTTAGCAGAGTAGGACCAGACAATACCTGCACTAGTACCACTGTGTGTTCCAGTAGAATGAAGCATAGATTTCAATATGGTTGACATCATTATTACAAGTGAGACTTTCGTCATCTCCTAAATAAAACTATAGTTGTGTGATCCATGAGTAACAGCAACATTCACAGTTGGGTATACAAATACACTAAATAAATGAAATAATAAAGATCATACTAAATTACCATGATTTGTATTAACGCTCACACTCCAGAATGAGATTAGGACTGTTTGATTTGCCTTAAAGCATAGGGCATTCTTTCAGTCTTATATAAGTATGTTGGTGTTTTTGTTTTGAGGGTCTTGTGGTGTTTGAAACATCACTTGTTAAAATATCCTATATACAGTGTTACTAAACCGAAAACTGAGGTGGGTGCCTGTACATTTAATGATTGCATAGAATAACATGTGGTTCAGCATGTGTTGTTTGTCATGCAACCAGGTAACAATGCCTGCTGAAATTTCCTCTTCTACAACACCATTAAAGTACAGGAGCCCTCTCCAGTCTTGAGTCTCAAAAAGCCAATCAAAATCTCCATTCTGGTGTGACCATAGCCAAAAAATGGAAGGAAGGACAAGGCTTTTGTACTTTTAGCAGTTGTGAAAAAGCATAATACTGAATGCCTTCTTTCACACAACTATTAAAGGTACACAAGATATGCTGGTTTTAGCCAAGAAAAAAAAGTTTCTTCTCTGTATATACCTTCTGGGAAGTGGATTGTGTAGGCCTCCATGTATTGTTAAATAATATGTCCCATTAGCCTCTGGTGAGAAAAACATGGACCTGCTATTCAATAATATCTGACAGGCATCATAACTCTCATTCTTCCCCCAGTTAGAACACAGCTAAGAAGCTGGGTTGGAACATGACCTGCCTTTCTTTCCCCACTACTATCCTATAGGGATGTAATTCTTTGATAATTTTCTTCTCAAAGAGAGCTATTAGTAATTTTAGTAATTTTCCTCTCACTGTGATAAAGTCTAAGAAATCTGCACAGTTTTCAATGCCTATTCACAGTTTGGAGTTTAGTCTATGTAAAAGTTACCCGTACTTGTTTTGTTTCTTTCTGCTCAGAAAATGCTGTTTTCTGTATGGAGATTCTATGCAAAGTTTCTGGCTAGTTTAGGATTTCTCAACACTCGAGAAACATATTTTCAACCATTTTCTTTTTGAACATTTTCAAATAGTCTTCCCATCCTTACTATGACACTTTGTTATAGGGTCCTTTTACCCTTATTTAATTACTAATTTCCATGTTTCAATTCTCTGCAAACTAAAATACATTTTTTTAAAAGTCAGCATGTATTTTTAACCAATTTAAAAAGGTCTGTTGGTTTCATAGATCAGTGACTCCTTCAAATTATTTTTTCTGCATCTGAGATCACATCAAGGCTCTTCCTTACCTTACCTTCTTTCAGGGCTGATGTGCAGCCTATCTGGCACTAGACTCATAAATCTTTTGGCATAGCCTCTCTCTTTTTCTCAGTCTCCCTCCTCCCACTACACACACTTCTTCTCTTGATATAGTTGGGTGCAATGTAGGATGTAATGACTGTCTTCTTTCCAGACCCTGAATTCATATACTCAAGTTAAGTTAGAAACTATGGAAAGGAAGAGAAGCAAGGACACATGAGTAATACCACTGAACTCCTGGAGGAATAACAACTGCAAGAAGAAAGGAATTGGAGGAGGAATTTGTGTAACAGCGACATAGATTATGGTTTTGAAATAAATGTATTCTTTGTGTGTGGCATATAATGTGAATGAAGAAAAAAGATCTAGGTTAGAACTTAGAAAAGTTAACTTTTTAGATCACAGCTCCCAGAAACCACCAGCCAGCATGTCAGCTGTCATGCTGACAGAAAGATTCTGGGAGCTATGGCCCAAAAAAGCAAATTTCAAAAGCTCTACCTGAGACATGTTATCCTGTACAAAAGATGAAGAAAACTCATGGGTATCCAGATGTTGATGAAGTACTGACCTAATCACCCCTCACTGTTGGCCATCCATAGCAATGGGCTGCTCTTCTTGCAACTTCTTTGTGCTGTATGAGTGCTCTCCTCAGGCTGAACCTCTGTTGGAAATACAGTCCAGCACCTTGATGACTAGAGTAGCTGTAGGAGGAATGGCTACAGCAAAAGCTCTGCCAGCCACCCCTGTAGGCCATGTTGGAAGGGACTGATGAGCAGTGGAGTCCCACTGCAACTGGAGGCTCAGATTCCTCAGCACTGCTTGCTCAATACAGCCATTGGTAATCCAGAGCCCCCCACACAGGGACCCTGGACAGATGGGGAACCATCTGAATCACATGCTTGTGTTAGGGGTGTCTTAAGCATCTAATTACAGCTTTTGGAAATGCAATCATGGGTTCCATAGCTGTATAAGACCCAGTTCTGGGAACCACTCTCACCTAAACCTCCCCACTTGCCTGAATCTGAAAAATATGAAGAAGCTTTGGGCAGCTGAAGGTAAATTAATAATAATAATAATAATAATAATAATAATTTATTTATACATTGCCCCTTTGAGATCAATCAGGCTAACAACAACAAAGTAAAGGTAGATATGGCAGATGAAAACACACTAAGAAAGTGGTGGAGAAACATTTTTCACTGGGCATGGAATTTTGGACTTTAAGAGGAAAAGATAGTTTTTTCAGCTAAGAGGAATTATTCTTCAATACGACTCTCACTTGTTTTTCCTTTCCTCTGCCTGAAAGTAAGTTTTGATGGGAAGAGGCACGCAATGGCTTTCGTACATTCAATTACATTGGTAGGCAGAGAAGGAAATAAAGAAAAGGAATTAACTAAAATTATGTTTATTAACTGTCAATCAATGATCTGCAGGAGAGGGGAACCTTTACAGAGTCTAAATCAGGCAATCAACCTACCCAGACCCCCAAAACAAGGTTGTCTCTAACTTGCCCCAAAGGTTCATAACAGTAGATGTAGGAGGGCCTCCCATGTCAGTCAACCCACATCCAGTTGCCTCAGAACTCTCAATGGGTGAAGAAAGTTGATCTTAAAGGTGATTTCCTATCCCAACCATAGGACACAGAGCCCCTAAACTGCAGAATTGAGGAAACACCTCAAAGGTGCACATATAACATTGCCAAGTCAGGGCTCCCCCAACATCAGAGACCTTGGATCAACCCTTTATAATGTCACAAGGAATGGACTTTGGTGGTTTTAGAAAGGGTAACCCCTGGTGATGTCATTATGCATGGCACATTAAGCATCAACCACAGTTGCACAGGATTCAAATCAGAAACATCAAGCCTAACAAATGGGGACAATATATGTTTATTATATTTTATTAACATAAAGGATTTATATCCCACCTTTCTCCCAAATGGAATTCAAAGCACGTACACCTAAACTTTACAAGTCAGCACTCTCCACCCTGATATTCTTTCCACTTCACCCTGAGGAATAGAGGAGAGGGCCTGAGACTCAGAACTAAACCCTGAGATCTGAGAAGCCTATATCTGTTCTCACCACAGTCATCCAAATTTCCACAGACCTTTGTGAAATAAAATGTGACTAAGGGGCTAAATAGACAGGCCATTTGAGCCCACATGGGGCCAACATGGAAGTGTAGTGCTTAGATGCCACTTTCCCCAGAGCCAGCTTTTGCAGAGGAAAAGCCACATCTATGGGGTTTTTTTTCACCCCAAAACAGAGTGAATCTTATCTGCACCTTTTCCGGGCAGTATCTGGCTGAACTGGGGTGAGGCATCTGTTTGCCCTGGCCCCAATCCAGCCTAAATGGGGTAGCTCTAAGCTGCCCCTTTTGGGCTATCTGTATGCCCACTAAATCAGCCTAGAAGACAAGTAATCTTTATAAGAAACAACACTAAAAAGCTAAATTAACCTAATTAAAACATTGTCACTCACTTTTAACAAACACGTCCCACAGCTTTCAGTGCAAAATATGCAAAAAGACCTTCACCTAAAATTGGAAGGACCCAAGTAAGCAGTTAAATCCATTGGGATTTAATTTGGGGGAGGGGGGTGCACCAGAAATCAAAAGTGGGGAGAGATGGATAAGGCAAGGTGAGAAGTCGTTTGTACTTCGCCTAGAATTCTCTTAAATTTGAAGAGATTTTCATTTGAAGAGATTTTAACCAGTCTACCCAATCTGCTATCCTGTCTATGCCTTGAAGTACAACTCCTAACCATAGCAAGATGCTGTCTGGGAATGGTGGGAGTTATAAGCCAACACATTTAGAAGGTGGCAGACTGGGGAAGGCCAGTTTATACCTTCGACATGGAGAGGTCATGAATTGAACTTTTTAATCCACTAATGGGCAAATGGCGTTTTAAAGAAAAAGTCTGGCAGAATTATTCATGAAAAGGATTCTAATTCTTCACAGTTTACAATCTCACAGTTGGGTTTCATTTGTCAGAGGAATATTAAGAAACCCAAGGCAGTAGTTCCCAAAGCTTTGCCTTGAGCTAGGAAGCCCATTGGCTTCAAAGAAACTCCTTGTGCTTGGAAATGCTTTGCAATTCCAGCAGTAAAATATTTAAAAGAACAACTCATCTCTGCTGGTGAATCACAGAGCATTAGAATTCTTTATTCCTTTCCTTTATGGTTCAAAAATAAAGCAGGCCAGTGCACTAAATTCCCCCCACCCACCCACCCAAATTCTTTCCAAATACCCTGGAATATGACTTGTTGTTCAACCCATCTTTTGGGAGGAAAGAATTTTCCTTTTCCCTTTCACAAAAACACTGCTGCTGTTTTGAGCAGTTCCACATGCTACCCTCACTAAGAGTTTCAGTCTTGGCTGGCTTTTGGGCTTCTCTATAATCCTTATGCCAGCTTTCACTGACAAGGATTAGATAGTCAGGACCATTAACCCACAGTCAAAGGCACCGTTCCACTTATTAGATTTTTTTCCCCTTTTAATCAGACACCTTTGATCCAGAGCTATGTTTCTTGGCAGGCAGCTCACCAAGAGTGAGACACGTATTTGCAGTAAACAGCTACAGCAAATGCAGTTTGCTCCACTCAGATGTACTGCTTAGCAAACTAAAGAGGTGCTGGAGATGGACAGCTGTAAAGGAAAAAGACAAAGCACCAACTTTTAAAAAATGGTTTGTAACATAATTACAGACTTCAATAATCTACTTCTTACGTTTAAATCTTAATCCTTACAGCAGGACTGACTGCTCTCTTGTTGAGATGCTTTCCTCATCTCACAGCAGAAAAATATTCCATTGCTTGCCTAACCTGGTGGTATGACTCCAAGGAGGAAGCAAGAATCTCTCAATCACTGAGTTTCTCACTATCCCACCTGCATTTTTCTCATGGTCACATCATGCCACTAGATATTTTTCCTCCTCATTCTGAAATACATGTGGTGTTATCTTTTTTTTTACGTTTTTCCAAATCAGCACACTAATTTGTGCTGTTTACCTAAGTTATAAAACTGTTCTGCATTAAGCGTCTTTCCACATGTTTTCAATAATGTGTATTTCAACAATTCCCATTTTAAAATATGCATATTGTTTTGTCTGCACTATATTTAATAAATATGTGCAGTCAGCATTGAAAATCTGCAAAGGTTCAGGGTAATGTGCATATTCTTGTCATATCAAGTCTTGTGTGGTGCAAAAATCCTATTTTCACCAAGACTTAATGCAAAACAAAAAATCCATATGAAAGTCCACCTACCTCGCCCACCACCCACACACAGAAGATGAAAACTAGGGTGGTGAAGTGTCTTACTTTACAGAGGATAGCATTCTCTTTGAAGGTATCCTTTATTTAAGATCTCTTTGATATCACACAATAATAACATTTTGGTATCGGTTAAACCACCATACTTCCATCCTATATGAGATTTGCAGTTTTGTGGAATATTTTGAATTCTTCGCCAGAGACCTCTAGTGTTTCATCAAACTACAAATCTGTTTTCCTTGGAAGGAGCCATGGCAGTCAAAGTGGAATTTTAGTAATAATTTTGCAGAGTGGAAAAACCTTGAAAGAATTCCAATCCAAGTCAACTCAAAGATAAAGAACATAGCAAGGACAATAAACTTTGACTTTGATGTAGCAAACCAAACAGGTACATAGTCATCTGCTGACAGCCTTTCCTACTATGGTGAGATGAACTGCATTGTATTTACATCATAGTGAAAGATTTTTTGAAATTAGATCTATGTATATAAATAAGCACTTTCAAATCTGTGTCCACTTTTACCCTTTCTTTTTGGAGAGAACAGTGCATTTGCCTTCTCTCCTTTTTTAATGATCACCTTGTTCATAACATCACTATCCGCTTCCTAATATCTGTCCAAACCCTACATTTCATTACCCTTCATACATTCTGCTTTCACACTGATTTTGCCAAAATATTCTTAATTATTTGTATTGGTTGGTTGCTTCTTTAAAAAGAAAATCATTTAGAGACCTGACACGTTTTCCAGAATTCATGAAAGTGTACCTTATACATAGTCAATTTCAGGGGAAAACATTGCTGCCACCAGGACTTGGAAAAGTTACTTTTTTGAACATCAGCTTTTCTAGTCTCTTATCTTATAAAGGCTGTTTCCCCTGAAATCCCCTATATAAGATAAACTTCACCAATTTTTCAAAATTTGTCAAGTCTCTAAATGTTTTCTTTAAAAAAAAAAAACCAGCAACAGCTGTACTTCAACAAAGTAACTTCCAAACTCTTGCTGAGAGTCTGACTAATCTTACTATGAAGCACCTGGGGGAAACCTCTTCTTCTGAGAGTGAGACATATTTTTCCCATGTGTACTTTGCTGATCCCTTGCCCTTCGTTGTCATGCATCCAATATTATGGTCTGTTGAATGCCCTCAAGTGTGTGCACCTCACCAGCTTTCTTTATATAAATGAAAGGGAAAATGCCCTTTTCACTTCATACAGGAAGCGTCTGCAAGAGAGAATTACTGGAAGCAGCCAGCATATGAACTATGTGATCCCCCTTCTTCACCCCTCGACTTCAGTGAGGTGTTAATGGTCACACTTGGTCAGGACCATTTAAATATTAATATGACTAAAGAAGGCAGCCTTGCACATTTCCGTGAGAATAAAAAGATGTCGTTCAGCTCCTCAGTTGCTGCTGAAGCATACAGATGTTTCTGAAGCAGCTTTCAGTAGAGGGGCCCTTAACATAATAAGTAAGGTAGGCTAACCATAAAGGCTGCAGTCTTAGTGGTACTTTATGCCAATGTAACAGGCCTTAACACCAGCGTAAGGAACTTTTTTGAGCAGTGCGTAGATGCCATTTCAGATTTCACCGACAAAAGCTAAGAGCCAAAGGATGACCTTATAATGTCATGTGGCCTAATGATATTATGCGCAGAAGATTCTATTGATGACACATGTGCATTAAGTGTCAATTCCACTTGCCTAAAGTATGCTGTCCAAATAAAAAAACATCACCTTTAACAAATATTTATATAGACATACATGCACAACTTTCAAGACAACCTATATAAATATTTCCACTCTTGCCCCAAGAATTCTCCTTTTCATTCTGTGTACTAAAAAAGAGGAACCAGATGCTGAGTTGAATTATGATACAAATTATGCAAAACCAGGCCTTGATGTCTAGGAGCCCTATGTCTCTGCCACCAGAGAAAGCAGTCTTGCCACCTTCAGAGCAGATTGACAGGTGGCAAAGTAGCTTTATGTCCTGACAGTGAAGATTCACTGCCACACACCCTCCACTTCCTAGTGTTCATGGCATTTTTACCCTTATGCCACTTCTTCCACCACCCATATCATTCTAGCTATAGTGGCCCACACGATGGTGGCCATGGAATGTTTTCCCATCCAGCACAACATTTGTTCCAGCATAAAGGTAAGATATTTAGCTATAGCTCTGTATTTTTTAAGTAAGAGAGCATGAATTAAAATGCTAATTCTGATAGGTCAAGATCGAATGCATTCCAAGTAGAGAGTTTAAAAGGAACATCGATTAAATATTAAAGGACAATATCATGCAAATTACCTGCGGGAGAGTAAAGCTAATAACTGAACCAATTGAGTGTGGATAATGGCTGATAAAATATTCAGAAGGCATTAATTGTCACCCAGTCTCTATCAGGATGGTCTGGGACAAGCAGAAGGGTGGATTAATCATTATGCTATGAATGCCATTGAGGACTGTCTCCACCAAATTGGGGTCCTGAGGATAATACAATTAGTGGAGAAGGACACATACGAATACAAATTTTAAAGATAATCCAAATTATGGGATTCCTATCTGCTAGACTCAAGGGCAGTTAACAGCGACAAATCTGCTAGAGATGCAGCACCAGTTTTTCTGGAAGATGGCACAACCTAGAAGGAAGGTCAGCAGTTGACTCTAAAGGTAGCTAATCTTGGGGAAAAAAAATTTTTTTTTTGATGACATCTTCCTCAAGATTCCAGCCAGTATGACAGGTGGCCATACTGGTTGGGAGAGTCTGGGAACTATTGTATCAAAAAATAATTTTCCCAATCATGGAAGAATAGGTATTGCAGGACAGATTTACAAAAACATTCTCTTTTTTTTTTCATCAGAATTAACAGTCATTGCTAGTTAGTAAAATATATACCTTTTGAAAAGAAGGTGCTGATACAAGAATTGAGCTATGTGTTCCTTAAAAATAATGCCATACAGTCCTACTGAAATTTGTGACATAAATAAAAGAGTAAATGTTGAAAGCCTCTCCATGTCAAAAAATTCCCTGTATTTAGAAAAGTAGTGCTTCAGAGTGACCATTTCTAGTTTAACCTAACTCTGAGGACCTAGTTTTTAGTGTGCAGAGATATTTCCTTTTTTAAACATTGTACAATCCCCTAGGACATTCTACCATACACAAACACAAATGCTTTGTGGGCAGCAAATGGGCCTAAATTAAAATGGTGCCAAAAGTGAATGGATGCACTGAGAACTACTGAACTGAGAAAAACATTACAAATTTATCCCATCTGATTCTTCTTCTAGGGATTAAAGAGGATTATTTCTTCTGGCTAATGTCCAGACTCTTCAGCCATTATTGACAGTTTGAACTTTGGACAATTCTGCTGTGAGCTGCATGCAAGCAAAGATGAAATCCATCTACCATCTTGAGGGAGAGAAAGGCAAGCCAGAGCTCCAACAGGACTTGCCTGAAGGGAAGAAGAGCCCTCCCTCCAGTCCATCTGCCTTGGTCCAGGCCTCCGAGGGAGAGAAGATCTGCTGGACTTTCCCCCTTCCCCACCACCTCTCCCTTTTCCTTTCGTTTCGTGTCTTTTTAGATTGTAAGCCTGAGGGCAGGGAAATATCTAATTAACAAATTGTAAGCCACTCTGATAGCCTTGGCTGAAGAGCGGGGTATAAATAAAAACTATTATTACTACAGTGGTCCCCCGGTTTACGAATCCCCCGGGGAACGAAATCCCCGGGGTCCGAAACTGGCGGGACCAAAAATTATCCCCCGGGATCCGAAGAAAAAAAACCGTGCGGCCCCTTTAAATCGGCCGCGTGGTCCATTGAAAATAGCGGTCCCCGGGAAACGAAGACTTCCAGGTTACAAAAGGTAATCCGGAACGGATTACCTTCGTAACCCGGGGGACCACTGTATTATTATTATTAAATTGAAAAGATGGCTAGGGACAGCATTCTGTTAGTGGCATATGCAGGCATAAGTCCTACATACACCTATGTATGTCTTTTTCTTGTTTTCATGGAGGTTGGTATTCTCTTCCTTTCTCCACCACAACCAATCACCTCCCTTCTCTCTCTCTCTCTCTCTGACACAGTATACATATAAAAATGTAAAATGCACTTTCTAGCTGGCCATAGCATCACTAGCAAGCACTGTGTTGGAGCCCATAGAATCACTCCTTAGATTCAATCTTTAAATATGTCTGTACTGTATAAAGAGCTAACGATCAGCAGTAATGGCCAATAGTAAAAAGGCATCATTATGAACATTGGGGGCTCAGTCTTATTGTTTGGACCCAATTATATTTTCAATCAGTTGTTGAATCAACAATTCAACAACTTAGCGGTTGAATGAATACATAAGTGAATCCTCCTAGTTCAGTGGATATGCTCTAGTTGGGAACTAACAATACGTTTAAATCTGATGGGTGGGTGGGTGGCCTGGGAGGCAAGGTGGGACAGAGAAATGTGCTGCTACCAACCAAATCTAGAAAAAAAAGGGCCCGAAACTGTAGCAGCAAAGTGGACATATACACACAGACACAGAGTACAGTGACAGATAAAAACCGGGACATAGGTGGACAAACCCGAATCAATAAATACAACATGTATGGGCACAGACTGATTACCAATCAATACGGTATTATATAATATATTATTCTAAAATCCAAATGGCTTTATTGGTCCTGATCCAAATTATAACTTTCTCTCATATCCACTGTATAAACCCTTCTCCCTCTGCCCAATACACAATAGGACAAATCCCAGCTTCCCCGTATATACTGTATACATTCATGTATAGGTCTAGAAATTTTAGACAAAAAAATTTGACTCTTAAAAACTATTTCAATTTATCCACTTGTCAATGTAAGTTGTTGTTGTTATTATTATTATTATTTCTAGCCCGCCCCTCTGAGCAAGCAATTGGGGTGGGGTACAACATTTAAAAACATATACAGTTAAAAAAATCTATACAATCCATACCCACCTGCCACCCCTTAAAACAGGATTATACTAAGTCATAATTAAAAAGTACTGTACTTTTACATTGGAGTTAATCGCACAACAATTTGTCTGTGGGGTAGACACAAGATTTAAAAGTCAAAGACAGATTTTACCACACTGCATAAATCTCGTGTTTGAAAAACTGCACAAGAAGCTTGGAAAAATGCATACAGATTGCATACTGCCCAGCTACAAGGCAATGTGGTAAAATCCATCTTTGACTTTTAAATCCTACATCTATCCACGGGTGAATTTCTGTGCAATAATCTCCTTTAAAAGGAACCATCCCTTTATGAAAGGCAAGAGTGCAATCTGTCCTGGAAGCACTGACCACCAGCAGCCACTCTATCCTCTATCCAGCCTTTAATATTAGCACAAACAATTATGCCAGCTAAAATTTTGTGAGTTCTTTGGCGTTGTTTTCCTTTGCTTCGTCCTTTGTTATATGCCTCTAACTTTTACCCTCTCCTTACGCATGCATCATATTAAAATAAATAATTGTGCCCCCCCAAACTGACTTTAACCCTCAAGTGGTCATCTTAAGAAAATCCTAACCTTTCAGCCTAAGCTCTTTCACAGGGTCGTTCTTCAAATAATAATAGGGGTGACTTAATACTATACAAAACTTTTAGTTCTAGGCTAAAATGGAATGTAGTTAGTTAAGAAATATACAGCTGGGGTAAAAAAAATCATGATTTTCATAAAGAAATACATGCATTCCAATGGCCTTTTAGAATGTCTCAGGCTACAGTCCTATATACTCATTCAGGAATAAGGAATAAATTAGGACATACATCTAGGGATGTATTCAATTCTTTTACTCCATCTCAAGTCAAGTCTCAAGTCTCTATCCTGTAGTCTGATGTCAAGTCTCTGGTCCCTGCAAGATACTTTCAATCAAGTATTAATTAATGTCTATGTCTCAGACCCAACTTTAATAGAAAAAAGAGAAGTTATTTCCAATAACTAAAATATCAAGAGGATGTGCACGTTGTAAAGTTTAAACTGTTATCAGAGAGGCAAATGCGTTAGGCAACTGGTTTGAGGTGGAAGGATCCTTTTAAAGCTTTTCAAAAATGGGGACTGGCTGCTAAGTAGACATCAACCCTGTCTCAAGATCATTGCCTAATGAGTTTGCTATTCTTGGATGAAGTTAGGCCAGTAAATCCGTCAAAAAATATATATAAGTCTCAAGGTGAGTCCAGTCAGTGCATCACTTATTGCTGAATCAAGTCCAAGGTGAGTCACTGGAGTCACTTGAAACCAAACTGAATCCAAGTCAATTCGCTCAAGTCTATATACTGCTTATGTCTGAGTCGATATGATTGTATTGTTAAGATAAATGGAATATTGCTCAGCAGGGGAAAAAAAACTCTCTCCAAGTATGTAAGACAGTAAAGTATCTCCCAGTATTTGACCTCTACTTGTTAGTTTCTTTTGTATGGCACTGTGCAATCCTGACACACACAGAGGATTAGTAAATATTTATTATTTAAGGTATTTGTGGCAACCCGCAAGGGCTGCTAAGGTGATGCACTAATAAAAGCAATTAAATCTATAAATCAAAAGAAAGAGGAGCTGGAGAGGCATAAAAACCAATAAAATGTAAGATTTATGCAAATCTCTTTTAAAAAAAAAAAGAACTGAAGGGGGGAAATCAAGTGTGTTTCCCTGCAATATGGATTTCATTTGAAGGGAAATTAGAGGTGAGGTGGTTCTGTGTGTCTGTGAGAAAGAGAGACTGAGAGGTCTCCTGTTGCATATTTCTGGTGGTGTTGCAATTCAAATGGGACCTTCTCAGGGAAAACTGCTCTTAAAAGATGGACCTCTCCCCTTCCCTTCATTTTACAAGCTGTGTTTATTCCTGTTGCTTACCTCAAAAAGCAGTTTGGAGTTACACAGCATAGGATTCTGAGGTGTAGCCAAGTTAGTATGGAATATCACCATGCAAAGGGATCTTTGTTTCACCTTTGTGCTGCAAAAAGCAGCTCCTTTTTTGCACTGTCCAAGGGGTGCCATAGCTTTATGATGCCCCTTAAGAGTTGCATCCTGTAGATGCAGCGCCAGGGTCATGCCATGATGTTGCATGCCATGTAGACTGGCACATGCCTAGGGGTGGGGTTAGGGCATCCAGTGTGCAAACTCTGTGCCCTAATTCATCCACAGGCTGGCTCTTTGTGTTGGTCTGTATAGGGCCTCAGTTTCAAAGGTGCTACAAGAGTCCTTTGTATACAGGAGCAGCTGCGGCAGTTTGCTTTTGCCTGACCTTACAGGCAAAGGTGGAACTCCTCATTCAACTCCTCCCCATTCTGCTGAGTTAACTCAGTGCAAACTACTTATGCACTTTCAACTTAGTTTGCAGCAAATGAAGTAAATAAGGGAGAACAATGGACCAGGACATTTCAAAAGCCACTGCACCCTAAAGGTACTGTAAAAGATTGAGCAGGACCACAGGATACAATATATCTAGTTTAGTAACATGTCTTATGACTTGAGTGCAGGAATGGTCTATTGTGGTGGATCGGGGGGGGGGGGGGCTCTGCCCCTGAGATCCCCTGGAGGCCTTCTACCAAAATTGACCAATGCCCCGACCCCAACAAAACCCTCAGAAGCAGCTGAAAGTCCATTTTTGGTTTTGGAAAAATTGTATTTTTGTTGATTCTTCTGGGATGTTTCGACTTCTATTTAAGAACAGCCTGCTGATCCCTTAAGAATAAACTATGAACCACACAAATATCCTGTGGCAATTTTCCAATTTGAAACCATTTATATCCCACTGGCTGCCACCTATAAGAGGACATACTTCTTTTGAAAAGACTTCCACTGGGATGCTTTGAAGACATGACTTGATTTCCAAACAAATTGTTTCTTCATTGACTAGCTCATCTTGGATTCTTTTGGTGAAAAGAAACATTAAAATGTTTTACAATAAACACCAATCATTTCTGAATCTTATTTTCAGATTATCTATGCCAATCAGATTATCTATGCCAATAATACTGGGGACCCAACCCACATATAGATTGTGTGTCTTTCTTCACTCTTTTTAAATAGATATATTAAAAACTTGGCCTACTGAAGATCTTGAGGAAGAAACAAGAAGAGTTCTGTCAATAGCCAGAGAACTATAGAACTATAAGCATTTAATAAGGCTTATTGACGAACATAAAGAAAACAAAAATAATGAGCATGGAGGATCTACACAAAATCAAACTAGACAATGAAGAAATAGAAACAGTAAAAAAGTTCTCATACCTGGGATCAGTCATTGACCAAAAGGGGACTGAAGTCAAGAAATTAGAAGAAGACTAAGTATGGGGAGGGCAGTTATGAAAGAACTAGAAAAGATCCTAAAGATCAAAGATATACAATTGAATGCAAATTTTATAATAGTTAAAGCCTTTGTATTGCCTGTTACCATGTATGGATGTGACAGCTGGACAGTTAAGAAAGCAGATAGGAAGAAAATCAACTCTTTTGAGCTGTGGTGCTGTAGAAGAGTGCTAATAATAATAATAATAATAATAATAATAATAATAATTTATTTTTACCCTGCCTCTCCAACAGGATTGAGGCAGCTTACAACAGTCATAAAATACAATATAAAACACATCATTCATTATAGAAATACATCCTATTCTTCCCTCCTCCCCTAAAACAACACAGATAATTATTTCATGATAATAATAAAATACCATTTAAACTATTAATCAATTACAGAGGAATGGGCATCTTGGGGTGTTCTGTACAGTAGTCTGAATCAGTGGTAGACCTCTAATAGCCTTTAAGGCTGAAGGGTGGGGTGTAAATACTTTAATAAATAAATAGGTGGGTTACTCAAGGAAGGCCTGTTAGAAGAGAGCCATCCTGACAGCCTTTTTAAAGCTGTCAAGATGGGTAATGTTTCAGATCTAAGGATCCCATAGACAGCCAAAAAATAAATGGGCCCTTGAATAGATCAAGCTGAAAATCTCCTTGGAAGCCAAGATGATTAAACTGAAGCTGTTGTACTTTGGCCACATCATGAGAAGGCATCATTCATTGGGGAAAAAATGCTAGGAAAGGTGGAGGGAAGTAGCAAGAGAGGAAGGCTGCAGGAAGGATGGATGGATTCTATTACAGAGGAGACAGGTATGAATTTACAGAAACTAAGCAAAGCAGTGGAGGATAAGAAGTCTTGGAGATGCCTCATCCATTGGGTTGCCATGAGTTAACATTTATCACACAGGGCTGGCTGGGAAGGGAACAGAACGAGTGAGGGACAAGTGTGGGACACATTTTACCTCACATAGAATGACGACGCCACTGCCAGAAGTCCCTGTTCCATTCCCCATCCATTTTGTACTGTTCCAAGAGCTCTGTGTCTTGTACTATTCCAGAAGCTCTGTGTGATAAAACTATATTGACTCTAGGGCAGTTAAACCAACAAAAAATTAATAAATTAAATTAGCCAGATCGAGACAACATTATGCAGGTAACAAAGCTTGTCACCTGTCTGGAAGTGAAGAAAAATACAGTGTTTTCCCCCTTTCAGACAAACATCCAAAATGGGGGAGGGGGGAACCTCTCCTCCCCTCAGATTTCTGAATAACACATTAGATTATTGGGTTTTGCACTATACCTACATTTGGATTCTCTAAATCTACTGGGTTCAACCTCAATCCTCAGATTTTCCCACCCTATCATTATTGTTATTATTATTATATTTGAATCCCACTTTTTCCCCAGAACTGGAACCCAAAGTGGCTCACGATATTAAAAGAAGAGTATAACTGAAAACAGACAATAGTGATCCATTAAAATAGAATTAAATATTGAGCTATCGAACTCCACCCATGTAACATAATTTTAATTTTGAGAATTTATAATCCTATGTAAAATGTAAAGGTATTAGTAAAGTGCAGGCTATTTTCAATTTTGTTTATTCATATATTTTTGTCTATATTGGTGGGTGCCTTTCGGAGTTTCCACAGAACACCCAAAATATTTTGTGCCATCTTTACCAGCCACCTAAATGCAGTACATTTTCCCCCCAGACATTTCACTTTCCAATTACTTTTCCAATTACTCCACTAAAATCCTCATCATTTTTCATTCTTGACAATGGTTACTGCACAAGTATGTCAGTAAAAAAGGTGTTTGTATATTCACTTTTAAAACCATTCTCCTGAGAAGAAGGCAATGCCTTTTTCAAAGTGAAAAGTCAGAACTGTTTTTCTCACCTCCTAGTTACAAGCTATCTGAATTGGCAAACAATACAATATAACTGAAAAGGAATTTTTCACAGCAGGAAATCCCTTGTCAGAAAAAAAACCCTACTCTACTCAGACAATCGGCCTGTCCAGACTTTTTTACATTAAAAACAAATGTTTCATACTACTGAAAACATTTCAGCAACTGGTTCTGAGGCTTTATCAAGACATAATTTTTAACAGATGCCAGTTTGCCTTCCAGACGCAAGTTTCCAGTCACTCTTTTTGATTGTCCCAAGCGACTACTTCACAAGTGAGCTAAAATCAGCTCCAACACAATTCATTTTTCCATTCCTTTACACGCAAGAAAACTGATACAGACTCACCAAGATGAGGTTTAATACAGCATAGTTTTATGATGTGTGGCACTTTGTTTCAAGTGTACACTTAGGAGATTCAAATACATTTTGAAATG
This sequence comes from Urosaurus nigricauda, assembly GCA_034509955.1. Taxonomy (NCBI): domain Eukaryota; kingdom Metazoa; phylum Chordata; class Lepidosauria; order Squamata; family Phrynosomatidae; genus Urosaurus; species Urosaurus nigricauda. The sequence continues at coordinate 136,176,201 of JAOEGL010000005.1, read as the reverse complement.
CCTCTTTTATGAATGTGAGAGGGTGTGTGTTTAAGGTAAAGTGCTGCATCCAAATGCTGGTTCTTACTATAGCAGGAAAAGTGGAGAGAGTTCAAAGCATTACCAAGCTTTAGAGTTTCAGAAAGGAAGCTAAACATGTGTTTGTGCCTTGTGTCCACATGCTCATTCTTTTAATGTGGCAGAACCTATTGAAAGGCTCTTAACATCCATTTAAAGAAATGTCATGGATCAGGTAAATAGTATAGATTTTTTCCCATGAAGCAACCCCAAGCAGTAGGGCAACCTTAGTGCAGAAACCCACTCTGCCCACATAGCTCTTTTTTACAGACGTTTACTGAAGCAGAACATGGAACGACATACATGGCCTCCATGTCAAAATATTTATTTGTGATCATAACCGTATTATGGTTGTTATCATACCGGTAGGAATAGCTGTGCCAGATCAGACAAGCATTCTGATTCCACAATGATGATCCACATGCTTCCTTTGGGGAACTTGTAAGGAAACCTGCATTAATGGCATGAGAAATGATCTAGCACAGCAGGACTGCTAAACTGAACTTCCCACCATATATCACCTCTATAAGTAGGTGTGGAAGACTGGGAGACATCTTCACCCAACAATTTTGTTTTGTTTTGTGGATAAAGTGAATTATTGAATATGTTTCTAACATTTTGGATATACACATAAGGGTGCACACAATTTCATTATGTAAAATGCTATTTTTCCATATAAAGGACAAAGGTAGTGGTGAGCAAGAGTTTTAGATTGGGATAAACCCTGAATCCCAAATAGAATTGCTTGATTTGAAGAAAATTGTCGAGGGGGGGGGGAATTGGGAGATTAAAGGGGAGCTCATAGAAAGCTGAATGAATTCAAATCAAAGTTTTGTTGGCCACACAAATTCAGACATACAGAGGACCCTGTCTGTGTATCTGGAAAAAGGGATGCATGTCTCCAGAAGCTCTCCAGACACAGAAAACCAGGTAGGGAGAGAAAGGCAAGAAAATACAGTTTTGTGAAATATAACTGGTTTCTAATCACATCTATCAATCTATCTGGGCTTTCCAGTGATAAGGGTTTATCCCAAGGAGGGATATTTCAGGACTTTTTCAGTGGTTAGTGTTCTTTGCTATTACTTTCTCCCAGGAGCAGGAACATGGGGAAAGGTTTTGTGGTGGTGCATCGATGGGTAACTACTCAGATGAAGTCCTCTGAGTTTGCTGCTGGGTGGTCTACATCCATCATCTACCCCAATCCTGTATTCATTAATCCTAACTCCCTAGCTCCTACATTTCTACCTCTGGAATTTTGTGGGTTTCTTCATTAGGGAACCTTCTTACATATTCTGTTTTCATACAAATTCCCCACCTAATTCCAAAAGCTTTTACTATACAGACACTGTATAGAAGAAAGTAACAGGAATCAAATCATATTCTTTCCCCTTTGAAGACTTCTTTCACAAAAAGCTCTGCATTTATGCTCTTTTCATTTTTATAATAAACTATATGCAGCAAGAACAAAAATATAGGGATTCCTTGTTTGGAATCCCCTGAATGATAAAGACTACACTTAATTTCCTTTTCTTTTTTGATCCCTTTAGAACAGGCAATTAATCCATCAAATTTCATCAAAACCTACCAAGAAAAAGTTGGGGTAGATTTTTTTTTTTATTAAATTGTTTAATCTTGTTTTAAGAGGGGATTTGTATATGTATATAATTGTATTTTTAACTGTTGTATGCCACTTTGATTATGCATACAAAAAGTGGGATAAAAATAAAAATATTATTTATTATTAAAATCAAATATAAAAAATAGAGTATAAAAATGTTACCTTGTCATATGGGCCCTTGTTATCCACTGGAGTTTGGTTCCAGGACCTCCTGTGGATGCAAAAATCAATGGGTGTTCAAGTCCTGTTATATACAGTGGCACAATAAAATGGTGACCTTGACATAAAATAGCAAAATCAAGGTTTATTTTTGAGATTTGGGGCAGTAATATTTTCAAGCCATGGATGGTTGAATCTGTGGGTGCAGAATCCTTGAAGCACCCAGCTGGGCATTGTGTTGAAAGTAAAAGACAGAAACTCTTCATTGAAGTAAAACAGGCCATAATGTTTATTAGCAGTATGATACAACTATCCATGGTAGAGAGGGAGACCAATACTGGACTGCTGATCCATTTCCTTGGTATCCACTGGGATTCGCTCTCAGTATCCTCTGTGGACACCAAAATCAGTGGATGCTGATGTCCCATTAAATACAGTGACATAGCAAAATGGTGCCCATATATAAAATGGCAAGATCAATGTTTGCTGGGGTGGGTTAATATTTCCAAGCTGTGCACAGTTGAACCCATGGATGTGGATGGTTGCATCCATGGATATACAGGTTCAACTGTATTCCATTGCCTCCTGGATAAGCTTATGTTTGGCTCATTTAATAGTCACCCGCTGCCAATTTGTGAAAGTGAGTTGGTGTCCCATCCACCAAGGAGCCATGCCCCAGTTGCCCAAAACTGGCACTTTCAAAACCATCCCCTTCCTTTTCCCAAGCCCTTATTACCCCTCTGTGTTTTCCAGTGGCTTGCTATCTCTCACCTGACTCCCTACCAGTTATGACGTAAGCAGTATATTCATGGATTTTTCTCAGCCCCAGAAGATGATGGGCTGTATCCTAAAGTGAAGTGAAAACCTCTGGGTGTGGAAAAACATGACCTCAATGTTGTTCTATGGAAGATTCAAAAACACATGCTTGCAAAGGCAGGTGTGAATATGACGTTTAGATGGTCTGGGCAGTAGAAAACAATAGGATGTGTACAGAAGACTAAAGCAAATTACGTATAGATATTTATCCTCTTTCAAATCCAGATGGGTTACTCAACAACTCTGGAAGCTGCAGAATATTTTACAATGACAATGTACCAGTCTGAGCCAATTTGGCAGGAATGAGACAGTAAATTTGGCAGGAACAAGACATTAATTACTTCCCTTTTTCTGTCTACAGAAGGAGGAAGTTGTAGGAAATTTCCAGTTTGTACTTTTATAATAAGGCTTGACTTTTTCAAGGATCTAGGCTAGCAGTCCTATCTGTCCAGTATGATTTCTTTATCATTCATGCAGACTCTGACAAGAGGCTGCTTTCCTGCCTTATGCATCAAAGTCTAACATTCATATTTATTGGGTATTGTTGCCCCCAAGCTCCATCCTCTTTTCACCACCCTCATTTCTGATATCAAATTGTCATTAAAAGGGATGTTTGAGGAATGTACCAGCAAAGGTGCCCCCAGTTTGAAGAAGAAACCATACCATATAAGGAAATCTTGAAGTATATTTGGGGATCTGGGAGGTTCAGCAGGGGGAAATGCAAGAGCACATAGCCAACAAGAGATCAATTTAGATAATCCCTTCACCAATGGATGTGATTGTCGGTGATAAACCTCATGTTTATAAGACAACAGAAATGCAAGATTGCCTACCTCTGGGAGCAATATTCATTTACCCAGCCACATTTGTACTGATTGTCCAACCATTCTCAACTTCCCTTTCCATTATTCCTCTTGGAAAATCCACTCTAATCTCAAATTCTGCTCTGGAATAGATTTTACTGTATAAATATGTCTTCCAAGGGACCACCAATTTGGTCTTGTTTGAGGTAAGGCAAACCTTCTTTCTCCATAACTTGCTCAACTCCTCAGCTTGCTGGCCATGCCACATCCCCAGACAGCCCCCTGACGAACCTCATTTCACTGTGTCCCCAAAACTGGAGCTCCACATCTGGAATTGGTACAGTATTGTCCTCTGCACACACACCCTTAATTTGCTGTTTGCTACCACCATCAATATCATTAGTTCTTGGATGTGTGCATTAGAGAATGTTTTTGTGTAGATGTTGATTTTCTTATAATTAATGAATAATCTAAATTGGACCTTCTACTCTGGAGTTCTATGTTTTGGAACCAGTATACACCTGATAGGTCCCTGCTTTAAGTTGCCTGAGCTCTTTCGCTGTTTTCAGTTGAGCAAATAATATAATAATAATATAAATTTATTTGTATTTCCCGGATACAATATTTAAAACAGTACAATACAGATACAAAAATATAACCAATAAAGTGCCAACATTACTATTAAGTCAATAAAATAACTAGATCATTATCCAGTCGTCAATCATTCATACAGTCATGGCGAGAAGTGAAGCAGTTCTTCTTTAATAATTCCTATACAAAGTCAGGTGGATAAGCCCGCCAGAAGAGATCCATCTTAAGTGTCTTTTTAAAGGTATCTAAGGCAGTAATAAGACGGATTTCCTCCGGTAGGCCATTCCAAAGTGTTGGAGCCAACAATGAAAGCAAATAGAATATAAGCCTGAGGGCAGGGAACCATCTAATGAAAGTTAATAATTGTAAGCCGCTCTGATAGCCATTAAGGCTGAAGAGTGGGGTATAAATACCATAAAAAAAAATAATAAATAAATAAATAAATAAAATTCCCCTGTTGGATATTAATTGTGGGTGCCCTTCCAGTGGAATTTGGTAACAGCATATTTCATAACATACGAACTACGAACTATCCTAATGAAGAATAACATAAAGTTTAACGAATAACCCCAACAAACTAATCCTATGGGTAATCCCTAAGGAAGATGAAAAGCATGCCAAAGTCACATGAAAAAAACCACCCTTACTGGCTCTTTGATGGAACTAGCTGGAGCCCAGGGATAGCCAAGCTATTGAGAATGGTGTGTGGGTGGGTCCTCGATGTTCAACCCAGAAAAGATGATGAAGCTCAAAATATGGGCTATAGATCTCACAAGATTTAAATCTTTCATGAGATCTCCCAAATGTGGGTCCTTCTGGGCTTGCGAGTTCACTAACCTCACCAAATCTCATGATGACTACAGTTGCAACCATTGTGAGATTTACTTCTCACACAGCTGAGCAAACAACTTGGCCAGGATCAGGCACCAGCTATGTTCGCTGCAAAGCAGCCCACTCAGCTAGGTGTGCTTCAGGGAGAGGCATTTTTCTAAACCACCAAACAAGGGTCTAAAATGAATATTACAATTGATTCGCCCCCAGATTTTAACAATGTATGTTCAACATTAATTAGGACTTCACACAAGATTCTGCTGGGGTTGAAATTCCAGGTTTCTTTTTTGCCTTCACAAATTCTATTCTGAACATATTGTTGCTCAAGTTTGTAGTTATTTCACAGGTAAATATGCACAAAGATATTGTACAATGTCAATGTTCTTTCTTTTGACCTTGCAACGCCTGCCCCAAACTTTCTCTCAGGGATGCAAAAGGCAAACAATGCTTTCCATAGCCAGGTTTTTTCCCAGCAACCCTTAACCATTCAGTTTGCTGCATTCTTTTGAAAATTATTTCTTCTTTATATGAAGCTATTACTAATGTGTTGCTTTTCCATAGCTTTATCTGTTTTGGACTGTTGTGAAGACTGGCATTACTATGTTAGTAATGAAGAAAGAGGGAGAGGGAGAAAACAATAAAAGTCAAAATGCTTTCCCAAACCACTTGGAGCAGCTTGGAAAATGAATTGTAGCACTGTGCATTATTAGATGTGCAGGTAATGATGTATTCACTCTGCCAAACTCCGTGCAGATAATAAAAATTATGAACATGTTGCAGGCACACCACTAATTATCTGCAGTCATCAACTCTTTAGATATGTATATATGTTGAGATGCATCTCAAAAACAAAGATTAGTTTGCACTAAATGTTTGTTTCAAAGACTTCTCACCCTCTCCCACCTATAAAGATTTTGTGAATGCCATTTTATGTCCTAAGCAACTCTGTAATAGCTTGAAAAACTATTATAGACTTGAAATATAACCAATGTGTCTGATTAATGAGACTGATATAGAGGAACAGTCGCTGCCAACTAGGACTGTCAAGGTTGCAAACACACTGGAAAAGAAAAATGGATGTCCTTAAACTGAATAATGGGAGTTAATATCTATTGTAGTTTAATATTTATATAGCAGCAATTCCCAAAGGCTCTCTGTGGGAAGTGACCTTACTATGATCGATGTTATACAAACACACGCATAAGCTTTGTTTCTGTCCAGATGAACCTGAAAACATCTTTTAGAACAGGCAGGCAAACATCTTACTGTCAAGAATAACTCAACGGCTTTCCCCAGGTGACCAAAGTTTTATGTGTGTATTTCTACGCACTTGCACAAATACAGCTTACATTCCCCCCCCTTCTCTCTCTCTATATATATACACATACATATACATATACAGAGAGAGAGAGAAACAAAGTATGATTTGATGCTACTAAGCAACATTGTTATAAAATTATTTTTAGTACTTGTAATTATTGTCTTAATAATGAGGGAATAGGCGCATTACATTATTCTTGTAGTTTAACAAATGATAGCATATGGCTGTTGCTCTGAACATCATAGTGATGTCTATATAATCCTGATGGTCTGCTCAGGAACATAGTTTAGTGGTTTGAGTGTTGTATTAAGAGTCTGGGAGACCAAGACTGAAGATGAAAACCCATTTGGTGGCCTTGGGCATGTCACACTTTCTCAGACTAAGAAAAGGGGGTTAGCAAACCTTACCTTAACAAATCCTGCTAAGGAAACCCTATAACAGGTTTACCATAACTCAGAGTCACATTGAAGGCACATAACAGCAATAAATGCTCAGGAAGTTGACTCAAGGAGGAAAAAGAAGCACAAGGAAGGGCTCAGACACAGGTAATGGGGGGGGGGGTTTAAATTATTTAAATTTGTTTGTTTGTTTTGGGAATAAATGGAATGCTCAATGAGATATGAGTTGTGGAGAGACTTTCAGGCGTCCTTCGCAGCCCTCCAGGGCTGTCCAGAGGGGAGAACTGCAGCCATGACAATCACCAGTTCAGAGGAAATTTCCAACTAGTGATTCTCTCCCCAGATAAGGATAGAGCATGGACATCACCCGCAAGGGTCCAAGAGAAACTTGCCAGATTTGTTGGGACTCTAGCAATCAATCAGGAGTGAAGTGGAGGGGACTATGGGACAATTCCTTCTGTTCATCCTCCTGCACACAAACCTTTTCAGGCAATAAGCCATCAACCACATTTTCTTTTCTTTTTTGAATGATTTCTGCAATGACAACTGGATTTATTGGCAAAAACAAATCTTCAACCCAGTGGTGTCATCAATGACTAGATGAACTCCTGCCTTTTGTATTAATGTGAAAGACTTTATGGATTATTTCTAAAAAGTGCTAGTGTTGCAGACTGAAATCAGAAAGTCTCCTAAAATTGGGCGAGAAAGGAGGGGAAACTATTTTTTAAAGTAGTAATATGAAACAATGAAATAAATGTTATAGCTGGAAGACTGGTTGCTTTTGTAAGCACTTTGTAAGTAAAAATTGACTCACTAGCAGTGAGAAAGAGAAACTGTTTTGGCTGAGAGATGTACCATATATATTTGTCTATAAGTCTAAAAATGTATGCGCAAAAATTGACTCCAAAATCCTAGGTCGACTTATTTATGGGTCAGTATGGTAATCTGATAGCAGCTCTTTCAGATTTCCCCATGCAGTTTCTTTCTTTCCTGAGCCAAGCGGACAGAGTCCTCGGTGATTGACTGCTGTTTGTTTAACAGTCCCTCTGCCATCTGTGTACTTCGCTGTCTCTGGAGTGAAGGCTGAAACATTCTGAAGCCTTGTATTGATTGCTGCTTCCCTCTTGCCACTCACATACACACATTGAAGTAGCCTCCAAGCTTTACAATCGATCTATCCATGGGTTATGGCAAAATCCATAATTTTGGCCCCAAAACTTGCCCTCAGCTTATACGTGAGTTTGACTTCTAGTCAAGTATATACTGTATCTCTTTGAATGAATCTGAATAACAAGAGAGATTAAATGCTGGGACACATTGTTGCTACAATGTATTGGAGGAGACTTGTTAACTCTTGGTATGCCAAGATCTGGTTTAATAGAAGAATGGCAAAAATGCAGCCCCTAGAAGATGATTGTATCTCTGCAATATGGCAAGATATACTGAAGGAATATAAATGGATGAAAAATGATTTTAATAACTTCAGATTGAATGTCAGATTGATCCTTAGATGGATGGATGGCATGAATGAAGTTGGGTAATTGGAGGACGAAGAGAGGGAACTGGAGGAAGCAACAGGACCTGGAATGGGAGGTCAGGATGATGGGCCATTTTAAATTTGAAGAGATAATTATGGGTGGGATATTTGAGACCTGGAGGTGATCTTGAAGGAGCGAGATAAGAATGTTGGTAACATTGGAGACAACACATAGTGGAGAAGTAGCATCAAATGTGGCAACAAGTGGGGTGGGATGGAATTAGGAGGGATAATGATGACATTTGGTTTTTACTTGACTTTTGGAAGGGAAAATGAAAATTAAAAAAAGGATCAAGAGCAATTATTCTTATGGAAGGATTCCTCCCCCCTTCCCAAGTTTATAATATAATTTGATGGTAAATACTCGATTTGTGCAACTACAAAGATTTGGCAATAGAACCAACTGTTAAATTCAAGTAGAAAAGAGTAAAGAAATAAGGATTGGCTTTTCTAGATTTAAGATGGGTCTCGTCATCTGAGGTAGTGTAAACATATTGATCTTAAACAATATCTGTTGATTTAAGAAGTTTTTTTTAAAAAAGTTTATTAAAGTCAATTTATATGGGTTTTGGTGGCTTGGACATCTAGAGGAGATATTATGACAGTGGGGTGTATAGTACAATAGCTAAGCAATGTGCAGTGGTTTTGCTGAAAAGGAAGATTTCTTTTGCAACTTTGGCTTTTCTCCCCACTACATAATATGTATTAAACAGTGCCTCCCAGTATGGTAGGACAATAAACCTACAGTTTTATATACACACACAAAAGGAAAACTGAAACCTTTGGTAAGAAATATCCTGAATTCTCCAGAGGAGAGAAATTATTTTGTCCAATAGCCCAAGGGTGTAATTCAGATTAACGGAAGACTATCATATGGATATACACCATTTTAATTATATTTTGAATTATATAAATAGAATGTCATTTGAGTCAAATCCTTTCCAATACAAGGGGAAAAATAATAGCAACATTATGCATTACCAAAAACAAAGTAAGCAAACAAAAAGGCTTCAGGCTGTATTACTATAAAACACTTATCTAAGAAGGCTATTATATTGATTCAGGCAAATTGAAGTCTATTGATTTCCAAAATAAGAAGTAAATGTCTCTGCTTCCAAGCTTCTCTGCCAGTTTTAATGAATATATAGTCATGACTTTTCTTTTCTTTTTTTCTGAAATGTTTTGCTGAAAAAAAGATGCAAACAAGGGAGAACTGATCCTTTCTCTTGCAAGAATAAAATGAAAGTATGAAACTACTTAAATTGTACATTATGGTTGCAAGAAATGGCTGACAGCAGGGAATTCCCACAAGCTTTGAAAAATGTGCAGAGAATAAAATCAGGAGGAGAAGTACCCTTCTTTCAGAAAATGGAATGAAAATGCTTCAAGGACAAAAATGGTCAAAACTGACAAGCTAGGTGGTGATCAGGGAAGGCACAACTGAAGTGGTAGTTCATTCACCACTTCCAAAGCTCTGCCATTTTGCGCCAACCAGGGAAGGAATTTGACGGGGTTGTTTCCTGCATGGTTCTATGCCTTTTATTTTTCTCCCTTCCCTTAATTCCAGTAGGAGAGAATTGGCTGTGGTGCAGGTTAGTTTTTGTTGGGTCTCCTCCACCAAAGAAAGGGGCTTTAGATGCAGTACATCTAAGGCTGCTTCTGTCATATTCAGAATGCCTAGCTTCAGGGACTAAATCTGGCCTTTGCCACCAATATTAATAACCATTGCAGGGCCTCTGTGGTACTATCTCATACGGCTAGGATTGCACCACTATTGTGACAAAAAACATGGATAATTAAACAACAGTCTGTATATGTCTCAATGGACAAAATCAGATTAAAATGAAAAGAAATAAAGGGCATTAAATTATATATTGATATAAATAAACTTAAGTTTATGTATGTATGTTCTGTATGTTTGTTTGTTATCATATCACACAGAAATGGCTGGACAGATTCTTCTCAGTTTTGGAGGCTATTTTAGGATGGCTTGACTTTGAAATGTATACAAAATTCTGTTTGGGGAACCCTGTGAGTACCCTTGTTAGTTTTTCATTAGATTTTCACCAAAGTTAGAGGATATGTTGAAATGATCTGACTGTGGCATATTTGAAATTCACTTGAAGTGGTCCCATTATATTTCTTTTATATAAAGTAGTGTGAGAAATCACTTGGAAGGTTTTGATTATTTAAGTTCAAAAACCCATCTTTTTAAATTTTGGCATAACTATTTGAATAAAAATTAAGTTTGTGTCTGTCTTTGTCGGTTTCTTATTGCATAACATGTATATGGATTCATAGATTCCCACCAAACTTGGATATTTTGGATAATCTGACCTAACATACAAGCCACATGGTGTACACAAAATTCACTTGGCAGGCTGGGGTCCCTCACCTATTTTTTTTCAATGCTACAAAATAGTGAATTTTGAAGATAATCAGGAGAGTCATGCTCTGTCAGGGTCAACCCATTCACAATGTAGGGAACATCTGAGTACACAAAAAGGTAGGCTCTGGTTCTCTAGAGTAAGTAAAATGAACTTCCATTGATGACAGTAAATTATTCTCCTGATGAATTCTGGATAATACAGGTAATTTGAAATAGAAAGAAGTCTTTGGCATGAAGGAGAGACTCTTTTTCCTCAGAAATATAATCTTTTATATGCCAATCTTACCAACATAAAAATGGTACTGATTTCATCTTACCCAGCTGAATTAATCTTTTTTTCCCCTGTTATGACAATTGGATGCATAATTTAATTTACATGGAATGGCAATACAGTAAATTGGGTTCTAAATTTGTCAGATAAACGTGTGCCCATTTTGCATTTTAGCTGTCAGACCTGCTCAGCTTCAATATTTATTGGATATTTGCAAGAGATCACATTACTTGCTGCTCTGGCAATCCATTCCTCTGTTCATATAAATAAACACAACTAAATACTAAGCACTCTAGCATAGTCCAGACAGCACTGACATGCTCCTCACATGGGAACACCTCTCTGGTGAAAACATTGGCCTTTTGATCTGACTCAGTGTCTTTCTCCTGCACTGCTGAGTTTTGAGGATTGCACAGGAAAAACATGGTGTGATTTTTACATGGTTCACTATGCACTTCCAGTTTCTGCCAAGGATATTTTAAAGCTAAAGATGCATGACACTTGACCATCTTGGTTAATAGCTGTTAGTCATGTACAACTTCCAGTTCTCCACACCTAAAGGGCTGAGGGATCAGTGTGACATTACCGTGCAAATACTAAAACAAATCTGCCCAGTTTTATTAGATTGATGATGTTCCTTCATTTGCACATAAGCCATTGGCTTGCAAACATCTTGCTCATAGGATCATTCATGCATTTCAAAGGAACATCAAATTATAGAAAACTTATACCATTCCCTTTCATGCCCTCAAATCCAGATAGTATGGTGATTTTGATGGAAAGGATAATTCCATAGGGGCAAATCAGTAGAACCCTGCCTCAGTAATGCCAGAACCAAAAGGTCTATTATGTACTGCACTGTGACAACTCAGGAAAAAAATATTGAACACTTAACACTAGAAGTTCAGACTCTTCCAACAAGGATTCAAACGTCTATATTTTTCACACATCCAATAGTCCAGTACCACAATTCCTTGTGTGCTTCTGGCCAAGAATTCAGATTGTACACTGGTTATTATATGCAGAACTTTCTTGCTCACTTCGGAGCAACTCGCAGCTAGAAATCTCTGAAGATGTCACCCACAGATGCTGGCGAAATGTCAGGAATATACTCTTCTAGAACATGGCCACATAGGCCAAAAACCCACAAAAAACAATAGATTATTGTATGGTTGTCTGTGTCAAAGTGACCCATTCTTGTCCATTTTAACTCACTCACTCCTAGTATTGCTATATTCATGCATTCCATTTCCTTCTTTACTATGTCTATTTTCCCCTGGCTCATGCGTCTCACGTTCCATGTTCCAATCACATGTGTAGTCTTGCTTCTAGCTATGCTTGTTTTATTGGACATGTTTTCCATCTGGCCTCCCCCTCTCTAGTTGTTGGTTTTTGAGCTCTCTCACCTAAAGGATTTTCTTGGTGAAATGGTCTCACAAGAAGGGACACCTTTTGCCTCCTTTAACACAGTGCTGACAGTTGTCAGCTACGGTGACACTACTATTCTCTCCGTGACTGTTGACTTCAGTGTCACCTTCCACTACTGATGAAGCCCAACAGCTTTTCTAAGGAGTTTATCAGATGATGGAAATTGGAAGTATACTGGGTGGCAATCCGAACGCAATCATGGGGTTTCACGTTATTGAGTATGAGTGTATCTCAAGCAATTTCGGGAAAAGGGAAGTCATTCCGAACGCAATCATGGTTTTTACGTTATTGTTTATTAGAGTATCTCACACAATTTCGGGCAATGGGAAGTCATTTTCGGGCAATGGAAGTCATTTTGAATGCATTCTGAATGCAATTAGAATTCACGTAAATTCACTAAACTAGCAAATTTACGTGAATTCAAATTGGCTCCATTTGAAATAGAGAGAAATTCCTCCTGTCTGATAAACTCCCTATATTATTTTGTCTGATAACCTGCCTGTTTTTCCCTTCTTCCCTCCCTCAATTCTCTTTTTGCTTTCCCTTTTACACGTCTAGATGTTTTCCCACCCTCCCCATCTCCTCCCTGCCTCTCACTTTGTCCCCATCGGTGGACATCAGTGCCCTTCTGGTCTTCTTGTTGTGGTAGGGCTCTGATGTTCCTGGGCTTCATCATCAAAGTTTGTCCTCTAGTCCTGTCAATGACAGCACTCTTCTGGTCTGGTAGGGGAGGCTCCAATGTACCTGGCCTCCCAAGGCTGCCTCTTTGTGTTATATAGTACAATGTTTCTTTTCCTAAACCATTCTGAAATAAGAATGGTATAAGAAAAGCCTTCTCTTCCCATCAAAATTTATGTAAAAGAGCTACATCCAAGTCCACATGAATGCCTACATATGTACAGGCTACTAGCAAAATGGAGAGATAGAGGAAATTAGTTTCTAATTTACATATTTCACAAATAGTGTGACTTGTGGAATGGTTACCGGCAAATGATATTTACAAAAGCCTCAGTAGACCTTCTCCCATTATATCACAGAATGTTTCTTTTTCCCACCTGTTCTGAAACAAGATGCTAAAGTCCAAGTAAAAGAGCTATGTCCAAGTCTGCATGAATTTCTACATATTTACAGGCTATTAGGAAAATGGGGAGCTAAAGGAAATTAGTTCCTAATTTACATATTCCCCTAATAATGTGGCAAGGTCTTATGGAACAAGCACAACAGCTGCAAATTATGTAATTATGTATCTGTATGCAAATTCGCAGACATCTCATAAATGTGGAAACGCCATTTCCAATGCTAATTAAGTACCTTTTATTGCCTCTGCATAATTCCTACATGTGATTCTGTGCCAGATGTCATTGTAACTTGTGGAACCTTTATTGTCAGGTTAGCTGAGGTAGCACCCATTAAAACCATCATAAAAACTCAATTTCTAATTAAATTACCTTCAGCATCTCAGTGATTTTTCCATTGTCCTCCTGTGCCAGTCAAGTGTACCAGCCACTTGCAGGAGTGATTCATAACTTAGTCCCACCCAGAGTCCTCTTGCAAATAATGGGTTGGAACATTCTTCACAGCAGCCTTAGGTCAATTCAATTTGTAGCTGGGCACTCTTTGCACCTGTCTTGTATTAAGAATAGTATTTGTAGTGTCCAGAAACGAAGAAGCATCATAGGAGGAAATTATTTCCCTTAAATGATTAGACAGTTCTTAACTTTACAGGAGCTATTCTGTGAACCCACATTTCAGATGTTTTCCATGTCTACAAATAATATTCTGGAATTTAAAACAAAATCCCTACACTCCAGAATTATAACACCATGATTCTGCTTTAACTGCTATGGAAACGTCTTACAGATTCCTGGAGCAGTGTTTTGGTAGGGGTTTAGGGAGGGTTATTTAGAATTTTTACCCAGAGAATTCTAGTGCCTCGCCAAATTACAAAACCCAGGATTCCACAGGATGTTGTCACAGCAGTTAAGATGGAAACATGGCGTCATAATTTGGCAGTGTGAAAGTGGCCCTAATCTGGCATGTATGCTTAGGCTTCCGATCTTTTTAGAGGTATAAAAGACAATCAGATGTGTCAAATATCAGCCCCTTTGAGTGGCAGTTAGTATGACACCTCTGGATTATACTGATTTGGGTCCAACCACCAGTCAGAAATAGCTGGTGGCTCCATTACTCATTGCTGCTGGCTTTCAGACTGCCTCCTGTCTTCCTCTTCTCTCACTATGGGCTTGTCTACAGATTTAGAGGGGGGGCTGATTTCCCCTTGAATATGTGCCAACCAGGACACATGAAACATGGCATATTCCTCAGATCTGATACAATCAGGACACATGATGCAGGTCCCAATCAGCCACAAACTCAGAGTAAAAATGCCTTAAAGCAGATTTTCAAAATTCACTGTTTGTAGTGTAGTTTCTAGATGATGTGTCCCATCATCAATTCATGCTGGATGGAGGGGGTGGCAGGCAGGCCACTTTACCTGACAGAGGATCCCATTTGCAGCCAGCCACCACTGCTGCAGTCATCTCCCAGAGTCAAGACAGATCACTGCCTGGCAGGAATCAGAATTTACCTTCCCAATCCAAAATGAAGTTAAAGATTTTTCCTGTTTCCTGGTGCCTCATTGGGACTTCAGAGTGGCCCCCAGGAGGAGTGGAGAGCTGGGTTTTTCACTCCTCAGCACCACTATGGTGGCGTTCTCTGCCATCACAATGGGATGCCAGGTGCCTCGTAAGCAGTGCAAAACAATGTGCAGGAGGTTTACACAACTGAAAGAAGAACAAACTGAACAAACAATTGATAGGTAAAATTATATGTCAAAATGATGTACCAGCCTACTGCCAATCAAACTTTACTCTATTTTTTCAGAAATATTTTCAACAAAGTCCAAAATTATTTTCAACAGAGTCCATAAAATAATCAAGAATGGCACTTGTGATCCTGGAGGTGAAGGTAATGTCATTAAATCCTGGAGACGGCTACCTCCGGAGACTATGAGGCCGTTTCGACTCTTTCTAGTCTTCTTCAGTTTAAATCAACAGATTTCATAGGGCACAAACATAAATCATCCTGTGCCTGGTGGAGAATCAGCAAATTATAAATTCAAGGTTATATTAATTGCAAAGTGCCAACTTCAATATCATACATACAAAAATTGAGGTTTTAACAGCTTACCGCAAACATAAATTCTTGACTTAACTATAGTCCCGTGTCTGGTTGAGAATCAACTGTAATTATATAATGCAGTGTAACTCATTATAAAGCCTACAGGTGGCTGGTTATTGCATGAAAACTTTTAAAGGTATATGTACCACTAATACAAAACACTATTTATCCCTACATGTAAACCTGAAATCCAGATGAATGCACACTCAATAGTACCAAAATACTCTGCTACTTCACTGTAGTGAATCCATGCTGGGATTTACAAGAGGCTGTACAAAGGGTTGGCTCACACCCTCTTTACTGTTTCATCCTTTGATAATACTTCTAGTATTCACTCTAGCAAACACCAAAAGTATTACGAACTTCTAAAGTGAAGCTATTCATAGTTTAGTCCACAACAGACACAGTATCTGCCATCACGTGTGTATTCAAAGGGAACTGTAGCAATCCTAATGAATATACCTAAATAACACATACATTTTTAAACACTCCTTTTCCATATTCATACTTCACATCTTTTCCTGTTAATACTTAAAAATGAAATGTGTAAAGAGGATTAAATGCATTATGCTATCCAAGGACAGAGAAATCAATCAAGTGAGGGAGGCTAATGGCACGGAACACACTCAGCTTTTAAAGAGATAACCCATTTATAAGAAAACAAGTGATCATGCTGAGATGATGGGCAGAATCCAATAATTTATGTGAAGAAGTAGAAACTGAACTGAAATATACTATTTTAGCACTTGTTATCAAAGCTCTCAGAATTATAATGTTAAACCACTCTATAATTTTTCTATTGCATGCTAGTGAAACCCATGCTGTTATTTAAGTTATCATTAAGAGTTGGGTGTAAATGGTTGTTGTTGTGAGCCTTCAAGTTATTTCTGACTTACGGTGATCCTAAGGTAAACCTATCATAGTGTTTTATTGGTAAGATTTTTTTTCCAGGGGCGGGGTTGCCTTTGCCTTCTCTGAGGCTGGGAGACTATCACTTACCATGTCACCCAGAGGGGTTTCATGTCTGAGCAGAGATTTCAACCCTGGTTTCCAAAATTGTAGCCCAACACTGAAATCACTATACAGTGGTCCCCCGGGTTACGAACCCCCAGGGAACGAAATCCCCAGGACCCAAAACCGCCGGGACCGCAAAACAGCCCCCGGGATCCAAAAAAAACCCCAGGATACGAAGACGAAAAACAGCGCGGTCCCTTTAAATTTGCCGCACAGTCCGTCTCCTAAAGCGGTCCCCCGGGAAACGAAGATTTCCGGGTTACGAAAGGTAATCCAGAACGGATTACCTTCGTAACCTGGGGGACCACTGTACTACACTGGCTCTTGGAAATGGAGTACACTATAAAATTATTACCTGTGGTCTCTGGGGGGGGGTATGGATCATATCGCGTAGCACATGGTATAGCTGTCCTCCCCTTCAAGCTCATACCCTTCCCAGGTGCCACCCTCTGTACTGGGTGACACCCTAGCTAGTGACGCCACAGCCAAGAGAGACCATATCAACTGCCCCTCCTTTTCTTTTTTTCAATAATAGCAAAGAGAGTATGGTATGTAGCCTGATTTTTCCTTAAATGGCTTGCCAGCAGGGATGTAAATGACACTCCTGATGGGAACAAAGTTGCACTGTTTTTAAATATTACAGTTATCAGTAAATAAAATCCGTTTGTGGAAAGCAATGATTACTGGGAGGGATACAAGGGGCTGCTGCTACTATAAATTAAGAAAAACTAGATCATTAAATAGGAAGACAATTTTGTCATAAGGCTATTTTCAATTTGTTAACTGTTAAATAATATTGTAAATATGCTTAATTATGTTAGATGTGTAGATGTTAAGGAGACTGGTTTGCTTCAGAACGCTTGACAGCAGGGATTTAAGGGCTGCTCCTGAGAGGAATAGAGCTGATCCGTTTTGAAATATTACAGCCATTCAAGAGAACTGCAGAAGATACGAATGCTGTAGGAAGAACCGTGAAATTCATCTCAAGGACTTGTTCTCTGAATTAGTATGTATGTCAAAACATAAATTATATTGTTAAATGCAGCTACTAGATTGCTAGGGACAGTTACACATATATAATTTAAGTGAAACACTCAAGGAAAATAAGTAATTGGTATGAATTATGATTATTTCTTGTTGTTTTGTTTGTGTTTGTATGGAGGGGAAAATCTAATGCAACCATGGACAGATGAAAGATCCCTGCCTAACTATTAGTGAATAATGGGTCACACTAGGAATTGTCTCCTTGAAAGTGTGGGGCTTGGAGGATTGTTTCACAGGAAAGAGACAATGATTGTGAAAATTCTGGCAAAAATGGAATGGAAGAAAGCTTTAAAGAAAGGCAGAGAAGAGGAACAAATACAAACTTCTACATAGGTGGTGTATCATCTAACAAAATGAATGTTCTCTGTGCTGAACTTGGCACCTTGAGAAACTACAGATAAATCATGAAATAAATTTTTAATTCTCTGAGGGGAGCTTTCCAGCAAACAAAAACTAGAGAAACTAGAATCCATGAGAAATATAAAGGGTTTATTCCCCCTGAAGAACTGGATCAGACTTGAACCGACTGAGCTGTTTGATTAAATATTAACTAGATGGTGTAACACACCACTCAGGTAGCAGCAATTTCAAAAGTCAATCAATAAAAATGAAGTTATATAATTTTTTATAATTCAAGAGAGAAATATGTCCCTAAGGTATTTTCAAATGATTAATCCTTAATATAAAACAAAACTACTAGCCTCATAAAAAAAAAATAAGGTGTTCACATTTTCTATGCTATAATGTATTATTGGCACTGGAAATTGAAGAAAGATCAATTAATGTTCTCTGGATTGACTGAATATAAAGTTCCAATTAGTGAGAGATTGACCCCAAACCAAGCTTTTATGGCTAAAATCTCCTCCAACTGTCTCAGCAATCCAGTGACTTCTGGACTTCCGTATTCCCCCTCTATCAGTAGACCACCTTAGTAACCCTTGTGATGATGCACTGGCCTTGGGGACACTTTCTCCTTTCTTGAGGGAATGTGATTTTTATTTATTTATTTATTTATTTATTTATACCCCGCCCAATCAACATGGAATCAGGTTTTTCTTCTGGTGGGCCTAGGAGGCTGGTGTTGCATTGCCTCCAAGCACCGTTAACAGATGGATGGCAGACCAAGAGGAAGGGGAAAAGCTTTTTACCTTTTGCATTCCTTTTATTCACACTACTAAGAACAGTGTTCAAGAAAACCCCCAAAGACTTGTTTTTAACAGAAAATGGAAGGAGTCTCTATAAGAGCCACTTTGGGGATGCTGCCATTTCTGAATGCCAAGGGTGCCCTTCTTAATTGTTGCCACTCCATCATCTCATATAGAACCAATCTCACCTCAGAGGTTTTACTAATCTTCTAAAAACAAATCAATGGGGGGGGGGAATCACTGTCTTACACAAGGAGCCAACAGACAGCCTAGGTTTTCTCAGAAGGAGCATATGCCAAGGTAGCATAACTGCTGTTTTGCTCTTAAAATAAGCATGGCACATCCACAGTTCTGCCTGCTGTTAAATACAGTTGGCCCTTCATATCCACAGATTAAACTATGGTTTGAAAATATTCCCCCAAAGCTACACTTGATATTGCTGTTTTATATAAGGGGCACCATTTTACTATGCTATTGTATACAATGGGACTTGCGCTTCCGTGGATGTTGGTATCCAGGCAGTTCCTGAAACCAGGCCCCAGCAGGTACTAAAGGCCCACTGTATTATCTGTGATACCCCTACTTGTTACAATTCTTTTTTTGCATTCTTTACATTCATCCAGACCTTTAATGCTGAGATCGTAAGTTGTTGGCCCTCCAATTAGTTTTGCTTAAATCCCATCGGCCCCCTGTAGCCTGACCAATATTCAAAGACTGTAGGAATTGTCACAAAAACACTTCTGAAAAGCCAAAAAAGGAAATCCCCTCCCATGGTATATGTCAAAACACCCCATCCTGAGATGTTTCCACACTGCACAATTGTAACATAATTTTGTACCACTTTTGTAGGTTTCATACCATTTTAAATGCCATGGTTGCATCCTATGAAACCCTGCAGTTTTGTAGATTTGGGATGTACTTGGAATTTACCAATCCACTTCCCCAATTTACAGCATTAGAATTCTCGTTCAAAGAAGTCTAAATAGTTTGCAAGACTACAAATCCAAGAATTCCACAGGATGGAACCAGAGCTGTTAAAGTAGTACTAAGGTGCTATAATAAAGCCCAGAATGGAGTCCTGATATAGTCAATTACCACATTGATAATGTACTAGAAAAATACTATATCCTTATACTTCACTCATTTGCTTTCTTTATATAGTTGATGGGTTACGCTGATGACACTCAGATATACGTATCTGAGGGAACTTTTTCCCAAGACAGTAATACATGAAATTATTTGCTTTTTTCAGTAGATAAACAAAAATGGATTTGCAGGTGAAATGTTTTTCCATAACAAAAACTTTTGCCTTTTATGTGTTTTTAAAACATATCGGTTTTTGAAGCAAATCCAGTTTTTCTACACATGAACATTTATTTCAATTTAAGTGCTTAATGAGCCACTTAATCAATTATGATTTTACTAATTAAATAATAGTCATATAATTAAGAAACAAGTCAAGAACATGATAACTTAATTCTGTTTAGTCAGGGATTATCTCACTTTATTATTAGCCTCTATTTTAGCCAAGTATTGTTGGCTATATTTCAGAGGAAGGAACTCGCAAAACCACCTATGAATATTCATTGCTTGAGAAAGCATTCATGAGATTGCCATAAACCAATAGGTGACATGAAGGCACATGCACACAATACATCAATATTGTGTTTAACCCCCTCCTTGCATTTAACCCCCTCCTTGACCCATGGACGGCCTGCTGCGATGCATTTAACAACCACTTTGCAGACAAAATCTCTCAGATAAGGGCTGACTTGGATGCCAATATTTCTCCAGTATCCTTAAATAAGGTGACCAGCAAATCCGCTACTGTCATTTTGTTGGATGAGTTTCTATCTATAAGTACTGATGACATGGACAAGCTCCTTGGAAGTGTGAGGAAGACGACCTGCCCTCTCGATCCATCATGGCTGGTCGTCCAGGGAGGTGATACATTGAGGACATTCCTTCGGGATGTAGCCAATGCGTCCCTCAGGGAGGGTATTATTCCATCCTGTCTGAAGGAGGCAGCTGTAAAGCCTCTCCTGAAGAAACCTTCCCTTGATCCCCTGGACAGAAACAACTACAGACCAGTTTCCTTGCTGCCGTTTCTAAGCATGGTGATTGAGAGAGCAGTTGCCTTGTAACTCCAAGCTGTCTTGGATGAAACCGATTTTCTTGATCCATTTCAAACCAGCTTCCGAGCAGGATATGGAGTTGAGATTGCCATGGTTGCTCTGACAGATGACCTCCACTTGAGTATCGACAGGGGTAGTGTGACCCTGCTGGTGCTCCTGGATCTCTCACCAGCCTTTGACACTATAGATCATACCATCCTCTTGAGCCGGCTGAGAGAAATGGGTATCGGAGGCACTGCACTGGTTCCGTTCCTTTCTCTCTAGCAGGTCCCAAAGGGTGAGGCTCAGGGACAGCTGCTCCTCTAAAATCGAGCTAAACTGTGGCATCCCTCAGGGCACCATCCTGTCCCCGATGCTATTTAATATTTATATGAAGCCGCTGGGTGAGATCATCCGGAGGCATAGAGCTCAGTGCCATCAGTACGCTTATGACACTCAGATATATTTCTCCATGACCAGTTCATCTGCCCAGACCTCAGATGGCGTCTCTCCTCTCAATGACTCTCTCGCAGCAGTAATGGATTGGATGAGGGAAAATAGATTGAGGCTAAATCCTGACAAAACGGAGGTATTGATAGTCACCAGCCCAAAACCAGGTCTGGGAATACACCTTCCAGTCCTGGATGGAGTCACACTCTCCTCTCAGGACTCTGTTCACAGTCTGGGGGTACTTCTAGACTCATCGCTTCACATGACGTGTCAGAAGTGCCTGTTATCAACTGGCGCCCTTTCCTGGAGATGAAGGACCTGGAGGCTGTGGTACATGCACTGGTCACCTCACGTCTGGATTACTGTAACACACTCTACATGGGGCTACCTTTGAGCCTAACCTGGAAACTTCAACTGGTTCAAAACATGGCAGCCAGGCTAGTCACTGGAACATCGAGGAGAGAGCATATAACACCAGTGTTTAAATCTCTCCACTGGCTGCCGATGAGTTTCCAGGCACAGTACAAGGTGCTGACTTTGACTTTTAAAGCCCTACATGGCTTGGGTCCAACTTATCTTAGAGACCGCCTCCTCCCATATGAGCCCCTGCATGCTCTTCGATCCTCTAGGAGGAACCTGCTTCAACCTATAAAAACTAGGTTGTCCCAGACCTCCCAGACAGCCTATTCTGCTATTGCTCCCAGGCTGTGGAATGACCTGCCGGATGAGATATGTCTTATTACAACCTTGGAAAGCTTTTAAAAAGCGACCAAGATGCATCTCTTCCAGCAGGCCTTCCCGGATAGTAACTAATTTCCCACCGTCTGATGACCCCCCTCCTGCCCCCATCTGGCCACCTACATGGAACTTGAAGGAATATGTATCTTAAATTTGATTGTTTTAATTATGATTAGTTTAATATGGTTTTAAGGGGAGGGAGGTGGGAATGTGGGAAGATTTTAACTGTATATGTTTTTAACATGTACCCTGCCCCGATTGCTCGCTCAGAGGGGCAGGTAAGAAATTATTATTATTATTATTATTATTATTATTATTATTATTGATAGAAACTAGAAATTGAAGCTGAGGTGTTTACAAGCAGTGATGTGGGTTATGCAAAAACTTTAACTGTAGTGAATTTATGTGGTAGATACTTAATACTATTAGTTTAAAACAATATTGCTCAGTATCTATTTGCCAAATTCAGTACTTTTAGAATAGGACTCCCCACCCCACTCCCCAGAAGCTCTAAATCCAACAGTAGAGATAATTGGCGATGTTGAAAAATACAATTTGAATAAGATTCCCCCCCCCACAAGCAAATCTACATAGAATAGTTTGTTTTCAGACTCATTTTAGTATCACTCAAAGTCAAATTTCAAAAGCAAACTGTGAAAAGGTTTGTAATTTTAGTGGTCCACAAACTTTTGGAACAGCTCTCCAGCATTTATGGATGTGAAATATTCACATATGAAATGTTCATAAGCATGATGCAGTTACTTAAAAGGAAAAATAATCACTATAGTACTCTTCTCCCAAACTAATGCCCGTCATAGGCTTAGGACAGCAATTACCATTAGCTTCAGCTAACATGCTCACATAAGGGATCATGGAGGTTGAATTTCAAAATAGCAGGTTACAGCAGGCTGGGCACAAAGTTGGGGAAGGCTGGTTCATTTGAACAGGCATTCAGAACCAAAGCATATATTTCACTCAGCAGATGGATATTGCTGAGCACAGCTCCATGTGGTAAGTTCTCCAGGGGCTCCCACATCCAGTAAGTATATACTGATCATTTACCTCATCTATCTTACCGCATAACCTTAAAGATGTGGGCGGGGGACAAATGGTCACAGCACAATATTTGACTTTTCATTCCATGTGGGATCTTAATTATTACAGCTGCAAACTGTAGAGGATTTTACATGAAGAAAGAATCTTCCTCAGTAATTTTGTGTTCAGTGGAAGCAAAGAGTAATTGTAGCAATTCTTTTCAAAGTCTTTAGCTAAAATAGGTATTTCAAAACTGAAAAATTCTGGAAGACTATTTGCAGTTGAGGATTTTTTGTGCACAAAGTTTGCATATTATTCCTTTATTTAATTAACCCCCCCCCCCATCACAGGATTCTGGCAGTTGACAATCATTTAAAACAAATTACAGCTAAAAACAATACACAAGTTTTTAAAAGAAACCACAATTTTGTTTAAAAACCATAATTTAAAACAGTTTTCTAAACACATTTAAAACATACTATAATACAGATACACACACTCCATTGAAAGCTCTATCCACTGCAACAGTTTGCTTCAACACTTTGCTTTGATCCACTGCAAAAACAGGTATTTTTAAGTAATCACATTTTCTGTGCAGAAAATAATATTTCTGTGCAGAATTTATCTGCGGTGAAAATTATGTTTCCTGCTGAACAGGAAAAAAAGTTTTTCACACACATACACACAAAAAAGCTATTGTGAATTTTGTGTAAAATTCACACATGGGTTTTTTTCCATAGAAAACAACATTTTCTTCAGTTTTCTGTGCAAAAATATATATATTTTCTACAGGGTAAGTCCTATATGCAGAGATTATTATTATTCCAGGGTCCTCCTCATCAGGATCTCATCTCACTTGAGAAACATCTTTGTTAGTGTTTGAATAATATTTTTTAATATTTTTTCCATACCTACCACAAGGTTGCTATTTTCAGTTATACTCCTATTGAGAAATCAATGTGGTATTGGCTCTTTGTATTTATAGAGAAAGAGTGTGGAATCACTCTTGAAAAGAAAAAGAAACCTATCATGTATTCTGCAAATGTTAACATTTCGCAAATGTTAAATACTACAAGCAATATTAAAGTGAAAAAAGACTGCAGATTTCCAAAAACATTGACTAAATGTTGAATGCTCAAGCACTGTCTTGAGAATATGACTTCTGACAATTTTTTCTATACTAATATCAAAAAGCATATCTTGTATGAAACAAAAAGAATGACAGATGGTGAACAAATTCAAGATTAGAATGTTTCCAAAGCTAGAGAATGTTCAGACATTCTGATGGTCTACAGATAGCTTCCAGATGTTTTCTATAATTGAATGAAAGATAGATTATTTCTGTCCATTTTAACTGAATAAATTTTAGTAGAACTGAAGGGAAAAATAAGCACTATAGCTTATTGTAAACCCAAACCTGGTCAGGACTTAAGAAACCCTATTTGCCCTATGCTAATGTTATTACAACAATTATGAGAATATATTCTGGTTTGCAGCTGATTTGACCAGAAATTAATGTTTGAATTGTATGGAAAAAATTAAGCTGATCATTCTTTTTCTATTTGTGCTGTCCTTTAAAAACTCCATACCCTCAAACCTAGCTACACTGCAGTGCATTTGACTTGCGCTCAGAAGCATGTAAAAGAACCATTTAAAAATTATATCCTATCATAATACAAGTCTTCACTGAGAAAATATATATAAAAGTGGAAACATTCCTGTGCCACCAACAGTCAGGAAATGACATTTCTGTGACTCATAATATTAACAGACAATCACATCATGTCAATCTAGGACTATGACATGGAAATTTTTAAAAATGATAGGTTAGATTTGCCCTCCGGCTTTGATGTGCTCAAGGCATTTTGTGGACCCAGCAGCAAGGGTGATGGCTTTGCTTGGCTAAAGTTAAACTGATAACATTTCCTGGAATAAAAAAGGCCACA
Source organism: Urosaurus nigricauda (assembly GCA_034509955.1). Lineage (NCBI taxonomy): Eukaryota > Metazoa > Chordata > Lepidosauria > Squamata > Phrynosomatidae > Urosaurus > Urosaurus nigricauda. The sequence goes on along the minus strand of JAOEGL010000005.1, from coordinate 136,151,316 downwards.
ACTTTATTGGTTACAATGGAAGAGGCTTCTCCAAGCTCAGCCTGGTTATAGCAATAGGAGATGATAAATCATTTTGATTTGCTTGCCTTCATGAAGTTAATATGAGGTTTCACTCTGTAATGAGATCCAGTGTGGTTGGAGCACTGGACTATGACCCTAGAGATCAGGATTCAAATCCCAATTCGGCCATGGAGACCCACTGGGTGACCTTGAGCAAATCACAAAATCTCAGAGGAAGGCAACAGCAAATCTCCTCTGAACAAACTTGGCCAAGAAAATCCCATGACAGGTTGATCTTAAGATCACTCTAAGTCAAAAACAACTTAAAGGCATTCAACAACAACAATTCTCTACTAGCTCCACATCTCAAAAAATATCCCCCGGGATCCAAAGGATCCCCCGGGATACGAAGGAGAAAAACCGTGCGGCCCCTTTAAATTGGCTGCGCGGTCCATCTCCTAATGCGGTCCCCCGGGAAACGAAAACTTCCGGGTTACAAAAGGTAATCCGGAACGGATTACCTTTGTAACCCGGGGGACCACTGTAGTCTTAAAAAATATATTTCTTGTTAAAACAAGAGAGTAAGAGTAGCAAATAGTGTGCAGATATGACCAATATCTGGATCCACCATATGCAATCCCCTCCCAAATGCATACTTTTCATTTTATTTTATCAATTTGTAGATTGGATTAAAAGGATTATAGTGAGCATCCATCTTTCAGTCAGTATGGTTTAAATGGTTTAAACCACAGGATGGTTTAAATATTGGGATAAACCATGGTTTTAATGGAGTACAGTTTTAAATTCCTTTAATTGTCCCATTAGCCAGCAAATCTTGGATATGGAGATAACCAATACATGTTATAAATATATTCTTGGTGCTTACAAAAGACAAGAAAGATTGTAACTGCCACTGCCATTCAGAACTGGGTTTTCTTGTGCTATAAATAGAACATCATTGAACAGAATACAAATAACATGCTCCAAATTGTAAACCCTGGCTCTGAGCCACAGCCTTTCTCTAATAACTTCAGACTACCTGGCATGTGAATACAAAATACACAGGATACTTGAATGTAATAAATAGGATACATGAGCACATAGGACACAGGAAATAGTCTTTGCAATACTAGTACAGTAGTGTTAATCATGCAACCCTTCAGGTAAATATCACACTATATTGTTACAGCATTATCATTCTACTTTAACTGTTAACTGTTTAATGGCCAATACTAACGAATACTGGGAGTCACAGTCTAAGGTCAATGCCACACTACGTTGTTATAGTGCTATTATTCCACTTTAACTGCTATGGCTGCCTCCTGTAGAATCCAAGGATTTGCACCTTAGAGAGGGGCATTTAGAATTCTCAGCCAGAGAGTTCTTAGACTTCAGTAAACTATAAACCCCAGAATCCCACAAGGAGGCAGCCATAGCAGTTCAGTATGACTTCCCATTACCCGAAAACGACCCTCATTGTCTGAAATTGCATGAGATGCTTTAATGTGCAATAATGTTAAACCCATGATTGCATTTGGAATGACTTCCCTTTTGCTTGAACTTGCATGAGATACTTTAATTAACAATAACGTGAAACCCCATGATTGTGTTCGGATTGCCATTAGATTATACTTCCAATTTCCAACGTCTGATAGGGCTCTTAGATTGTGACTCTCAGTGGTGGCTAGGGCTATTGGGGGCCAAGTTATTTTAGGAAGAAATGTGATTATGGAAGATCACAGAGCTTCATCATTTTCTGAGTTGTCAAATCTGAGTTTTAAGATGGTAATGGAGGGAGGTTTAGTGCACATAAAGGCAACTCCTTGCATTAAGTGTTTGGGATACAAAAGCAAGGCAAGTCAGTAAGCTTTCTTTCTCCATTGTTAGAAACAAAGGTTTTCTTCTTTCTTTGAAATCTAGCCTGTATCTGACCTGTATGAGGCTACAAAACCCTCTGTGGGCAGAATACAGTGAGAAGTCCTCATACTGACACAATTTGAGGCAAATCTAGGTGTGTATGATAGACGATGCCAATGGTAGCCCATTCCAATTTGGTTTTCCCTAACTGAAGGTGAAACCTCATAGAGTTAGTCCCAGTCCTAGCACCAGGGGAATCTAAATCATAATATCTGTGAACTGGCTGAATTCAGTTTCTTCAAATCCAAAAGAAAGAAAGAAAGATGAAGGGAGGGAGAGAGAGAGAGAGAGAGAGAAATGATATGTAGACAAGAGGTAGCCATGTTGTCCATAAAGCAAAATATATCAAACTCCTTGGTGTTGCTGTTATGTTATTTGATGTCTCTTTTATATTTTGCAAGCCATTTGGGGAGACTTCCATTTGGAATGGGAAAATGAGATATATTAGTGTGTGTATGTTATAGCAGTATTAGTATTTCACTTTTTCCCAAAATTAGAATTCAAAGTGGCTTATAATTTAAAAGAACAATAAAATTAAAAACATGCCAAAAGTGAATATTAAAATAAAATTAAAATGCACACAAGATTAAAGGAGAATCTTAAAACACAGTATAAAGTTAAAATAATAATGTGCAATTAAAAAAGATAAAGGACTATTTAAAGCTGTTCAGTTTAAAACAATACAGTATCCCTAGCCTGTTCTTTAAAAACATTCTGTTTTAAAAGCCTGTCAGAATAAAAATGGTTTAGCCTGCTGACAAAATGACAAGAAGCAAGGGGGCACACTGACCTCTTTAGGAAGGGAATTCCAGAGTCTAGTAGCACCCCAAAAACTCCCCACAACTTCTTCCAGCAGTTTTATGCAGATGCTAAACAGTGTAGGAGACAAAGCAGGTCCCTGAGGGACCCTCCCAAGCCAATGGCGAGGAATCAAACAGGAGTCCCCATCATATAGCCAGATCAGGCCTAAAACCAGATTGAAATGTATCTAGATAATCCATGATCATCCAGAAACTCCTGGAGCTGAGAGGTCACCACATGTTCCAATACCACAAACATACCACAAAATGGTATGTTTGACATTGGCTTATAATTATCCATTCTAGTGGGATTCAGGGATGGCTTTTTCAACAAAACCACACTACTGCCTCCTTTAGGTGAGTTGGAATGCTGCCTTATTGTAGGGATTGCATTGACTACCCCTTTTACTCACTCAGCCAATCTCCCTCTGGCCTGTTTGATAAGCCAAGAAAGACAAGGGTCTACCTCTCCAAGGATCCTTTCCATGTCCTCAGACTGCATAAATGGAAAAGTATCCAATGATACTGGAGAATCAGGAGCCAATTTCATCTACTGGAACTGTATTAACTACAGAATAGAAGTCAAAGCTGACCTTAGTGATTTTATCTGCAAAGTTCTGTGCAAATTCTTCACAGTAGGCTGTCAAGTGTTCTGGATTTTCTACTTGACTACCAGTGTGTAATCGACCTCTGGCCACACATAACAGTTGGACAGTTCCTTGGAGGTGCAATGCTGGCAACAAAAAGTAATTTCTTTGCCTGTGTTGCCACAGAGTAGACCTTCAAATATATTGAAGACTATGTTCAGTCAGATTCATTCTGAGTCTTCCACCAACACCACTCTAGTTTCTTTCTCACTCACTTTACTTCCCTGGAAAACTAGGGGGCTGATTTGGCTCCAGTCCATAAGAGTGAGAGGTTTCAACACCAACACCAACACCATCCTGGCTAGGAGACTGCTGAGCAGTGGTAGGTTTGGTATACCAACACATTCTGTCCTGGCTACCCATCTTTAGGTATAAACACTCAAAACCTACAGACTATGGGATAGGGCACTTGGACAAGGGGATTGAATCAAAATAGACCACTGCAACCCCACCTTCCCCACCCCAGACCTCTTCTGTGCTACAGTATACAGAAAAACCTGGTGGGCAAAGATAAGAGAGATTACTGTCCCATCCCCATCCCCCTGTCTCATCCAGCCAGGTCTCTGTGATATATACGAAGTTGTCATGCTTATCCAAAACCAAATCCTGAATGGCACTTGTTTTCCGATTCAGTGACCTGTCTAACAACAGCACTTTCAACAGCAGGACTTGTCACCAAGGATATCTACACTGTTTGATCTGGAAGACAATTTGGGAGCAACAAGCACTGTGTTAAGCTCTCCTCTTCCATTATATTGTAATTGTCTCCAATGCTCATATCTCCTTTTGCCCTGTATGACTCCAGTGGCCACTCCCTGAATATGTTCACCACCCATCTCCTCTGGAAAATACATCTTTCCTTTGTAGCCAGCCAAAGCACTTGCTAGTGAAAACACCTAGTACAATATCCAGACAGGCAGATGGTTAAACAGACAACAAACCCTTGGCTCAGTTGGACAGAAAGATAGGCCCTTACCCTTGTGTATCTGTGAAGTGGCTCCTTAAAGGGGGTGACCTTATAAGCACCAGATCTGCCCCCACAAAAGTCCTGCTTTTAATGGCACAGACAGGCAAGGTAGCTGTGCTGGATGGTGGACAGTACCTGCTGAGCAAGGCCTTGGTCCTGCAAAGAACAGAGTTCCACCTGTGATGCAGAGGTCCCTGGCAGCAGCAACTTACCGCAATGTCTTTCTCCCTACAACCACCATATGGTCTCTGCGATCCACTTTGCTCATTGCTGGATAGCTGTGTAAATAAATAAATGTGGGAGTTTCTGCAACCATGCACTTGACCACTATGCTATTAACCCTAACCAAATGCTATGATAAATCCCAAATATAAGAGATTAAATGTGGAAATCTTTTCCTGTTTGCTTAGAAATAAGCCACCTAAGTTAAATGGATTTCCTTCTACACAAGTGGGTAGAGAACTGCAGCATAAAGACATCAAAAGGGCAAAGTAATGGGGATGCAACAGTGATGGCAGGAGGGACCACTCATAATTTGTTAATGTATTTGCTAATTGCTTGAGCAGAATGTGCAAACAATGCCCAGGGCCAGAATCCATGCTCCCTGAGCAATAGTCTCATGTACTGTGGAAATCAGATCGCTCTCACTTACAAATCAGTCAAAGCTCTATACATTCTACATAATAAAATACAGTTGACTGTTTTGATATTGTGTCTTTCCTATTGGAATAAAGGCCAACTCAAGTTTGCCTCAAGCATCAAAAACTACAGCAATTAGAAATGATAATGAACACAAATACATATTTTTGTCATATTTTAATGAAGTCAAGGGAGCTGACCGCCCATCACAGTTACAGTCAAATTCAAGCCACATATTGTGGGTTCTGGTTTTGAGAATTTCATAAAAGGACGCATATGGAAGGCACGATAAAGTTCTCTAATGAGTTTTTGCCACTGTACAAAAATGACTCTGCACCAGAACAAATAGCACACAATTTAAAACAAATAATAAGAAAGACTGCTCCAATTTTATTTAATAGAATGGCTCAGAAATGCTGCATTTAAATAACTAAATATTTGTCTATGGTAAGCCAAAGAAAGGAAAGCAGCTTACATTGTATGATGCCATAGAACTTCTTTACAGATTTATGGCAATCCAGAATGATTTTAAGCTTTTTTACGCTGTAGGCTCTTGTTTTGAAGTTTCCTTTCAACGTTGAGTCCCATGTTTTAATGCTCAAAATAATGATTATTTCTGTCAGATCTGTAAACAGCAAACACTTTTTTTCTTTGTGTAAAGAGAATGTTAAAATATCAGACATTTTCTTGGTCTTACAAATGCTTGTTCTCAAGACCTTTTTTGTTTTGTGCTTAATAAAAGGAACCATGGGTGGATTGTTATTATTTTTAAAAATATATAGAAGACAACTTTTATTTTGTGCTTTATGTTTGACACCCTGCAGTACTTTTTTCCATCATTCTGCAGCTGCATCTATTTTACTAGTGAAATTGTATAGTTGAAAATTATACATTAAAGTATGAAATTCAGGGACAGATATTTGATTTTCTTGCATGTAGAATCTTGATGCCTGAAGTAAAGTAGATCAGAATATATTGGTAGGTTGTCGAATAATCTGTAGTAGATCAACAAGCATTTCTTTTTTATTATTATTATTTCTTACCAGGAAAAAGGTAAAAAAAAACTGTAACTAATGCAAACAAAGACAAGTTAAAATACAAATCCTTAAAAACCAACATTAAAAATTCAAGGCCAAAAAGGGTAACAATACATACAGAAAGGGATGGACTCAAAACAAACAGCAACTTCTTTACACCAGTTTGTTCAACCCAAAGGTTGATCAACAAGCATTTTTGAGTCCCAATAGTAAAACAATAGCAACAGAAAAACTCCTTGATCCTTAATTATACTCCTAAAATGAATACACACACACACACTGGTGTATGTGTGTGTATATATATTGTAACAATGTGTCCTGTCTCATCTTGGAAGCTAAGGAGGATCAGTCTTGGTTAATAATTGGATGGGATACTGGCAACAAATATCAGATTTACATCCCTAGTAATAGATGCATTTGGTGCAGTAAACTAGCATGTCAGACAACAAATATCAGATTTTAAAGGCTATATTTCTGAGGAAGGAATTGGCAAAACCACCTCCGAGGGAGTGAATGAACGGGGTCACCCCAAGTCAACAGGTGACTAGAAGGCACACAGAGACACACAACCATGCATACAGTTTTATATGGAAGGAATCTGAGCATCAGTACTTAAAAAAACTCTCTCTGGACTCAGAATCAGAATTCTTTTATTTAACATGCATGCTTTAAAAGAAAACTAAGCTGTTGTTTTAATGCAGAACATTTAAAAAAATGAATTCCATAAGACTCAAGTATCTGTACCAGCTGAATTAGTACATTTGGGAAAAGACAATACCAATTATCTCTGTCTGACATGCTAGTTTACAGCACCAAATGCATCTATTACTAGGGATGTAAATCCGTGACTGTTTCATCCTCCCATTCAAGGATGAATAATTACAGTATTTTCTACGGTAATTTCTCTGCTGTAGAAGAAAATGAATATTCCCCTGCAGTATTTTTCTCATATTTGAATGTCCTGAAATGTTGCAGAGGCATTATTCTGCAAGGAAAAAACATGTGGCTCTTTTGCAGACAACCCAAAACAAAACTTGTTTTCTGTGCAGAAAATTGGTTTTGTACAAAGGATCACATGTTTTCACTGCAGTGTAATTTCTCCACTGGAGAAATTGCACACAATTCTTGGTGGTCTATTATTTTTCCTGATGAAGTTTCTCAAATGTCGGGAAACTTATTTTTCAACCAGGGAATGGTATTTACAAATACTCTGTCCACCCCTATTTGTTACATGTAAGAGTATTTGAACAGATATATCCCACTTCCCACTTGCAATCTAATGTGATGCTGTTATGAATTCTATCACTGAGGCTGCATCTGCACTGGAGAAATAATCCAGGTTGACAAATTTTAACTGCCATGGCTCAATGCTATGAAATTCTGAGAATTGTTTGTTGTGGCACCAGAGCTCTCTGACAGAGAAAGCTAAATGTGTCACAAAACTACATTTCCCAGAATACCATAGCATTGAGCCAGGGCAGTTAAAGTGGTGTCAACCTGAATTATTTCTGTAGTGCATATGCAGCCTCAGTAGCCCTATGCTTGAAGGACCAAAACTGGGATCATTGCAATTTCCATGAATGTAAGTCTTACCCCCAAACATACCTGAGCATTTGGAAGTAAGTTAGATGTTCAAATGTTCAGCACAAATTTCTAAGTGTAGCTCCTCTCTGTAACTGCATTTGACTGCATAAAATTACAGACCTCACATGATCAGGAGCCTTCTTTTTTTAGACCTTATTAAAGTTCCCATTCTGCATTCAGTTGGTGGTGGTTAACAAAGCTGTCTTCCGACACCATCTTGGGGTAGCCATGTTGGCCATATAGCAAATCCAATAACAACCAAACAATTATACCTTTATTGGGCCTACCAAAATGCACAATTACATGTTGCAAGCTTTTGAAGTCTCACTGGCTTCTTCATCAGGCAAAACAAAACAAAAAAAAAACCTGAAGATGTTAGTCACAGGCCTGCATTTTCTGTTTCTGGTCTTAGTTCAGATGGTAGGGAGAGCTATCTGCAGGATGGCACCTCCCCCTTGCCATGTGGTCAGAGGTAGATTTTTAAATTCAAGGAAATTTAATGTGATTTGTAATTCAAAGAAAATGTTTCCTTCAGACAGTCTTTTTCACAGTTACACTCAACACATGAAGATGCTGCTGGGCACTTACAGGATATTGAGGAATTGAACTTTCCTGCACAGTCACATCTCAACTACCCATTTAATCTTCCAAATGCTCAGGCAAACTCCTGAAAAAGATTTGTGCATTGCCTCATACTACATGTGTGGGTACATTTTTTATGCAGAATGAAACAGGCCAAGTTAGTAGTTCAAGCCTGTAAACTGGCAGCTCATAAGTTATATTAAATCCCTGAGTGAAAAAATATGACTTACAGTAATACATGAAGCCTAAGCAGCTGACAATTTAACTGTATTTTGTTACTCTGCAATTTCTTGGCATTTTTTTGTTGTTGTTATGAGAAATACATGGAACTGATATAGTTAAGTAGTTCAATGAAGCTGTGTTTATGGATATCACTTCCATATAAATAAAGAGCCCAGAAAGGAATGTAGTAGGGTATACACTGTGGGTGGGTAAACTTTCAGTGAACTTTTCGAAAAGTTCAGAGGTTTAGAAAGCATCCTAAACTTTGGATTCTTATCTAAACCTTTTGCCCTGCTTTTCCCCTCACTTCATAACAGCCCTTTGTTCTTTCTTTTCAAACACTATCATCTCTCACTTCATCACCCTGAATGGCTGCATGCTTCAGTTTACAATACTGTTGTCCCAACAGTGCTGGATGTTTCATGCTGAAGAGAGAAGGGAGCTAAGTCTTGCTCTGCCTGCTGTCCAAGTCACTTGATGACTTTAACCCAACACTAAAGATGATTATTTAGAAGAAGCACAATAATTATTGGGAAGTCATCCTAGGTTCTCTCCCACTCTTTCTCATATGCAAACATAAAGAAGAAGAAGAAGAAGAAGAAGAAGAAGAAGAAGAAGAAGAAGAAGAAGAAGAGCTTTCCTTTGACTTCACCACACCCATTGATTGTCTAAATAATTTATCCTTTACACTTCATCCTGCCTGTATACAAACCATTTAGACGGGAGTTGTGGCCCTTAGCAGCCTTCTTGATCTGTGGCCTTCAAGGTACTATCGTTTCCCCAATTACTCTAACAAGTCTGGCAAAGTCAGAAATCGCCTAAATCAAAGGAATTAAGTCCAACAAGTCCCAACTAGAACAGACCAACGGAATCAATATTTTAATGGTAAGACCCCCTTTCATTGCTTCAGTAGGTCACTTCTAGCTGCAAGTAACAATTTGATTCAGGCAATAATGTGCTTGCAGTTCAAGGGTATATTGTTGCATTAGACAGAACATGTTGAATTGTTGCATTAGAGAGAACATCCTTTTCATCACCCCGCATATGTTGGCTGGCCCCCTGTATTGCAGAGTATAGCATAAAATTTCCATAGGTGGAACTATGGTACCTATCTCTTCACAGTCTCCAATTCCTAGACTCATTGTTTAGCTATTGTGCACTCAAAGGCTGGTGGACAGCAAGGAGGAGCAGAAAGCATCCTCATGTCCCTATACCCAGGCCAATGACACCATCTGCTGACTTTTATCAGGGTCTTCCTATATTCTAAGCAAATAATGTAATCATTCTGATTCTGGATATACAAACATAGCTAGATGCTTTTCCAGTCCCCATCTTGCTCTTCACCAGACACTGAATAGCCATGGAGAGGAGTTTAGCATAGTGAAATAGTGGGTCCTGGGAAGTGTCCTGTGCCTATAGGCAGGAAGTGTTTAAAAAGAGAGATTATTGTAAGAGAAGCAGCAATTGACAATCTATCCAGTCCAGATAATGCACAGCTAATCCAGGAGGGTAAAGGAAGGCATGTCATTACACTAATCCGGTAGTCTGGATAACCAGAGCCAAAAGGGGTAAGGAAAAGTCATTAAACATAGCCAGTCCAGAAGTCAAGAATCCCAAGAAACACAATCAAAGAGATTGAATAATTGGGAGCAATGGGGACCCCCAGCACCTTCTGGGAGATTTATATGCAATTAGCTCTGTGTGCCAGGGACTTGATGAGTTAACTTTCCTATTTTACAGACATTGATCTTGACAAAGCTTTTCTTTCTCTCTTTTGCAGACTTCAGAGGTTGGATGTGTCTCTTTAGTGGTGCCAGGCAACTATTTATGCATGTGTCCCGCTGTGACACCCAGCACCAGCACTGCTGGTGCAAGTCACTCCTTCTGATGTCACAACAAGATGCTCAGCCATGTAATTAATGCTGAGCACCTCATTTTTGATTTCACAGTGAGCAACTCATGCCAATGGTAGCAGTGCCAGGCATCACAGCAGGACACATGTGTAGCCAGGCATTGCTGCGAAGTGGTGGGGGAGGGGGGAATAGGGTGAATCCAGGACCCTGTGGAAGAACCCTGAGGGTGTAAGATGAGCAAGCAGTGGAGAAAGGGTATGGGAAATCATAGAATCCAACAGCAGAAAGTCTGAAGAAGGGGCTACTCCTTCACTGGGAAGATTTTTACACCAATGCTTACCACCAACTCTTGAACCGAAATTTTGCATTCATAGGAAATTGCTGCTCCTCAAACAATTCAAGAATGCTAGGGACAAGGGGACAGTTCCCTGCCATTTGGGAAGCGTGTCAGGTGTTCACAAATGCATGCTTCCCTGACATTTTACCAGCATTTTACCAGCGCATACCTCACAGTAAACACTGGTGTGAAAATCATCTACAACCTGCCAAGGACAGACATATCTACAACAAATTTAGAACCCATTGTAAAGCTTGCATATGCTGTGAATTAGTATAACACAAGATCTATAAAAAGAAAAGAAAACAAAATAGCCAGTGTGGGGATGCCACTGCACTTAAACGTATTTAATAGTTCCTTATACTCTCAGGATCATATTGTAAGATAGACTTAGGTGCCTCAAGTGCGAAAATATGCCTGTGAGAGCATATGCTTTTCCTCATCTTCATAAATCCCTTTGTTTTCTGATTACTAAGGCCTATACCTATCTTCTGTTCACTGGAGGGAAAATATGTTAGTCCTTAACATCTAACTCAACCTTTAAGCTTCCATTATGAAAATACTGAATACTAGAAGCCAGATAGTCCAGTCATCTACTGGCAATTAGCTTTCTGTACCAGGCCCTACAATTCCTATGTCCTTCAGTGACACGGTTTTTGAATTCTTTCAGCATGCATACATTTAAACATATTTTCCAAATAATTGAATGCCTGAAGGTATGAACTTCTAAATACATACCGATTTAATTACTGTAATTCATTTTCTTAATTGAGGTATTTGTTTTTTATTAGCCTGAGCAGAATTTTTTAAGCTTGTGCATAAAAGACAGCAATTACTTTCGACACTTCTATTCTCTGTAATAATATTAATGGGTAAAGATAATAGCCTTTTAAAGAAAAACATTAGAGGGGAAATAAGTTGTAAAAAAAGTCTCCAAATATCAAATCATGGCAGACTTGAAATTCATCCTGTATACAATCCATATTCTCACCTTGGGTTTAGGTTCCTGATATAATTCCCATATTCTTGCCTTGCCTGGATAATCCCCATTAAAAAGGTAAAGGTTTCCCCTTTGACAAGGTTGTCAAGTCATGTCCAACTGTAAGGGAGCGGTGCTCATCTCCATTACTAAGAGCCAGTGTTGTGAAAGACAGCCAACATGAGTGCACAGAATGCTGTTACTTTCCCACCAAAGTGGTACTTATTTATCTACTTGTACTTTTACATGCTTTCAAACTGCAAGGTGGCAGAAGCTAGGACTAGTGAGAGGAACTCACTCCATTATGAGTGCTTGGACCTCAAACTCCCAACCTGCCAATCTTGCAATCGCCAGAGTCAGCATTTTAACCACTGAGCATCTGTAACATACTCTTGCTTTATTCCCATATTCTTGCCTTAGGTTTAGGTTCCTGGTATAATGCAAAACATTATGTTTTGCTTTTTAAAACCCATTTTTGCATGCAGACGATCCTTAGTTCCATTCTTATCATCTCTGAAGTGGTGGGAAAATGGAGCATCACTCAGAGAAGATGGACTAGAAGGGCATTTATTTTAACCGATACAGGGCAGGTGCTTTTAGTCCTGATTTATTCACCAATACAAGGCAGGTGCTTTTAGTCCTAGTTTGTTTTTGGGTTTTTTGGCAAAAAAAATTTGCTTTTGGGGGGGATAGCATGAGCTGATTTGGGGGTGATAATACTAGAAGCCAAGCCAACTTTCTCCATGAGGTTGCACTGTTTGTGAAGTATAGGCATTGTAACCCTAGTCGTAGTTGAGGAAGGCTTTGCCAATTGTATCAAGGAAACTTTTCAAATGGATGTGAGTATATGTCAAAAAGCTAACTCCTACCATGTCGTGGGTATGTAGCAAAATTAAAAGATTTTGGGGCAAAATACACTTAGCATTACAAAAATACTTAAGATACAATTTAAGATGACTCCACAATTGTATTTATTAAACATAACATCAATATTCCACATAGACATAGAAAATAAATACTGGAGAATACTCTTATATATGACAACAGCAGCAAGACTAGTAATAGCAAAGAACTGGAAAATCAGTGAGCCACCAACTCTAGAAGCATGGATACTACAGTTGCAAGAATTAAAAGAAATGGACAGATTTACATTTTTGATAAATAATAAGTCTGTAAACAACTTGAATATCAAATATCTTCCGGTACTGAAATATTGGGAAAATGCATTGGATATAAGAAAAGAACTAATAATGTAATTCTAATAGGGAAAAATGTAAATGAACAGAATATGGCTCAAAGATAAATAGATATATAGAATGTATTATATTATGTCACGCAACTTATATACTATATTATGTCACACAGCTTGTTAAAAACTGATCTTTGCTAAAACGAAATTATTTGCAGACAATATATTGTGACATCTTATGGAAGCCTATTTTTATGTTTTCTTTCATGTATTGTATTGTATAATAAGAAATAAAATTTATTTAAAAAATAAAAAACTAACTCCTTATCGGTTCTTCATGAGTTATCAGGAATAGTAGCTAGTGGCCATGAGGACAGAAGCACTGAACTATATAATAATTAGAGGGAAAGCCAAAAGGAAATCAGAGATGAAGTAGTCTTTTGAATTCCCAGGAGGAAAGTGACATTTGCACACCCACTGAAAAGCAGTTCTGTGAAATCACATTCTCCTATTCCCACAATCTCTCCTATTGCATAGTGAATCAAGTGACTTAAAGATCATAAATGCCAAATGGTGTTAGGAATTAATACAGCCACCAAGTCCTCTTTATAATTCCTTCATGCCATCATCAGCACATATCTGCAATGAGAACACAGGGAATAGAAGAAATAAAAGGAGATGTCCAATGGATTCCACAAAAACATCTTCCAAAAAGTTTATGAAATAATTCCAAAATGGAAAAAAAAGTCATCAAAAGTGTACAAGAACTTTTGCAATCAATCCACTGGGGACAAAACATCGGACAGTTTTTCTTCATTCATGTGAGAATGAAGTGATGGTTTCTATCTCTGTGTGCTATGATATCCTATGTTGTGCTAAGTTCTAACTTAAGCAGTACCTTGGCCCAGGATGGTTATAAATGGCAAAGCAGTACACCTAGATTAGTCTGTTTATTAGAGTAGATATACAGAATGTTTCCTTGGGGTTTTATCATCACCTGTTTGAATATTCTGAAATATGGCTCCCAGGACAATAATAAATTCACTCTGGGTTTAAATCCAAACTTCAAAGTTATTAAAGGTGCTGAGCTGTATCCTTCCCTCCCACCTCAGTGTATTTATTTATTTATTTATTTTATATCTTGCCTTTCTCCTGAATGGGATTCAAAGTGGATTTACAGCATAAATTAAAATAGATCAGTTAAAACACTACAGAGTACAAAGGTGTTTTTTTTAATTACTAGGGTTTTTTTCAATAAAAACTATTTTTGAAACTACCATTTGAAACAAACAAAAGAATTAGCATACCTGATGTATATTAAAACAGGTTCAGCACTTTGGATAACATCTTTCAAGTGCAGGCTAAAATCTAGTGCTGACTTACCAGACCACAGACATGGAAAGCAGCAGCTCTTATTTAGCAGATCAAAAGGACTATGTCATGTCAGAGCAAGAAAATTAAAGGTCACCCCTTTGGAAAATGCATTAAAAACATGTTACATACCTCCACAAAAGGATAAGACAGAATTCCATTCTGAAGGGAAGAAAATGCAATTCCAGCCCCAGCTGCAATAGCAGCAGCAGTGACCCATAACTGTATCTTATGTGAACAGCAGGTTCTGAATCTGATCACTATGTAAGAAACAGATGCTGAGCCTTTAGAAAATGGACTACAGAGAGAGATGTGTTAAAACAAAACAAAACCTCAAAATGAATACAATATCTGTCCATTTACCTGCTATTTGTTTCTGTCAGAGCTGTCACTCCCAGATCTTGAAGGCGAAATTGGAAGTTACACTATATGGTGCAAAATTGTGTGTTGCTGCCAGAGGCCTGCTGAGCTCATTTTCACAATGTTGAAATGATTCTTCTGAGCCTTTCTTAGACAAATGGGAAATGTGCAACCTTTATATCCACCTGTACTGGCTTTGAAGGCTTCCAGTTCATCACTGTGCAATTTAGCAATATTCTACAGTGCACGGATTTTAATTTTCAGCTTTTAAGTTCTGAGTGGCTTGTGAAATTTGGGGGCTGCATATTTTACATAAGAGGGGCCTAAATATCCTAAAAGTACCAGTTTCTATCTAATCATAGAAGCTAAGCATGGTCAGTCCTGGCTAATACTTAGATGGAAGACCACCAATTTAAAAAAAAACAGGTGCTGTGGGCTATATTTCAGAGGAAGGCCCTTTGACAAAATCACCTCTGGGTATTCCTTGCCTAAGAAAACACTGCGAAATTCATGAAATTTCCATAAGTCAACAGGTAACATGAAGGCACATACATATGCATACACACACATACATATTTTACATGATCTTTTTTGAACCTAATTTTGTTCTGAGTTATAACAGAAGCAGCACCCACTGAAGCAGTGACCATGAGTCCAAGTGAAAATTCAGTGATTCCCCAACCTCCTTGCATCCTAAAAGCCTTTAGAAACTGGCCCAAGAGCTGGAAACTCCCAGAGCATTTTTAAAGGGGGGGAGGTTAAGAAAAGCCAGCATGGCGTAGTGGTTTAAGCATTAGACTATGACTCTAAAGTTCAAATCCCCACTCAGCCATAGAAACCCTCTGGGTTACCTTAGACAAGTCACTCTTTCTATGCCTCAGAGACAGGCAAAGGCAAATCTCCTCTGAACAAATCTAGCCAAGAAAACCCTGCAATAGGTTCACCTTAAGATTGCTGTAAGTTGGAAAAGACCTGAAGGTACACAACAACAAAGGGAAAGTTAATAGGCTTGGATAAATATCCTACACTACTTCTACTATCATGTTGGCTATAGGATCCTAGTCCACCATAAATCTATCTACCCATAATAGCACAATGTATTCCTTGGATAGCTTCAAGTGAAGATGATCCTACAGATTGTTCTGTATTTCTCATTGCTTTTTGAACAAATGGAAAGTGGCAAATAAAAGAATGTAGCACTTTGAGTGTGGGTATAATGGAAGCCCAGAAGAGCAGTACTGAAGTCTGGATATAATGCTTCTCTAAAATGAGAGCTGATATATTTATAGTTAATTCATCCATTAGATTAACTGTCTGAACACTTTTCAACAGACTAAAAGTGATACTCCACATAAATGTAAGCATTGCATTTTTAAATTTTTACTTTCTGTGTTATACCACAGTGGACTTCCATTTTCAGTGGAAGAACTAATAAAATGTGGCTGATAGCAGATGCCATGACAGAACTGCTGATTACAACTGGTTTGCAATTAAGTGTTAATAATATGCCATAATGAAAATAAAACTCACAATAAAATTCATAATAAAAGCAAATTAAATAGAATAATCAAACAAATCTAGAAGAAGACTAAAGACTACCAAAGTTCGGTCAGAGAATGACAGTTCTTGGTCTATTCTGTCTTTCCAGTTTTTCTCCTATCAGGTTTTATTTCATAGTTATCAATCAATTTATACAGGCAGCTTAATTTATTGAGCCTCTCCTCTAATTATTTTTCATTTAAAGGGTATTTCTCAGTTTTATATTAAATTTGCATTTAAGCTTGCTGTAATGGAGATTCAGAGATGTCTTCTCCATAGCTTCCAGCCAAAATAAATAAATAAATAAAAAAATACAGCTTTATGAATTCACATAAACATTTAAGGTACAATCACCATTTCGTCCCAGACAGTCTTAACCATTATTTGCACATTACCCCTGGAGGGCTGATACGCCATCTCCACTCACCAGAATGCAGTTAACATATACTTTACCTTAAAGGCAAACTTTATTCAAATTACAGTCAGACCTTTTTATCCGTGGATACAAGCATCCACGGCTTAAAAGTGTTTTTAAAAATACAAATTCCAAAAAGCAAATCATGATTTTGCCATTGTATTTAATGGGACCTGAGCATCCATGGATTTTGGTATCGTGGGGACTCCTTGAACTAAACCCCAGTGGATACAACGGGCCCAGTGTACTACCAAGTACTAGAATAAGTTCTAGACTTCAGCTGCAATCCTTTTGAAATTTAAAGTCCATTTGCATATCAACAATATGACCCCATTCCTGTAAGGCCACAGACCTCTTTGTAGACTGGATTGATATGTTTTACCTCTGCAGTTAACAAAAAGTTCCTGATGCAAAAACATCGAGACTTCGAAGATTTTCATACAAGAGCTTACACTGGTAAAACACCAGTAAAATGCCAGTAAAACATTTAGGAAGTGCGTGTGTATGAAAGCCTGACACACTTCCTAAACGTCAAGGAATTATCCCCTCACCTCCAGCAGCCCTGAATCATTTGGGGAGTAGCCATTTCCCATTAATGGAAACTTTGCGATTCCCTGACATTTAAGAAGTGTGTCTTACATACACGTGCTTCCTAAATGTTTTACCAGTGTGTTACTGGCATTTTCCCAGTGCTTACCCCACGGTAAGCACTGGTATAAAAATAATCTTCTTGAGGAATCCATTGTCCTCTGCCTACAAATTGCCTTGTGACCTCACAGGAATTGCAAAAAGATTGCAAGATTGCAAGATTGCAAAAGAGGAGTCCTTGTTGATAATGCAAATAGGCTTTAAATTTCCTGAACTTTGAAAATCTCCCATTTGCCACATGGCCAAAGGAGAAGGGGCCAGCCTGCTAAAGATACCCTCCCTGTACCATCTTAACTAAGGACAGAAACAACAAAATGCAGGCATCTTACTAACATCCCCAATTTTTCTCCTGTTTGATACATACATCTTTGCCTGATGAAGAAGCCAGTGGAGCTATGAAAGCTTCCAAGTATATTGTGTATTTCAGTTGGCCAAAAAAGGTATCACTGTTTGGTAGATTTCTGTTTGAATTAGGGGTAGGAGAGAGAATACTGCACAATCCTCACACTGAGAGTTTTGAAAAATGAGAGAGGGGCCATCATAGGTTTTGGGTTGTTTGTTTTTTGGGTTTTTTTTATGCTAGCTATAATGTATGCTTGGAATCAACTACTTGTTGAGAAATTATAAATCACAATGGTTCAAAAGGGGAAATGGAGGCAAACAAAATTGTTAAGCAGATGGCATTTTTTTTCTTATAAGCAGGACCAATAAATTCAAACTTTAAATGCTGGTGTCTATAAGTAAAAGAAAGTAAATCCTCTTCATCAGCTCTTTGGTTTTGAGAGGAAAATTTAAATATATATCCTCTTAGAATCACAGTTATGCATTTATTATTTTCCTCAGCTGCATCAACATCTGCAAAGATGCATTGCGCAGATCCATTTAAAATTTCCCTATATAACCAGCTTTCTATATAACCATGTGCTAATCTCAACCAGAAGCTACGTCAATGATTATTTCTGCACTAAAATTTATGAGTGAATGTAAGGCTTCATTACTTACAGGAGAGAGAGGAAATCAATGCCAACAAAGCAAAGTAGGGATTTTCTGAGTCAAATCACCACAGGAAATTATTGGGATAATTGAAGATCCTGATTCAGCAGGCTTTTGTTTGGCTTTTGTTTTATGGTTCAACAATACATGATGAAGCCATTCTAACTGTTCAGGATTGTATCTAAGGATTGCATCACAAGATGGCTTGTTTACATGAACAAGCAGAACATACAAGAAGCAGCTGTTGTTAAGAAAAAACACATGCACAGATTTAACTTGAGGCCATTATCCTGAAGGCAGTTTACTGAAGCCAGAGTTAATGTAGGTTAATACACTCAGATCTGCATCACCAGTTTCTGCCTTGCCTCAGTCATTTTCAAAAATCTTCCTCTGTCTTAACAGATGTTTAGGTCTTAAAAGGTATATTCCATATTCCTTATGGCCCATTCTTGTCACGTTTGCGAGTTCATGGGGATGCCCATTGGGAAATGACGAATGGGAATTGCAGATTGCATTCCAGGGATGTAGCGGCCTGTTCCTTGAATGTAAAGTGTTATATGCCATCACCTGCCAGCAACATGCTTTTGCGTTCTATGTAGGACTAGCAAGCTAGTTGCTGTGTGAAAGAATAAGTGGACACAAACCTAACATCAGAAAGGGTAATATTTAAAACCCAGTGGGGAAATATTTCAACCTCCAACCAGGATATTTTATCACTGGCTGTAGTAGCCTCCTAGAATAAAGGCATTCTTTCCTGCATGTGAAAGTGCTAAATAGCAATGAATTAAGAAGTTTGGTTCTTTCACATGAGGATTAAATTGAGATAAAGGTGTGTGTTTTTTAACCACACTTTAGCAATGTTGGGATCAAGTTGTTCCCATTAGTAGGTGTTTTGTGAAAGACCAGTACCAACAACATATTTATCACTGCATGTAATTTACATGTTCCAGTTCCCTATAACCTCACTATATACAATCCCATCTGAGAAAATGGAGTACAACCACAAAAGCTTATGTCAGTCTTCCCAGCCAAGTGCCTTTAAAATACTCTATTTTGGATTACAGTTCTCATTAGCCTTTGCCAACATGTTCAGTGGTGAGAGATTACAGGGGTTGTAATCCAAATCACCTGAAAGTACAAGGTTGAGATGCCTGGTTTATATCACAGGAAATGTATTAATAATCCATTATGGTGCCACAGATCTCTTTTCTGGTGGTGACACAGTAAAACCCTAACAGAAGCTAATCTTCTAGAAACACTTTATCCAAGAAAGGCCTCAGCCTATAAAATGGAGAGCCAAAGCCAGACAGAATAAACAGAACTAGGTAAGATAGAAAGGTGGTCTGATTTTTTTTGTATGCTCCATATAGTAATAGTAATGTATTAATGCTTAGAAAGTAGGCCATTTGCATACAAAGTGAATAAATACAATGTAAAAGTGCAACAATATAAAAGTACTACATGAAATGAGTAGCATATAAATCTTGTATATAAAAAAAATCAACACAATTTAAATGCATAGAATATAAATAACAATGCTATGATTAGATGAAAGCATCATCTCCAAGACACCCTGTCTGCCACTGCTTTGCTCTTGTCCTACAAGAACATGCCCAGGGTTTTTTCTGATTTGAGTCTATCCATTTGGCATTTGGTCTTCCTCTCTTTCTATTCTTCCTCTCTTTCTACTGCCTTTACCTTTATTATTGTCTTTTCTAATGAGTCATTCCTTCTCATGATATACTCAAAGTACAACAGCCTCAGTTTGGTGATCTTGGCTTCCAGGGAGAGTTCAACCTCAATCTGATCTAGGGCCTATTTGTTTGTTTGTTTTGGCTGTCCATGGTATCCCCAGCACTCAACTCCAGCACCATACCTAAAAAGAATTTATTTTCTTCTTATTCACTTTCTACACTGTCCAGCTCTCACGTCCATGATGATGGGGAATACAATGGCTTGTAAGATTCTGAGTGCTCAGTTGTATATTTTTCCTCATTAGGATCTTTTCTACTTCTTTTCATATCTGACCTCCCCATTCCTATTCTTCTGATTTCTTAGCTGCAGTCTGTTCTGATCAATGTTTGATCCAAGGTACAGGAACTCTTTTACTAATTTGATTTCCTCATTGTCTAGGATGAATTTGTGTAGATCCTCTGTGGTCATTATTTTTGTTTTCTTTATATCCAGCAGAAAGCTTGCCTTTGCATTTTCTTCTTTGATCTTCTTTAGTAGTTGTTCCTCTGTGATGTTTTCTGCTAGTAGTATGGTGTAGTCTGCATATCTTAGATTGTTGATATTCCTTCCTCCTATCTTCATTCCTCCCCCTTCTGTGTCTAGTCCTGCTCTTTGTTTGATATTGTCTTCATAAAAGTTGACAAAGTAAGGTGATAGAATACAGCCTTGCCTGACCCCCTTGTCAATTAGGAACCATCCTGTTTCTCCATATTCTTTTCTTGTCTTAAGTATAGATTCCTCATCAGGACATGACATTCCCATGTCTTTAAGAGCCTCCCATAGTTTTTTGTGATCTATGAGTCAAATGCTTTGCTATACTCTATAAAGTACATACTGATTTTTTTTCTGGAATTATTTGATACACTCCATTAGTATGATTGCAGTGTGGTCCCCAGTGCCTCCTCCTTTTCTGAATCTTTGCTGAACCTCTTGAATCCATCTCTACATGTGTGGATGAAGTCTATCCTGTAAAATTTTGAGCATAATTTTGCTTACAATACCCATATAATATCAATATCAGACAGGAGATTTTTTAAAAATCTGAAACAGTAGTAGAATATAGATAAAACATATTAGATCACAGAAATTTAGTTGTAATTTAGAATAATCTTCATATTCTGGATTGTTTCATATCTTTAAACCTGTAATACAAGAAAAACCTTGTGAACATTCCAGGGAAGCTGTAAGAGAAAAGGTGTTACTGCTGCTTCTTTCCACTATCCTGGGCTTTCTCCCCTGAGTGACATGATTTGTTCCATTTTATTTTAGAACTGGAGACATGGGGAAAAGAAACACAAATCAATAGTGTGCTTCCTTTCTTGCTCTTTTTCTGTTAATATTTGAAGCAAGTCTGAGGGATCACCATTCTCCTTCGAATACCTGTCTCCATTTTATGCCACTCAGTTTCCTGCTACCAAGTGTGCTACCTGCACAAAACATTCAGCTCCTAATATATAAATAATTCTGTGAAACATCATAGAGCTCTACAACATTTCAAGTTCATTTCACGCCAGCAAAATGTATTTGTATTGGCCATTCGTTCTGTACTGTTTCCCACAGGTCTGTTAAGCTGCACAGGGAAAGAAACAGAATACAAGCCAATCAAAACACTACTTAAAAAGGTTTAAAGCTTACTATATTTTTGCTTGAGTTCCCAGAATACTAGAGGCATTCTAATTTTCATCAGTCACTGCAATGACAAATGAGAAGAGAAAATGGGGCAAACCCTCCAGCAAGACTTCACCAGCAATACCAGCAGATATCTAGAAATGAAGACTGAGAGTACCCCTTGTCACTGTACTAGAAAAAGAATTATGAAGTACAAGTTTGCTTTACAATTTATACAGGTCACTGAAACCTATTTTTACCGTGACACTAAATTTAAACCACATTGGAATATAGCATTGATTTCTTTTTTCTTTTTTTCTTCTTTTTTATCAGTGCACAGTCTCATCATATGTTCTATAACTTGCATAATATTTTTCATAATTCCTTTTTATTTTCATAATATACAGTATTACTACCTGGATTTATTTCTAGCCACTGCTACTGCTGCTATTATTATTTTATCTACCATTCCCCATAGATCAAGGTGGGGAACAGCAACAAATTAAAATACAACATAAAACATGAGTTAAAAATACACATCTGTTAAAACACACAGCATCAGTTTTAAAAAAAATAAGACAAATACATATTAAAGCAATCAAACCATATTTAAAAGTCATAATTTAACATTCACAGTTTAAAAATAATCTGGATTAGCCTGTTGGAAGAGAGACGTATTCACCTGTCCAATCATTCCACAGTCTAGGGACAACAAGAGGAAAAAAATCTCCTGACTGACAGTTGCCAGACTAGTCTGGCTGACTGGAGTAAATGTCCACCAGAGGACCAGAGTGTACAAGGCATTTTAGACAGAAGGAGGAGATCCTGGATTCAAACCATGTAGGGATTTAAAGACAACAACAAACACTTTGTACTTTGCCTAGAAATTAATTGATTAATCAATCTGGCTACCATGTTTTGAACTAATTTTAGGAGATTATCACATTGCTTTTAAAGTGCCTTATCTCAGACGGGATAAAGGCGCATTTAATTTTAAAACCGGGTGTTATCATACTCACCAGTGGCCAAGCAAATGCAACCCGAATACAGCCCAGATCCTAGCCACACTTATTCATCAGCTTTTCAAAAAAGGTAAAATCTCATTTTTGAAAAGCTGCTGGATAAGTGCAGCTGGGATCCGGGCTGCATACGGGTTGTATTCGCCTGGCCACCGGCGAGTGCAATAACACTCAGTTTTAAAATTAAATGCACTTTTATCCCATCAGGAGTAAGGATCTTTAAAAGTAAAGTGATAATCTCCACAGTCTTTGAAATTGGTACCAATATAATCAAATGTACAATTTATTGCAAGTTGATCCTTGAAATTAACAATGCATGCACTACTATCTTTAGGTCCTCCAGCTCTAGGAAGGGTTGCAGCTGGCATAGCAGCCAAACTGATAGCAAGCACTCCTGGCCATCACATCCATCTGCACTGTCATTTGGAGTGATGGATCCAGAAGCACTCCCAGGCTATGAATGCAGTCTTTCATGATAAGTGTAACCCATCCAAGACTGTTTGACACATCTCCAAATTCAGTTTATTACCCTTGACAGTATGCACCTCCATCTTGTTTGGATTCAGCTTCAGTTTGATTCTCCTCATCCAGCCCATTACTTCCTCTAGACATTCATTCAGACACACACTATCCTCATCTAAGGCTGTTTTTGAAGGCATGGAGAAATATATTTGGGTGTATTTGGGTGTCGTCAGCATACTGATAGTACACATATCCCATGCCTCCAGATGATTTCTCCCAGCTATTTATTTTTAATAGCTGCAGGGATAGAATGGCACCATATGGTATACTATACAACAGTACCTTTTTTGAGGTGCAGCTGTCTTCATCAGAGAAGATGCAAGACAGTTTGAAAGAGAGAAAGCTGTATAAATCCTGGCAATGTTTGAAGGTGTAATAATTTTTTGCTGCTTTGCCATTTTTTCCCCTCAACTTTATGCCTTCCAAGAAGGAAAGAAATATTTCTAGTAGATATGGTGTGAAAGGAAGAATGAAAGAAAGAAGAAAGCAGTGACTGAAAGGCAAATTGCTAAATTGCTCCAAATACCAGATTTTTAAAAATAGAAATCAAAATGAGCTGACTGTGGGAATGTAACATCACCAAGAATGATAGATACTGGTGTATATTCAATCTAAATTTGAAAGTGTGGGATGACAACATTTATTTTGTAGCAGGATCCACAACAAAACTATCTGACACTGGGTTCTCTTTTGCTTTCGTTTCTATATTCAAACAAAATTGGAAAGTGTGAGATGACAAAATTTATTATTTCAGAATCCACAACAAACTATGCTTGACACTTTGGGTTCTTTTTTGCTTTTTACTTCACATGAACAACATTCACATTTGTCCGCAAACAGCACAGGGTGGTTCTGAGGTCCTTTTAGTGATGTTTCTAGCTAATACATCCTTCAAAAGAATGGGTCATAACACCAATACTTTCGGAAACAGTCACTTGCCCCTTCTTCAGCCTCTCAAAGCACAGGAAACCAACCACAAGACATGAAGCATTTTCTCCATTTTCCTTCACAGGCCTTTCCTCATATAAACCTTTTATCATCTGTCACTAGTAAAAGATGCACAAGCAGGAGGAGATAATGCAAATACCCAAACACTGTCAGTTCAAATGTTAGCAAATGCCTGCTTTGGGATGATGAAAAAGCTTCTCTTGTATTGAAACGTAAATGCCAACATTCTAACTGGGAAAAAAGCAATATTTTAATCCTCACTTGAAAGATCACATTAAATCGGCTGAAACCAGACATGCTTATGTGGTATCTATGATAGGAATGGGGGTTAGGTGTAGAACGAGGAAGCCAACAGGTCCTCCAGAGTCTGTTTGCCTTGTCATCTTTCCTATTCAAAGATTTGCCATTGGACATAAAGATACAAAGGGGTATGAAACAGAGAAACATGGAAAAATCTTAGTCTGCTTTTTAAGAGCAGCCTAAATATAATCTAAGCCTAGCAACAGAGTTTTCTTTATAAGTAGGCTATATGGTGAAGATACTGTTTTGTCCATAGCATGATAATCTATACTACCACATCTGTTGCAATCTAATATATTAGCCCTAGCACCAAAATAAGTGAATAGCTTCAAAGCCAACAGCAATTTCCATTAAACACTCTATTTTACAGGACTCAGAATTTGAGAGTCTCTCAAATTTATCAACTAGAATTTTATCTTTCCAATTGTCACTTCGCCTCCAATGTATTTTTCGATCACAATGTTACATTCAAATTGTAAAAAAGGAAGAAATGAAAGAATAACAGCACAAATTGTAATTTGTTACAATTTTCTATAAGGTGTGGTGATATTTCCCCATTTGTTTTATTCTGTTTTACAAGTCTGATGTCCTTAAAACTTTCCTTAGGAATACTGAAGTAAATGTTTTTGAAAATTTCTAAAGTGTTAATTTTGTACTTCAACTATTAATCATTTAGCTAACATAGAGATTTTTCTTTGGAAGTTTATCCAACATCTCATTCAGTATACAATATACTCATAGTCTAGTATGGACAGTACATAAAGTTCAGTTTCTTGTATGTGTTATTAACAGAATCCCTTTCTGACTAAAGTTATCAGAGATGATTAATAGTTAATACACAGATAATGGCCTGAATCCTATTGCTTAGTCTCCAGCCATTTACTAAATTATTGAATCAACATTTACAGTGATCCTCTTGCTTCAACAGGTCTGCTC
This sequence comes from Urosaurus nigricauda, assembly GCA_034509955.1. Classification (NCBI taxonomy): domain Eukaryota; kingdom Metazoa; phylum Chordata; class Lepidosauria; order Squamata; family Phrynosomatidae; genus Urosaurus; species Urosaurus nigricauda. Next base: position 136,126,170 of record JAOEGL010000005.1, on the reverse strand, counting down.
TTGTCTGGCCTATCAACAGGATTTAGGCTAACTCTTATTATTTTTATTCTAATGAGCTATATTTCACAGTGAAAAACGACCCTGTTTCCCCAAAAATAAGACATCCGCAAAAATAAGACCTAGTAGAGGTTTTGCTGAATTGATAAATATAAGGCCTCCCCCAAATTTAAGACCTAGCAAAGTTTTTGTATATAAATATATATTCAGTTTATAATAAATGTTCATTTTTTATTTTTTATTTTATTTTTTTGGTTTCACAATAAATGTGAATTCTTCGTTATGGAAAAAATAAAACATTCCCTGAAAATAAGACCTACCACATCTTTGGGAGCAAAAATTAATATAAGACACTGTCTTATTTTCGGGGAAACACGGTAGGCCATGTGTGGCCAAGCAATATCAGAGTATGATGAAGATGGCAAAAATATTAATGAGGAAAAACATATAAGCTAGGAGAGGCTTCAGCAGTTTGCTTTTGCCTCAGCCTATTGGGAAAGACAAAATTTCACAACCTCCTCTCTTTTCTCTCTGATGAGTTAATTTAGTACAAATCACTGAGAACAAAGTGATGAAGCTGGAGGAGAAGAGAGAAAGTGAGACATTTTAAAACCATGGGATAACAGAGGATTAATCAGGACTGTCCTTGCCAAATTGGGGAGATCAAAGGGTATGTGTGATCTATAAAATACAGTTGTTTCCTCCATATCCACGGATTCTGCATCCATGGATTAAATCATCCACTGCTTTAAAATATATTTCTTTAAAAATCTAAAAAGCAAATTTTGATTTTGCCATTTTATATAAGGGACACCATTTTACTATGCCACTAAATATGGTGAAATAGGAAGCATCCATGGATTTTGGTATCCATAATGGGGCCCTGAACCAAATCCCAGTAGATACCAAAGGCCCACTCTGAACTGGTTGCATGTCCAACTGATTGCCTATTCATAGAACTGTTTCTCTTGGTAACAGTCTTTCAATTGTTAAATTCTGATACCACCACCTGCACAAGACCTTTGAAGAGCAATCATTACAGTTTGTAATCAGTTTGACCTTGCAAAATATACCTTTCCCCTAGTTAGTGGCTAGCATCTCAGGGCTCTCTGTGGTCCTATGTCTGTGTGTCTCTTTAAACAAGGTCTCAAGGACCAACTACACTACTCCATCAAGCTAATCTCGCTCCGCTGTTTGCTGTGTCCTCCCCCGCCAACAAAAATATGGAGTGAATAAAGAGACTATCTCTGTATATCTTTAGACTTCTACACTATTGTTAGCATTCTGTTAGTGACAACCATATAGGTAAGTGTACATTATGTCCCTTTTGGATGTATGCACAGGAATATTGTCTCTTGTCCTTGCTTTCTGTCCAAACCTTCCCTTCTCCAGGCAGCTGTTAACTATCTAGAGGAGATTCTGGAGGATGGAGAGAGTAGAAAACTAAAACCATGAAAATGTAGCTCTTCTGGGCATTACAAAAACAATTTGTAAAGTTAAAATCATTACAATTCATTAAAAGAATATACACAAACCATGTGAAAGAACAAAACACCATTAAGAGCCCATCTTAGTCAATTTCTAACAGTCTGACAGATTAAGAGTGTTTTTGCTTGGTAGTGAGAGGAAAGCAAGGAGAGAACAATGTCAGAGACTCTAAACTCCAGGACTCAAACAGGCAACTGACATGTTATGAAATCGTGGTCTTTGGCCCACTCTCTTAAGACAGAAAGCACATTTTTCATCTTGTGCACCTCCCTTACTTTTCTTTGTTTCAGTGCCTCAAGTACAAGGGTCCAATACAAAGGAAAGCTGAAGAATTTGAAGACAGTGAAATGGTGACTCAAGTTATTCTAGCAGCTGACAAAAGCTTCACTTATCATTTTGTTGTCTTCATTCAGCATGCTTTGTGAGACACTGTTTCCAGAAGGGTGATGTGGTTCTCCAACAGTACCCCAAAACTGATGATGTCCATCAGGAAAAACACTTGGAATGTGTCTGGAGAAAGTTATCAAATGCTGGGTTTGCTCTTCTCATGCTTCCCGAGTACAGTTCATTTGCTCTAGCCAAACACAGAACAGCTGCGGGAAGATCTGTCCAAATATCTGAATGGGCATGACCTCATCGATGGCATGTTGCTTCAAGTTGTTCAACAGCTGCTGACATCCATCTGCCACCTGGCAGATGCTGACTTACCTTTATGGTGTTGACTGAGTGAGGTTTACTGCCTGGAAAATTAGCAGTTTAGTAGCAATGGAAGGCTCCTGTCCCAGGTACCATATATTAAGGATATGGCTTTATTTGTTTTTCTTTTTTATTTACTTGTAACCTGCCTTTCTTCCAATATAGGGTCTCAGCGTAGCTTTCTCTTGTCTCCTGGAAGATGTAACAATGAGGATTAAGAAATAAATTACCCTGGCTTAACATCAAGCAGAATGATTCAATTCTGTTGACCATCTATACAACAGCAAGGAGTGGTACAGAATATCCACAAGGTAAAGAAACAGGCCAGCATGGTGTAATGTTTTGAGTACTAGACCACAACTCTTGGGACCAGGGTTTGGATCCCCAGCCACCCATAAAAACCCACTGGGGAGCCTAGTCAAGTCACACACTCTCAGCTCAGAGGAAAGGAAAGGCAAACCCCCTCTACAAATCTTGGCAAGAAAACCCAGTGATAGGTTCTCCTTAGGGTCACCATTAAGTCAGAAATGACTTGAAGGCAAACAACAACTTTTGCAAGACACTGACATATACCCAATGAAGCCTATCATCCAGTGCCCAGCAACTATCTGTCCTGAGAGACCAATGGTGAACAAGGTATATTCCACTATGCAGCCCCCAATGTTGTTATTGTGCCTCTTCATTCTTCCAGACTCCTGAGACCACCTTTTTTTTTTTAAGGGAAATGAACAGGGTGAATCAATTCACCTAAAAGCCTCTACAAGCAGCAATTCACCTTTTAAATAGGTTGCAGTCCCTGTATACTGTTTATCATCCTCCTTTAGGGTATTCCAAGGTGTTGGAAAACAGTTTATTATCAAAATCTGTTCTGTCATCTGTAGTTCATGCCTTGATTTATTATTATTATTATTAACCTTTATTTATATAGCGCTGTAAATTTACACAGTGCTGTACATACAATCATAAATTAGACGGATCCCTGCCCTCAGGCTTACAGTCTATCTGTGACAATTGATCTTAATCAGAGCAAATTATATCTTCTCACTTATATCACGAGATATTCCTTCAGGCTTATAGCAACCAGTAATTAAGTGTACCTACATTCTGCTGATGTCCAGAAGACTTCAGTATACAGTTTGATGAAAATCTGATGAAAGATTCTAACTGTTTTGCAAAATCAATCCTACATCTACCAAACTTTATGACATTTATCAACATAGGAGATAAATTATTTATTTCAGTTCATTCTAATTTGGGAGATGATTATGCTGGACTCACCTTTAATTTCAAAGACTGTACTTGAATCCTTGATAGATAGACAGACTGAGAGGTAGACCGACAGACAAGAATATTATTTTAGCTGCATGTCAGCCCTTAAATTTAAGAGTAATTTGAAATCTGTTTTGAACAGCCAGTAGTTATGCTATCTCATATTCAAGTTTCTTTGTGGTTTTTTGAATGAATTCCACTTGCTCTTGCCAACTTTTTTTCCTTTATCTTAGCTTACCATTGGTTACACGGAAACTACATCTGATTTTCATTGCCTAGCCCTTTTTTGAATCACAATGCAATTAGTAACACAAGCTTGGCAACAACAGCCCAGTGTCCAAGGGCAGAGAGCACCTGCAAGTCCAAAATAAGTCTTACATATTTAAAGCTTTCCACTTTTTCATCATCCCTTTTTTAATATCAATGTAAGATGAATATGTAAACCCCTTCATTGCAAGAGCAACACCCAATATCATAAATAGGAACTTAAAAGAGGATTCAAACTGTGAGGAAATTAAAAGTTAATGAAAATGCAATAGACTATTTGTTCTTAATCCAGAACAGGAGTGAAATCTAACATCTTAATTTCACTCTGACAACCACTGCATGAAGCCCAGGCTGTCCCCATACCAAGCTGCTCTTGAGAAATAAATAATAGATTTTTAAATTTAGTTTGGTTCATACTTATAGTAAGATAATCAGAGTCCATTTGTTTGTGTTAGTTAGTTAGTTAGTTAGTTAGTTAGTTTTTGTTTGTTTGTTTCATATGCCATCTTTCTCCCACCTTTGTACCAATATGGGACTTAGGGTGGCTTGCAAATTTAAACAAAAAATATTAAAACAAAATATAATTAAAAATATGGATCATACAAAAGTCTATTAAAATCATACTAAAAACATAAATTTAAAACTGTTTTTAAAAATCAATTTAAATATAATAATCGTGATGACAAATGTGTGCTCCCTTTTTATAGTTAATGTCCCCATATTTATTGGACCCCATGATAAAATTCATCCTGATCAACTCATGTTTAGTAGCCTTGTTCTACTAGAGAACAAATGTGGCATAATCATACAGGGTGGAAACTGCAATGAACAGCAAGCATGCAAATGACGGAGGATGGAACAGATGAAGGATGCTCGCCTTGTGCTGTGTCAGATCAGAGAGGTATGTGTTTGGGAAAGAAAAGCCAGGCTGTGCAGAAACTGTTATCACACTGCACTTTTATAGCACTATTGTTTCACTTTAACTGCTATGGTTGTCTCCCTAAATGCAAATCTCAAGATTCCACAGGAGGAAGCCACAGCAATTAAATGGTATGTAAAAGTGTAGTGAGATCTTCAGCATAAGGCATGAACAGTGGGAATGGCATGGAGAAGAGGAGAAACGGTTTATAGTCAAACAGAGGAAGGGAGAGGGCAGGCAAAGAAAAAAGCAAAACAAAGTGGTCAGCCAGAAAAGACCTCTAAAGAACTAAGGTGAAAACCTAAACAGGAGAAAAAGTGAAGGAATTAAAAGAAGCATACTCATATTACCAGAGAAAGACAACAACCAGGAAACACATGGACAACAGAGGAGTCAGGGGAGGTGAAAAATACAATGAGTTTTCAATGTAAACACAATTGGCACAATTGACACAATGGGGGGGGGGTCCCCCTATTTTTGAGTTTAAAGCTAATATTATGGCACTGTTCTCTAAATTTCCCATCTCAAGCACAGATCAAGACATATCCATGCCCTCCCTCCAGTCCATCTGCGTTGGTCCTGGCCCCAGAGGGAGAGAAGAACCACTGGACCTCACCCCCTTTCCCATCACCTTCCCCTCTTCCTTTTGCGTTGTCTCTTTTAGACTGTAAGCCTGAGGGCAGGGATCCGTCTAATTTAAGATTGTAGGTACAGCACTGTGTAAATTTACAGCGCTATATAAATAAAGGTTAATAATAATAATAATAACAACAACAACAACAACATATACTTCCTTGTAAGGCCAGTCACCAGAAAAATCAAGAGCAAAACCTTCTTACTACACTGCACCCCTCCACTGTCACATTTCTATAGGGTTGCCATAATTCTCTACCTCCAAATCAAGACAAAATGTAGAAAAAATTTAAGACAAAATTTAGGCCAAAATGTAGGACAAATGTAGAAAGAAAATTAGGCCAAAATGTAGGACGTTCAAGAAAAATGGAGGACACAGCCAACTAAAAGCCAGACATTAATTTTAAAAAAATAATATAAATTTTTATATTATAGAGATCTTGTTGAATCTCTGATACTAAACTATCTCTGATACTGAACTAGCAGTGTCTAAGTGGTTTACAACTGTAAGCTACTTGCTCCCAACAATCTGGGTACTCATTTTAGCAACCTCAGAAGGATGCAACCTTGAGTTAAGCTTGAGCCCTTTTGCTGGTCTTGAACTCACAGCCTTATGGTTTTGAGTGAGTGGCTGCAGTATAGGCATTTAACCACTGCTCTACAAAATTCTAAGGTCTCCTCAGGGCATGTCAAAACCTGCTATGTTTTTCTTCCCCTCCAACTGCCTCCATCCACCAGTCCTTTCTTTGATCCCAAAACTTTAATTTAATTAAACCTATCACTACTACATCTTGATGGGATTTCAGCTTGAGCCTCTCTGCTGAATTCTGGAACATGCTAATAACTTTTCTTTGATTCCCAGATGCCAGTCTTTCCTTCTCAATCTATCCTCCAGCTCTTTACCTCATTTCTCACTAAGCAAAGTCATTATACTTAGTGATGGCATTTTTAGATATTCCTTTAATGGACCATTTCTTGCAAATAATCTGTCATTACTTATCCCGTTGTGTGGTCTTCACTCATGATTGAGTACAAAATGCATATTTCTGCAATCATGCAGAACCATGCACTCTTATAACTCCTGTACCTCTGAGGGACTTGACAGTTAATTTGATTTTAAACCAAACATCCAGGAGATCCTCACTGAGAAAGTGAAAGCATTGTTTTGAATTATGGATTTGGACTACTCTTTCAATGAAACTATGTTTTGCTTTATTTGTTCCTGCTCTGTTTAGTAGACCAAGAGAACACGTTACAGCAATGGATTGGCCTCACATACTCCTGGGATGAGAAGGTGACAAAAGTTCTGAAAGGCCAATCTATTAGAGCAAGGCACAAAACAGCATAAAACACTGGGGACAGAAGATGTCAATCATTCAAATAGGCATTATCTCTGTACATTCCATGTGAAACACTTCTTGCCCCAGTCTACCGATATATCATCTTCAGCCCAGCCACTGACAATTTTAGGACCAACTTGAATGTTTACACTCCTTTCTAACTTCAGTGTGTTCTTTAGCCTCCAAAGTTTTATTTCTTTCTATTCATAATTTACAAAGACAGTACAGTATGTGCTTTTCTTATCCTCCTTCTGGCTAAAAAAATGACGTTGAATGTTCAAACTTGAGTCAGCTATCCTGCGTAGCTTAAAAACATTTACAATATTTTGAACTCCTTTCACACAAAAAAACAAGCCACATTTGAGTCTTACTGTACATTTGAGAGGAAACTAAATATTGTGGATAATGCATGGTGATGGTGTGTTGGAATGTGATGTGTGCACTTTATTTTATTTTACCTTAAATTAGGTGAATATGGCTACATTCTAGGCATATTAATCAGAAAATAAGGACTCATCTCCACTACAAATTAAACTTGATTGGGCAGCCTTTCTGTCCATTCAAGAATTTGAAGAATTGTAGTCATTTCCGCAGGAGTGATCTCAACAAATGACCAGCTATATTTATCAAGGCTCATTGTAGGAAATAATGAAAGTTAAAGTAGCTCAATAATAATAATAATAATAATAATAATAATAATAATAATAATAATGTTTATTTATAGCCCGCTCCTCTAATAAAATACTTGGAGCGGGGTACAATATATGTTTGTCATGTAGCTATGCTGTTTGTCTCACTGAAGTCAGTTGGATAATCTTAGTAGGTCAGTAGGATTGCTTAGTAGGTTTGATTACTGCTACAAACTCTACCTTTTAGGAAAACACTGAATTTATTTTACCCTGGCTGTTCATTTTGTCTCCTTAGGAAATTTCAGCTGAAGGAGGAACTTTAATTTTCTTTTCTTTCTTTTAACCTTTTAAGCCATGAAACTGTGTTTAACCTCAAGTTCTTTCATTTTAAAACGAGAGAAAATGTGTGGGTTGGTAGGTGTGGGGGGGTGGGGAGAGGTTAGCAAAACCACAAATTAAATTTAGTCAAATATTTCCATTAGTTTATAAAGCAAACACTTTAAGTTTATTTCTCTTTCTGTTTTTGAAAGTGAATTTAGAACTCAGAGCACACTGGCTGGTATGGAAGAGTAATCAGTCAGGGAGAACAAATAAATTTTGTCTCTGCCTCTGTTAGTTGGGAAAATAATTGAAAGCATGAGTGCTTATGTGGTTCCTCTAAAACTTCAAACATGTTCATAATCAAGAGAAAAAGGAATGCCATCTGTTTGCTGTTAGGATCCTGTCCTAGATTTTCCTGTTTTTTTCTCCCACCGATACCAACAAGGAGAAGTTGTCAGCTCTTTCTAAGGAGCATTACATCTCTCACACTTTAAAATAATAATTAAGAAGTATGGATCCTCACGCAGTATCAACTCAGCTTCCAAATATGTGAGGATCTTGCCAGCTTAAGTAAGCATCTATCTTTGTTTCCTCTTGTCTTCTAGAGATGGCTGTTTATTTATTTTTCTCAATAACCCAACAACACACATGCAGTATGGAATGCAGAACCTGAATGGAATGGTCACTGTTTTTAAGGGAAGAAATGAGATGTTGGGGGAAGAAGAGAGAGATACTAGCAGACGTCCCTCAGGTCCAAACAGCTCAGGCTAGGGACTGGAATCTGGACAGGGCAAGGAGGGAAAAGGAAGTGATTGTTAAAAGCAAAGCCACTGCAATTACACAAATGGTTCCTGCTCTATAATGAGGGCAAGATGTAACAATGTGTTGGGTGAGGACCATGTCTTTGAAGCAACTACAGCTCCGAAATTATAATATCCCAAGGTAGATGTGCTGGTAATGGATGTATGCTTTGCCTGGCTTTGGCTATTCATCTCAAGAGGCGATTTACAAGGTGATAAAAGGTTCCAGTGCTGCAAAAGGTACTTTGGGCTGTTAAAAAGCAGGGTTTTTATGGCCGTTTCTCCTGTACAATACATGTTGTTTCATTAATCAAACACTTATACCATTAGAAAACCCCAAGCCTTTTTCATTGGTGGAGCAACAGGTTTTACTACCATGAAATAGCATTAAAAGCCACAGAATTTCTCCGTAAGCCTCAGTAATGATTGTAACGGATTGACTGTGGCTCAAGGCGGAATGGTATATCTATTAGCAGTTGCCTCTTGGTGAACTCTGGTGAACTCTACTCAATTCCTAGGGCCAAATAAGAGTGTATGCAAGGACATGGCAGCCCCGGGGTATGTGGCTGGAGATACTACTGAAACTGTTCCTAGAAGCTCTAATTAACATCAAGTCAGGTTTAGCAATGCAACTATCATGCACAGAGTACAGCTGAAGTAGACAATGGCTATTAAAAAAGGGACAATACAACATACAGTGTCAGACACAATAGCAATTATATTTCCCGTGGACTCCAATAGCCTTAGTACAAGGGATAACTGAGAGTAGCTACCTGTGCCTAAATACCCTAAAAGAACTAAGCTACATTTGACTTTGGAAGCTAAGCAGGGTCAGTCTTTGCTAGTACTTAGATGGTACATTGCCAATGAATACCAGGTGCTATAGGCTATATTTCAGAGGAAGAAACTGGCAAAACCACCTCTGACTATTCTAAGGAAACCCCATAAAATCCTACCCTGTTTCCCCGAAAATAAGACTTCCTCTGAAAATAAGACCTTGTAGAGCTCTTGCAGTATTGCTATATATATAAGGCCTCTGTTGAAAGTAAGACCTAGCAAAGTTTTTGTATATAAATATATATACAGTATATAATAAATGTTCATTTATTTATTTATTTTGTTCAACAATAAGTGTGAATTCTTCATGGAAAAATAAGACATCCCCTGAAAATAAGACCTAGTGCATCTTTGGGAGCAAAACTTAATATAAGACACTGTCTTATTTTTGGGGAAACATGGTATAAAATTCTTGGGGTCCTGGGGCCCCAACCAACAGCTCAAACTTCTTTTCTTTCCTCTCAGCATCACCTGCTTATATTAAAACTGAATTTTGCTCTTGCATTTTCACCTAGTCTGGCACTGGAGCATTATGAATTAACTGTCCTTCAGTCTGAAGGGTGTGAGTGCATGAATGTATGCACATATTTATTTGTAATATTCAGAATGCAGGATTTGAATTGGAAACACTCAAAACCTCACTCAGCCACAAAGCACATTTTAATATCAGAGCCTGAATAAAGCCGTGCTGTTGATTCCTAATCTAATCCTTGCGATTCAAATATCCATATCAATAATTTCTATTTAAGCAAGCATACATTTTAAATTCAGTCAGCCCACTGCTCATTTTACAAGGAGTCCCAAGCTCTGGTCTCTCAAAAGAGAGAAAACTTGTGGCCAATGGCCACAGATACTGCTTTCTCCACACCTCTCTGTAGATTTAAAGCAGGGGCGGAAATTGTGCGTCCCTCCAGATGTTGTTAGACATTTGAGCATAGAAACGAACTAGGTGATCTTAGCATTGACTTAACATTGAGCTACGGCAGTTAAAGTCAGACTGTATTATTTCTGCAGTGCAGATGCAGCCTGGGTGACCTCAAGCACAGTCACACTTTCTCAGCCTCTGAGGATGGCCATGGCAAACCCCCTCTGAAGAAACTTGCCAAGAAAACCCTATGAGAGGTACACCTTAGAGTTGCCATAAGTCAAAAATGATTTCGAGTCACACCACAACAAGAACAACAAAAGTCAGAGCTTAGATAAGTTGTTTTGGGTGCACAATTCTCAGACTCTCCCTGTTAGCATGACCAATGAGCATGCTGTCTGAAGGGTGCTGGGAAGTATAATCCAAAAATATCTTTTCTAAGGTCTGTTGGAAGTCCTAACTCTGCTTCATCAGCTAATGTAACAAATACTGTATCAGCCAGTTCTAATTCCTAGTTACAGAAGAAATACATTTGGCTGCAACTTCAGAATTCTTGCCTGTAACTGTAGAGTATCTATTTTGTTTTGCTGAACTTTCTGTGAGCAACACTGCAGCAGTTGTTTATTTAGCGTCTAAAAGATATGGAGGTTAACCCCCATTTGAGATAGAAAGATGTCACATTGTTTGCCTAGGACCACCCAGAAAAGTTGGATGGAGGATGAGAACTGGTTGCTTTTTAAACACTAGTGTAGCTGCCTGCCTGCTTAAAGAAAAAAAAATGTAACTCAAAAAGGAGGTTTTTTTTTAGAAGTTTGGTGGTGTATGTGAAGAGAGACCAGAGTTATGAATTATGATTTAGCAACTTAGTCAGTCCAAGAGAGAAAAACTTGTCTCTTATATCCTGATGGTATTTCAGATAAAATACTAGAGAATGCTGTGCCAGTCTTCTTGATAAACTGAGTGCTGAAAAAGCCCTGAATGCAAAATTATCTAGCAAATGATAAATCTGCTGTAATAAATTTTTTAAAAGGCAAAAAAAGTAAGAAAAAGAGTCCAGAGACAATGCTATCACTGTAAAGTTCAACTTTCCTTTAAACTCTTTGCAACTTTTTTAAAAAGAAGCTTAGCTCATTTCTAGGCATTATAGTCTTTCATTCATAATATGAACCTGTATTAGGAATGCCAACAACTCTTGCTTGAAAATGATTAAGCCATTTATTTATGATCTGAGGTCTGGATCATTCCTTTCTCAAAGAAGGTAGACAACAGATAAGCAAATATGTTAAATGATAAACCAAAGGTTGAAAACAACTAGATTTTTTTAAAAAAAAAAATTACACTTGTCTCTCCACATTTGCAGCTTTGACTTTTGTGGATTTGATTATTCAAAGATTTTATTAATATGTCATCTCTAGGAATATCTAGCTGCTCCAGCACATCTCTATGGTCAAATTTAACCAAAAGTTGCACTGAAGGACCTAGAGATTTCTAGAGAGAACACCCCACTAGGCATTTGTAGCTCCTCCAGTGCAATTTTATGGTCAATGTCTGGCAGATGTTGACTACAGAGTTGCACTGGAGGACCTAGAGATTCCTAGAGAGTTGTTACCTCGGGTAGAAACAGTGTTTTTGTTATTTGTGTTTTTTCCACATTCACAGGGGTCCTGTACCCCTAAGCCCAGCAAATGTGGAGGGACAAGTGTAGTTCTTTTTTTCCCCCGAATAGCTTAATATATAATGAATTACAAATGTACTTTAAAAAGGAATTAAAACATCATTAAACAAGAAGGTGGGTGGGAGACATGTGATTTGCACCCCAAACTGGGTTTTTGTATCATTTAAATTTTCTTAAATAACTCAAAAGGAACTATTTTAGTTTATTTAGCAAAATAGCAAAGCAGAGAGTTATTTTGAAATTATAACTACAGCTATGCCAGTGAGCTACTCCTGCACCTTGGGGGTGTAACTTTAAGTCACAAATTACATTTGAAAAGTGACTTTCCTAGTTCTGTTTCAGATCAATGCCTTGAAAAACACCAAATAAAATATGACACTGGCTGCATTAAAAACCAAACGCAGATTTCATTTTGAAGAATACAGGGCCCCTAGCTCTTGTAACTCTAGGAGTCCCTCAAAGGCTGTCATCATGAGACACAATAAAATATTAGCTATTAGCTACAAGCCACAGGTGTGCCTTTGCTCCAGCAGTCCTCACATCCAAGTTGTAATGTTTTGAGTACCAGGCTCACCCCATACTTGACCTATTTGCTCTGAGCCTTCTTTCATAAGGGACAGCTGTACTTAAATTCCACATTCCTAATCTGCAATCTGAGAGGGCTGGTTTAATCAGATAAAATAGGGATTTTGATCCTCTGTACTTCACCCACATATTTATAAGTACATTTTTGACCCAAGAGGAACACTGAAAACTTGCTTTATTTTTACAGAAATGGCAGTAAATTACAATAATATTGATGCATACCTCCATTGGTGATTTCATACTTTCCCTCCCCCATGCATTTTGCTCATTCATTTCATCACTTCACTTTTCCAAGGATCTCCCTGAATCTTTGTAGTAGTAACAGTAATTTACAAAGTAGTAGTAGTAATTTACAAAGAAAAGAATAAATTGATCAGAAATAAAAAAGGTAAATAAATAATGTAGCTGGAGATTCATAGCATGTGTATTTCTTAACCATCCCAAGACTTAATTTTGAAAAAAAAAAATTCAAATGAAACCAGTCTTCTGAATGTGGGCATTGCAGGGGAGGAATAACTCCACCTTATCAAACCACTTTGAGTGAAGCAGAATTCTGTCAGGACTAGGGTTGCCATGTGGAATAGAAGACCAGGCTTCTGCACCTTTAATAGTTGTGCAGAAGAGGGAATTTCAGCAAATGTTTGTCACACAGACTCCAAGTACTGAAATCCCTTCTTTATCACAACCTTTAAAAGCAGGAGAGCCTTATGCTGTATTTTCCCTGATAACATCTGACTAGAGTGTTCCAGTCTCTCACTTGAATTAGCTTCACCTTCTATAGGTTCAAGCTCAAATAATCCTGATTCCATTTGGGAGAGGGCACATGTCTTGGCACATGTACTCCCAAATTCTGTCTCTTATACCCCAACTTTATTTATTTATTTCATGTGTATGCTTCCCAGAGTGGGACTGAAGGCAGGGCTCCTAAGGAATCAATTAAATTGTTGTTGTGTGCCTTCAAGTTTCCAACTTAACAGCAATCCTAAGGGGCTTTCTTGGCAAATCTCTTCAGTGGGTGTTTACCATTGCCATTCTCTGAGGCTGAGAAAGTGTGACTTGCCCAATGAGTTTCCATGGCTTCAAACCTTGGTCTCCAGAATCATAGCCCAGCACTCAAATCACTTTGCTCTGCTGGTTCTCTTCAATTAAATATGATAAAGGTCAATGCGGTTCTAGGCTGCATCAGTAAAAGCATAGTGTCTAGATCAGTGGTGGCGAACCTATGGCATGTGTGCCCTCTGGGGCACACAGAGCTCTCTCTGTGACCACAGGGCCTCTTCTTCCTCTTCCCTTCAACTGCCTCCCGTGTGTGTGTGTGTGTGTGTGTGCACGCGCCTCCAAGTCATTGCTTGGGACCATAAGGTGAAACCATCATGGGCCAAGATTCATCAGAAGGGGATTTCCATTGCCTCCTCTGCAGCTGAAAGAGCATGACTTATGTGTGTGGTGCTCTCACGTTGTTTCCAACTTATGGCAATGCTAAAGTGAAACTATCATGGTGTTTTCTTGGCAAGTTTAATCGGGGGGGGGGGTGCTATTGCTAGCCTGAGATTTCAAGAGTCTGCCTTGGGTTTTTTCCCCAAAAGTTCCACCCCACAGAAGTACTGCCCCTAGAAGACAGACTTCCCACCCCTAGAAGTCCTACTCCTGGTGAGACCCAGTGCGGGAACGCCACTGAGTTTGGACACTCCTTCTCTAAAAGATTCGCCATCACTGGTCTAGATCGAGGGAAATAATAGTACCACGTTATTCTGCTTTGATCTGACCTCACTTGGAATACTGTTCCAGTTCTGGGCACCACAGTTCAAAAAGGATATTGACAAGTTGGAGCATATCCAGAGGAGGGTGCCCAAAATGATGAAGGATCTGGAAATCATGCCTTATGAGGAGAGACTTGGGATATTATTGCATTTCAATTCCTGCTGGGATAAACACCAGAAAATCCCATTCTTGAAAAGCTGTGGGAGAAGTCCAGACATGATACAAGCTGCCTACTTCCCAGCCATGGAGCGGTATGATAAGATCCATCTCTTACAGTTACAACCTATGTGTATACCAGTGGGAATGGTAGGTGTGATAATCTCCTTAGGGAACTGGGTATGTTTAGCCTGGAAAAGAGAAGGTTAAGAGGCGACATGGTTTAAATTTTTGAATGGATGTCATACTGAGCATGGAACAAGCTTATTTCCTGCTGCTCAAATGAATAGGACACAAAGCAATAGATTCAAACTACAAGAAACTCCTGACAGTAAGAGCTATTTGACAATGGAATATCCTGCCTTAGAGAGTAATGGAGTCTCCTCCTTTGGAGGTTTTAAACAGAAGCTGGAAGGCCATCTGTCAGGGGTGCTTTGATTATGAGTTCCTGTGTGGCCCTTATGAATGGCCTTTGTGGTCTTCTCCAACTCTATGATTCTATGATTCTGTGACCAGGGCAATTGACACAATTTCTCCTAACCATCCCATCTCACTGAGTGGAGCTAAGCCAGCTCCCTGGTATTCTTTGATGCCAGAGTTGATACGGAGAAAGCCAAACTAATGGAAATACTGCACCTGAATTGAATAGTTGCTCCCCTTGTTACAGGCCTGGAGATGCAAGGAGCTCCCTTGCTGCTGATGCAAATGGCGATTGGCAAGCAAAAGAGGGGTAGCCAAGCAAACTGTCAGCATGGGTGCCTAATACTGGACTAAGCTGGGGAA
This sequence comes from Urosaurus nigricauda, assembly GCA_034509955.1. Classification (NCBI taxonomy): domain Eukaryota; kingdom Metazoa; phylum Chordata; class Lepidosauria; order Squamata; family Phrynosomatidae; genus Urosaurus; species Urosaurus nigricauda. The sequence goes on along the minus strand of JAOEGL010000005.1, from coordinate 136,111,149 downwards.
GCAAAGAAAAGCGCCAGTATATATATATATAGGGAATTTTAACCTGGGACAAAATTCAGGATATAGAAAAAGCCAAATGTGGGTGCTTCTTTTGAAATTGGTTTAAATCACTTTGAAGTCATTTTCCAGAGGGGATAACATCGGGTGTGAATGTGGGTAATGGAAGCACACTTCCAAAGTCAGACAGATTAGTAGGCAAAGATGCCAGGGCCATTAAATCCTTGGCAGCATCCCATTGTGGGCATTTCACACCTCATCAAGGATGTCTGAAAAAAACAGGGCCCAGGCTAGCATATTGCTAGTATATGTGCAATGAAGGAATCCCAGTAATGCTGTTCACAGTAGGGTCATAGAAGGGCAAATTAACCTACCTTTCTGATGTGAAAAGTGGATGGGTGTAAGGAGGCTAACAGTGCAAGCTATTTGAAGGACCATATCTCCCTTTATGAGCCCATTAGATCTCTGAGATCTTCTGGTTAGGCCCTTTTCTCTGTCCCACTACCTCCTCAAGGTTGTATGGGGGAAGCAAGGGAGAGGGCCTTCTTAGTGGCTGTTCCTAGATTTTGGAACTTCCTCCCTAGGGAGATCAGCATGCTTCCAACCTTGATCTCTTTCAACTGGCAAGGAGAGTTGTGTTATCAGACTTTTAGAAACTGATGATGCTGGGCTTTAAATCATGTGTTGTGCTGTTTTATAGTGATTATGCAGTCTTTTAATGAATTTTAAAGTTTTTTTTACTTTATATAATGTTTGTATTTTAAACATTATATTTATTTGTACTGTAGTTGTATTGAAATTTTTAGTATGGTTTTTAATCTTTATAATTTTTTTAAGAATGTTGAGTCTCATTACTTTGAGAAAGGCAGGATGAAAATGAGTAGAATTATCATAATTATTAAGGTGGGCTGCATATGTCCCCTGAAGCCCTCCACTAGTCCCTTAAAGCCATCCATTTAAAAAACTGTTGTGGCTTTTGGGCCCCAATGCATGAAAACTCACACAATCACAGCATTCCCTTCTCAACAAGTGTCCCAAAACTTTGCAGTCCCTCTCAAAATGGCTTCCAGCCCAGAAAAGAATTGGCCCGTGGCCCCAGGCAGTTTAAAGATGTTGGGAAGCATCACCATTAAATGCTACCCTCTGTGACCTGTCAAAGATGCTGGATAGCAGCACCATTAAATGCTACAATTTGTGATTTGAACTACTGCCATTCAGTGTAAACAGTCCCCAGCTAAACTGGACAAAGTTTAGTCTCCCTTGGACCATTGGAGTTTTATCACATTTGAAATATTTGTATTGAATGGTGTTGGAAAAATAGCTTGATCCTCCATCAAGAAGCCAAATTAATTGTGATACATTAAATTTCCAGATAGAAATTTGTGTCCACCCAAGCACTAAAAACCACCAGCAGCAGCACCATCATTCTTCTGTACTTTTACATGAATCTAGAATAAATCAACCTACTTTTACATGAATTTAGATTAAATCAACCTAAGGTATTGGACAGAGGAGAGGTTGGGTTTTAGCTCATTCAGAAGATTTAAGTAGTAGCCACTATTAAGAACAATCCTTTTTTTCTCTCTGGGTGCTATTTAGTCTATTTAAAGTATAGCTACAAAATTTTATATTAACAAGTTGCAACTTTTCCTGTTCTTTAGGGCAGATCCCATATGTCAGTGTGAAATATATTCTTAAGATTCACAATGCTGTTCAGACAAATTTGCAAACAAAGGCAGAGATAACACAAATAATTTCTCCTTTTACAAGAAACCGGTAGCAATAAGGACTTGATTGCAATCCAAGATTAGAACAAAAAACACATACCTCAGGAAAGTATCTTTCAGAGACCATGTAGCAGAAGGCAGGTTTTTTTAATAATAAAAAATAGCCAACATAAAGCCTTTCCAGAAATGAGCAATTATAGAAAAGTGCAGAGTCCCTGGAAAGCATGTGTGTTTGCAAGGAACTAAATCATTCGTAACCTGATACAAGTTACTTCTCAATATCAGGCTGAAGGCCAGTACCATAGCACTATATTTCAGTAATGATGAACAACTGGACATGTTTTGCCATTGTTATATGAGCTACCTGTATAGTAATCACTTCAAGCCAGCTTAAAGATTCAATTTCACAAGGTGGTCGATTGGTTGTGAATCATATGCCAACATGAGGCCAGTGGGGAAGAGAGATGTCAAATTTCTCATTATCCACAGATGTATAATACAAAGCTATTCTTAACAGAAAGGCATCCCCATGTCTTTTAAGTGAAGCTGAATTGGTCTGTATTTTCTTATTGTGCTCAGCCATAATTCAACTAAAGCTTTAATCCTTTGTCCCCCATATACTCTCTCATCAAGCAGTGCTGCCCAAAACTCACTTATAAATGCTGAAAGAATAGACAAGTCAGCCTGCCCTCAAAAGGACAACAGGTAACTATGAAGTGTTGAAGTGACATCTATTTTCTGCTTCACACATTATGCAATAAGATAAGGGGCTGAGCAAGGTTACTCAAATCATCTGTTTATGTATTCATCTGCACTGCTGGCATTTGCTAATGGTTATGAATAACTCCTCAGTTACTAGAGGATTGAATGCATAAATTGAGAAAGTTGTGTTCAATTATCCCTTCCTAGCAGAGAGAACTGAATTTAGGGAGTTATGGAGATCTACATGGAAGAGGGCAAAGCCCTACTGCATCATTGTAAACCTACTTGCAGGATGCTGGGCCTTGGCCAAAAGGTTTTTCTCAGCTGCTCAAGCCCCCATCCAGAAACCCTAGGAACCAGAGTATCTCTCCATACAATTCACACATCAGGGCTGGCATCCTGGTAGTTAATTTCAACAAGGTAGATTTGTTCAATCAATTGTTGAATGCCAGGTTGCATGCCAACACACAGGTATATCTCATTGATTCAATGGATCCACTCTAGTCAAGACTAACAACAGAATGAGTGTGTACATCAATTATCTATTTACTTCAAAACTGCAAGTATAAGAGAACAGTGGAACAGATGACACAACATCTTCATGACTCTTTATCTGTTCAGCTCAATAGAGACTCCTCCTAGAAAGCAATTGTGTCCAGCTCTGCATAGAGAAGCCAAGGGCTGGACTCAGGACCTTCTGAAAGCAAAACATGAGTTCTGTCATTGAACTACAAACTTTCCCTTTGAATATTACATTAGACAAATCAAGAACAATTCCTTTTCTTTGAATCTAACCTTTGCAGTTGATGCCATAAGAGGAAAATCCCAAATCCATATTGGTGATGCTTTTATTAGGCCAGTCAGAAGGTACAAAAAACATTGTTCTAGCTTTTGACGCTTCTTCATCAGGTGACAACTGGGAGGGGGGAACATAAGTAGTGTTGTGGGAATCTCAAAAATTTGTATCTTGTAGTGTTAGATGTTATAGTGCCAATATGTTCAGACAGTCAGGCAGAAAGCTCCCTCACGACCTTTCTCTCAAAAAGGAGGGTGAAAGAGCAAGAGGGACCAAGGTTGTAAAAGTAGGCTATAAAATTTCAGTTCTCTGCTATAGCCATAAAATGTTCTGACCCTCTCCAGGAAAGACCAAAAGACCCTGTTTTAGCAGATTCTAGTAGTCTTCCAGGGAGGATACCATTTTACATGATCTGGGGATAAATTTAGGTGGGACAGAAAAGCATGTCAATAGAAGCCAATTTAGATCACTATACCTTGTTCTTGAAAATCAGGTCCCCATATAAGATAACAAACAGTCCACTCTCTCCTGGTTAGGATTTCCCTACTTATAATTGAATAGATATTTTCAAGTTGAACAAATGCAGGAACATCCATGTTGGCCCTCATACAAAATTAAAAACACACATCGGGGAGGGGTTGGAGAAAGGATAAAGGTTTGTTGGTTTTTAAAGTCCAAGTATGTAATATCTACTGGATCTCCTGTCCACATGCTTCTTGATACTCAAATAATTCTAAAAGATTGGTAAAGTAAGACGTACCTTTGGAAAGCCATCTTGTTATTTCTTATGGAACTAGAACTATCCTATGTATATTCTAGTGTTTTCTTTAATAATGTTTAAGCTAACTTGCCTGTAACAGAACAGATTCCAAGATTATTTTCTAAAAATTGCAGTTAGGTCAGCTGGTTTCCAGTTCTAAGCTGTAGCAGTCACATACACACATGCACTCACACAAAAAAACATGCTAGAAAGTTCAAGAATCTGTGTTTTCCTACATGCTAGACCCTTTTCTCTTTATTTTCTCTTTATTTCTACATATAATTTTGCTGTACTGCTAAGTCTAGTACTGTCCTTGGAATTTAAAAAAAAAGAAATATATGTGTCTTGCACTAAGTCCTTGGTTTTTTTAAATGTATTTATCCCTCTAGTTTACTGATAGGGAGTTGGGAGGCAATGGAAGAGAAGGAAAGGTCAACAAGGGAAAGAAGGAAGAAGAGGGAACTGAATCATAGGAGTTTATCAGACAGGAGGAATTTCTCTCTATTTTGAATGGAGCCAATTCAAATTCATGTAAATTTTCGTGAATTCTAATTGCGTTCAGAATGCATTCAATATGACTTCCCATTGCCCGAAATTGCATGAGATACACTCATACACAATAACGTGAAACCCCATGATTGCGTTCGGATTGCCATTGGATTATGCTTCCAATTTCCATCATCTGATAACGTCCATAGAACGTTGGAAAAGACCACAAGGGCCATCCAGTCCAACCCCCCTGCCATGCAGGAAATCACAATTAAAGCTTCCTCCAGCCTCTGTTTAAAGACTTCTAAGGAAGGAGACTCCACTACACTCCAAGGGAGTGTGCTCCACAGTTGAACAGCCCTTACTGTTAGGAAGTTCCTTCTAATGTTGAGGTGGAATCTCTTTTGCCTCGCAGGTCAGGCGCCACAATAAGCACGAGCACACCAGGCTGGAGTGAACATGGCCACAACTTTATTTAAAGCCAAACAAACAATAGGGTTGGCCCAAAGCATAAGGTCTGGATCTGGGCATCAGCCAAGCCCCCGTTGGCTAATGAATGGTTGCTTGTAGCCAAGCATCGGGATGACGTAGGTGCCAAGCCCCGCCCCGAAGCACCGTCGGGCAACAGTGCTCCTCCCACTCGATTTGCAAGGCACTCTAGTCACCGGGTGTCAATTGACTGTGGCCCCCGCACTGGCCACATCAGCACGCTCCATACACCCGGGTCGCTAGGACTCCCGATCCAGAGCCATCGAGCCCTGGAAACCCCTCACCCCCAGATCCAGGCCTATGCTGCCGCCAAACAGACGGAGAGGAACGAACCGCCTGCCGCCAACCCTATAAACAACGCCTTCGGGCTCCACACAAACCCAATAGAACAGCAAAACAATCAATGACCCCCTGCAAGGTCCCGATCAGTTTGTATATAGCCCAAATAGGCCCTGGATTTCCAGCGTCCCAATTGTTTGATAGAGTCCGCCAACAGTCCAATTTGTGCAGCCGAAGTAGCTGCCCCAATTTGGAAAGAATGTCCCCCAAATTCTTTCGCTGGCAGACCCAAATGTCTGAGGGCCAAGCGCAGCACTGCCACCAGCTGGTAACGCGTCACAGGGGCTCCGTTAGAGTGGCAAAATAAGGGACCTGCACCAGGCGGGCGTGCCTCCAAGAAGGCGTGCAAGGTACGGACAGGGCACACCACCGATCCCTTAAAGCGATTCAAAGTGATAGAGGACCCCTTCCCCAATTGGTCGCATTTGGACCTCCGAACCAATAAGGAAACAGAACTCGTATTGAAACAAACATCCCCAACCTGGAGAGAACGCTGGGAGGTGTCATTGGCGGAATTAGGAACAAGCTCCCCCAACCTAAGGGCCCCGAAAAAGGCAATAACGAAAGCAGCACGAAACAGGCCGGCCTCATAGTGGGAAGAGCAGATAACAGGTAACACAGCCACCAGCTGCTCGAGCAGCGACAGCGTGATGGGACGTCTAGCATCAATAGAAGGACCCTGGGATCGCCTCCAACCCTCCAGGGCTCGCCTGACTTGGAAGGAGGCACAAGGATCACTTAGGCCGGAGGCTTTTGAAAAGAAGGATATGCCCGCCAGCATAACCGCGCCTCGCCGAGCGCGCCTCCTGCTTATATAGCCCCGTGGGCCAATCAGGGCCAGCCACGGGGCATGGCCCCGCCCACCGGGCAGCGCGGACCAATCAGCGCGAGATGCGGGCCGACCACGGGCCAATCAGGCTGCCCGCCTCCGTGCTAAGCATTCTGGGACGTGTAGTACGTCCCAGAAAAAAGGCGGGCAGGCTTCCCGCACTCTCCCCCCCGGCAGCCAATCAGGAGGGAGCCCGCCCCCGCCAAGGCTGCCGGGAAGAAGACCGCAGCGGGAAGCCAAGATGGCGCTTCCCGCGCGCGGCAACAGCGCCGGCCCGGTAAGTCGGGCGGCGCTTATTCCTGGAGCTTGCATCCATTGTTCCAGGTCCTGTTCTCTGGGGCAGCAGGAAGCAAGCTTGCTCCCTCTTCAATATGACAGCCCTTCAAATATTTAAACAGGGCTATCATATCACCTCTTAACCTTCTCTTCTCCAGAGTAAACATACCCATTTTCCTAAGTTGTTCCTCATAGGGCATGGTTTCCAGACCCTTCGCCATTTTAGTCACCCTCCTTTGGACATGCTCCAGTTTCTCAAGGAATACATTATAAACCTTGCCCCCTCCCAAAAATGTTACATTCTCAAGAACATAAGGAGCATTTGGAAGATCAAAGATTTGCAATAACCCATAAAAGCAAATAAAAAAGTCCACAGCCTCAAAGCTAATCACATATCATAGCTAACTTACATATGAGAGAATATGACTGCATCTTCTTGTTAATTTGGGTCTTTCAAGGTTTGTAAGAACTCGAACTCTGTGGGGAATCTTACAAGAGCTGGGATTTCCAAACAGCAGGTTTTTTTTTTAAAATGGACAGACTCTTTGCTGTCAGTTTCAGGAAGCTTAAATGATTTGATTTGGTTTATCAATTCAGGTGGCAACCCATCAACAAACATTCCCTGTGTGGCTTTCAGACAAAAAGCAACAAAATAACATATCAAGGATACAAAATCCCATAATGAAAAGCTGCAGCAACAAGTAAGAAGCAGCATAACAACCCTTTCCTTGACACAGCATAAATGTCTTAGGAAAAATTATAATAAAACAGGAATATTTAAAAGAGCCATGTCAATAAAAAGGTTTTTACTGGTGCAAAAAATGAGAAAAAGAAGACACTAGGAAAGATTATGTAGGGAAGCAATTATGTTACCAGGATGCTATAAGCAAGAAGGCTGTTTTCTTAATAGCCAGCTACTTCATGTTGCGGTGGGGAGCATGGTTTCAGTTTACATACCCTGTAGTAGTAGTCCCATCTTCTTGGAAAAATCACAAGAAAGTCAGTGGATTTCCTCCACATTCTGGAAAAATCACAGATTTATTAGAAAGGTAAAGCAATGCATGGTGCTGCCTGTTTACAAAATTGATGTGTGTATGTGATGAGCCCTTGCAGAAGGAAGTACCAGCTTGAGTAGAGAGCTCTTAGTAGATTGTGTGATTGTGTGAGGGAAAGCACTTATCTATGTAGACAAAAAACATTGGCCTCACCTCACAGCAATCATGAACCACACATGTTTTGACAATTTTCATGAAAGTTGCTGCAAATTCACAGGGAATGCTGTTCACAGGGGCTTAATCCAGTCACCTTTTACCCTGAATTTACTCTAAAATCTGGATTTTCCTGTATGGGCCCAGTGCTCCAAGGCAGCTTCCATGAGGAGCCTGGGGTGTGAAGAGATTTTGGTGAATGGAGCTGGTTGGGTCCGGCAACCTTTGTGTATCACCATGTTTTCTTTCTTCGGTGCATATTCACCCATGAGACCAGCAGTGAGTGAGGAACTAGATTGGGCTACCCCCTCCCTCTTCTTCTCTCTGCCCAAGCATCACACTTGTTTTTCTTCTTTGTAGTCTCCCCGCTCCCCCGCCTGATCCTCCCCCTCACACAAGATTAGTAGATTAAACAGAGCAGCTGACCACATGAGTCTTTTGGGAGGAGTTTGAACTGGATAATGCCAGTTAGGATCTTTGATTTGTAGAACTGGAAGGATTCTCAAGGATCCCCAGTGAAGAAATCTATAGCTCAGATATGCTCAAAAGTTGTATGAAAGGTAAAGAAAAAATATCAGAGGGTTTTTGTTTTTAAAAAGGTTGTCCTACTAGAACTGACATACATATCCACCACTGTAAACAAAAACACTCAAAACTTCTTGGGGTGGCAGGCCACATCTTCCATTTGCTTGGCCAAAGTCCTTACAAATTTTTATGCCTATCCCCATTTTCAGATGTGAAATATTGGAAGGTATAAATTCTGTATGATAAAAGTAGCTTTGGGGTGAAGCAGATGGTCATGAAGGAGTGGCCATAGACCACTCCAGCCACAATCGGGCTGTGATCAGCCCAGGACCATCCATGGCTATTGCATGGCCCGCTCTCAAAGTGGGCCCCACTGCTGTTCCAATGCCAGTCACCAGGAGCAGTTTTTCTCCACTCCTTTCTCTGGAGGCTTTGGGTCACCTTTGGTGGTCTCAGAGCAGCTTCCAGCCACTTCAGGGACTTGTGTCAACTGAACACCATGCCCCTGAAGTGTCCAAAATTCACTTCTTTTAGCTTATTTGTTTTGGGCCTTTGTTCTTTGCTGGACATTAATGTTTAGATTTGTTCAGCCTATTAAAGAATAATTACAATTTTAGCTTTCCCAATCTGCATTGATGTTCTGATTTTCATATTTTCTTACAGGGAACCCCGGATTTATGAAAGGTTCCTTTAAAAGATTATCAGTAATGGTGAACTAGTTTTCTTCAAAGTCATATTTCCTATTTTGATTTTATCTCCCCTGTGATAATTAGGCATGTTCTGGTGTATTGTAGAACTTAAAATGATGGTCCATGGACTGTTTCCCAGTCTCTGCACCATCTGCTGCCAGATAGTTCCAGGAAAGAAAGAAGCAACTGTAACCAATGGGCACAAATATCATACCAGTCCCTCTGGCACACTGGACAAAATTAATTGTTAGTCACCCATATCAAGTGACTAGGGAAACACTGTTCTAGATTAAACTGCCACTTCAAATGGAAAATGTAAGTGGAATCCAGCAATTCTATTTATATACACTCATGTATGTTCCAGAACTCTGTGCAAAATGGAGGGAGTTTCATGACAGACATGCAAAGATTCCTTAGCAGAATAATGAAAAGGTATCTGAGTAGTTAATTACTGATGCAGTTAGCATTTAACGTAACTCTTTACTTTGTAATTTCTCTCATATAACCCACAGTTAATTTTAAAAGAAATCTAAACTCTACAAGACACTGACCTGGTATAACACAGTCTCCATCTATCACCCCAACATAATCTAAATAACCACAATGAGGATCAACGTAAGCTGACACTGGAACCTCATTATCTGTCTCCTCCAGCACAGAGTGAAGCCACATCCCTGTGACTATAACAATTGTTTTTAAAGTTACAGTATTTCCATTATGACAGAAAACTAGTTACTTCCCAGCTCTGACACAGACTTTTGCAGAATATGACAAGAATGTTTAACATGCTGCAGCATGCTCCAGCAGATCCATCGACCTCCTCCACACTTCTGTCCTGTGAGTTTACACCTCATAAAATATCTTTACCAAAGGGCTTAGCTCTAATCAGGAATAATCCATCTGTGGCTGGGAAGCAGAAGATCAAAGAAATGTTAAGAGAGAAGGAAAGTCCTTCTCATTGGGGGGAAATCAACTCTTTAGGCACATGATTTGCTTTAAGATAAAGCACGATATGCTTCAAGGGCTATGTTGAAAGCAAATGTGTTGCTAGAAATGAATTTGATAGTACAACACACATCAATATAAAGCCAACAACATGCCATGGTTATCTGCCTTCTTAAATTCAAATAATATAGTGCCCCCCCCCCGCAAAAAAACACCAACAGCAACTGAAGTCCCACAAGTCCTCCACATAATTATAGACGCAAAGTATTTTTTTTCAATCTTCTCTATATCAAGATTTTTAATGAAACAACCCAAAAGGTTAATACCACCAGTTTCCAGGATTTAGCAAATCCAAGCATGTAAGGTGATAAAGATGAATCCATTAGCTTACATGTTTCAGAAACAGTATTTAATTAAAACAAATACAAATAAGATATTTTGTATTGCTTCTGGCTACCCTATTGGATGTCTGAGAACAAAAATCAACAAGTGAAAAGGAAAGAGAAGGGGTGGGAGGGAATAATCTGGGTATTTGGGGACCATCACTTGAAATAACGTCATATGGAACAAATTAATGGGTAACAAGGAAAGAGTCATAATAAATTAATATACTTAATTAGATCGAACCTCAATGAGATTACATTAAAATCTCATTTTCTTCTATTAAAAATTCAATAAAATGGTACCAATTAAATTATGCAATCATTAAGGGCAAGAAGATTTGCTTGATGCCTCATCTATTTCATCTAGTTATTAAAAGTCATTTTTAACAGCTTGTTTACAACTCTCCCTGTCTTGATACAGCTGCAGGAAGTGCCAAAGTCAGCTGCAACAACGTCAGACAGATCATGTACGTTCCTATTTTGTTCTTTATAGGCAAATGAATTTTAACAGAAAAAAGCACTAACCTTCATAGAGCATAAAGGGCAAGACTGAGGAGGCAAAAAAAATTTTTTTCAGACAGGAAAGTCATCATAAAATTAGAAACACACTTTAGGTATGCCATACACCCTAGAAGATAATATCAATACCAGAAAGCCATTCCAGTAGGCAATATTGATTCTTAGTATATTTAGACTCTGATAGTCCACTCTTTGTATTCTGTAAGAATTCTTCTTTAGCTATTATTTTTTTTTTCAAAATTAACTATGTGTCCTATTGATTATACTGTGAAAGAGTGGCAGAGATAGAAATAGAACTAGCATGGTGTAGTGGTTTGAGTTTTGGACTAAAACTCTAGGAGACCAGGATTCAAATTTCTGCTGAGCCAAGGAAATCCACTGGATGACATTGGATAAGGATCTCTCAGCTTAAGATATAGACACGCACACACAGATATAGACAGAGATTGAATCTGATACTCACGGATTTAATCAGTGCATTGTCCCAACATCTCATGCTTGCAGATTTAACTTAACAATAACTTTATTGAACTTTTAAAAGATCTGCAATGGGTTAGCATTTGATTTAACTTCTCCTTCCAGGGCAGGTGGTCTATCAGACCAAGAGTTCTTTTTCTTTCCCATCAAACTAGTCTTTCAGTGACCCTTTTCAGCCAATACAGTGGTCCCCCGGGTTACAAAAACCCCGGGGTACAAAAACCCCAGGGTACGGCCCCGGCTTCCGAAAAAACCCCGGGTTACGAAAGGAAAGCGGTGTGAAATTCAAATCACGCCAAGTGCTTTCCTATACTTACAGCGGTCCCCCGGGTTACGAAGGTTTTCGGGTTACGAAAGGGGTCCTGGTACGGATTACTTTCGTAACCCGGGGGACCACTGCATACTGAATAGCTGACGATAACCTATTATCACAATTCCATGGGCCTGACAGATTTCTGAGAATGGGTCAGGCTGGGCAGATCCCATGTAGGCTTCAGTTCCTATCATCCCTAGCCTTTTGGCCTAGAAGGAGAAAAACTGAAGGAATCTTGTGTGCTTTTAAACAACCCTGAACCCACCCTGCATCCCCCACAAGAAAGGACTGGTCCTTGTTTAGAGGCTGTGCAGACCACCCCAAGGGGCATCCTGCAGCTGTCTCCACCTGTGCTAGATTGGGACTGCTGCATCCGCATACTGTGCCTCTGATCTGGCCTTTCCAGGACCCAATGGCTGCAGTGCTGCGGCTTTAAGGCACTCCTTTGATGCTGCGTTGTGTGGACGCAGTGCCAGAGGAGAGCAGTGATGCTGTGTGCTGTGTGGAGCGGCGCATGACATCATGCTGCCCTGGGGGTGGAGTCGTGGCATGCGTCATGTGGACATCACACCCCCACTCCGCCCCCAGACCAGCTTTTATGGCCGGTGTGCACAACTCCTTAGTTCCTTTCTCTCATTCTCCAAAAGTAGTACTATACTAGCTGAGTCAGCAACCAGACTTTGTCCTTGTTTTGTCTTGTTCTAATATTATTCTTTCCTTTATTCTGGCCTTCTTCTCTCTTGCTGCCAGTCTGCCAGCTTCTCTGTCCACTTGCCTGAATTTTTCCCGGCCTGAATCACCATTCCTAGCTTGAATCACCTACCCCAACTTTCCATAAGACTTACACTTCAGTTTTTCTATGTCTTTATTTAGCTATTGCAACGATTCAGAGGCAGGAGTCTCACATTTGAAGCAATAAGTCATTGACTCATCCACCCATCCTTAACCCCTCTGTGACAGGTTCTTCAGAAGCTCCCTATTTCCCTATGGACCTATCTACACTAAGTAACCATATTCTTTCTTCCACTGACACACCTGTATGGTGCCAAGAGTCACTTACCAATGCATAACCATAATTTGGATGCTGTTTCATTGTGCTGCACTTGATTACAACAGTATCTGTGGGAATAGAATCCCATTTTCCTTCATTTGCCCCTTTTGCTTTTTAGCTTGCGAAGGCTGTTTTCTGAGGAAATAGCTGCTATTTGTTGCTTTCAGGCAATGAGGTATTATATACTGCGTCACTGTAGTCTAGCTGTATCCATGTGTCTTCTTATGGGAAGCTTTTCTTACATTTATATCATGTCATTTTGATTGAGAAGCACAGGTTTTACTCTGGATGGGGTGATGGAGTAACAGTTCTTTAAAAGGATTTCCCTTCCGTATAGGAATTACAGTATACCATGGGACCATAAAATCGAAGATCTAATGGGTTCTCAGTTTCTTTCTGCCCCTTATCTTCTTGTCCCAAAAACTAGGAATTCTGACATTATGGGGATGCATTAAAAATAAGGCCTGTACTATAAATACATGATATTTGCTCAGTTTTTGCAATACAGTATTTACCAGATACATTAAGCCAACTCGTGTCCATCTGTCATTGCAGTGTGCATATTACATGATATTAATTTGGAGCCTCTCGCCCAAATAAAATAAATCCAAATGGTAGATTTGTGACCCAGAAAACCGAAGGGGGTCCTAACTAACACACATAATACATATTACACACATTGCAACAACCTGTGGCTATAAATCTATTGCTTGAGTAGCTGATGTTCAAATCCTAACACACCAGCTGTTTTACATATTTTAAAAATTGAAAAAAAAATGGTTAGTCCACTTCATTGCCTGGAAGACATCTGTTAGAAAAATGTGAAGCCTGGAAGCACAACAATAAATCTGAGATTAACAGAGACTGTGCTGGACTTTTTAGATGGGTCCTTGGTGTTTTGTGGCATTATTCCATTTAGTAGTAGATAGAGGTCGCAATCCTACAGGAATTAGGGGTGCTTTGACAGCATACAATGAATATATTCAAGTGTGCCTGGTTTTTACATTGGATTGTGACCAATATAGGTAGCTTTGTTCTTTATTAATAGAAGCAACTGGCAATCCTTAAGAGTCCAATTACTGCATTATGACCCTGCCTAATGTAAAATGTCCCTGCTATAAGAACTAGTTATACAGCCAGTTCGCTGGAAGAGATTTTTGTGATCTGAGAGAATCAAATAACCATAGAACCACAGAGAAAGGGAGGTATGTATGTGGCAAGACATTCTTCATACCAAGACAGGGCTTAATATGGCTAGTGTATGGTGTGCAGAAGAATCTATTGGGAAACTAGCTACCAGCAGCCCATTTTTCAGACAAAAAGAACCTTGGCCATGATAGCCATGTCCTCTTCCCCTGTGTACAACTTGTGTGGTCTCAGTTCCCATACTGAAACCAGAGTGGAAAAGACACTTGCCTCCAAAACAAGAAAGACAAATGAGACATCAAAGTCAGGAGCAATACATACACTTGTGCACGTGCACACACAACATTACAATACTCTCAATTGGATATAGTCTGTTCTTCAAACTCCTGGTTCCTCTTAGATGGGATCCTTCTGAAGGATACCCTAGAACACAAAATATGTAACGTTGCCAGTTGGAACTGTTACATATATCAGCATTCAAAGACGAGTGCTTTGTCCCAGCCCCACTTTTGAATTGGTATGGAAACGTTAACTGCTCAGAATGTCATAAAACTTGCAGTATTTCACATGACTCTGTATCATGAGCAGATGGAGTCAAACATCAAATCAAAGTTGTTGTTTTTAATGGCATGTATTCCATGTTTCATATAGAGGTACTATGCAAGAGAATTCTGTATATATAAGCCAGTAGCTCCATTTCTTTTAAAACATTTCCCCTAACACCAGACAAACATTATTTATTCCATTTTTAATCTCTTGGGGATCCTATTAAATCATCAGTGTTTTCCTGCAAAAGGAAATGTATTGTATTTCACTCCAAAACTACTGTCCAAAAGAAATTAATTCCTACAAGTCCAAGCTAACCTCAATTACATTTACTTCTCATTTGTACAAAACAGTCTATGACCAATTAATCATTTTCACCATCTAACTACAACTTTATACCTACATCCAGTGTTTTACCTACCAAGGCTTGCTTGTGACCTGGTTACATTCTATTGGTTGATTAATCAACTGCAGCTACCATATTTCTTATTGACATCTTGATGATTTAGAAGAGCACCTGGGAATGCTATGCTAACTAGTTCAGGGGACCTGAGTAGAGAGAGATAAAGAAGTGAGACCAATAAAATTCTGACTCACTGAAAGGTAATTCAAATAGTATATTAGCTGGCATAAAACAAAAGAAAGAATAGAACCAAACAATTTGGACAACAGTGCACTTTATGAATTCAAGGCCCTGGAAAGGTACTTTGTGAAACTCTAGATTTACGAGGTCTTCCTACCTATGATAAATCATTGTTCCTTCAAACAGATGCTTCTGACATTAGACTGGAGGCAGCAGCACTGTCTCACATAATGAAAGGCGAAAGCATCCACTGCCTCATATAAGCATGTGTCGCTTTTAAAAGCAAAACCTTGGTATTTTACCACCAAGGATAGGAGGTGAAGGAGGGGAGGCAGAAAAGGAACTAGACTGTTGAAGAAATGGCTTGAAATTATTTTCCTCCAGGAGCTGTACACAGATTTTCATCTGTTCTATCCCCCACATTGAAAAGGTCACTTCAATTTGACCACTTGATTTTGTTCCCTATGCTTTAACAGACTGGCAACACTTGTGGTAGATTTTGCTTCATTCAGCCTGTCCCAAGGTTCACATCAGAGCTCAGACACATTTTCTTCCTAGTACATACTCATCTATTAGTACTGATTGCCCAAAGTAAATGTAGAGTTTATACACTTGTACTGGGAGGCTGGCAAAGAAAATAAAGGATAAAGTCAGGTAGCTCATGATTCCTTTCACATCTCATCCATGAACTCACTGGGTTACCTTAGGCAAGCCATCTTCTCTTACATTCACTTTTCTGGATCAGCAAATAAGGCATAACAATGCTGACTTACCTCACAAGGTTTTCTAAACCTTGGAAAAAGAAAATAAAAAGATCAGGCATGCCCAAAGGTGTGAAAGGACCCCAGATGCAACACTTTTGAAACAACTCCTCTGAAATAAATGGGATTTAAGAAGCTTTCTTGTATTATTCTTTTTTATAGTTAGAAGTCTTTTCATTATCAGAGCCTTCATCCCAGATAACAAAGAGTTAAATGTGGGGGAAGGGACAATTGCATTTTAAGGCTCAGTGTCACAGGTGATGAGATAGCCGTTGTCAATGAGATGGGCAGATGAGCAGAGGTTTTTAAAAGCCTGAAAGCACCATGCTACTTTTGTCCCTTGGGGGCTGTGCAGACCACCCCTGAAGGGGTAGTCTGCAGCCACCTCCACGTTCCTCAGATTGGGGCCACGGCAACCACACACAATAGCCCCAATCTGGCCTTTCCAGGGCGCAAAAAAAGCTGCAAAAAGCAGCTCCTTTTTATGCCCTGGAAAGGGTGTGATAGCTGCGACTCCATGGCTTTAAGGCAGTCCTTTGGTTCTGCATCATGTGGACACAGCACCAAAGAAGCACCATGAGGCCATGCACCATGTGGTGCAGTGTGCAAAATCACTCTGGCCTGGGAGCAGAAGTGGGGGCGTGCATCATATGGATGCCATGCGTCAACTCCACCCCCAGGGCAACTTTTCCTGCCAGTCTGTACAACCTCTTGCTCTTCTAAAACGGACCATGGAGTACTTGAAGCCGTATAATGGAATCCTGGCTCCCAGGTATCCCATGGACATCAAAGACTAATCTGTGAGTAAGATTAGGAGAATGTAATAGACAGTCACATTAGGATATTTTGAGTCTTCTCTTGATTTGGCTGAAATGAACTACTCTGTAACTCACACTTCTGTTTATGCCTGAAGAACAAGATGGTTCTTTGTGTAAAGAGATAGCCTTTTGCTATAGAATTTCCTTACTTAGAATAAAGCCTTCCTTTAAAAGTACACTGTCTCTATCATACTCCTTTTCATGTGCCTTAGCTTGCCCTGGCCCTTTCCCAGGTTTTGGGGAAAGGGAAGGAAGTGTATCTGCAGCATCATAGGCTGAAAGAGCAAGATCAATCTCCAGCAACATCCTGTTGCATTGCTACAGAGGGAGGACTCAAATTGACAGATGGTAGTGGTGAGAAATAATTAGATTAGGAAGGTGGTATCAAGGGGTCCCATCCAACTCAGGCAAAAGCAGGAGGGAGACCCAGAGAACCCTCAGATGGTGGCAGCAGTGGGATCAGAGGGATCCTTACACGCTTACTGATAAAAATGCAAGGAGCATGCATGTTGGGGTTATTTTGATTGTTAAATGCATTAATTTTAGTATGCAAAGGGATCCTTTGAGACTATCTGAAAGAAAGGAGCTGGTAGGATGAGCTTTTGTAGACTTGAGTCTAGTTGCATCTAAGGAAGTAGATTCAAGTCTATGAAAGCTCGTGCTACCAGCTTCTTTCTTTCAGTTAGTTTCAAAGGTGCTACAAGATCCCTTTGCATATTGTTCTCCAGATTAATACAGCTATTTCTTTAAATTAGATTTAGATAATTAAAATCTACCTGTAGTGTCTGATACTATCTTTGGTCATTAGATGGCAAATTTTCTAAAGTTTCCCAATCACTAGAAAGGAAACTGCAGTCAGGCTACCAATATTGTTTTCTATAAAGGGCTTCTATGTACTTCAAAGTCTTCAAACACATGAAAGTGGGAAAGTCATATTGCCAACTAAATGAGAGAAGAGTGATGAGATGGAATCACTTACGTAGCAATTGAATGGAGGGAGAAAGGACCAGTAAGAAAGAAATGCAGGAGAAGAGAGAGCAGGAAAAAATAGCAATTTGTATGAATTAATCAGTTTCTGTCTAACACTTGCAACACTATTTATTGCTGCTAGTTATTGTATAAATATCTTGAATATTCTCCATCCTAATTTTTATTTAGTCCTAGCCTTATGGTGATCTTTGAAACACCTTGATACCATATATAGTGTGCAATACAGACCTTATTTTTCATATATAATTTTACCCAGGATTTATTTTTCATTGCATGAATCCATATGTTTCAAACCACCCTGGACAGATTTGTCACTTCCTCTTGTATGCACCTTACTTGATTCAAATCTGACTTCTGGCTTCCCTTGACAAACACACACCTTGAAAACTCTGTCAGCAATAAACCTGAACTGCGTAGCATATGGGAACAATTCCTTTCATTCATCATGTGATGTAATCTGCATCTTTAACTGGTTTCCAGTGTGGTTAATATGGTGTGAGAGCATCTTTTCAAACCTAAAAACTATCTCAGCCCTCTTCAGGCATTCCTCTGATGTCCGGAAACTTGTGCTCGAGGAGCAAGGATTTACATTGGTGTTTTGGATTAATCTCAGTGGCCAATTCTGGAGGGATGTATTTTTTGAATTCCCATGCCCAGAATCCCCAGACATGGCCATGCTGGTCAAAGAAGATTCTGGGAATTGTAGTTCAGACAAAGTAACTATTTCAACCTCTTATTTTGGACAGAACTTTATTGTATGACTAAAGGAAAGAGAGGGAAGTTCTTTACATGCATTGGTTTCCCTGGCTGCTTTAACCCAGAACACACATCTCTACCTTATTTTCTGCACATTAATGGGCCAGTGCTTCCAATCATTATGCAACAAGAAGATTAGGGTGAATATTATATGGTAAAAATATGAAAAGTTCTTGTTACCTTTCTTGTTCCCAGCAAATTCCAGGCTAATTTGATAGCACCTTTAGTCCGTCATCCCTTATCAACACGCAGACCACGTGGCTTTAAGGTCATTGTTCCCCTCCTTCTCCTGCTTCCTTTTTTTTTAAGTCTTCCTGATGAAGATACCTGTGTTATCAAAACATTGCACAGAGATGTCTGTGTTTAATACTGGTTTAATAAAGGTATTACCACAATATAGATTTTGCAGTTCTTCATGCAGTTTATAATGCAAAAGTAATGACGACAGTACTAAAACATTTTGAAGGCACCTTTTAACCCTAGCCCTCACAGAGATCCTAATGTTTGTGGGTGTTGTTAAAATACTTTTTAAAAGATCTTTCTCTTCCTTTCCTTTTTTCTCCAAATGGTGATTCAAGTGAATGGTGATTGGGGTGGGAAAATGTGTCAAATATGCTTTATGCCTTTGACAAAGAGAACAAAAAGAAACGCATCATAAAATATCAACCATTAAGCTTTTCCTGGGTTTTAACAGTTTAGGTGCTGAGATCCCAGAGTCCAGAATTTTGAAACATATTCTTAACTTGCAATTTTGCCTTCCCCTTGATTTTTTAAAGGTAATTTTTGAGATATATGTGTTTGGGGTGAAAGTTAAACCTACTTATCCTGTCACTCTACAAATCAAGAGAAATCAGTCCATTACAGATAGTTTTTGAGGGCAATAGTACTACAGGGGTATTCCTGATGGACTAAGAAATGATTGCCTCTGGAACCACAGAGACATTAAGCCTAAAACATAAAGCCATTGGATCTTCTAAACAAATGGAGACACTATCAGGGATTTTCCTCCCACCCTCTCACCACAGTCGGGTTTTTATTTTCACTTTTGCAAATTGAAAACACACCACCAGAGGAAGTAATAATATAACAGTAAAATATTTAAATCCGAATTTTATTCACATTGATTATCTTTTACATTTTGACATATTGCTTTGCTATGGCCATCTGCAAATAGTTATCAACCAGGAATTCAAGCATTCTTTTTCATGAAACAATTTTGGAAGAACACTGTTTCTTTTTCGTTACATGGTGAGCAAAAATAAGGCCAGAAATATAGGCAGTGGGCTTTATTTTTATTCACCAGCCAAAATCCAGATTTCATGTTTTAGTCTAACTGAACAAGGCATGCTAAATTTTATCAGTGTAAGGAAACTAAATAGTTCACCTGCCTGGTTTGTCCCAGCTCTCTGTTACCTTTCACATATTCAAAAGTAAGATATATTCCCCCCCCCGCCAAAAAAAGAAAATGTTATTGCAACATTTCACTCCTTGAAACTCCCAAGTTAATTCATTTCCACCTTGACTTAGGCCTTATCAACCAGCTGTCTTCACTGAGCCTAGACATTTATGATGATGAACTGAAAACTGATAACACAGACAACTGTTTCTGAAGAGAGAGGTGCCTTATCTTGATGGAACTGACTCCAAATCTAAAGTGCTGGTCATGGTTCTTTGGTCATAATCACTCTTCAGATTTGTTCAGTCTGCCCCATGGGCAAACTTCACTAATCTACAGCTTTGCTCACCGGGACAAATTCTTTCAAACATTTCTCACTAGAGATAGAAGCTTAATATGTGGTACATAACAGGTTTTGCCCACAGGGAGAAACGTTACATAAATGCAAGTGCTACAGACCAAAGTTCTATCTGGTCCAACATTCTCTTTCCACAGTAGCCAGTCAAATGCCTATGGAAAGCCATCAGCCAGGATGTCAGTCCAATAGCAACTGCACTGAAAGGCAAAAATTACTCTCGGGAGGTAATATGGAGGAAATATATAGTCATCATGACAGGGAGTCACTGATGGCTTTCTCCACCATGAATTTGTCTAGTTTTCTTTTAAAGTCATTCAAGTGTGTGCTCTTCACCATTTCCTGCAGGAGCAATGCCACAGTCACTAGGTGCTGTGTGAAGAAACAGGTTCTTTGGCCTGTCCTTGATCTCCATGAGCTTCATAAAATGACCCCAGTATTTATTATAATGGAAAAGGTTGTATTCTGAAAAGCATGGTAAAAGCATGGTTTTTTTCCCCCAAAGGCGACCCAAATTATGGGGCAAGTGGAAAGTTGGGACAATTTCAAACACTGAAAAGCAAGTGTCATGGATACAGAGGGAAGTCTAGCTGAGCCAGCTTGTTTCTCTCACAAATGTCCATCCCTTGGTACAGTTTCACAAAGCGCAAGAGTAGGTGAACTAGCTTTCCATGCTGGCATCTCTCATTCATCTCTCCAACATATATGGAGGTACCATATCTGCAGCCAATTTATAACACATCTGATTAAAGCAAATGAGCCACCTTGACATAAAGTCATATGAAATTTTTACCAGATCACTTATGAAAGAATATTATTAACTTTATTTAATGTGTGTTTGAAATGTTTTAGGTGTGTTTATATTCATATGTTTTATTATGAAATGTTTGTTCTAATCTGAGGGTTTTTATGGTCTGTTGACTCCAAATAAAGATGATTGATTGATTGATTGCCATGAAGGCTGTATGTCCCATTCACAGGCTGTTTTGGTAAAGTTGAAAACATTGTCATAGCCAGCTCCCTAGAAGATGCATAAAACCCAAGGTAACAAGATGACTATGGTACCTGAGGCAGAAAAATCTTATAAAAGCCTCTAGCTCTAAATTAGTAATAATTTAACAATTTGCCATTTGCTGCATTTTCAAAATGTAACATTTCTTATAATGGATATTAGGAAAGTATTTGTCATAGGTGGAAACCTAGTCACATTTTGCAATGTAAAAAATATATAAAGCATCTAGAAATTCCCTACATCCAATAGCCAATAAGAAAATCATTAGAAGATAATTAATGCATGACGAGCCAAGTATGGAAAATTGTGTATAAATCTTAAAGGAAAACAGAGCTATTTTAAACTTGTATGAGGAAACCCTTTTACCATTCTGTCATATTATCCTGGATGGATTGCTTATTGAAATAACATAATACAGATGACTATATCAAAACATAAGTACTGTATTTTGATGGCAAAAATGCAACCATACTAATACTGATGTTCTGGGGAAAAGACAGCTTCTGTAATAATCTAAATGTTGGGTTCTATTTGTTTGTGATTTGAGCAGTAATTTTTTCCCTCAATTCTTGCTTTTTCAAATGTAAGATATGAATTCCTTCTTGACCTTTAGTCCTTCCCATACACTTCAATTTTTTTAATAAGGTGCCTCATTTATTCCTTATTGGGAGTCCATTTTTAAATAAATTTTCATGTGTCAGGTTTACATGTTTTATTTCCTGATCAAATGGAATTTGATAAATTGGGTGTGTCAGAAATAATATAGTGTTTTGCAATGTGTGTTTAGAAATCTGTGAATGGGGTATAGATGAACTCATAGAAAACCTTTCACATTTATTTTCCTCCACTACATATGGGAAAAAATTGAAATGGCACTGACTTTTTTCATTTACTACTGCAGGAGTCTTTGAATACCCATTTTCATAAAATACTGGCTTGTTTGTGTGATAAATGAAGAAGCATGGGAATAATCAAGGGCTTTCTTTTCATAAATCTAAGCATCTTGCACCATATGTTCATTTAATGTTTACTTTCATATACTTGTTTGTGGCAAGTTTTGCCAGTTCATGGTAAATTGGTGTATATTTGAGAAAGCTTCAGCCGTTGCTATGAATCTTGTTCATCTCTGAAAACTAGTACAGGTCTGTCTATCCCTTTTTATTGAAGCGGCAGAATATGTCAGCCGGAGGTAAGCACACATTGCATCCCCACCACTTATTCTGGGGAATTGTAAGAAAACTTGTATGTCTAGATTTGCCTCTAAAAACCTGGTGCTGACTGGTAGTTATAGTCCAATATATTTGGAGGGTACCATATTGGAGGAGTCTAGATAGAGGTTTTGACATGGACAGTATAATAAGCATACTTTTCTACTGCTGGAAAGATACCTGGTGGATGAGGCCAAAGACGTAGTTTGTCTGAAGTTCTTTTTCACATAGAGGATAACCAGATGCCTATGCAAAACCCACAACAGAACATGAGAGCTATAGCCCTCTCCCACTGCAATCTGAAAACAGCATATTGTTGTTATGACTTTTAGCCATTACAGCTTCAAGTCTTGTCTGTACATTAATGTACTTTTTAGAATGTACAATAATTTATTAGTATATTAATATATAGCCAGACCCACTGGATGACTCTGAGCAAGTCACACACTCTTCGCTTTAGAGAAAGGCAATGGTACCCCCACCAAACAAATCTTCCCCTAATAGGATCACTTTGGAGCCCCCATACAACTTGGAACAACTTTATGTCACAGAACAACAACACATTAATATATGATACCCAGTCACCACTTTTTGATAACTTAGACTTGAAACAGACAGGCCAAAAACACTGGCATACAGATGACTCATGTCACCAGATTGGACCAAAGCAGCACCATGGCCACCTAAGGCAGCCCAAACCTGGCCCAAAGGGAGTGCAAAAAAAGCCATAGTCCCATGCTGAATGGGGAGTAACCACCATTGGAGCGGCCATAAGCTGCTCTAAGCTGCCAGTCTGCTTGACCCCATAGAACCTGATCCTATGCATGTTTACTTAACAAATAAGTTCCATTAATTCTAATCTACTTTTTAGTCCCAGCTCATTGAATCAACGGAACTTGCATAAGTATTGATATACTAACATCCTGTTGATGAATACGTTTAGTCTACATGGGACTAACAATTGGATTTAGGCCATTATGGGTTATAACAGCAGCATAAACTTTCTTGCAAATATGGGTAGTGATGGTGGTCATTGTGGTCGTGATGGAGAAAAGGAGATTTTTTAAAAGTATTAAGACTATGGCTGCTTGCCATGACCCCCCAAAAACAGAGGACTCCGTTTTATTACCACTATTCTTGTTTTGTACAGATCACCAGAGAATGTGAGACATACCATAGGAGAATTATCAGCATACACACCTCACCTGCTTCAGAATAAGGTTAAAAACCAGTGTTTGTAACTAACTAACTGCAGCTTCATTTATCAAGCAGTGACAGCCAGTGGCTCCCATGTCCATTGGGCAATGAATCCATGTCAGGTTTAAATCCAAGCTTTAAAGGAGCTCCCCAAATTGCTGAATCTTATCCCTAAACAGCCCTAGCATGTTGGACAGCTCCTCTAAAGCTAGCAAGAACTGGGACTATATTCACCATTCCACTGATATGGAAGCTGCCAGCTGTCACTGTCATCAAGGAGTATTACATTCAGAATCTCAGCCTCACAAATCAACTGGGTTCCTCCAGATGTCTAACAATTGCTGGATTGTTCTTCCAAGCCAGCTGCAAGAAGGAAACATAGTCCAAAGAACAGACAGTCCCAAGGAGATAGATTTTGCCAGCTTTAATAAGAGTAATCATTCTGTCAAATCGATCTAGCACAAAATGAATATGTATTATGCTGCCCATCTTTAATATATTCTTCAAACAGCAGGGGGTTGATGAAGGACCTGGTAACAATATAATACCTTCTATGAAAGAAAAACCAAAAAATCCCTACTAATTACAGAGCAGGATGTTCTCAGAAAGAGTCCTAATCATATGTCCCATGTGAGGAATAGTTGAGCTAAAATGGTTGTTATTCCAGTTATTCAACCTACTATATACTTCCTGTGTTTAAAATATAAGAACATTAATAAAAGCTAGGGAAAGAAGGAACGGGAATATAAAATAAATTCTTATTCGTATTTTCTCTTTCTTTCTTTCTTTCTTTCTTTCTTTCTTTCTTTCTAAATAGATTCCTTGGTTATATGACTCAGTAAGCTTTCAATTTGTCACAGTCTCTTGTAAAATTCATATTTAAAATGCAAGGGTGTACATTCAGAAGTCTGTTCCATTGTGTTCAGCTGGATTTACACCCAGGTAATTGGTCAATAGGCAACCTGAAAGTACATACACAGAGAAGAGAGTATAAGATTGCAGTCTTAAATATTTGAATGCTTACATTAAATGTGTGTGTTTAAAATTACAGTGGTGTTTCTTCTGTCAGTCCACAGACTTTATAACTGAAAATTTATGTTTCTATATGACTAAATACATTTTAGTCCCAAATAAAGTATACGTTATGAAGTAAAACTGGACTTAAAGCCATTATTTAGAGTGCCAAAATTGTGCACTGAGTTTAGCATAGTTTTAGGAAGTGGAACCTCATTTTCCTTCTTTTGTCAATTCTCTGCATGGCCAAATGCACTGCAAGCAAGCACACCAATATTCAGTGTTGAAAACAATTTGCATTTATTTACCCCCACATCCATACAAAATAAAATAAACTCTAGATGACAGTGTGATTTTATTTTATTATTATTTTTCATTCAGCGCAGAAAGTATATATTGGTATCTACTATATGCTTTAAGAAATGGAGACCAGACCTTGTGAATGTGAAAGATAACGCAGAGTTGTATATAAAATGAAATACTTTACAGAGCCACAAAACATGGAAGTTTCCAAAATGAAGCCATAAATATTAAGATGCAAAGCACATAAAACATGCAAAACCACCCTCTGTTTGAAGATCTAGATTTCTACATTTGAATAAGACATATGGCAACTTTGTAGTATGTGGTCTGAACATTTAGCTAGGAAATAAGAGTGTGCACAGGTTTTGGGCTTCAACTAGCACATTCCACTGACAGTGTTTTTCTCACCAGGTCATGGCACTGTTGCAAGGAACTTTACACTGTAAGGAACTCTGCACAAAAATGGAAATGTGGATTAAAGCCTTCTCTTCCTTTCAGCGCCTTCCTTCTCTGATTTCCAGATTGGTGTAAGGAGTATGAGTTCTTTCAGTATAACTGTTTTTTTGTCAGGTTTTCCTCCATTATTGGCATCCTGAGGGTATTAGTAGCAAATTCTTGGAGCTATACTAGGACTGCGCCAAGGTGAGGGGTTTTTTTTTTAAGGGGGGGGCATGATTTGCTGAGGTGATCCTATGGTTTGAAGGGCAAATTTTCTCCTTTAAAAAAATTGTAGCATTATAATGCAAAAGTGGCATTTCCCTCATGTGCAGATGCACTATACAGTTGGCATTCCATATCCATGGATTTTTAATGACTTCCAATTGAAAAGAATCTTGCTCAATAGTGGAGATAAAATGTTGCATCTCATACTGGGAACTGACAGAAAATTGTCTGAGATGACAGAAAAATATCTAGGGCAAAAGAGGGAAGTAAGTATGGATGGCTGGAAGTAATAGTTCACATTTCTCTGTGTCTTGGACACTGTAAATTAGCTAATTGGGAAGCAAGTGACACAAACTTGGAGCCCTTCCTCAAAATGTTCTGCGACTGTGGTCTATGAATAAACTGAAAGAAAACTACACTGGAGTTACCCGCACACACCCTTTGTATGTTTGTATAAAAGGAAATAATGGATTTTTATGTATTTGAATTAATCTGCATGTCGATTCTTCCATGTGGGAATTCTCCCACAGGTGCAAAGTCTACATACATAGAATCAATTTCCACCCTCACCCCATGACAATCCTGCTCTCCTCCATGTGTAGTGTAAGCAAACAGAATATACATGCTAGGTCAGACCAATGGCCCTTCTAATCTGGCATTCTGTTTATAGAATGGTCATTCACATGACTATGAGAAGCTGACAACATGGCACTCTACTGCCCATTTTCCCCAGAATTCACGACTATACTATCATGGATTCTGTAATTTAAATAAACACTGGGTGAAGAGCACTTCCTTTCATCTGTCCTGAATCTCCCATAGATCCATTTCAGTGAATGACCCTCGATTCCAACATTTAGGCAATGAAAGAAAAGCATATTTCTATCCACTTTCTCCACGCCATGCATAATTTTATACATACCTTGCCTCCCCTTTTTCTAAACAGCTCCAAACACTGCAAGAAATAGTTTTTTGTGGGTTTTTTCAGGTTATGTGGCCATGTTCTAGAAGAGTTTGTTCCTGATGATTCATCAGCATCTATGATTGACATCTTCTCTGAATCATCATAAAGGAGTTGGCCCACCCACTTGGTCATTTTTGTTAATTTTCTCTTCACAATAAAATTATTCTCCAATTTTGTTCTGAAAAGAATTAACAAGTAATTTTAGGAATTTTCTTTCCACTGCATGAATATTTTTGAAAACTACACCATTTTTGAAGACTATTCACAGTTTGGGGATTAATTTGCACAAAATTCACATGTAGGTTGGTGGGGTGGGGTTTTTTTTAGCAAAAATCTGCATTTTCTGTACAAGAAACAATTTTTTATTATTATTTTAATGCAAAAATTGTTGTTTCCTATATAGAAAACGTTGCACACATGCAAAAGATGATGATGATGCAAATTATGCACAGAATAAGTCTCAAACTTCCAAAATTTTCCTCATCAGGGTATCTCAACATTGAAGAAGCATTTTTGACCATTTTTTAAAATTATTTTTGAAAACTCTTTCCATCCCTAGCAGTGACCAAAACAATATACAATTGTCTGGGCAATGAGTGCATCTATCAGGATAAAAATAGTGAAATGACACAAGCATGAAGAATCACATAAAATTTCCAGGCCAGGTGCTTCCAAGGATCAAATAATATGCAAGAAGGGGATGGTACCTGAAAAGAAAGATTGTATGCTGATATAGACAGATAGCTACAACACCCAGTGTAAACTACAATACCCAGTGTAAACTATAACCCCCAATGAGTTCCCATAATAAAGATTTTTAAAAATAAAAAATAAAAAAGCAGCAGTATACAGGGGTGAATAAATAGCTGGAGAAGCTACAATTTCAATGCACTCAAAACAAGATAGCACATTTCTTAACCTTTAAAAGCTCCTAAAAAGAGACACTTTCAAGTATAAGATATTTTCTTTCAGCCTAAAGAAAGATTCAGAAGGTGGCAAAAGGTAACCAAATGGAGGGATAAGTGGAATCTCCGTTGGAATGAAGCTTCAAAAAGAAAATTCAGAATACTGAATTCTGCCCAACTAAAAACCTCGCTGTTATTTGTGCAAAGAAATGTAGGACTACCCCCCCCCCCCAAAAAAAAGTCTTGGCAGACCCAGTTTGTTCTAAGGATTCCACTAAGTTCAGACAGTTGCCTCCCACATTTCTGTGATAGTTCTGTTTAAAAAGACCATCACTGCTTCTTGTTACACACACACACACACAAAAAACTAACAAGTAATGGTAATATTATTATTTTGACACACTCCTTCCAAACTCAGAGCAAGCCTACACCTCTCTTTCTCTTATGTGCTAAAATCTCTGTCTGTTCACTTATTTTTAAAGGTAGGTCAAGAAGCCTGTCCCCACACAACAGGAACATTCAATTTGAAAGCAAAGCTCTCTCCCACTTTCATGGTACACAACAAATCTTGGACTATAGATGCATTGACAGGGCCAATGTAGCAGCCTTTCTAAACCTGCTTCTACAAACTCTCACAACAGACCCATCAAAGGTGCAACAGAGGAAAGAATACAACAATTAGAGAGTACTGTTGTTTACTTTAATAGTTGTTTGTCTCAGCAGGAGCCCTGCAATACTGAATGCTACAGCCTTGATTCATATATATATCTTTTTGAAGCTTATACACACACACACACACTATATATATATATATATATATATACACACTCAATTCCTTCTAACAGTTTATCCTCCGTATTATCTTGTAAATGTAGAAATTCTCCATAGGGTGCCTCAAATTAAAGTCCCTGCAAGCTATTTGTATCAACAACAAATGAAATACTTTCAGAAACAATAAAATGCCTATCTGTCTGATTGTTAATACTCTGAGAATTTAGTGATGGTTCTTACTTCCTTTAGTTGTTTTTCTCCATGTCTTATGTTGCCATTTGCTTTCTTCTTGCTTTGCTTTATTAACATAAGAACTTTTCACTTTTAGCCTCTTGCAGCAAACAAATGTTGTTGCTGGTTGTTGGCTGGGTATTGATGTAGCAGCTGTATTTATCAAACTTAAAATGCCAAAAATTGGCAAAAAGAATTTGATGGACAAATGTTCAAGATTGGAAGTAAGGAATATTTAATATGGATTTACTCACTACATTTGTAAATGGTGCATAGTTTCTTTTAGGGGGACAGCAGAGCATGGAATTACCTCATTTCAAATAATGAATTACCTATTAATTAATTAATTAATTCAAAAGTATAACTCATTACAATGAGAAGTAATTCACTCCATTGAGGGGCAACTTAATGAAGGATAATTCCACTCCATTTACAACATAACTGCTTTGTGTTTTTTTAATTGTTTGGGGGGGAGTGTGGCCTCTTGCTCTTTGGCATGTTTTATGCCATAGGCCAGTGGCTTGTAACATTCTGATATTTTTTTAGTAAAAGTAATTACTGTGATTACTTTTAAATAATAAGGACATAAAGCATCAGTTTTTAGAAATTTCAGTGGTAACTATGGGTTTTCATAGGACTTTGGAGATTGTAACCAGCTTCTTTTAAAGGTAACTTTCCAAGTTCTGGGGCACATTTAAGTTATAAACAAGTCATATAGGGAGCAAACAACTTTCTTGAAAAGATCTTTTTAAAAAATATTACCCATTATCCTATGCATAGGGTAGCAGTAGAGGCAAACTCAGTGGCAATGATGCACATCAGTGGGAATGTTGTTACCCCTTCCTGGTCTACTGATCTAACGGTGCCTACAGGGTGAGTCTCCCTAATCCAGAATTCCAAATATATGAAACAATCTAAAACCCAAAACATTTTTCATGGGTGGCTGAGATCTTTGCATTTCGTGCACAAAATTATATAAATTATATAAAATTACCCTCAGGCTATTGTATAAAGTGTACATGAAACATAAATGGATTTTGTTTTTAGACTGGAGTCCCATCTCCAAGATACCATGCTATGTACAAATATGAAAATGAAGTTATTCCAAAATCCAAAACAAATCTGAAATCTAAAATACTTCAGATTCTAAGAATTTTGGATAAGAAAGAGTCAACCTGTATCAGAATATTCAGGACTATAAATATTTGATATTTTTGCATGCCAGTTAGCAGCATCCACTAGTTCTATGTGTTGGATCGGGGTGTACGATATGAAGAAATGAATTTTTGATAGAGGTCTGAATTGCAATGCAATCAGACCGAAGCTTGAAAGATGGTGCTTTAGCAATTTTAGGAAGAGCTGAGGATTTTGGGGAGGACAATAGGTGGGAAGAAACTTGGAAAGAGTGAGTAAGGCAAAGAATCACAAAGCCCAGAGCACCCTATAGACAAACCCAGAGTAGTGCTTGAATTACAACAGAAAAGGTAGGAGGGATTCTTCACAAAATCTGCAGTTTTCTACCCTCATTTCCCTGCTGCATTTTAGCCAAATCATGAGGGGGGGTCTTTCTCTTGATTTGGCCACCAGGCTGTTCTCCAGGCAAAGATACAGACCTGCCCCAGAAGTATTTATGGAAATAACAGGAAGAATAAAGAGCACTGTTGCTTTACAACCTAAATGTGTGAAGCTGTACTGGAAGGAACACTGGAGGCTAATGTCACTTCTTCAAGCCTTTTTGCATCTTTGAGGCATTCATCAAAGCAAGATGTTGAATGAAGATTGAGCAGCCCGTTGCTTATGTTTCATTTCCAGACAACTTGGTCCAGATAATCAGAAAGCTGACATGAAGATTTGATTGTCTCTTGAAAGACATAAGAATAGTTTGTGTGTTTTTTTAAAAAAAGTCACATATTTCTCAAGACAACCCTCCTCTGAAAAACAGTGTATTCACTGTCTCTATGAACCTCCCCCATTTGTCATTCAAAAGCCCACCAAATTTCACCACATATTTCTGAGCCGTCAGATTGGTTTTCTTTGAGTTATGCGTCATTCTGAAGGTCACTGGTTCACATTTAGCATGCAGACATATGGATTAGTCAACCTATATAACATCAGTCATTATCTATGCTCCCAAGATCATTTATCTTCAAAAATGTCCCATGAGGTAGAAAAAAGTACCCATAATAACCTATAATTCACAACTGAGGAAATGAGGCAACTGGTAGTTACAAATGAGATCTGCAATGCAGACAGATAATGGACTGAAATATCCTGAGGCACAGTTCAATGACTTGACTACAAAACTATTCATCTTTTTTTGCCCTTTAGGTAAAATCCTCAAATGGTAAAATTATAGTCTTTACCTTAGTCTTCCTCCGAGGTAGAAATGGTCATCATTAAGTGCAAATAAAGTTCACTCCAAGTAGTTAATTGTTCACTAAATCCAAATGGAAGAAAATGTGAAAAGTTCAGTATGTATGTCAAAAGATAGACTTCCTACTTTGAGCTTCATTAGAAGAAAATGGAAGTAAGTTCAAAAAAACTTCCTTTCCCCAGTTTTTCTCACTGTTATGTAGCACAAGGCAATTCAGTATGACCCTTTTCTTAGCATTCTGTCATACTGCAGAAGCCTACTTCCCTGTCTACTCCCCATGTATCACTGTAATCTGTAATATTCCAGGAAAATGTTCTGTCTGTGTTCTCACTTTCTGGACCTGCAGCTCATAAACATAGAGGGTATGAATCTGAACAACCCATGTACATGGGTCCCTCCATGACCATCTTTTTTTAACCCAAAACAGCACTCCACACTGAGTTCCTTTAAAATTTTGCAGACTTCCAATCTCCTGTGCATTGGAAGCTTCCTCATGTCTTCCAGGTGTTCAGAAGAGTCTATGACTGACATCTAAACATGTGTACCAAACTGAAAAGGAAATATTGGGGCTTTACAGACCGCCCAAAAAGGGCGGTCCGTAGGCACCCAGAGAAGTGCCAGACTGGGGCCTGGGCTGCCTCACCGGCAGGCCTTGCAGCCCCAAGCCGCTGCTTCCCCAGGCCACGGAGAAGCAACAAATTGCCGCTTCTCTGTGGCCTGAAGCGGGGTGCAGTGGGCACCCTGGATGCCCGCTGCATCCCGCCATGGCCCCTTACCCCTCGGCATCCTTGGCACAGCCGTATGAGGGCCACACCAAGGACACAAACGCTGAGAAGGAGCTCCATTTCGGAGCTCCTTCTTGCACCGCAGAAGGGCACCATAGGCACCCTCCTGCGGCGCGATGACATCAGGCATGTGCCATATCATGTAAAACGTGGCATGTGCCATGACGTCATCACAGCATGCACATATGGACTGTGCGCTTTAAAAATTGTGCCCTCCATACGCGCTAGCGTTGGGGAGAGTGCAGTTGCTGCATGCTCCCCAGCCCTATTCACGCCACGGGGACGGCCCTTTTGGGCCATCTGTATCGCGCCATTGAGATCTTTTCTAAAGTCAGAGAGGATCAGGAACAGTGTTACAGTGGGGAATTGATTCAAGAATACAGCACAGATTCAGACTAAAATGTATATAGTTTATTGTACTATAAATCATTACAAATGGTAAAGTAGTTCATCCTCTAACATGGGAGTAGTAACTATACTTAATGGCACTGACATTAAGTGAGACCCTCAGGGACTTTTTGATAGTAATACCATTGCTTAAAGGGATAGCTTGAGTGAGACACTGGGAAGACCCAGGGATGACATTTGGAAAGGAAATAAAAAGGAAGGACACTAGGATGCTACATGGTAATGAATAATAATAATAACAACAACAGCAACAACAACAACGATTCATTTATAGTAGCCAACCCAATCACGAAGAATCCAGGTGAGTTATAAAGAAAATACATAGCAAATAGCAATAACAATCAAAATAACATAGCAAATCACAATAACAATGAATAGCAAAAGGTACATAACAATTCACAACAACAATAAAAAAAACAATAAAATGCATAACAATTAACATGTCAAAACAGGTACAATAAAAAAAATAATCCCCATTCTGAACCCCCAGCCCCCCGTCCCAGTCCTGAAAAACAATATTAAACAACACACAATCTAAGAGCATTATAACTAAGCAAGTGGCAGAGCATTCAAAGTGCCTCTTCCCTCACATCAGTCTTTACAAGGAAATGATGGCTTGGTGAAAATAGGCTTAATTTTGCCTCAAGAGCTGGTGGTCCTGCAGACTATCTTCATTTCATTTTGCAAGCTTTTATTGGACCATTAGCTGCTGAAGAACAGGTAAAAATGTTTTCAGCAAACTTGATTATGGACATGCCTGGCAGATGTCCCTTTTTGAGTATCTTGTCCCTACTGCCATCTCCTGAACCTTTTTTTTAACCAGGCAGACGATTCACCTGACATGTTTGTGACTTTCCCTTATTTTTTTGTATTCTGATGCTACATTTTTAAACTGTTGCTATTGTTGCTGTGTAATGTGCTGTTGTAATGTGTTATAGTTTTATGGGATTTTTGTTACAATGTTAGAATGCAAGAAGAGAGGAAATGTTGTCAGGCTTTCCTTTTTGGTTTATTCTTGAATTTTACCAGTCTGCTGTTTTATTTCTTTTATTTATTACATGATTCATGCCCTGCTCTTCAAAAAAGGATTTCTCCCAAGGTGGTTTGTAGCATATTAAAATGAAATAGGTTCCACTGGCAAAACAACTTAAAAATGGTATAGTAAATAGAAACAGCACATAGAAGCAGCATCAAATGAAGCAACCCCTTTTAAAAGCAATGGAGGTGAGAGTTTAATTTGACAAAAGAATGGTAATAAAGAAGACATCAGTCAATCCTCTCTAGAGATAACATTTACAAATTGGGGTGCCAACACTGAGAAGACCTTCTTCAAGTTGGCACCATTTTAACTGTCATGGCTAAATGCTATGGAATTCTGGGAACTGTAATTTTGTGAGCTATTTAGCAGCCTTTCTCAGACAGCTCTGGTGACACAACACACTATAAATCCCAGGATTCTATAGCACTAAGTACCCAGCCTCTTGGTGCAATTGACTTACATGTTGTAACCTGCTTAGGGAGTGCTAGTTCACGGATAAGCAGTATAGAAATGTAATTTCTATTGTAATTCAAACCAAGGATGTGGGGTGAAATATGGTATACTTTGCATTCACTCAGAGAAAAACGAAGATAGTTGAATGAATAAATGTACTTATTTATGGAACACAATATCAAGGAAAGTAATTTCATAGAGAACAATAACCCAACCCAAATTAATTGTCTCATAGCCCCCGAAGTTGTAGCAATGCCTCATTTTCATCCTCAGTTTTAAAT
This sequence comes from Urosaurus nigricauda, assembly GCA_034509955.1. Lineage (NCBI taxonomy): Eukaryota > Metazoa > Chordata > Lepidosauria > Squamata > Phrynosomatidae > Urosaurus > Urosaurus nigricauda. The sequence continues at coordinate 136,077,676 of JAOEGL010000005.1, read as the reverse complement.
GTAATTTTTGTTTGACTCTTTTATCTCGTCTTGACTCCATTCACAATTTTTTCACACTTTTCTTCTGTTCATGCTTCATCCAGCCAGGGTCAAATTCGACCATATATTTTGCACATTTTTAGAAGATGTGCTCCCCCAAGTGGTGAAAGATGACTGTTTGTCATAGCACTTAATTTTCCTCACTTACATATCTTGTGCTCTTTGTTTTATGGCTCATCATTGGAAGATAAACATAGGCTAAGTTTGCATGTCTGACTACTCAAGCACATAACTCGAAGAAAAAACCACCATGGGATAGAAAAGAAGTTAATTGCAAGGAATATACTTTTCCCGTAATGTCTAGTTTGGTCCTCATTCATATTTTATATCTCTCCACCTCATTTTTCCACTATAAGTGTATCTCTCCTGAAATAATTCTTTCTGTTGGAAAAAAAAAGGCATTGGGAGTATTTTAGATTTGTCTAAGCTTTGTAATGTGAAGTTAAAAACTTCTGCACTGTTCAAGTGCTACTGCTTACTTACATGATGGGAAGGGGGAAGAATTTCAAAGAGAAAGAAGCAAAAAAGTAATTTTTATAAAGAAAGGTCTTTCTGATTTGTTGGATCCCTTAAATCCTTTACTTGAAGCATATCAATCAACAATGTGGATTTAGTTCTTCTCTTCCAGGCTCCTACTCACCACCACCATCCTCCCTCCCTTTTCATTCTTTTCTTATACCACAAATAATCTAACAAGAAAAATGATGAGAAAGTGATTGTCTGAAATACTATATCTGAACATTTTGGAAAAGTATCTCACTTCAGAGAGATGACAGAATGGTTGATGTAGATTGAAGCAATGTTGTTATTTTTCAAAGATGGTTCACATCACTATCATTGTCATTACTATTCTGGGAGACTGTAAGATTCATACCAAAAAAAGCCAGTAAGTAAAGGTAATAATCCATCTCTGCCACTATTGCCTCTTCCTCCTCCCTCCTTCTGCTCAGTGTAGTGAGCCTGTGAAATTTGCTTTATTTTGCACATGGTATTGGAATTGGATGGGAGGGATGGCAATTGATATGGAATGAAATTTATATCTCTATTTGGCTGGGTATGAAATAAATTCCTCAGTGCTGCCTATATTCCAGCTTTCTTTTCCTGAGAAACCAAGAAACCAAGCCACTGTATGAAAGACAAAATTGTCATTTGTGGTAGATGATTATAAAGCAACATAATAAAGTATATTATTGAGGATCCATGCATCTATAGTGAATAATGATTTCCCCTAGGGAAATTATCAAGACTTCATGCCACTGTTCCCAGAATCTAAGAGAGGATGCTGATCATATGATTTAATAAGGTGTGTGTATATATATATATATATATATATATATAGGCTAATCATGCATCTTAGCCTCTTGTCATAGTCATGAGATACACAGGTATAATGGATTTAGGTAATCATTTCTCTTACTTTAGGATTTAAACAAATAAACAAGGTAAACAAGGCCTAGAGGCATTTGAATAACAACCTAATTGAACAAAGATATGGAGCTTTTTAACCAAAAATGACACTCAGAACACTTTTTTAATGCTTTTTCAAAACTATAACAGAAAGCTGTGGACAGTGACAAGTTCAGAAAGAACAGGAGAGCTGTTCTGTTACCTCTATGAAAAGTGGGATCCATAAGCAACTTTATAAACATTCAGAATTCCAAAATAAACTCAAAGGTTTATTCTCAGCATAACACCAGGTACATTAATCAGTCTCACTGTGGGCCTTACTTCCTTTGCACTAGGATCCCCCCATTATGTATAGTTCCCAAATTATAGAAGACGCACAATATATCCATTTCTTTTGACAAACTCCTTTCAAATTCTTACCAATAGGGGCTTAAATGCAGTTGTTACTCCCAGCGAGAATATATTTAACTCAGTGGAAATATCATAAGTCAGTCCATACGGTTTGGTAGCCTCAGTGATGATGGAGACAGCCTGGATCTCAAAAGGAGTATCCTTTTGTACTGTTAATGGATTTTAAATTTTATTTCCTGGAATTTGGCATTTGTGTCCCAGAGAACACATGGCCAGAGGGAGGAGAGGCCTGCCTTCATAGATATTCCTCCATACCATCTTAACTGAGAATAACAACAGCAGTAACATTTTGACAAAATGCAGGCCTATGACTAACATTATCGTATTTTTCTTTCTTCTGTATGATTTTTAACACCTTTGCCTGATGCCGAACCTAGTGAAGTTTTGAAAGCTTGCAACATGTATTTTGTGCATTTTGGTTGTTCTAATAAGGGTATCATTGTTTTGAGTATTTTGAATGTTATTGTACTTTCCAATACAGCCAACATGGCTTCCCCTGGATAAATGTTTAATTAAAATACCCCCCCCCCCCGAGGTGAAAACCAGAGCAACTCATATAGGAGGATAAGACCTTTCAGATAGTTTGGACCCAAGCTGATCATCAACATTTATGTAATGTCCTTTGACTCAAAAGATTTATTTTAGTTCTATCAATAGGATTTAGACCACCTGACTCCTGATGCCAGAAATTAGGCCATAATAAACAAGCCCTCAAAGCCTACACCTGCAGTGAAAATTCATTTCCACTAGGCAGAAGAAAAGATTCCACTAGCAAAATAATTGCTTCTTCAAACATAAAGGAATCCATTAGTGCCTTTCAGACTAACTAGGAAGAAGATACTTCTAGCATACGCTTTTGTAGATACAGTTTATTCGACGCAGATGAAGGGGCGCTATAGACCACCCCTAAGAGGCGATGGGACGCCACCCCTTTCCTGACCAGATCAGGGTCGCAGCAACCTCATATGCCATAGTCAAGGTGCGGCGGCACTGCTGTATGGCGCCCCTTCAGTGCTGTGTCATCTGGATCCAGTGCCAGAGGTGTGCCATGATTCTGTGCACTGTCTGGAGTGGCACACAGCATCATGGCACCCTAGGGTGGAGTCAGGGCATGCATCATCAGGACACTGCACACAGACTCTGCCCACAGACTGGCCTTTTGGGCCGGTCTGTATAGGGCCTGAGTCCCTGAAAGCTTATGCCAGACATTTTTTTCTTGCCAGTAGTCTCAAATGTGCTACTGGATTCCTATATATCTTTTAATACTAAAATACATTAACACAATTATCTTTTCAAATACTAGCTTCTGAAAGACAGAAAATTAACTCCTTAAAGATTTGGATTTCAGAATATTATCATGTTAGAATCAACATATTTTATATAAATGAAGGAAAAACAATCAGGTTGTTGTTGTTGTCTTTAATCAATTATGAAAAGTGGCTGAGGTTATCTAGTTTAATTGTGTTATGTAAATGCTTTCCCTCACAATTTGCTTTGTATCTCAATGATATTTTGATTATTAAATGGCTAAATTACTGTTGTATTATGAATAGTCTTTCTTAGAAAGCTAAAAACTTTTCATAACTGCTAAATGTAGTCAGAATAAGAGTTGAGAACTTGCTTTATTGGTTGTATCCGGATTCATGTCACTTTAACTGTTCTGGGAATGGTAGTTTGTTGCATCGCCAGGGCAGAGTGACTATTGGTTATAGTAAATCTTGTTTGCATAAGTCTTTAGGGATATAAGAAATATTTGCAGACTTCATCATCTTTGACAAGAGTGGGGATCTTAATATGTTACAAGAGTTTCTGAATATTTTTCAGAAGATCATTTCATGAAGAATATAAAACGTGCAGTAATTATGCAAAATTACAGAGGCTCCTAGCATCCCCTGCAGGCCCACACCATCGGCAGCAGAGGAAGGGAGGAGCCTGAGGCCTTCCAGAGGCTCCCAGCATCCCCTGCAGGCCCACACCATCGGCAGCAGAGGAAGGGAGGAGCCTGAAGACTTCCAGAGGCTCCCAGCATCCCCTGCAGGCCCACACCATCGGCAGCAGAGGAAGGTATCAGCTGAGGCAGCCTGGCAGCAGCTTTCCTGGGACTCTGGGGCCTTTAAAACATCTGCCCTGCCCCTTCCAGCAACTCCATCAGCTGAAGTAGTTTGACAGCAGTGTTCCTGGGATTTATTTTTCAATATATGTTTAAATATATTTGCTTTGTAAATCTTTTATGTATTTTATGTGATCTTATATAACTTTGTAAACCGCTTTGATCTTTTTGGAAAGGTGGTATATAAATAAATTATTATTATTATTATTATTATTATTAAATACAAAGCTTTTGCTTTTGAGAAAACAAAAACTTTGTAAAGAAGTCCAAAACTGCAAAGGTAAAAAATAAAAATAAGCAAAATCACTTGGCAATCGCATCAAGCAAGCAGAAAACAACTCTTGAAATTTCATCCTATGAGCAGAATACTTTTTGGAAATTTTCATTCATATTTGCAAAAATGAAAGAAGCAAAGTTTCGCATCCTTGTTGGTGTTATATTGAAATGTATATGTATGAAATGAATTATTTTAAAAATGATATGGATCTTTTTGTGATGTGGACTGCTGTTTCTTCTTTCAATGAGTTAATCTTAATCCCAGTTGTTAGTCCCAATGACAGTAGACCCATCCAAGTAACATGGCTTGTTTAAATGTTGACTTGCCAAGTTCATATTGATTCACTAGGTCTACTTTCTTTGGAACTAACAGTTGGATTTAAACCATGATATGTTTAGGCTGGCATATGTCAATGTTTACAGTATCAGTTGGTCCCAGAGGAGGAGGGCAAATTAATGAGCTGCAGGAACAACGATGAAGAGGAGTAGAGCTTACTAAATATATCTTGCCCAAGGGCCAAACAAAACCTTAAGCCAGCATGAATTAAAGTTTCACAAATAGGACCAAAGAAATCAATATACATTTGCTTCTTTGGATGACGTATGAAACCACAAAAAGGACAAATTCCTACACATAACACAGAACTCCCAATCTGAGTACTAGAAGCCCTTCTCACACATCTCTCTGAGCTCTAAGATTGTACCAGGTACTCAACTTTGTCTTTATATACTCTCAAAAGATAGAAACATGCCTTTTAACAATCTGAAAGCAGGGGTTCTATAGATGTAGAATTTCATGAAAACATATCTATATTTGTGTGGGACAAGCACAGAATCATTCCATATACGCGTTCCTACTTGCAATATCCTTTAGTAGGTTTCACCCTAGAGCAATTTAATAGCCCCTTGAAAATTTTCAGAACAGTAAAGACATATTATGAAAGGAACTTTAAATTCAGTAGTTTAAGAAGCAAAATGGCCAGTGGAGAGAAAGCTGTGTAGGTTGAAATACAAGCATTCCAGAATCAATCTTGACTTGGTAACGAAGCCATTGCTAATTAGGAAGAGCTGGTGCATTGCTGATGTAGGAGGTATGTCAGAAGCAAGCAACCAGGAATGGGCCTGTTTTAGTAGTTGAGCTACCAGACCATCAGAAAGGGCAGTAAACGAAGAATTCTAGTAATTTAATCTGAAAGATATAAATCATGAGCAACCAGCTCTACAGGGACCTAATGGAGAGAAATGCCCACAATCTAACAAGGTTTCAATGATAATGGACTATTTTTAGATACAAGATTCAATGAGAAACGATACACAATGAAAGAAAGATGGCTCCCTAGATACCAGTTTCAAGTAGAAATAGAAGCCAGAAAAGAACAGAAAAATAGAAATGACATGACTTGGAAAAATGAAGGAAACAGCAAGTCCTCCTATCTCACAAAGCTTCAGCTGCACATGGGTCTGGAAATATTAATGACATAATGTCTGCCACATGACAAAAAGACTCACAGATCTTTACTGTCAAACTGCCATAACAGTATCACTGGCAGAAAAATAAAGGCTGAAATTTTAGGCATGAAATATTATTGACAAGTCACCCTTGACAAGCTAGAAAATTTGATCAATATAGAAGTTCCTAGGAGATTAAGAAAAATGCAAAGAAACTCATAAAATCATGCAGACCTTTTTCCTGAAATTTCTGGAAGAAAGAGGTATCCGTACTACCCACTTGAACCATGTGATCATCTTTAGAGATAATTTCTTCAGATCACTCTTAGTGCAGGATGACTTGAGAACATATCTTCTTGGTATGACCATTTTTAAAAAGACACCATTTCTGTCTGAACAAAGATCTTTCTATTTGCCAGAGCTCTTTAATATATAAAATGACTTTCATTATTGCATTAATCATTCTCCTGATGGAGAACTGGTGAACTGTTCTTATCAACTTTTGGTTTTACTGTATTTACTCATGTATAAGTCTAGATATTTTAGTTAAAATGTTGGCTCAAAAAACTGGGTCGACTTATCATGGGCCAATGAGTTAAAGTTAAATACTTTAACTTACCAAAAAAGGAACCATCTTTTAAAAAAAAAAAAAGCACCAATCTCTTTTACTTTCTCTGCTTTGGTGCTGCTTCTGACCTTTTTGAATGTCTGAGTGGGGAAATAGTGGTAGTGGCAGTTCTTTGGCACTTCCTCTCAAAGGAGCACCAAGAGAAATTGAGCTTTGAAGGATGTGAATAAGATATGTATGTATATTTTTCAGCTTTTCTGGTTAAAATCAGGTAAAGTTAAAGGCTATGATCACTACTCATATAATTGCCATTTTCTTTGTTTTGCCTTTTCATCTTTTTTTGAATATGTGTGTTTTCTCAAGCTCCACCTGTGCCTGGGCACCTTCCCCACACATGATGAAGCCATCATTTATCATACATCCCTCCTCATCCAGCCAGCCTTTAGGTGAATATTAGCAGTTATACCTGCTGGAATTTTCTAAGTTCTTTGGCATCATTCTCCTTTAATTCATCCTTTACATCCTTTTTGACATTCCCCCTAAGTTCTACTCTTGACTTATCCATGAGTCATATAAAAATCCATGATTTGGGGCCCAAACCTACCCTTGACTTATACATCAGGTTGAATTATAGTCCATTATATACGGTACAATCTACTATCTTTAGTTGTTTTATTGCATTGATGCATTTTATTTTATATTTTTACCAGACTGTATACCATCTAGATAATTTTGATTATTAGGAAATTTAAAGTGAAATAAGTAAAAACAACAGCAACAGACTTAAACCAGACTGCCTTTCAAACAGAGGACAACTTAAATACAGCTATTTCTACAGCTCTTCAAGTAGAGATCTGTCCTCCATAAAGTTGTATATCTGGATATATAAGAATTCCAACTGATGTTTTGTACTCTAAGCTGAAAAGACTGTTCTCCACTTCTGTAGTATACAGAGTATACCATCTGTAGTACCTCATCTGTCTGTTTTGCTTCACCACAGATATTAGCTTTCCTATCCAGAAATACTACCTTCCTCCTTTGTTTTCTTTTTAAATTGTTAAACAAGTGAAAGCACTAGGAACTAGCAGTGAAGAAAAGGCTTATGGGGATCTATCAAAGTATATCCTATGAACAGTCAAGTGAAAGAAAGAAAGAAAGAAAGAAAGAAAAAGAAAGAAAGAAAGAAAGAAAGTGAAAGTTGTCATTTTTCCCTTGGAATTATAACAGCAGTAGTGTTGTCAAGATTACTACACTATTAGAATGTGACAGAATCTTGAGGCTGGTATTAGGATTGTTGTTTTTTCTCATCTATGGGTCTTTTCACTATTGTCTCATTTTGCAGCAGATTCTCCTGTGATAGTATACATCTGTTGCCACAGCAGGCAAGCATCCTTCGCAAGATGCATAAGGATGCAGTCTCTGACATATCCCTACCCTTCTGCTCATCAGACAGCTTGGATCAGAATTGTCCCAGAAGGAATCAGATGATAGGGTTGTAGTCTGTTCCTGTAGAAATATACACCAGACAGCAGGAAGTGGCACGACAATGAGTCATATGGTATGGCACGCCTGCTGATACACAATGTGAAGTAAAACAAATAGACACTTTGGCAAAAAATATATATCTAGGCAGCAGGAGGAGTTCCCAGGGAGAAGCCATTTCCTTTCTAACAATTAGAAGCAGCACTATCCTGCAGGAGCCCTTCTGTTTTCTTGTGTCCTGGGGAAAAAAACCAATGTTGATTTGGAAAGATCTCCTTTGCTCTGGTATTTTTCCTTTCCCTTTATACTCAGCAACCAGGAACCTGTTTCTGATGGATGTGAACAATATGAACATCAATGGCTTCTAGACATGATAACTACATATTACAGGTTGAGTCTCCCTTATCCAACATGTTTGGGACCAGAGATGTTTGGGAGATACAAGTGGGGCAAAAAAGCATTTAGTCAGCCACCAATTGTGCAAGTTCTCCCACTTAAAAAGATGAAAGAGGCCTGTAATTGACATCATAAGTAGACCTCAACTATGCAAGACAAAATGAGAAAACAAATCCAAACAATCTCATTGTATGACTAGAAAGAATTTATTTACAAATTATGGTGGAAAATAAGTATTTGGGCAATATCAAAAGTTCATCTCAATACTTTGTAATATATCCTTTCTTGGAAATGACAGAGGTCAAACGTTTCCTGTAAGTCTTCGCAAGTTTGGCACACACTGTTGCTGGTATGTTGGCCCATTCCTCCATGCACATCTCCTCTAGAGTAGTAATGTTTTGGAGCTGTTGCTGGGCAAAACACACATTCAACTCCCTCCAAAGGTTTTCTATGAGGTTGAGATCTGGAGGCTAGGCCACTCCAGGACCTTGAAATGCTTCTTACAAAGCCACTTCTTCGTTGCCCGGGCAGTGTGTTTGGGCTCATTGTCATTCTAAAAGACCCAGCCACATTTTTGGTTCAATGCCCTTGCTGATGGAAGGAGGTTTGCACTCAAAATCTCACGATACATGTCCCCATTCATTCTTTCATGTACAAGGATCAGTCGTTCTGGTCTCTTTACAGAGAAACAGCCCCAAAGCATGATGTTCCCACTCTCATGCTTCACAGTAGGTATGGTGTTCTTTGAATGCAACTCAGCATTCTCTCTCCTCCAAACATGCCAAGTTGTGTTTCTACCAGACAGTTCTACTTTGGTTTCATCTGACCATATGACATTCTCCCAATCCTCTTCTGGATCATCCAAATGCTCTCTAGCAAACTTCAAATGGCCCTGGACATGTACTGGCTTAAGCAAGGGGACACGTCTGGCACTGCAGGATCTGAGTCCCTGGCAGCGTAGTGTTTTACTGATGGTAGCCTTTGTTATGTTGGTCCCAGGTCATTCACTAGGTCCCCCCATGTGGTTCTGGGATTTTGCTCACTGTTCTTGTCATCATTTTGATCCCACAGGGTGAGATTTTGCGTGGAACCCCAGATCAAGGGCAATTATCAGTGGGGGAGGTGCGAGTGGGATTGGATATTTTAATTGTCTTGTTTTTAATTTTATCTTGTACCCCGCCCCGATTGCTCGCTCAGAGGGGCGGGCTAGAAATAAATATTGTTGTTGTTGTTGTATGTCCCATTTTCTAATTATTTCTCCCATCGTTGATTTCTTCACATCAAGCTGCTCGTCTATTGCAGATTCAGTCTTCCCAGCCTGGTGCAGGTCTACAATTTTGTTTCTGGTGTCCTTTGACAGCTCTTTGGTCTTCACCATAGTGGAGTTTGGAGTGTGACTGTTTAAGGTTGTGGACAGGTGTCTTTTATGCTGATAATAAGTTCAAACAGGTGCCCTTAATACAGGTAATGAGTGGAGGACAAAGGAGCCTCTTAAAGAAGAAGTCACAGGTCTGTGGGAGCCAAAAATCTTGCCTGTTTGTCAGTGACTAAATACTTATTTTCCACCATAATTTGCAAATAAATTCTTTCCAAACCAGACAATGTGATTGTCTGGATTTGTTTTCTCATTTTGTCTCTCATAGTGGAGGTCTACCTATGATGTCAATTACAGGCCTCTCTCATCTTTTTAAGTGGGAGAACTTGTACAATTGGTGGCTGACTAAATACTGATTTTGGAATGTTTGCATATACAAAATAAAGTATCTTGGAGATGGAACCCAAGTCTTAACATAAAATTAATTTTTATTTTGATTACTCTATATACTCATGTATAAGTCTAGAAATTTAGGCCAAAAAATTGACCCCCAAAAACTGACTCGACTTATCCATGAGTCAATATAAGTACTGTATCTTAACTCTTATTTAAAAGAAGGAACCATCTCCTGGTGAAAAGCAAGAGTATAATATGGGAAGCGCCAACCTCCTTTAAAACCTCCTCAGTTTTAAGAGTAGAGTTATGTCTGCTGGAATTTTATAAGTTGTTTGAAATTGTTTTGCTTTGCTTCATCCTTTAGATCCTTTGCTATATGCCCCTAAATTTTACCATAGACTTATCCATGGGTCATAGCAAAATACATAATTTTGGCCCCAAAACTTGCCCTCGATTTATACATGAGGTCGACTTATAGTCGAGTATATACAGTACACCTTCTACGCTTAGCCTGAAGGTAATTTTGCCACATAATATTTTCAATAATTTTGTGCATGAAACAAGTACACAAACTGGACCATCAGAAAGCTAAGGTATCACTATCTCTGCCCCCCATGTGAAAATTTTGAATTTGTGGAGTATTTCAGATTTTGGAATTCCAGATAAGGGTACTCACCCTCAGCAGCATCCCACCCCATGGTGTCACCCAGTGGGGGGAGGGCGCTTTGGGGATGGGACTTCAATGGCTTTGGGGGGAGGAACTTTGGGGAGGGGCTTCATGGCAGAGCCAAAAGTGTGCTGCCAACTCATGAGTAAAGCCTTGCATGGCAGGAAGGGAGAAGGCCCAGCTCTTCCATCCTGCTACACAAGGCTCTACTTGAAAGTAAAGCCTTGGGTGACAGGGACTGCGGGTACCAGGCCTTCTCCCTTCCTGCTGTGCAAGGCTCTACTTGGAAGTAAAACCTCAGGCAGCAGGGACTGGGGGATGTGAATGATTTGTTGCTGTTTATTACCTGTTTATTCCCAGGATAATAGCTCTTTAATGTGTGTGTGACTGGGCAAATTTCATGTAATTTTCGCTGTTTGAACCCCGATTTTCCCCATGTGATAGATTAACTAGGCCAAAAGTACCAATAATCTTGAGGAATATCAGTCTAGCACCAAATATTCCTTTCTTATATTATTATTACATTTGTGGTTTATACTTGGATATGATGAAGAATAATGGAATAGGAAGAAATGATTGTATTATATCCACTGTTGTGAAGGGCTAGCCAACTATGGAAAAGCCAGGGGTCACAGAGTGGTACTATCATGCTAGTGTCTAATACAGTCATCCCCAAATTATTATTATTATTAATTATTATTATTATTATTAGGTTTTATTTATATAGCACTGTAAATTTACATGGCGCTGTACATACAGTCAATTGAAATAGATGGTTCCCTGACCTCGGGCTTACAATCTAAAAAGACAAGAGACAGAAGGAGAAGGGAAAGGTGGTGGGGAAAGTCCAGTGGATCTTCTCTCCCTCTGAGGGCTGGACCATAGCAGATGGACTAGAGGGAAGGCCCTGCTGCTTACACTGGCTAGGCCTGATGGCGGTGGGCCTGCCATTACATTCCCTCCGAGGCCAGACAATGGCAGATGGCATTGGGGGGGGGGGAGGGCTTCTTCTTTAGGCTAGATATTTTTAATGAAGCTGCTCTGAGTCCCAGTTCTGGGAGTGCTTCCCTGAACAAAGTGGTCTTTAACTCAGTTTTAAAACTGGCTACAGAATTAATGAGCTGTACTCATAGGGGAAGGCTATTGCCCTTTTCCTTTTGAGTGATATAACCCCAGTGCCCCCAATACCTACTTCTTGATATTAGATCTACTCTTCTACTGCAAATTTAAAACAACCAGTCTTGGATGCTGCTGCTTTTGCACCCAGTCACTTTGGGAGCAGCAACTGAGCAGCTGGCTGAGCAGTGGCCAAGAAGCCTCTCACATGTGCCAGCCTTGTGGGGGCAAGAACCTTCTTCTTGACTGCTCTGCCAGTGGCTCAGTTGCTGCTCCCAAGATGACCAAGTGAAAAGGGAGAAGCTTCTCCCTGGCAAGGAAGGACTTTCAATGTTTGCTTGTTGCGATGGAGAGGGGTGCAGCCGGTATGCATATAGGGGGTTTACAGAAGCCACATGTTCTGAACCGGACAATGGCATGGACAGGGGCTGCTCCAAGGTGAAGGACTCTTTCCACAATTCAACCCCAAATTCTCCTCCATCTCCTTCCCACAGATAATTCTTCCCCACACAGTTTCAAGCGTTCCCTCCTCACCTACAAACATTGTTTCTTCTGCCATCTCTTCTGTCACCCTGTCTGATTAAAGAAAGCAGGAGCACCAGCATAGCTCCAATCTGCCAGCCAAGTCCCAGCAGAGCTTAAAAAGCTAAAGCAGAGTCTTAAATCTGAATGGACCTTATCAGACATTGGAAACTGGAAGTATAATCCAATGGCAATCTGAACGCAATCATGGGGTTTCACGTTATTGTGAATTAAAGTATCTCACGCAATTTTGGGCAAAAGGGAAGTCATTCCGAACACAATCATGGGTTTTATCTTATTGCGAATTAAAGCATCTCACGCAATTTCAGGCAAAGGGGGGGTCATTTTCGTGTAATGGGAAGTCATGCTGAATGCATTCCGAACACAATTGGAATTCATGTAAATTAGCTAAACTAGTGAATTCACATGAATTCAAATTGGCACTAATTGGCTCCATTCAAAATAAAGAGAAATTCCTCCCGTCTGATAAGGTACAATGTTCCTTTTGGCTGCCTTTTCCTTCCCACCCCCATGTGTTCTAACTGCTTGATTCAGTCAGTCAGTGTGTCCCAAAATGGTACTGCTCCAAGTCACAGCAATAGTACCCTGCACTCAGGCCTCACAAGAGTATCCTGCCACTACTAACAAAGATGAGGCTAAGGGAATGAGCTCATGTGTGCAAGTGAAGAGCGGGAGACACCACCACACAAAAGGTGAGGCTTTGTGGTGGTTTAAAGCAACCCTAAAAACAAGTTTCATGCATCTCTTATCCCCACCATTGTCCTGAAGACTGCTGGTTCCCCTTGTCTTTCCTGAACACCAATCCTTTAACTTGAAGCCCACCCACCCACCCCCTTTTTTCCTCACACCCCCTGGATCTTTCCACTGTATCAGGGAGACATACCAGCCACTTTAGAATTTACTGGTCTAATAAGTTAAATCACCCATTAAAGTTTATGCCTTCTTGTAGTGAGCAGGCCGTGGAAACAGCCAATCACAGAGCTCCAGGAGTCCAGCCAATGAAAAGGTGGCTGGGCAGGGCTATAAAAGAGCCTTGACAGGGAGTGAAAGGGGGTTTATTTTGTTGGAGTTTTGAGGGAAGAGACATCTTCAGAGGGAGGGTGTGCTCTTGGGGTTCCTGTGGGAACATTTATAGGATAGATATAGGCCAGGGAAGGGTCTGAGAAGTCCAGTAGGGACTAGAGAGAGGCTTGAGGGAGTCTGAGAAAGAGAGGCTCAGAATAAGCCTGGAGGTTAAGGAAGCTTTTGGCTTTAATATTGGAGAAGGTTGACTGAGTGGCTGTAGTATTATTTTAAGGAACTTTTGTAACTAAGGAATAAGACAAAAAAAGCTTTAAGTATATTTCAATATTTGTTGATTTATTTTATAAATAAACTTCATTCATGTTTTGAAGTACTGCTTGGCCTCTGTTAAACTATTGAAACACGGTACCAAAGATAACAGTGCCTCAGTAGGAGATAGGCAGTGAGTGAACAGGAAAGTGTTCACAACACTTCTTTTTTTAAGATGGACTGCAATTGACCCTCTTTTTCATATTGGAATTCCTGGACTAGAATCTACAATGCCACCGCTTTGGTCAGTTTCATTGAAGTTAGAGTAATATGTATTTGTGAGATACACATCAACAGACATCCTCTCATTTCCACATTCAATCCATACCCACTCCTAGTATACCCCCCTTTAATAGGTTGTTTGTTTGTTTGTTCCCCACCTTTCTTCCCATATAGGGACTCAAGGTGGCCAACAGAATTTATTTTAACAGAATTTAGGTTAGTGAAGTTGAAAGCTTTCATGGTTGGCATCCATGGTTTGTTTTGGGGGGGGGAGGTTGGGGTTATGTGGTCATGTTCTAGAAGAGTTTATTCTGACATTTCGCCAGCATCTGTGGCTGGCATCTTCAGAGAATACTGGAACTCCTCCCTACCCAGGGTCACACAGTATAAATATACCCAATCTCTTTCTTCCTAGTAGTCTATGAAGATGCCAGCCACAGATGAGGGAAACATCAAGATTAAACTCTTCCAGAACATGGCCACATAACCTGAAAAACCGACCAAAAAAAATTAGGGTATTGCAACAACCATTTTTGCTTATATTTATAAAATATGCACATATTTGTGGATAGGCTCTAGATTGTACTCATTATTTGAATGCCTTCCCAGTTCCATTGACTAATATCTGTTTATTGTTTTGTATGCTACTTTCAAATGTGCATTCTTTTCAAAGGTATATACTTTTCCCTCTCAGCACATCCGCAGACATCCATCAGCATGAGATTTCCAAAGTTCAAATTATGTTTCCCTCTACATAATTCAAGAAAAACAGACAAGCCCATCAAATCTTGAACTGAGAATAGCCTCCTCACAAATTCTCTCTGATGGTATCCAACCACAGAGAAGAGCAGGCCAGTAGCTCCCTCTTCTGGAAAGCTATCCAAAAGATCTGATCCCATTGTCAGAGATCCTAGTTTGGGATTCTTCCTGCCTCCCTAAGGCTGTTTTTAATAATGGCTCAAACAACAACATCCACAACAAAATATGTTCTGGTAAAAGCCACATGGCATCACTTCTCATTTCTGGTTGTGCATAATTACTCAAATTCTGCCCACATAAGGTGACATTTGCTGGCATTCACTATGCTCTTTGACAGCTCCCAAGAAGTCAAGGTACTGCCACCGATGAAGACATTATACGGTTACAATACTTCCACATTAGCTGTCAGCACTGAGCAGGGACTGATTTTTGTGCTCTTTGTCTTTGGTACGAGGAGACGTTTTCTGTCAGGAAATGAATGTCCTCATTATGTGGCACCATTCATGCTTGGACACCTCTTCATAACAGCTAGGTACTGTTCCTGCTTCTCTTCACTATCTGAAATAAAGTCAATCACTGCCTGAAGCCTGTTTAATGAGATCATAGTCGGCTGTTCTGCACGACTCTGGTTTCTGCCTGCCATACTGTGCCAAAGACATGGCAGTTTTTCAGTTCACTGACCACACAGAGAACAAGGCTTTTCTTTTTCTTTCTTACTGTCAACTGAAATGTTGGAGTGTAAGATATTATGCAAAAAATGGGGGAGGGAAGAAACCATCTAGAAAACAAAGAATGACCCAAAAAGTTTATACTGAATCTCTCTACGATGACAAGCCTCATGAATATCCTCATCAGAAAGATCAGCAGGGCCCACAGTGGAACAGGAATGGCTTAGCTCATTTGAAATACAGTTGGTCCTTCTTATCCATGGATTTTTTTTTATCCACAGATTCAAGCATCCACGGATTGAAAATATTCCAAAAAATTATAAATTCCAAATAGCAAACCTAGGTTTTCCATTTTATATAAGGGACACCATTTTGCTATGCCATTATATTTAATGGGACTTGAGCAACCACAGATTTTGTTATCCACAGGGGGTCCTGGAACCAAAACCCAGCAGATAACAAGTATCCACTGTAATGCATAATGCATAAATAATATGCATTGCCATTTGAAAAGTTGAGTCCTCTGTAATACCATTAAATCAAGAGTCTAAAATTACCTGACTACATTATTACCAAAAAGCAAAGCCAATAGAGTTTAGTTACCTGAAATTTTATTTTTTAACTTATGAACAGAATATCATAGTTTAAAATAAACTCTGGTTAGTTGAATCAGCCAGCTAAAAAAGCAATAGTATCAGTTTCAGTTTTGCTCTGGACCTCTCCTATTGACATGGTGCAGAGGGGAGAGTTAGCTTTAGCAGACACACGAATAGCTAGGTATTGTTTCTCAACATGGTAGAAAACCTAAGAACATGAAACAGTCTTTGATAACAGGTGCTGTTCTTATGTGTATGACAGTTCTGTTGAGATATGGTACCCTGTTTCCCTGAAAATAAGACATCTCCATAAAATAAGACCTAGTAGAGGTTTTGCTGAATTGCTAAATATAAGGCCTCCCCCGAAAGTAAGACCTAGCAAAGTTTTTATATAAAAATATATATTCAGTATATAATAAAGGTTCAATTTTTATTTTATTTTTTTGTTCAACAATAAATGTGAATTCCTCTTCAAGGAAAAATAAGACATTCCCTGAAAATAAGACCTAGCACATCTTTGGGAGCAAAAATTAATATAAGACACTCTTACTTTTGGGGAAACACGGTATCACATCTGTGTAGCAGAAATACCTGGATGTCTTCATTGTGTTGCATGAATGTTGAACCATATTTTACAGTTCTATTTTTAAGGTAGTGATGGTGACATCTTTAGAACCAGTAAGATACAAAGTTCTCATGCAACATAGTTAAAAATTGAATTTGGGAGTCATTTTTAGGGCTGCAAGTCCCAGAATATCCCTATTACAATGACCACTGACACAACATACCACTTAACAGGGAAAGAGGGACAGAGGAAGGGTATGGCTCAAGTTATTAACATCTCACTGTCTATCCAACATACAAAAGTAATTTTTGAATTGTAATTAAGCTTTTGAAAAGTATCCAATTAGTGCTGAAAAGGCACTTTGAATATGCAGGTCTCTGTCTAAATTGAATTGATAGAACAATTTTTAAAGACTTTAATTTCTTAAACTTTGCTGGCTGAATAAGCACCACTCTTTTCCTATTTATATTGTCTGCATAAGCATTTACCAGTGTTAGAAGAATAAGAGAAACCTAAGGCAGCTAGAGAAGGAGATAATAAGAGAAGCCATGATAGTCACCAGAAGGAAGAATATCACATAGCAGAACGTGTCCCTGATTTGAAAGCTCCAAAAAACTAGCCTTTTCAGCAGGAATGGGAGGCATGTGGTCTTCCAGATGTTGCTGAACTCAAATGCCCATCAGTACTTACTATTGACTATGTTGCTTAAAACTGATGGAAGCTGCACTCTAGCAATATCTGGAGGGCCACAGCTTTCTCACTTGCTTTGTAGAAAACTCATGAATCCACTTTTATACAGCTCATTACCTTATTAAGCATTTTTCCATAATTTGTTCATATACCATGCACTAGATTTCTTAGGTCTGCATTAAGAGAAAGTTAAGGGGAATGTGCATTCCATACAATTAACCTATTTTTCTGTCCACAATGAAATTTCCTCAAAGATCCTACCTCAGCAATCAGACTTGCAAATTAATCCTATGTCTGCCTTGCAATGGCCAATCAGGAAACAAAGCACGGTAAAAGCAAGATAAGTCAATGGGGAACATCAGGTGTAATTTCAAACATCTTTCACTGCTCAAGGCAACGCGTGTTCAAGAAAAGTGATATTGTTTAGTTTGACCCTTAACCTATGCAGAAGATTGACCATATTCAAATGTCAAGATTTTTAAGAGCTACAGTGAGAGTTGTAAATAGATTCAGATAAGCATGCTTAGAAACCTCCTACAAACTCCATTGATTCACATACAAAGATCCATCTAGAAAGCAAGTGGAAAAGGATGCTGGGAAGGAACTGTCTTCACACCCTTCAGCACATGTTCAATCTACATATCCAGAAAATGAGCACCGGCAGAGGATGTATGTCTACCAATTATTTTCATTCACCAAGCAGTCTTCCATGGGTGTCTTTACCACCATGTGTGTCACTGTTTTTTCATTTATTCCCAAACTAGTTAGGATAGTATACAGACTTCCATCTTAGTAGTTCAAAGACAGAATTGCTTGCATGATTTCCAAAACACCAGAAGACTGAATCATGTAAGTGCATGTTTTTATACGTATCTAAAAAGCAGAGAAGTGAACCAAGGGAGGATTTATTGGTCACTTTGAAATTGTGCCCAAAAATAGATGGACAGATAATGAAGCAGTGTTGTTGTTGTTGTTGTTTTTAAAAAGTTTTATTCTCTATCCAACCTTGTCAATGCCTTGGGATTTTTCTAGAATTATCTATAGAGTAGGTGTTTTATAGGAATCTTACAACTACCAATAATAAATAAAATAATATGCTAGACTCGTGTGAATATTTCATCTAATCCAGCATGGCTATTTTTATGTTCTCATATTTAACATGTTGCCAGACTCTTTGGACCAGATACAAGATTGATCCTTAGCCGAGTTCCACTCATTCTGGAGAAAACAAGCACTGTAAAGAGAAAATCTTCTTCCCTTTTTAGCCCCTGCGGAAAAAACTGCTCTAGAGCAGAGCAGAGTGTGTGTTTGTGCCTTCAAGTGGCCTGTCAACTTATGGTGACCCCATGAAATTCATAGAGTTTTCTTAGGCAAGGAACATTCAGAAGTGGGTTTGCAAGTTCCATCCTCTGAAAGCCAGCCAAGAGCACCTAATATTCATTTGCAGTCTCTTATCCAAGTACTAACCAAGGTGACCGGGCTTGGCTTCCAAGATCAGATGGGATTTGGTGCTATTACAATATTTAGACAAAAAGTGCTGCAAGGCAAAAGGTGGGATTAGCAAACAACTTTTTGCTTTCTCAGACCAGGGCAGGGGGCCTCCATGGAATCTCCCATGACTGTAAGAAACCCTTTCCTGCACAGAATGGCCAGTCTGGATATTCATATTGCCATAACCAGGTTCAAATATTTCAGGCCACTGATCCTGGATGAAGGATTTAGGAAGGCCTATGTAACTGTAATTATTACTGACCTGTAAAACAATGCCAGTTTTTAAGTTGCTGTCAATGTGTCAGCCTTGGCTTATTTATAAATGTCATGCCATGGTAGTCTATACTCATTTGCAAGTGACATAACACCAAAAACACAGTAGACATCATGGCTGAGAATAACATTACAGCATATTGGAAAGATGTGCCGGAGGGCAAGAATCTCTGAGACAGCCCATTGTCTGATACCTTATATATGATACCTGACAGATAAGTCTTGAAAGAAACAGCTGAGAGAGCAGATATTAGCTGCTTGAAACATTGTGTATTGAGCTGTGTAGACACTAATCCAAAGTCATTTATAAACTTGTCTGTACCCTCACTTGCTTAAACATTTTAACCAGGCAACAATTATTATTAATATGATCACACCTGACAACTCAGTCATTATCAGTGCTTAACAACTGATTAGGTAGCTAATGTCTAGAGGCAAAATGATGGACCATTAAGGTTCTGATGGAAAACATTAACACAACTTGCGCTCTACACTTTGGAGTCTATTATTGTCGCTGCTGCATCTGTTAACGTGGGAGTGGCAGTGATGAATATTAATGCAAGCATAATCACTTTATGATGGATGGAATTCTTAATAGGCCACAGTCTGTTTGTATAGGCACCGACCAAAGCAGAGGGCTTCAGAAATTATTTAACATCCTACCCTCAGGAATAAGCATATGAGGTGCTCCAAGGTTGACAAGAAGACACCATAAGAGGTAAGCAACTCAACATGCTGCATCATCATCATCATCATCATCTCAAACTTGACCTTTTGTAGGCATGCAGTATCCTTTAACTGCTGGCCCACTCCAGATAAGCAATAAAAGTGGAAAATGTCTGGCGGGGATGTGTGGGGGCTCTAAAGAAGGAAGTGTGCAAGTTTTCCATAGCCGCACAAGGATAAGCCCACCACACACCTCAATAACCACAGTGGTTAACCCATATTCACAACAATCATTTTAAGATTCTCTAAGATTTTCTATATCCTTTCTCAACAGTTTTTTTTTATTTTAAAAAATGCCAGTCAAATGGTTACATAGGCTAAATCCAATGTTAATCTTGCCTAGAGTAGACCCACTGATATCAAAAAAGATGTAGGCTAATTAGAATTAACAAATCCCTTTCATGGCCATGGATCTATTCTAGAAAGGATTAATGTTGAAATTAGCTTACTGTCACCAATGAAAGAAATCCATGCAGTCACTGCAAGCTCTGTTTTTGCTTTGAAATTTATCATGTCTGACTTCTTTCAGCCTTAGGTGGACTCTTTGTCCTGGTTCTTGGCAGGTGGTAGTAGTGGTGGTGGTGATGGTCCTTCTTCTTTCTTTCTCTTCTTCTTCTTCTTCTTCTTCTTCTTCTTCTTCTTCTTCTTCTCCTTCTCCTTCTCCTTCTCCTTCTCCTTCTCCTTCTTCTTCTTCCTCTTCTTCTCCAAAATGGCCTAGCTTCCCATAGGATGGTATTTCCCCCACTGTAATGGAACAGAGATTATGAATGGAGGTGGTTCAACCCTTGGATTCTGAACTGAAAGGGTACTCAGATTCAAAAGGTACAAAACCTGGGGAAGACCCCTTCCTAAACTTCTGGATAGTTGCTGGCACTAGTATTCTGAGTCCCAGGGCCATGTCTTTAGGGCCCATTTGCATCAGGTTTCCCTTTCCTACATGAAGATAGTCCACAGTTGAACTGGGCCATAGGCCCTATTTTGTGTAGACAGGGCAACCCACACAAGGTAGGGTCTATGGCCCAATTCAACTGTGGACTATCTTCATGTGGGAAAGGTATTTCTACAGCAAATGCAGGCCATCCCTACCTTAAACCAAATTTTAAAAACTCACTATTTGCTCCAGATCTTCTCAGAGCACCAGAGCAATTTTAGGCCGCTGCACTACTTGCATGAGTTACTTCCTCTGAAGTCATGAGGTACATAGCCATGTGATCAATATTCGGAGCTTCATTTTTGGCCTCAGAGGGAGCAACTCATCCTGGCCCATGTGGTGGCAGGCAGCATAGAAGGATGCTATGTAAACAGCTATCTGCTGTCACTCCAGAGTGCCCAGCTAACAGGAAAGAGGAATTTGGCTGTACTTGAATCCATGGTTGAGGCATTCGTGCATCTGGAGGGCTGACTGTATTTAAAAGAAGAAGAAGTCTCAGTAGACAGTATCAATCCCCCTTTCAGTGGGAATATAAGTGTCAACAAAATGTCTTACATTTTACAAGGTGTTTGTTTCATCATAGAAAGGGGTAAGCCACCCAGCCTCCTGCCAGAATGCTGAGAATAAATCTTCAGCAAAACTGAATCAGACTCAGTCAGCTTTCCCAGAAGTCAGAAGCTTTTCTCTCCACACCAACAGAAAAGGTAAAGTATATTTGGAGCAGTGGGAGGTTTTCTTTTGTGTGATCACAGCAAGATTTTCACAAGATGGCACAATTAAAGAGGACTTATCCCAGAAATCCCATGAATGACCTGTTGCTGGTTATTACCTGGCTATTGCCGGGATAAGTGCTTTTTAATGGCAATGTGTGAAAAAATCTTCAACACAATCACATGATTTTCATGGGATAATGTCCATTTAAACCCCTTTCTTCTCCCCCCCCCCCCCCCAATTTTCCCCCTTGTGCTAAAGTCCATAGACTTTTTCCCCCAGGGATTCTGCTACACCAGCTGCAACAGGAAATGGAGAAAAGAAGAAAGGTTCGGCCATTTCTGTGTCTTTGAAAAGCCTCAGATAACCAAGTCTTGTTGGGAAGGAGGAACAGTCACTGATGAAACTTTCCCCCCCTTAAAAAAGAACACAAGTTTTCCTATTTCTTTTCCTTTGCAAATTGATAGGAAAGTTCCCCAGAACCCAAATATGATGCCAAAAAGGAGGTGAATGGGCACTATATTGACAGAAAGGGGAAGGGACATTATAAGGGAATGAAATGAAGCTTCAAAATAGTCTGTGGGGACGCTTTGCCATGTCATGGTTTGTATACACTGAATTGTACTGTGTAGAAGTCAACACATCTGTGACACACCCAGCTCAAGTCTGCTGATAGCAAAAGCAGAGTAATTCTTGAACCACAGTTATGCACAGTCCACAGAAACAGAACAATAGCACAGCCTGGAATCATTAATAGCTTATTTCAGGAGGAAACTAAAATTGGAAGAGGAGTTGAATGTACATTGCTTGGTAGCAACATTGTGAAGTAGTTCTCATGACCCATATATTCCCATTTCAGTTGAACTGCAAAAAGTAATAAAGTTCTCACATATGTATAGCCAGGCTGTTCTTTATTATCAGAATTTTCAAGCTATCACCGATAGTTTTGTTAAAGGGCGGTTTTAGTAATATAATTGTTATCTTCTCACCTAGTTCACTCTCTGATCCCATTACCACCCAAGTACATCATGGCTACTGCCATGCTGCAGAATTAAAGCAGTTTGACACCTTTTATTTGTCATAGCTCCATCCTATGGAATCAGGGGATTTGTCATTTGTTATAGCACCAGAACTCTCTGACAAATCCAAGAATTCCATAGCATTGAGACATGGCAGTTAAAGTGGTGTCAAAAAGCATTAATTCTCCAGTGCAGATGCAATTCATGTTTATATAACTGAAGTTCTAAGGTTATACATCAAATATATGATTATTATTTTTCACAGTAGCTTATATTGCTTTATACTTTGATATGGATAGATAGATAGATAGATAGATAGCACATTATTACTGTTTGAGATTTGGAATACAGATTTGGTTATTTATTTATTACAGTTTAATCTGGAGCAGGCTAAACATTTCATTTCCCCACTCACACTTTAACTGGCACATACAAAGTATAGTTGGAGGGGTTCACAAGCCAAGAGCCATCATTTGCACCAAGTGTAGAGTGACATTCTTCAACATTAGGAGCAACTTCCTGATAGTAAGGGCTGTTCGACAGTGGAATACACTCCCTCAGAGAGTGGTGGAGTCTCCTTCTTTAAGCAGAGGCTGGATGGCTATTTGTCAGGTATGCTTTGATCGAGAGTTCCTGCATGACAGGGGGTTGGACTGGATGGCCCTCGTGGTCTCTTCCAACTCTATGATTCTATGAATCTATGAACAACTCCTATGCTCAGAATCAAATAACAGAATACTTAAAAGAAGGAAAATAAAAATTAAGTTTCAGAAAGCAGATAAAATAGATAAAATATTGATTAAACTAACTTCAGGAGAGCATATAGCTTTTGCAGGGCTAATGCAATGCATGGTGAATAGTTAAGATCTGACATAGGCAATATCTTGTTCAATAATATACTGGTGTTATATAGTGATATAATGCTGCTTTGCTTCACACTACCATCATTTAATAATATTCCAGGTTTACACTCATTCAGTCATTAGGCAAAGACTGACAACCTTATAAGCCTGCTGAATCTTCTTTCAGCATATCCTATCCTTCTCACACGTCCACATATTTCAAAAAGAAAGCATAATACATTCTCACATCTTCAGCTTAATATACTTCAAATACTTATTTAAGCCAGTGGCATTTTATATGTTTTAACAAGGCATCCTGGGGTCTTTTTGCTATGAAGAATATTGCTTTGCGGTTTAAGCACTTATTAAAATGAGTGCCCCAAAGGAGAGATGGCAATACAGTTCTAGGAGTTTCTGAAGGAAACTGATTGTTTCATCTGGCCCTAAGCCTGATTTTCAGCCATGGTTGTTGCCCTGGTGGGTGACCTTCATCCGAATTTTAAAAAGGAAATATATAGCCCTGATGATTCTCTGGGACCAGGAATGGGGAAATCTGTCAGGTTTTACTTTCTTCAGCAGCCACATTTTCTGAACATCTCAAGTCTTTTCCATCCTGAACATCGAAGACGACGACGAAGACGAAGACGAAGAAGAAGAAGAAGAAGAAGTATAAACCCTTCAAAGGTGAACCAAAACATAATTCTATTTGCATCAGCCAAATTCAACAGGCAAAGCTGTTCCAAGCATAAAGAGGACTACATTCTACCTACTTGCTGCACAGGGTTAAAATCCAGCAGAACTGCTGGCAGAGTGCAAATGTTTGCTAGCATACATCCACTGGACTTCTACTATCACAATCTGAACTTCCACTACCACAGTTTGATGGTTCTGCGGCACACAGACATGGCAGTGGGGGTGGGGGGCAGTCATTATGCTTATGGACCTCAAACCACACCTCCAGCCATGGATTGTACTTGGGAGTGTGTCCATCAATTCAGTCAACTTAAGATGGTATGTGAAAGGGTGAACTGTACAAGAAGATTCGTCCACAATGTAAAGGCAGTTTATCAGAAGTTTTATATATAGTTAAAACAAACTTATACTATTTGACCTATCATAGCTCTGTTCAATTCAATCCTGGTATTTGTATTTTGGTAGATACTTAAAATTTCTCTGCTAGAGGGTAAACAAGAGTTTTTTGCTAGAGAGGAGAGTGCACTAAAATTCTCTAGGAAAGAATTCTATGTACCTCATAAAACTGCAAATTCCAGGATTCAACAGAATGCAGTTAAAATGGTTAAAATCCTATAATTGTATTGTAACTTACACTATACCATCCATATACAGTATGTGTTCTGGGCACCACAATTCAAAAAGGATTTTGACATGCATATCCAGAAGGAGGGTGCCCAAAATGGTGAAGATGTGGAAACGATTGCCTATGAATATGCTATGAGCTTATGGAGCTGGGTATGTTTATCCTGAAGAAGAGAAAGTTAAGAGTATGATAGCCCTATTTAAATATTAGAAGGAATGTCATATTGAGGATGAAGGAAGCTTTTTTTCTGCTGCTCCAGAGAATTGGACCTGGGGCAATGGATTCAAACTACAGGAAAAGAGATTCCACCTCAACATTGGGAAGAACTTCCTGACAATAAGAGATGTTCAACAGTGGAACACACTACCTTGTGGAGTGGTGGAGTCTCCTTCTCTGGAAGTTTTTAAACAGAGGCTGGATAGCCAACTGTTGGGAGTCCTTTGTGTATTCCTGCATAACGGGGGACATCATGGCCTTTGCAGTCTCGTCCAGCCCTATGATATGAGATCTTGTGAGGTGGGGGTGTATGTTGTTGTTGTTGCTGCTGCTGTTGTTGTTGTGTGCCTTCCAGTCATTTCCAATTTATGGAAACCCAACCTATCATGGCATTATCTTGGCAAGATTTGTTCAGGTGGCATTTGCCTTTGCCTCTCTCAAAGGCTAAGAGTGTGTGGCTTGTCCAAGGTCACCCAGGACCTAGCAGAGATTTGAACCCTGTTCTCCAGTCAGAGCCCAATGTTCAAACAACTACACCACACTCTGTATATGTGTGTGTATTTGTGTGTGTGTGTGTTTGTGCGTGTGAGTGTGTGTGCCATTTTTCCTCTCACAAGGCTTATTTTCAGAAATGAAAATATCTCACAAGCATTTACTTTCATTTAAAATATGGAGGGGAGAAAGTAAGGACTTTATGTGCTATAATTAACTAAGGCAACATCATCCATCATAATTAATTCTTTAACCTAACTGTCATTAATTGGCTGATTTCACAAAAGTCATCACAGCATGATGGGAATACATACAGAAATCTGCCTTCTAGTACCACTGAGTGGAAAAGGTTTCATAGATAAGTGAGAACTACGAGGACAAGGCCAATCTTTTTTTTTTTTTATAGATCCATCATTTATTTTCTCAGTAAAGCAGATGGCAACTGTACAGTGAAAGAGGCATAAAAGGTCAAGACAGGATACAGAATAATATTCCTTGTAAAGAGAAAGCATTGAGTGTGGAGACTGTTACCCACAAGTGTGTAGCCCAATAAACATCGTGAACCATCACACAAAATGTTAGAGTCACATCATCAAAAGTTAAAAGGGGGCAGAAAGTCCTTAAATGGAGTATAAACTCATTTATTTGGACAATAATGTGACATAGATAGAATCACATAGATGGAGCCATGTGACATAACCTAACAAACATAATATGGATTGATGCAGCGTCCCAAGAATGAGTGCAGAGCAGTGGGATCCTAGAAAGTCATAAAAGCCCACGTAGGCTGTAACCCTATTACCATGAAAGAATATTGGAAGTTAAATTGTAGATTATGTGCTTGGAGATATATTTTAAATATTATCTGAATAACTGCAGTTTATGTCTGATGTATCATGCTTTATGTAATCACAGGGGTTCACTCCCGTTATGTTACCAAGAACTGTCCTATAACATCACTGGGATCACTACTTCACCAGAGGCCATCCTTAATCCTCACATTTGGCCCCTGAAATTCTAGGCCCATCCTGGGATGCTCCTGATCTAGCAACCCCTTTATGAGAGTATATGTATGGGAAGGAATATATTACATAGTAGTGGTGAGTGACACTGGTGGAGGATCTTTACAACACTCCAGCAGTGACACCATAGCTAACACAAGTTAGTACTGCATGGAAGGAGAAGAATGCCCTTGTGAAAATCTTTTTCCAAGGAAACCCCAGGATGAGACAATCCAAATCAGAACAAGAGACAGTGACAGGACAGAAACAGGGAATCAAAAGAGTAGAATAAAGGACAAATACAACTATAGATGTGGTCAAGAGCACAACAGAACTCAGTAAGACAAGAGGAAGCATATGCACTTGCTGTGAACTGAAGTCATCAAAGAAAACCAGAACACGAGATTGGAGAAAAGACCACAACTTTATTAAGCCAAACAGAACAGTGGTAGGGTTGGCCCCAAAGTATGAGGTCAGGATCTGACATCAATTAACCCCTGGTTGGAAGATGAACCGAATTGCTTGATCATGGCCAAGCTTCGGGATAACATAAGGTCAACAGAAAATGCCCTCTCAAGACATGCAACCGGTCAATCGCATGTTTGCATTTGAGCCCCTAGTCACTGGGAGATGCTGAATCGATGTGGCTCCCCCAATGGCCGCACTGCATGCCCTAAGCACTCCCAGGTCCCAAAAGACTCCCGATCCAGTGCTACGGAGCCCTGGAAACCACATTCACCAGATCAAGGACCTATGCTACCATGCTCAAAAAGTTGTGACAATACATAACCCTGGACCGAGGGAGGGAGGATGGGATTGCCGAGCAAGAATGGCGCCCAGGCAGGATGCCACATGGTCTTATATAGGCCTAACTACCAATCAGGGGCCAGGAAAATGACGAGGCCCCTGAACCAATCAGCTGCACCTGGGAGACCAGGGAAGCCAATCCTCCCAAACGGCCAATGGTGGGCCTGCCCAGCCCCAGCAAGGCATGCTGGGAGCCCAAGCCTGCCCACCAGGCCCTGGCAGAAGCACCCCCCCCCCCCCCCGCAGCAACCAGGCTGGCCCCAGTAAGTCAGGGCAGCCTCATTTCTAAATGAAAAGAACTACTACAATTCACAGAGACAAACCCAAATATAGTTTCAGCTAAAGTCTGCCAACAAATATGAAAAACAAGCAATGGCCACAGATTGGAAACAAAATATACATTCCCAGCCAAAAAAAAGGAGACAAAAAAGATTACAGTAATTATAGAACCATTGCACTCATTTCCTGTGCAAGCAAAGTCATGCTCTAAATTCTGCAACAAAGACTCCTCCCACACATGAAGCGAGAAATCCCAGAGGTTCAAGCTGGATTCAGGAAAGGAAAAGGCAGTAGGAATCACATTGCAAACATACAATGGAAAATGGAGCACACCAGGAAATTCCAGAAGAAAATCTGCATGTGCTTTCTTGATTACAGGAGAGCCTTTGACAGCATAGATCATGAAAAGTTGTGGCTTGCTCTTAGAGGAATGGAAGTGCATCTGATCGTCTGATGTGTAACCTGTACACGTCTGGACAAGAGGCTATTGTTGTGTAGAGTACAGAGAAACAGAATGGTTCCCAATTGGCAAAACGGTCAGGCAAGGCTGCATACTACCACCGTATTTGTTCAACCTGTATGCAGAAAATGTCATTTACATAGCAGGCAGGAGTCAGAGGTAGGCCTGAGCCTGCAGGATCTGAGCAGGGCAGTGGAGGACAGCGGATCTTGGAAATTTCCCATCCACAGGGTTGCCATGAGCTGTGGTTGACACAAGGGCAGTTAACAACAACATATTATATTTGTGGAAGCCCGCGTGTTAATAACTGTTGCTAGGACCCAAACAATTATGCTTGAATCTTGTATAGAATGCCTAGGTTCTTGCAAAACACTGCAAATCTTCACAATTCATGCTAAATGCTCTGCTCCAAAATCTCATTTCTTTGCCTTTTACAAAGGTGATTTCAGACAAGTAGAGTTTTGTCATTCTTGCATGCCTACCAACATTGTTATTTCTTCACAGCTATGAAAGACTCAGGGATCAAGTGTCCCTCCAGGTTTAGTTGCTCTAGTTTACAGGCATATAATTTAGTAGATATTAATATAGTTCCTGAAAAAGGCAAGATATTGCTCTGATCCATAAGGAAATAGTGTTCCACCACACACACACACACACACACACACACACTTATTTTGCATGTAGGTCATTTCTGGATTTCATGAGCTATTTTTTCTACAGCCAGAAAGTACAGTATTATAGATTATTGTGTCAAGCTTTCCTTACTGGCAGACTGGGAATTTTGGTTGCAATTAATATTTTTGTAAGGAGATCGTAAACTGCTGATTTTACATATTACTTGCAAAAAATTAAAGCTATCAAAGAGCTGAAATAGCAATCTTTTTTAGCTGGAAGCTAAACATGGCAGTGCATATCTTTCAAATGCAGGGACAAGGGAAAGAAAATTAACACAGAAAAGAAGCACTCCACAAATCAACTGGGCATGAATTCAGAAGAGAACTGGAGCAACAGAGCATAATAAAACTGTCCAGAGAGAAGATCAAAGTATAATTGCAACAATTGAAATGAGGGAAGTGATGCTAACTAAAGCATGCAGTTTGAAGCATCCTTGTGAATTTAAAGCTACAACGCTAAAAGTAAAAGAAATAACAATGAAAAGGAATGTACAATCAACCCTGGGTAAATGTAACAACCTGTTGAGTTGAGTTGAGCTGAATCTATGGGTGATCTTTTGCACCAAGATGAAGTAAGTTGTGGGTTTGGGGTAAAACATGGAAAGCTGCTATTAAGAAAAATGAATTGTTCCTAGAGCATAATCCTGTATCTCTTCCATTATAGATGGCCTTTGCAATTTTTATGTTCACTTTTTTCCTTTAAAAAAAAACAAACAAGGTCTTGAAGCCAGATGCAAGTGGATTGTGGACAGGGCTTGTGTCAGGGGTGAACATAGGAAGGATACAGATGGGTGACTTCATACTGCCCATCTTTGCCCCTTGTCGGTACTGTGCCAGCCACATGGCATAGCACCAATGTGCTCCCTAAAAAGAAGCTACCTAGAGCAGCTTCTTTTTAGGAGTGTCATAATGGCACTCACACCCCATTACACTGTGGCTTCCAGTGATGCTGCTAGTAGGGCTACATATGGATGCCCAGCCCTCTGGAGTCCTAAAATCGGCCCCAGGCCAGATCAAAGCACCAGTCTGTACTGGGCTATAGTTAGAAATGGTGCACCACATTTATGTGGAAAATTGGCACTACCTTCTTAATGTAATCACACACATACACATATACACACAAACATATACCATAGAGAGTATCAGATGGGGGCCAGGAGCAAAGCCTGTTCTTATCCCATCCGTTATGGCAATTGGGTGAAAGACATTCACACATTCCCACTGATCCTGTCATTAAACTGACAGTGAAGTGGAATCACATTAACACTTTCTTCCATTAATACAAAATGAAGGGCAAGGACAGGACAATTTCACTTCAATGATGAGACAATGGCAGGATAAGTGCAATGTCATGTGAATGTCTTTCTCACGATCATGGTCAATCACAGTTTAATGCAGGGACGCTGACAAGATAAGTGTGACATCATATGAAAATCTTTTCACGATCACATTATAAGGACAAGATGTCCCATCCCCCCTCTGATAATCACCCATGTCTTTGACAAGCTGTGAGGAATGTGAGTTACATGGGGAGGAAGACATACACTGTTTTCCTCACCCAAAAAATAATTTCCTCACTAACCCACCAAACAGCTGAAAGGCAAAGCAAAACTGTGGGTGAAGAATTAAGTGGTCTCAGCATAAGAACATGTGTATGTTGCACCTAATGCCTTTGAGGGCTGACTACAAGCTACTGTATTCCATCATTCGGAAGGAGGAACACAGAAGTACAATATGGGGTAGGACAACTGAATCTTTCTCCTTCCTTTCCTTCTACATCTACTAGGGAAATGTCATCACAGGATCAAATTACAGATAAATGAATATAAATCAGATATTAGGAATGGGAATAGGCAAAAACCTATTGCAGAACACTTCAGTTTTCCTGGACATTTAGTTGATGATATTTGGACAACAGTTCTTGAACAAAAAACTACAAAGAAAGATTAGAAAGAAAAACAACTGAACTGGAATATATTCACAAACTCCAATCCATAGGATGAACAGAGAAAATGGTTTCCTAGCAAACTACACATATTATATAACAAGTTAACACCCCAGTCTCATGAGGATGCTCTTTGCCAGGTTATCACAGCTCTTTTCTGGTCCTCAGCTTGCACAAACCATATTCCAAAACTACCTCCACTACTCATATGGCCATCCACCCACCCTGGCCACATGCAACATCTTTTCTCCTACCTTTGTCCCTCAATGACTATTGTTAAAAGCTGAACTTGTCACCTCATCATCATACCCTTAAGTTTTTCATTTCTATGGCTATTCATGCAGTCTACTTATAAAGGTCCTTCCTGGGCACCAGTTCATTCCACGCATCTGAAAAAGTA
This sequence comes from Urosaurus nigricauda, assembly GCA_034509955.1. Classification (NCBI taxonomy): domain Eukaryota; kingdom Metazoa; phylum Chordata; class Lepidosauria; order Squamata; family Phrynosomatidae; genus Urosaurus; species Urosaurus nigricauda. The sequence continues at coordinate 136,047,084 of JAOEGL010000005.1, read as the reverse complement.
GGCCAAATCTATGAAAGCTTATGCTACAACTTCTTTCAATCACTTGTCTCAAAGGTGCTATAAGATCTCTTTGCATACTGTCTTTTGATACTCGTGTTCATTTTTCCCCAGCTGCACCCCCCCCCCCCAAGTCAAGGAGCTTTTCTAGAATATAAACTTTCTAGAATGAAAGGAAGCAGTGGTAAAGTTGAGTTTCCCCATTCCAGACTGCCCATTTATAACTCCTTCCACCTTAACAAGTAGTTAAGAAAGCTGTTGTTCCACTTCAAAACAACAGAATTCCTCCAGGTAGGAAAACCAAGCAACTCAGCATTATACACAGCCTATCTGAACAGTAGACATATGCATGCACATTCATATGCTCCTTTTCATAGAAATGACAGTATTTCCTCAATGGATTCTAATTAGGTTTGTCAGGTTCTGTCACAAATTCAGCTCCAGAAAAACAATCTCCCACTCCCTGAGGTAACATTTTGTGTGTGTCATAATACATATAAATAGTGATAAAATAGTCCCTCCAGTTTCCATTCCTTTGTTGCTCTTTAATTGTTCTCTGACCTGTGCTGCACTCCTCCTGAATTCAATTTAATTCTAATTTGAAAAATCAGATTTGGAATTATAGAAAGTGCTGTTCATTTGCACCTCTCCTACTGCTTCTTATCAACATGTATTAGTTAAACATTTTTAAGAAATCTTCATGCAGTCATATGCATGAACCCATAAATATTAATTTTCTGATTTAATATCTGTGTGCATGCACATATGTGTGTGTGTGATACTGTACACACACACACACACACACACTTTTGTCCATTGGTAAAACATACTTAGTCCCCAAAAAAACTGACTATATAATTAGAAATGCATGACTATTTTGCATTTATTTTTGCAGCTGATCTTTTGATTCACACCTTTGCATTAATACACTGCACATAAAGAGTCCCAGTTCAACTGTATGCACAAGCTTGTCACTCTTGCTTTTTTTTTTTTTACAGTTGCAGCAGCAATGGTTATATTAGCATTTAGTAAAACATGTTATTATTTACAGTGACCCACTACATTGGTGGGTTAGCTATCTGTGGATTGGAGTGTCTGTGGCCTGCCCCATGTTATTGAATGGCTGCACATGATGCCAGATGTGCTGACACAAATGCATGCACATAACCACCCACTGAATAATATGGAGCTTGATCAGATGAATTTTCCCCATCTGTGTGTGTGTGGGGGGGGGGGGAGACAAAATTAATCCCTGCAGATGGAAAGGGTCCTTTATATTATATTTTGGCAATAAGTTTTTCCCAAACTACTTCAGAACTAAACATTGATAAATGCATCTTTTAACAATAAACCAATAAATAAATGTTTCTAATTGTTATCTGCATGCTTGGATTCATTTTATTTATTAATTTATTTATTTATGTAATATCCCACTTTTCTTGCAGTACAGGAACGGATTTGGCTTACAGCAAATTAAAACAAAGTGCCCCCAAAAATCTGTTTGATATAAACTTTTAAAAAAATAATTAAACAATTCCATTAAAAACACCAAGTGAAAACAGTTTAAAAATACACTAAACCATTGCACAAAAGCATAACACAATTCATAAAGAACCCTTCTGCCATAGTAAGTGAGGAGCCAAAGGCTCTGAATAAAGAGATCTTGCCTTCCATGGAAAGAAAGCAGACCAACTGAGGGTCAACTGAGCCTCCTATAGGAGGGAGTAAGAAGGAGAATTTCATAAGCATATCTACATAATCTATATTGTGTACAAAAAACTGGGAAACCTGTAGCCCACTAAATTAACTTGAACTATAACTCCCATCAGCCATCACTATCACTTATACTGGCTGACAGGAAATGGGCTCCAGCAACACCATAAAATATTATACCAGAAAAAGCCCAAAGATTCCAAATGTTTTCGGTTAGATGCTGCTAAGCAAAAACCTCGGGTTGATCTTTAGATGACAACAGTAATTCATGAGCAACTTTGTCACAACATTAGTAGGATGATTAAGTATGGAATCACCTTATTAATACAAATGAAAAAAAACTCATTTTTAGAACAGAGTCCAAATGAATCCACCATTTGTGCCTTGGGCTATCACGAAGAAGAGCAACTGATAAAGAGATGTGATTAAATGCTCCCAAAGAAAACCAGATGTCAACCTTGACTTTGCCAAGATACAACACTTTCCAGCCAAAACTCTGCTGGATGCTGTCTCCATATTACTTACATTGACTGAACAGGCAGCATTCTAATCATGACCTATACTAGTTTGAAAGGAGAGGGGGGGAAAAACCCAGAAAAATATTTCTAGTATCCTTATGCCAAGTCTGATTCATGTATTACAATTCAATATAAAATAACATAGCTAAAATGAAATCCAGAATATGAGTTTAAATCTTTTTTAAAAAGAAAAAATAATTCAGGCTTTCAGCTTTCTTTTATGCAAGGTATTATACATTCTAATGTAAATTCATAAAAACCCTTCAGATTTCTCAGATTCTGATGAGACATCATGGACCACAACATTCATTCTTTTTGTCCCCTTCAGTCTCACTGTTCCATTGGGGTGTATTGATGAATTGTGTAAGAGTTTATCTTGACAGCCAGATAATGTGGATTTTAGAAAAACCTAAAGATACTTCATAAACTTTAGAAGACTCTATAGGGCTTGTAGGTACAGTGGTTTATCTTTGAAGTAATAAAAAGAGAGATCATTATAAGAAAAATAGTGAACCACACTTTCAAAGGAGTCTTGAGATGAAAGGTGTTGTTGTTGTTGGCTGCCTTGAAATTAACTTCAAATCATGGCAACCCTGTGAATAAGACACCTCCAAGCCCCTCTGTCCTCAACTGCTCTGCTCAGGTCCTGCAAACCCAGGGCCATGGCTCCTTTGATTGTGTCTATCCATCTAGTATGAAGTCATCCCCTCTTTCTGCTGTCCTCCACCAAGTCCTGCCATCTCATGATATATCCAAAGCATGACAGCCTCAGTTTAGTCATCTGGGCTTCCAGGAAGAGTTCAGGTTTGATTTGCTCTAGGGCTCATTTTTTAGCAGTCCACGTAATCCATAGAAATCTTCTCCAGCAGTACATCTCACACAAATTTTCTTTCTACAGGCTGTCTTCAGTGTTCCACCCACCTATCCATACATTGTGATGGGAAATACAATGGCTTGGATAATCCTAATTTTGGTGTTCACTTTTACATCTTTGGACTTTAATATATCTTTACACTTTAATGAGCTATATTGGCCCATTATATGAATAACATAATATATAATAGGTCCAGCCAGTGGCTGTTTTAACCTGTGTTGTAGGAGTAAGTCAAGACATAAACAAATGGGAAATAAATACCCATTTCATACATTACTGAGGTGGCAGGAAGTCACCTGGCTGTGTAAACAATTGCAGTGGGGATGCTATTAGGTTGTGTCTAAACAAATGAAATAGCCAATAACTGCAGAAACTGACGTAAAGAAATGTGGGTGACATGTGATAACTAGTGGCACACAGAAGATGCATACTAGAGAAAAATGGTTTGGCAACTGGATTATAACCTGTATGGAAACATGCATTTTTCACCTGGATATCAAAAAACAGAAGGTGATAGTCCAAGGATCTGGGGAGAGAAGAAATGCTCCTTAATTGACTGAATGCTTGCCTTTTCCCCATGCTCACCCCATAGATCAGTAGACAAGGAATTATCATGAGAAGCATCATAGGTGCCAGTACTTTCTCCTCATGTGGGAACGAACACTGTAAAGTTATTCCTGAAACTTTCTGCCACTCAGGGAAATGGGGCAGAGTTTTATTGGCTCATCACAGGGATCTTCACCATTAGAAGGTTCCACACCAGCACAGTTTCTCAGCAGCTGTTATGCTCAGCATGGTGATTTCCCACTCTGTAGTAGCGATCTGCATCGCTGAAGCCCTTACAGCAACTGTGCAGAGCCCCCACTAGGCTTGAGTCTTTTTCCTCAGCAACCACTTTACTCCCATTATGAATGAAGTAGCACTTTGTTTCACCCAGCTGTTTCCACTCTATTTAACTTTGGTGTATGGCAAACAATATTCAAGCCAGCACCCAACTATAGTTCATATATAACAGCACATTTTTTGACATCTGCAGTGATCACAACAAACTGCTCTTCGGAAGATTAAAAAAGCTTGTAGCACAGCGGAAACCAGAAACTGCATGAAACCAGAAGCCAGAGGTAATTATACACATTAGATGCCATTCATCATTCAAAATGCTTCTGCTATTGAATTATTCTTCATTGAGGTCTCTAGGAGACTCATACTGGGAAATGTTTTTTAACTGATTTTCTGGGCATTCGTGATAGGGTCAAACCCAGCAACCAACTACACTATTATATAGAAATTGGACAAGTGGGTTTTTAATATTAATTGTGAGAACAGGGTGTTGTTTTTTATTGCTGTTGGTGTCAGAAAACAATAATTTTGGCATATCGTTGAACTGGCAGCCCCAGTTAATAAATATTCATTGCCAACATTAATTTATAGACGTGCAAAATCCACATATTAAATCATTTGATCTTTCATTGATACACCAGAAGTAGAAGCTCTGTAGAATCAGCATTGATACCTTTTGTGCATGTGCCTTTAGGTGGCCTGTCAATTTATCATTACCCTATAAATTGCACCATTTCCGACCAAAACAAATGACACTCCTCAGCACTGAATGGGAACGCCCTGGAGCCGGGCAAAAGAATGGGGCCGTTTTGAGGACACTTTGGTGTGCAGCAAAATCCATTTTTTCTCGGCCATGCGCAGCCCTGAGAGTCCCCTTCCTGTGCCCATAACGGGGACAAAACTGTGTCCAATAAAGTCCTGAGTCGAAAGAGGATTCTTTTTCCTTTAATGTAGGACACCAAATTTTCACAGATACAGTGTTCTGTCTCAGTCTGTAAACAAAGAAAGTCATACCTGATATTTTTTTATTTTATTTTTTAACAGAAACTGCTTCATAGTGAGTCATATAATTTAATGCCAGAAGTGGGAATCAGGCAACCCATGGGCAGCATGCAACCCTTCAGATGACCACTAAGACATCACAAACCCTCTATAAAGTCTGAAAAAAAATTAAGTGGCTAATAAATTGGTACACAGGATGTTTTGTACAATGACTTTGACTTGTTTTTAACACACACACACACATAAAATACTTTAGGAAGTGTGGTTTTGCCTTGATCTCTGTTTTGTGACAGTCCACACTGAAATTACAAACATCAAAGAAAAAAAGTGAGTGGATGTGAGCATAACATTATCTGTTGTTAAGATAACAGAGGTGGTGGAATCCATGCTGAGTTAGGAGGGCCTTCTGTGCTTGCTCACAGAATGTGATAGAAGGCCAACCAATGGCATAAGGGCTATAAATAGTACAGACAGCAAGGATTACAACCACTCCTGAATGAAAGCAGAAGGGCCCACTGGCCTGTTTATAGCATAGAATTAGGACTGTACTATCTACTTCTCAACTCAACAGACAAAATCCTACCAGAGGTGTTAGGATCCATGTGCTATAGCTCACACTAGAATAATCCTACTTCATACTCCAGCTTCCAGTACTCCACTTCCTAAGATAGATGACATCTTCATGGCAAGCTTCAAAGTCTATATTTTCATATTTGATGTTTTTGAGGGCCTGAACAGAAAAGCCAAAATAAAGCTGCTCCAGGTCACTTTGGAGGTATGCTGTTTAAATGATGCATGTGTCCTAAGAGGCTGGAAGTCGTGCCAAAGCCACGCTCCAGTCCTAACAACTAGAGCGTAGCTTTGGCGTAGCTTCTGGCATCTTAAGATACATGTGTCATTTACATAGCATACCTCCACAGTGACCAAAAGCAGCTTTATTTTGGCCTGTATGTTGAGGCCCTATGAACCAGGATGGCCAATCAATGTCTCTTTGTAATAGCTGGCTTTCCAAAGATGTTGTTCATTCTAGAATTGTTGGGAATGCAAGGTCTGCAGTGCCATCTTCTTATAAGTAATTGAAATGCCCAGTCCCCTTCCAATAAATGTGGCTTGACTTGGATAATGGATTTTTACCATACTATGGGTTGGTACAGACCTGCCCTTTGAGACACCCCCGTCATGTGCTAGGGTTGCCTTGGGGCGGGGCTTCCACACATCCCGTAACCCTAGCACATGACGGGAGTGTTGTCGTTACGTTGTGCCATTTAAATGGCATACATAACAAGACCATCGCAGCTGCACAGCTTTTAAACAGAGCTGTGCAGTTGCGATCGAGTAAAGGTGCCCTATGGCGTTTTTTACCTTTATGGCGTCACAACTGTGACTCTAAAAAGGAGCGGGGTTTACCCATTCCTTTTTTAACTGTGCACCTTTGCCGCACCGTCTAGCTGTTGTGGCGAAGGTCTGCAGCAAAAAAGGTGGCACCAGACCACCCTTTTTTGGGTGGTTTGTACCGCCCCTTTGTTAATTTCTTTACCTAGTCCCAGGAGGTTTCCCTTTTTATGATGATTTGACCACATGATGGCCATGTTAGCAAGATAACTGTCAATGTATTTTCTGGTTTTAATTTCTCCTTTGGCTTCATTGTCTACAATCCCCTTCCCAACAACCTACATGTAATTCTGGCTAGCACTCCTTCCAATCTGATAGTGTGCAATAATCCACAAAGGTTCATGCTATAATTAACTTGTTAGTCTTAAGGTGCTGCAGGGCTCTCTGTTATCTTCTCCAAATGAAGCCAGTCCCATGTAGCACTACCTCTGCAATGTCTCATCATTCAAGGCAATGCTTAAGAGATACCAATATATATCTGGGCTTTGAAAAGTAACTAAGAATCTGACCTTTCTACATTATTATTCATTCCTATTCCCTTTTTCTTTTCTTTTTCTTCCCTTTTTTTACAGATGGAGAATGGAAAGTTACTGATCTAAGATTTTAAAGTGGATTAAATGTAGATGGGACATAGAGCTGGGATTCATAGGGCCAATACAATAATCCAAGGCCAGCCACTATAAATTCACCATTCCTCTTTCAAAAAAGTGTTTATGGAAATAAGCATGACACATCATATTGTAAAAGCATGGGGCAGCTCAAAACATTGCAAGTACACATGGTATGTGGAACTGGACATTAGAGAGATATAACTTGATGTGGATTTTCATTTTGAGCAATGGTTCTACATTTGTTGCAACTTCTAGTTCTTAATCCAAAATTGGATTGAGTGACATTCATGCAAGCCCTGAATCTGCTGTTAGATCTTCAACTGGTGTAGCCACCAAGACTGACACTGCTCCAATACTGCAGAACTCCCACAGCTAGAGATATGTGATGATTTGGCATGCTACTGGTCTGTTTATGGACATTTGATGAAATGGTGAAAGAGATGCCCATTAAGTACTATAAACACTTTCATCATTGCTGCCAATTCTTTCTGGATGCTGCTTTAAACCACAGGAGGTTGACTAATCTAGCTGTTGTTGTCCCTGAAAAATAGATGTCATAAGAGATTAAAGTTCTGCAAACATCGTTTTGTGAAAACATAACCTAAAAGTTAGTTCATTATTTTTCTTATAATGATCTCTCTTTTTATTACTTCAAAGTTGAACCACTGCACCTACAAGCACTACAAAGTCTTCTAAAGTTTATGAAGTATCTTTCGGTTTTTCTAAAATCCTCATTATATCTTATATGCCACACTTAGCTGCCATTAAATGTTGCATTGCTTGCTTCTGTTTTGCTTGCTCCCGAAAGGTTGCCAGATCCAGAAATCAACTCATTAGTATGCAAGAATATACTACAGTCATTTTAGATGGCAATTATACCCTATTACCCTGCTAAACTCGAAGGTAAAGCCAATTAAATTAAAGGTGACTGTTAATTCCTCTTTATTGCTGTATCTTATGCACATTTTGCATCATTTTAATTAATGCTAACAAATTTTCAGAAAGATGAAAGGGAGTTAACAGAAGCACATTTACAAAATTCAAAATTTAATTCAGAGTTTGATATGCTAATTGTGTATGGCTGTTTGCAAACCTTTCAAACTTCTAATTAATTACTTTCACTTGGAAATGGGGAAAGATGGGAGGCTATTTGCATGGAAGCAAAACTCATATTGCCATATTAAAGGCAGATATTTCAAAGTAGCTGGCAAAAGCCTGTTTCTCCATGGTGGCTTTCCAATTATGCCAGGGGCAGGTGCAGGAAAGGGATAATAATAATCCAGAGTCACAAACAGTAGGATCATAAGAGGCAAATTAAGGGGAGGGGAAATAAGGTAGAAAATAGCCACAATACAGAAGGAAACAGAATTTCAGGTGTGGTCTGAGGGTACATGATGCAGTCCAGTCTAGCTCTAATACATACTAAGATGTCGACTACCTGGAGACCTCATCTATGGATGCTTGGGTTCCATGAAGAAAGAAAGATATGATAAACTGTAATCAAATGTGCAGAAAAATGCTGTTTGCTGCAGAGAAAATGCTCCAATTTGGAATTTATTGCAGATAGTTGATTTGCATAGAAAGCAGCATTAACAGCACAGGATAAGTCCCGAATGGCAAATAGCCTTTGAAAACTGTATGGCTTTCAAAGATTATCTTGCAACAGAAATAAAACTGCTGGAATTACTCATTGCTACCTTCAAGAACAAACTTGATCAAGAATTACATTCCTAAAGGCAGTCAGAGGGGTCTTTGAGACTCATTATATGAAAGAGATTGTAGCCTAAGTTTTAATAAACTTGGTCTACTTCCTCAGATACCAGAGCCTGAGCAGATGAGCATATTCCACAAGCTAGGCCTGTGGTATCCTGTCCCAACTGTGCCAGGCCAGCACAGCAACAGGCAGGTGTTTACATGCACACAGGCATGCTACCACCCCATGGAGCTACTGCTGCCTCATGCCCTTACCCATTGTCATCATTGTGTCCTTTCTGAAAGTCACTTTCATTGCATATAAAGAAATAATACTTCTACCCTGCCTCTCCAACAAGATTGAGATGGCTTACATCAATAAAATCCATACAATACAATAAAATTAATCCCATTATCCCCTCTCTCCTTAACCCAAATCAACATAATAATTGCAACATAGCAATAACTGTAATAAAATACAGTTAAAACCATTAACACAATCACAATCAGAAACAGGACGTCGTGGGGTAGTCACTAGGATGGTCCATATCAGTCCATATCAGTGGGGACGACTAAGTCAATTATTCAGGGAAAGCCTGTTGAAAAAAATCCATCTTGACAGCCTTTTTAAAGCCATCAAGGTTGATAATATGCTGGATCTCCCCCGGAATGTCTTGTTTAATATATTGTTTACATTTTTAGACTATTTAAATAATGTTTAAATAAATACATTTCCCAGTGGATATTAGCGTTTATCTAACCTGCCTGGTCACTGGCTTTTAATACCATCTTAAGCAAATAGCTTCACACACTCTGGGTTTATTCTGCCACCAAAATCTTACAGAGATTCGGATCTCAAATATTTGCTAATTCTATTTTCAAAGGAAGCAGCAACTAATTTTTGGCAACTTTTTTTCCTAGTGTGAAAAAGCAAGTTTTGAAGATTATTTACAATCTGGGATTTACTGTACAGTTATGATTATATATATAAGAAAAACAGTACATAAGCAGTATTTGTGTACAGAAAACAGTATTTTCTGTACAGGAAACAAAATTTTCTGCACAGATAATAATATTTATGCACAGGAATATTTCCTGTGCCAAAAATGCTGTTTTCTGTGCAAAATAGCCACAAGTGAATTTTGCATAGATAAGTACCAAATATGAAGATCCTTATCCTAGATTCTTCTCATGAGGGTTTCTCAATACTCAAGAAAAATGTTTTTGACCATTTTTCAAGTATTTTCAAATATTCATTCCATCTTGACCCTCAAAGTACATAAGTCTACTGTACAATTTCGTATCAGCAACAACGCTTCTGGTGAATGCAACTTCTTTTTCCTCCTTCACCTATTATTCTCCCTCTGCTGTAGAGATGAACAGGTGGGCTCATACAATCACTTACCCCTTGCACATGCTGAAAACTACTAAAATGTTCTAATTCATTCATCAGCAATACTTTACTGAACCCCTTCATAAGGCTTGGGAGGATTACGGTCAGATTACAAAGTTTTATCCTCAAATGTTAGTTTTAGCCATTAAAAACTAAGGGTGGGGGAATCTGACATAGTGTATTTGCAGATAGCTGCTGCAGCACGGTGGAAAGAATAAGCAAGGGAGCTAACAGCTTAGCATAATGCCACAGGAATGGTAATCTCGCTTTTCATTATTTTCTCCAACAACCAGGCATTCAAAACAAGGTTATTCCTGTATTCTCTCATAATGGTTTCTCAGCTCTGATCCAAACTGCTCTATCCATAGCAACAAACTTCACTGTAATTCAAAGATGCTTGGGTTAAAATCAGGTCACACTAACACTTTGGAAACAGGACTATACTAGAGACAGAATGAATGGTTGACTTCTAATGAAAGAAGCCATTTATTAAGTGAGAAGGGGTAGTGAACACAGTAATACTGCTGGCAGTAAAACAGGAGCCAAGTTTTCTGCTGAATACTGGCAGTCTGAATAAAAAGATACAAGGATCATGCAGCACCAATTTAGAGCCATGTCCTTTTTCTAAACAGCTGAGTCAAACTTTTGGCAAGAGATAGGTTGCACCTCACAGTAGTTGACAGAAAAGTTTTTGTTAAGAATCTGAAAGATCTGATCAGGAGACTTTAAACTGAGTTATGTAGTGGAGGGAGACAGTATTCTTTGAAGGCAGGAGTTCATCAAATGCTGGAGATAACAGGACAAATTTTATGCAGAGAACTAGGCAAATAGCACAAGAACTCAAGAGTGGAAGGGGGGAAAACTTTAAAAGGCAGATTCAGGAAAGGGCCCACGGTCTCGGACTTCTCTATACTAATGCACAGAGCATGAGAAACAATAGGATGAACTTGAACTCTTAACACAGTAAAACAAATATGATATAATAGGCATCACTGAAACCTGGGGGGATGAGTCTCATGATTGGAATGTAGTAACAGAGGGGTATAAACTATCTGATAGAAACAGACCAAACAGGAAGTGGGTGGAGCAGTATTATATGTTAAAGATGTGTACATCTGTGATAAGATCCATAATTAAATCCTAGAAGCAAAGTTGAGAGCATCTGGGTAAAAATTTAAAGGAAGAGAAACAACAGGGATATGGGAGGGGGAGGGCCTACTACATGTAAGGTCCAACAAATTCCTCACTTGCCTTGAAAACAGTTTCAAAGACCAGAAGGTGGAAGAGGCAACTAGGGAATCAATTATTTTAGATCTGATCCTAACCAACCATGATGATGGTTAATTGGGGGGGGGGTGTGGCAGGATCTTTAGATGCAAGTGACTATGGTCTGGGTGCAAGTGACTATGGTCTGGAACAGTAATAGAGAAGAGGGTTCATGAGGGATGGGTGTTGCTTAAATGTGAAATTCTGAAGACACTATTTCAAACAGTTCCAATAAGGAGGAAAAATGGGAGGTGTTGAAATAAACCAGGATGGATGTCTAAAGAATTTTTAACTGAGCTATGACTCAAAAGGGACACATACAAGTAAAGGAAAAGGGGGGAAATCACCAAAGAAAAATTCAAAGAAATAGCCAGTTCTTGTACCCCATCCCTGTCCTGCGAGGCTTAACTTTCAAGACTCACAAGGAAGAGAGGGAAAAGTCCCAAAGCCCCAAGTCCCTTCCCTGCGAAGCTTGACTTTCAAGCTGCATGGAGCAGGAATGGGGTGCCAGGCCCCCTCCCTCCCTGCCATACCTCTATTTACTCCAAAGTAAAGCCATCCGGAGCAGGGTGGGAGGGACCTCTTTTGGCTCCGATCCTGAAGCACCACCCCCAAAGCCCCACCCCTGCACCGGGTGACATCCTGGTGTGGGACGACACGGAGAACAGGTTAAAAGGTAGTACAGGAATACCTGGCTGCTTTAGATGAATTCAAGACTCCAAGGCCAGACAAACTACAACTAAGGGGTTTTAAAGAACTCTTAGACCCGCTGTCAATAATCATTGAGGATTCCTGGACAACAGGAGAGGTCCCAACAGACAAGGAAGACTGATGTTGTCCCCATCTTCAAAAGGGGGGGGGGGGAGAACCTAAATAATTAGCACCCAATCAGCCTGATATCAATACCAGGAAAGCTAATGGAGCAGATCATTAAACAGACAGTATTTAAGCACTTAGGAAGGAATACTGGATTTATTCAAAGTCAACATGTTTTTTTAAAAAAACAGCCTCATGCTAGCCTGATCTTATCTCTTTCTTTATAGAGTCACAAGCTTGGTAAATGAAGTGAATGCTGTGGATGTAGCATATCTCAGTTTCAGCAATGCCGTTGACAAGGTCCTCCATAATATCTTTGTAAAAAAGCTAGTAAAAAATAGGACAACACAATACAACTGTGAAGTGGATTTGTTGACTGAAGGCCTCGACAGACCAGCGATAAATGCCAGCCTCAGGACAGAGTGCGGGCGCCATGCTCACGCACACCCCAAATGCCCTGATGCTGCCGTCATGCCGTGTGCCCAACCGCAAGGCAAGTAACATCACAGCGCTCCTTTGTTGTTGCACCCAGATGATGAAGCACCAATAGGAGTGCCAAAACATGCCACCACCGCAGCAAAGGCACCCTTTGCACAGCGCAAAAAGGAGCTGCTTTTTGCAGCTCCGTTTTGCTTCATGGAAATGCCAGATTGGGGCCGCAGCATGTAGTTGCAGAGGCCCCAATCCAGCACTGAAAGGGGCAGCAGCAGGCTGCTCCAAAGGGTCAGTCTATTTAGCCCCTGACTGACTGAACCCAAAGGGTGCTCAACAATAGCTCCTCCTCATCCTGGACAGAAGTGACTAATAGGGTGCCACAAGGGTCTGTCCTGGGCCCAGTGCTATTCAACATCTTTATCAATGCCTTGGATGATGGAACAGAGGCCATATTTATCAAATTTTCAGATGACACTAAATTAGGAGTTACTAATATCCCAGAGGACAGGGTCAGAAATCAAAATGACCTTAACATATCAGAAAGCTGGAACAAAACAAAAAAATAAAATAAAAAATAAAAAAGAGAGAGAAATGTGGGATGCTACACTTAGGCAGTAAAAATGAAATGCACAGATACAGGATGGGTGATAACTGACTTGACCTGAGCCTGCAGGAACTGAACAGGGCAGTTGAGAAGAGGGGATCTTGGAGATGTCCCATTGAGAGGGTCACCATGAACCTATCAAGGTTCCCTTGAACCTGACAAGGGTTTAATAAAGGGAAATGGATGTGTAGTGTGTGTTCACAACCAATTCAGTAAAGAACTGAATTATTTATTTATTTATTTATTTATTTCGCATTCTCCCCATGCCCCATCATATGATAATTCCTTTCCCCTTCTTCTATGTCTGTAATAGACTGAAATGGATTTTCAGTGATAGCACTAGATTTTATTGTATTGTTTTATATAAGGTGCTTTGAGCATTGTTACTGCATTCTATTTCATTGTACTTTATTCCCAAAGCACCAATAAATCATCACAGGAATGCTATACCAATAAAATTATTATTATAACTGTTATAACTATGTAAATAAACAGTCCTCCCCCCCCCAAAAAAAAAATCCCCACAGTCATCTTAAACCCCTGCTGTTCTTTCACATGAAAGAAATCATTATGAAAAAGCTAATCTGAACCAGACACCATTAGGAAAAAGGAGACAATAGCAGTATCCCCATTTCATGTTAATAGAAATCTGTCAGACATTCTAGAAGTAAATAGGAAGAAGATGAGGAACCTCTGCCATCCCAAGGGCAGCTTCATAGAAGTTCTCAGAGGTTCTATTCCACTGTTTAGTGAGTCAAAAGATAAAAAGGACTCTGCTCTTCACCATAATGCTTTTGCTTATTAAACATAACGCTTTTGCTGCAACAGGTGAAATATCATCTGCTGAGGAGACTTTCTACCATATTACAAAATTTATAGTCACCTTCTAAGCATAGAAAGTGATGAGGATGGAGTTGGCAGAACTACCATGCTCATGCATACTCTTTGTTCATAGACTAGTAATGTTATTGGGCCTGATAGGTATTATATTGCTAGATCTGATCTGATCTTCAAGATCTGATTTTCCCCATTCCCTTTACTCTCACTTGCAAACTGCCTGGTCAAACAAATGTTCAGTTATTGGCATGCAGTTGGAACTTATGTGATTTTCATGGATTACAGTGTGTATACCATACTCACACTCTGCTTCACTGCATAGGTCAATATGTTTCACTTAACCAGTAAGCTGTAAGTACATTTTCTAATATAGTTTTGTAATGAAAATGGCTATAGATCATTTAGTTCATATGTTGAGTTTTTAATTGGTTTTTGTTACGATTCTCATTAAAATCTAATTTGTGTCTTTTAATTCTAATTTAAATCAATTACTGTCTTTGATTCATCGTTGGTGCTCTCAATAGGTCAATTACTTTAAAATGAAGATTTTGTTCCTCATTACCTTGCATCAGTTCCCACTGAAACTAATCTTGCTTCACTGATGATATCTGTTACATATAGTTTTCTGTTGGCTTCAGTGGGTTTTTGGTCCATTGTCTGGAATTACCTGGGTAAATAAGAAACGCAAGCATTACACTGGTCACAGTTCAGTTATTTATAGTAATGTAGTTAATGGGACACAGACACAATCTATCTATATGCATCTAAAACATCTGGGGCTGTGTACGAACACTTCACATGTTGGCCAGATGGCCAAAGCATCAATCATTTTCATCTTCTACTTCCAACTTCTTCCAATTCCTCCTCTCTTCTCTTCTTCTAACTTCCAGGTCTCATCAGCTTTAATCACATAGCCAATATTCAGAGATTATGAAGGATGTAAATCAATAATATCTGAAGGGACACAGATCTCCATCATCAATGGGCATTTATAATAAAGGAATAGATCCAAAGTTGTACATAGAGAATGTGTACATAAAGAAGATGCTCAGAACTATACAGTGTATTGGGGTGAAAATCCTGTGGACCTCCAGGTGTTCTCAGACTGCAAGTCCCAACAGTTTTAGCCAGCATAGCCAATGGGAGGAATGATGGGAGCTGCAGTACTGGAGTACTGTATAATTCCCATCTCATCCCTTGTATTATAAAAGTAGTCCCAGAAGTATGATATCTCATTCACACATGACAAAATCTGATGGATCAATAATATACCTCTGTACACATATTTCTGCAAGTGCTTGCACAAGCATTTCTGGGGCTACACTTACAGGTATTTTTTTTATCTGCTCACCATTCATTGGATCTCACTATCACAATTTCAGCATGGCCAACTGCACTGAAAATATTTTGGACACATTAAAATACAGTTGTCCCTCCTCATCCATGGAATTTTTTTATATTCAAATATTTTTTTAAAAAAAGTATAAACTCCAAACAGCAAACCCTGATTTTCCATTTTATATAAGGGACATCATTTTGCTCTGCCATTATATTTAATGGGACTTGAGCATCCACAATTTTTTTATCCATGTGGGATCCTGGAACCAAACCCCAGTAGATAACAAGGATGCACTGTAAGTCTGTCTGTTTCAAGCAAAGTTATCCTATGTACAGGGCTCTCATCTGAGTACCACTTTTCTGTTTTATAAACATGGATATATAAAGAACCCAGAAACAAGCCCCACTATTGGCTTATGCAATTATCACACAAGTTATCAGGGAATACTATAAAGAGAGTGATTAAACTGATTACCCCATGCACACACAGACACGCACACTTTAAGCAAAAAGAAAGGTGAAAATAGCAACATATTCTCATTTCCAGCTCCCAAGAACCCAAGATTTTAAGTGTTTGATCCTTGGGAAAGATTAGATTGAAACTCAAATAAACCACAAAATAAACAAAACTGTTTCATCATTTTGGAGCACACTTCCACTTTGTTCTGAAAAGCTTTATAGACTAAAAGTTTTGCAATATGTAAAGTTGCCAACATTTCACAGGACCTGTATGTATCTCTTTCAAAACAGCTAGGTATCAGACCATTAACTAAGCAGATTTTCCCTTTCATTTAATCACTCTGATCCTGGATGTTCATTAAAAACTCAGAGAGATGCTGTCCTGTGAATCCCACGCAATGTTGAGATGAGTCTGGTTGGATTGCAAGAGGAGACCTTCTCTTTACTCTGGCCCCTACTCCAGCTATGGATTACACAGAGTTTTCAAACACAGAGAGAAGACTGTAATTGCATTCAAGGAGCCTGAAGGGGAGGGGAAGGGGCAGGATCAAAGCATGAATTCTTCTGCAAGGTTCAGAAAAATCATTTTTGGACTACCGCACTCAGAATCTATTTGAAAGATTTATCCTTCCAGACTCTGTTTCCATGTCCCTACCACAATTACACTTTTGAAAGCCTATGGGAGGGATAATATTATTCCAGAAGTGTGATTGTGCACAACAATAAAGACAAAATACTGTAAGAGAAATCAACTTATAAAGCAGTATTTATATGTAAATAACTAGAGTAGGTCTAAAGTTTAAGACACACTACCAAATTGATGCAACCTGGCCTTGAAATTGTTGCAAAACATGAACATTCACAAATTCAAGTGAAGAAAAAAACAGTCTCCATCAGCTGCTAAGAATTTCATATGAATACTGAGACAATCACTTCCCTAAGATAAAGTTCAAAGCTTGGGAAAGTTATTTACTACAGCAATTCCAGAACCCCACAGCTATAATAGCCAGTGGCTTCACTGGCTTGGGAACAAATGGGAGCTGTTGTAGCCCAAAAAATAACTTTTCCAAACTCTGATTAATAGCAGCAATTTTGCACCAATCTATCCCTTATTAACATTGTCTGGCATCTTATAAAATAGAGATACCTGAATTACCAGCCCTGTGTAATAGTATTATTTCATAAAAAGCTATTAGATCTCCTTTGCACTAATTAATATTCCTTTCATCTTTCTCTGAAGTTGCAATAAGTACAGTCTATTATTGCACAAAAAGCTATTAGATCTCCTTTACAGTTATTAAAACTTCTTTCATCTCCCTGAAACTGCACGTCATAGAGGTCTGATACTGTTAGTTGCCATTTCTAATGAGACAACAGACTGAGGGACAGCAAGAGGAGGTAACGCATATAAGCAGTAAGATTTAGGACTGTTTCACCCTAATTCAGCACCAGAACCAGCACAAGATGCTTAACTGCCTAGGCAAAGATCATAATGTCACACTGTTCCACTCCACAAAGAGATCAGGATCAGAGCAGCAACCAGATTTTGCTTCATCACTGGTGATAAGGGCAGCAAGACAGATGAGAGCATAACAGGTTGCATGGTGCAGAACAAGGCAAGTAGCATAATGGACTCTTCAAATGGAGGAGAACAGCTAAAGAAACTGCTGCTCCCCCAGTAAATGCCACCAGAGTGGATTTCCCCACTCTACCTAATAGTAAGGCTCTCCTGTTTAATACTTGTTGAGTATGACATCAAAACTGTTTCAATAATTATTCCAAATGATATATTTGGGAAAAGTGTGATACTATACCAGCAGGCTCAGTTCTTCGCTCTCAGAATATTCATTATCCTATCTGCTGGCTTTTTTCTCTTTTCAGATTTGTTAGAAACTCAGGGAAATAGGAGAGATTGTTTAATCTCATTAGCAGAGCAAACACAGTGAAATATAGATCAGCAGGAAAAAACTAAGTCCACTTTATCTCCCAGCCCACATGTCCCCAAAATAAGACAAATTCCCTTAGAGTGAAAATAATAAGTTTACATACAGAATCATGTGTATGAAGAAATACACAGGTCTAGCTTCATGTTGCAAAGATGAGGTAGAAAGGTAGACTAAATGCTTCTTAAGAAAGTTTCCTTTAGCATGCTAGGGAGCTATGCTACTCCGGACAAGTACAAAGGAGGAAGAAGAATGGTGATTCTCTCTGGGACAAAAGGTGAGGTGTGCTCTTAGTAAACAAGAAATGAGGAAGGGTCTGTTAGTAAGCAATAAAACTACCATAGGCGTGCATGCAAAATTGCTATCTAAAGGGAACTGAAGTGGAAGTGCTTCTCCCAGCTGCACCAGGAAAGATTAACAGGCCATGCTGGAGAATCAAGGATCTGAATTTATTTAGAGAAAGAAATGTATTTCGTCTCTCAACCTGACAGACCAGAATCCAGACAGAATGGGAACCATGAGCCATGAGCTCATACATCTGAGGAAGTAGATCCAGTCTATGAAAACTCATGCTACAATTTCTTTCACACAATTAGTCTCAAAGGTCTTGCAAGATCTCTTTGCATACTGAGTTTCCAGATTAATACAGCTATGTCTCTGAATTATAATGTAGTTTTCCAAGTGTTGACAAGTTATTACTGCAAAGCACATGTGCTGTGAAAGCAAAAAGAAGTAATGGAAGTTTTGACAACAGGGTAAGCATCAATTGGCCATGTACAACCTCCTTTAAGACAAACAATCACTCACCAGTTCTTGCTAGGTAACCCATTCCCCAGTCCCTTAGCATCATAAGGAACAAGTTATACCATGTAACTTTCACAGTGTCAGATTGTTCTTTTGGAGGAAATTTCCAAGCATCAAGATATATGATTAAAACAGGTACAAGCATTTTTCTGAGGTAGCCCATGCCAAGTCATGTTAGTATGTCCTTCAGAACCTTTTGCATGTATAGCTCTATAAACCACTATGTGAGTGGTCCAAGGGATGGATATAGGTTGTGAGATATGTTTGCCACACAACACACATCCACATCTTTTACACAATCTGGGAAGGGCTCATGTAACAAGTTAGGGGCGAAACAGACTGCCCCAAAAGGGCAGATTGAGGCCACTGCAGAGCCGCTTGCAACAGCGCCACAGCAACCACATGCTGCAGCCCCAATCTGCCCTGACACTGGCCTAAACAGGGGCACACAAGATCTGCTCCTATTTGGGCCAGCAAAGAGCAGCCTTAGGCAGCCCTGCCACAACCCCAGGGCGGCTTCAAGTCACTTCAGGGGTGTGTGGCATCAAAGCGCCATGCTCCCAAGCAGCTTGTAGCCCCCCCTATCTGAACAGCTGAATGGCTTCCAGGCATCTTGGGAGCATGTGGCATCAAAACACCATGCAGCCAAGCCACTCAGAAGTTTGGCCCCATAGATGAATCCATGAACTATTATGGGTTAGACCACAAAGTTTAAACTTTTCTTTTATCCAGTCCAAGTGGAGACTGTTCCCACATGGACTAAGAAACATCAAAATATGAAGAGAAAGGGATGTACAAGCAGGAATGAAACTGTATGCACATCAGGACAAGTGGCAATGGGAAATGGATCATATGCAAGGCCATCAGTCTTGACATTTCCCAGCCCCAGCTTGTAAGAAACACATGTCTGAAAAACATAATCATTAAATGGGAGCTTGGAAAGTTACTTTTTAAAGTAAAATTATAACTGTAATTTAATGTAGCTATATCTTCATTATTGGAACCAATGCACAAATTACTTCTAACTTCTGTAGTTATTTTTAAAAGTAACTTTGGGGCTCTGCATTAAACTATCTTTTTGAAAGGATAGTCTCTCAACTGTGATCTCTTTGCAAATTTAACTGATGCACACAGTTTGAAAAGTCATCCATTAATACTAAATTAAAATAGTATTACATATGGACATACACATGTCTCTGTGTGAGTTTTACATATCATTTGTTTCCTAAAAGGTTTTGAATGAATTAACTGTACACAATCCAGTCCTTTTCATTGAAAACCTAGCAGTGATAAGCTCAGCTGATATCCCCTGTGGCTTCTTGCAGCAACAAAAGAATTATATGTTTCCCTGCATTCCAGCCTTGAATTTTACTGATGTCGTTTAGACTTTAGAGCCTTACATTGATCTTTCAAACTGTCTGTGTTTAAAGAGTCCCATCTGGAACTTCACAAGAAATCAATTGCATTGCTAGATGTGTGTTTCCTTTCCTGCTTCCAATTTCAATGCTTAAGAAAAGAAAGGGGGGGGGGATTACATTTCTGGATCATGTTCGGAAAATGCACATGAAGGAGCCAATAGTAACTAGTGGTTCCCATTTCAGTAGGATGATGACTCATCTTTGGTTTTAGTCTGGACTTGAGAAATGTCATCCATGGTGCTGAACCTATTTGGAGGGTCAGTCTCAGGACCTTGGATAGTTTCATGAACTTATTCATGGTTCCACTAGTGTGGAACAACAGCCAACAAGTCAAGAAGCCAAAGTCGTATCATTACATTACTACATTACAACCATCCACAGGTTGAAAATATATATTTTTAAATCAAAAAAGCAAATCCTGATATTGCCATTTTATATAAGGGACACCATTTTACTATGCAACTGTATATAATGGGGCTTGAGTATCCATGGATTTTAGTATCTATGGTGAGCGGGGATGTCCTGGAACCAAACCTCAGCAGATACAAAGGGCCTACTACACCATGGAGATTAAGTGATGCCATACTGTTACCAGTTTGAAGAACTTTTTCCCCCAGAAAACTCTGTCAAGAAGACCAGCAAAGATTCTGTGCAATTTTTTCCTGGAATTCAAACATTCCAAAGTCTTGTGTAAAAATTATTCTGCTCAAAAAAATATGGATGTTTCTTACATCCACAAAAAACCCATTTGATTTCTGCACAGAAACCCAAAACCTGTTTAATTTCCTCAACAGGATGGTGCATTTGCAACATTTTGGAACATTCATATATGGGAAAAATGTTTTTATTGTTAACTGCCCTAAGGTCAATCTTGACTCATGGCGATCCCGTGGATGAGATCTCTTCAAGACACCCTGTCCTCCACTGCTCTGCTCTGTTTCTGCAGGCCCACAACCTCACTAATTTAATCTATCCCTCTAGCATCTAGTTGCTCTCTCATTCTTCTGTCCTCTACATTTCCTGGCATTATTGTTTTTTTCTAATGATTTATGCCTTCTCATGATGTGGCCAAGGTATGATAGCTTCAGTTTAGCCATGCTGGATTTCAAGGAGAATTCAGGCTTGAACTGTTCAAGAACCCATTTGTTTGTATTCTTGGCTGTCTGTACTATCCTCAGCCCTCTTTTCCACTACCACATCCCAAATGAGTTTATTTTCTTTCTTCCAGCTCTCACATCCATGCATAGTAATGGAGAATACAATGGATGATTCTCACTTTAATGTTTAGAATTATATCTTTACAGTTTAGAAGCTTGTTCAGTTCTTTCATAGCCTCCCTTCCCATTCCTAGTCTTCCAGTTTCTGTTTGATCCAAGATATGGGAACTCTTTGACTATTTCAATTTTCTCATGATCTAGGATGAATTCTTGTAGATCTTCTGTCATCATTAATTTTTTTTTCGTAATGTTCAACAATAAGCCTACCTTGAGACTTTCCTCCTTGACTTTCTTTAGTAATTTCTTGGGTCTTTGTTGGTTTCTGCTAGTAATATTGTGTCATCTGCATATCTTCCCTGGTCATCAGTCCTCCTGCCTCTAACTCCTGCCTGCTGTATGTATGATTTCTGCATACAGGTTGAATAAATAGGTTGATAGTATGCAACCTTGCCTGACCCCTTCGCCAATTGAAAACCATTCTGTTTCTCCATATTCTTTTCTAACAGAAACCTCTTGTCCTGAGTAAAGGTTACCCATCAGGATGATCAGATGTTGTGGCACTCTCATTCCTTTAAGAGCAAGCCGTAGCTTTTTATAATCTGTGCTGACGAGGGCTTGCTGTAATAAAGCACAAGCAGATTTTCTTTTGGAATTCCCCAGTGTGTTCTATTATCCACCATATTTTTGCAATGTGATCCCTAGTGCCTCTTCCTTTCCAGAATCCAGCTTGCACCTCTGGGATTTCTTTCTCCATATATGGTTGGAGTTTTTGCTGCAGAATTTTGAGTATGACTTTGTTTACATGGGAGATTAATGCAATGGTCATGTAGTTACTGCAATCTTTTATGTCTCCTTTCTTGTATATAGAAATCATTTCCAATCTGTGGATCACTGCTTTGTTTACCTTATTTGCTGGCATATTTTAGTTTTACTGCAGAGGAATATTCTTTTTCCCCCACATCAGGGAGAAACATACTATAATTATTCTTCCTTGCATGTAAGAATGAAATAGTTGAGGATTACATCTCCGTGAAACACAAACAGAGCTCCCTTTGTATTCTTATTTGCAATGCACAAACTGAAAATACATATATATTTATTAGTTCTAAGGTAAATCATATTTTGCCCTCAGATGTTTTGGACTTCAGCTCCCAGTAGCGATGCTCAGCATTGCTAATAGTAAGAAATCACGATAATCATATCCCAAACCACCAAAAGGGCCAAAGATTCCCCACCTCTAGTATATAAGCTATATGAATGGCTCTTTTATGGCGATAAGAAATACAAATGTACCTATATCTCCTCCACACAGATGGAGCACTGGGACACCTATATGGCTTACCCTGAAACAAATCATTTTTGAGAAGCCTATATACCCATCTTTCCCATGAAATCATGTACACATTCATACTAGTCTTCTCTAGTTCCAATAAAATATATTGCATCCTTGGGACAGTTTGGGAAATAGTTTACAGACCCTATTTCTAGAAGGATTTGTTTACATCACTTTCATCAATATAAAGCAGACCTGTATGGAAATTCAACGTTCAGTCCATAATTGTTCACAAAGATTCCTTTTTTCAGTTTTTTAGAAAATTAGGTTCAATCTCCTGCTAATTGCAGGAGAGATCACTGAGAGAAGATAAAGACTCTGAGAGAAGAAAAAAGCTTAAAAGCAAACAATTGAACATGATTTTAGTGCTACGTGGTAACATGGAGGGTGACTCAGTACTGTTTGGGAGGTAGATTTGTTGGATTTAACAATAAATTGAAACATTCTTCACATTCCATATTTTGTGCTTGTTTTCCAGCTATGGGGAGTCTCCAGAGAGCTCTGCTACAAATACAATCAATTAGCTCTGCCATGAAACACAGTGCTGTAAAGTATGTCCCTAATCAATGTTGTCTTTTACGGGATCATTGCTTTATTTCTCAGATAGGAAGGAAGGCCAGGAAGGCCATTAGGAAAGACTGGAAAGTTATTTCTTATAAGTAATCTATTCCAGTTACTCATTATAGTACCCCAAAAATATTCATTGTCTTTACTTGTGGCAATGTTGGAAGAGTAACTCTTTGCAATACTCATTGCTACCTTTCTATTCTGTTGTTTTGTTTCTGCAAGTCATTTCAACTTATAGTGACCCTAAAGCAAACCTATCATGGGGTTTTCTTCACAAGGTTTGCCATTGCCTTCCTCTGAGGCTGAGAGAATGTGATTTGTCCAAGGTCACTCAGTGGCTTTCTTTCACTGAACAGGATTTGATTCTTGGGCTTCAGAGTCGTAATCAACACTCAGACCACTATACTACATTGTGCCTCACTTTATCTTGCTTTTTTTACTTCTTAAAATTGCTAAGAAAATGACATGTAACCTGAAAAATTCCTGTCAAACATACTTTAAAACTAAAAGTAATTTGAAGACATTATCCATTGCATCAATAAAGTAACTTCATTCCCACTGCACTGCTTTCAAAATGTGAATTTGTTATTCCCTTGTTGCCCAAATAACAAAATGCCTTAAGCTAATCTAGCCATAAGAACACAATTTAAACAGATACAAAAGAGAAAGAAAAAGAAATTCATAGGACTATAAGGTTTGTAGGAAGACATATTATAACAAAAGAAATCAATGAAGATTGACCATGCTCATTCAGGAGCTGAATGGGAAATCTAATAAAAAAAGAAATGCAATGAAGGTCAGGAATCCTGAAGTTAAGGACCCTATTGCATGGGGTTAATAGAGCGGCTTACCTTTCCCGAATTCATGCTTATTCAGGAGGCAGCTGGTTCCTATCACAAATAAACCTCCGCCAAAGCACCATCCTGGTCTGTTCTGGATGCAGCCCGGCTTCTGTAAGCCACTTTGGCAGCCATTTTTCAAAGTCGGAAGCTTCCATTTTTGAAAAGGAGCAGCAGAAACAGCTTAGACCACCGGAATGGACCCAGGTGGTGATTCAGCTGCGATTTATGTGTGATAGGAACCGGCTGCCTCCTGAATTAGCACTGAATTCAGGAAAAGTAAGCCACTTTTAACCCCATGTGATAGGGTCCTTAGTCTGGAAACTCAAGCCCAGTACAGACAGGTGGGAAGAGCTTTCATGGGGCCAAAATTAGGGCTCGGGAACATGTAGCAATCGCACACCTCCAAGCCCCAGTACGTACTGGCGGTGTCATGACTGCACGGCCCTGCCCACATGGGCACATATCCATGACGCAAGCTCAGCACAGCATCCACATATCGCTGCACCGTGCTTGAATCACTGATGCGCCACAGTGTGCCAATGGCGCACTTGTGCCATCGGGCACATGCTCCTAAAAGAACCTGGAAAAACCAGGTTCTTTTCGGTGCAGAGGGACGCCACGCAGTTTGGCTGCTGCAGGGTCCCTCCAGAGGAAAAATTGGTGGCTCCAGCCCACCCTTTCGGGGCAGTCTGTCGAGCCCCTCAGTATGCAAAGGGATCTTGGAGTACCTTTGAGACTAACTGAAGGAAAGAAAGTGGTAGAATGAACCAAAGGAGCCAGTGTTGTGAGAGACAACTTCCGTGATCATGTGGCCAGCATGACTGCGCAGAACACTGTTACCTTCCCACAGAAGTGTACCTATTTATCTACTTGTTCTTTTACATGTTTTTGAACTGCTAGGTTGGCAGAATCAGTAAATAATGATGGGAACTCACTCCATCTCGTGGCACTTGGACCTCAAACTGCCAGCTTTGTAATCATCAGAGTCAGCATCTTAACTGCTGGTGATATACTAGTTTTTTATTAAATATATATTATATAACAATCCTTAATACTGATACTAAATTTCAAAGCCATTCACAAACATCATCAGAACAGGATCCTTAGGAAGGTCAATGTCATATTCCTTATATTGGTGGTGGAACATGTCTGATGCTGGGAGATCTCCTAAGCAGGTCTAGAACAAGACATTTTGCTATCTTGGGCAGAAAAAAATAGCTCTCATCCCACCATTACCACCAATTCCATACGTATAGTCCCCAATATATTTCATCATGAAACTTGCTCAAGTGCCTGTCCTCCTTCGTGGGAGTAAAAGGTGCCTTCAAGGCAAATCTTCTGATTGGAGCAACTGCTTCACTCCTCCTAATGGTAGGATCATCTCTGAATCTAGGACCACTCAGTGAATATTTGGATGAGGTGAACTCAGGACTTCCTAAGAGCACACCTCAGTATCTTAGCCATTTTCTTGTTCTCTAGCAAGTTATTTCCACTCAAACATCTCAAACATCAGTTACAAAGTAGGACAGTGGAAAACAAGATGTGGAGCACTTGCATTTCATCCCAAAGGATTTAAGTATAAAATAACACAGATTGAGTCTCACTTATCCAAAATGCTTTCGACCAGGAATGTTTGGGATACCTGTATTTGCATATATGTAATAATAATAATAATAATAATAATAATGTTTTATTTATAGCCCACCCCTCTGAACAAGCAATCAGGGTGGGGTACAACAAATTTAAAAACAGTTACAATTAAAAATTCTTACACCTCAATCCCTGCCTCCTATCCCTTAAAACAGAATTAAACTGGCACAGAATTAAAACAATAATAATAAAACAATATCTAAAATTAATCATTCTTTGGCAGTATAGTAGAGATGCCTGATATATGGCTGGGAAAAGCTGGGAAGAGTTTTTCGGAGCCGGGAAGATATAACCACTATCTGGGAAGGCCTGCCGGAAGAGATACGTCTTTAAAGCTTTTTTAAAGCCAACAAGGGTCATAATAAAATGCATCTCATCCGGCAGGCCATTCCATAGCTTGGGAGCGGTGGCGGAGAAGTCCCTCTGGGAGGTCTGCGACAGCCTGGTCTTCATGGGCTGTAGCAGGTTCCTCCCAGAGGACCAGAACGTGGGGGAGCTCATATGGGAAGAGGTGGTCCTTAAGATAAGATGGACCCAAGCCATGTAGGGCTTTAAAGGTTAAAACCAACACCTTGTACTGTGCCCAGAAACTAATCGGCAACCAATGGAGAGACTTGAGCACTGGTGTTATATGCTCTCTCCTGGATATTCTGGTCACAAGCCTGGCTGCCATGTTCTGAACCAACTGAATTTTCCGGGTTAAGCACAAGGGTAGCCCCATGTAGAATGCATTGCAGAAATCCAAGCGCGAGGTTACCAGAGCATGTACCAAAGTTTCCAAATCCTTCATATCCAGGTAGGGGCGCAGCTGGCATATCAGACAAAGCTAATAGCAGGTAATCTTGACCATCGCATTCATCTGACTCGTCATGTGAAGCAACAAATCTAGGAGCACCCCCAGACTGCGAACATAGTCCTTCGAGGAGAGTGTAACTCCATCTAGGACTGCAAGTTGTATTCCCAAACCAATCCATTACCGCTTCAAGGCAGTTATTGGGAGAGGAGCCGCCATCTGAAGTCTGAGCCAACGATCTGGTCATGGAGAGATATATCTGAGCATTGTCAACGTACTGAAGACACTGAGCTCCATGCCTCTGAATGATCTCACCCAGCAGCATATAGATATTAAATAGCATCGGGGACAGAATGGCGCCCTGAGGGACACCACAGTTAAGCTTGATTTTAGACGAGCAGCTGTCCCCAAGCCTCACCCTTTCGGATCTGCCCGAGAGAAAGGACCGGAACCAACGGAGTGCGGTGCTTCCAATCCCCAACTCTTTTAGTCGGTCCAAAAGGATGGAGTGATCTATTGTGTCAAAAGCCGCTGAGAGATCCAAGAGCACCAGCAGGGTCACACTACCCCTGTCGGCACTCAAGCAGAGATCGTCAACCAGAGCAACCATGGCAGTCTCCACTACATGTCCTGTCCTGAAGCCAGTTTGAAATGGATCAAGATAATCGGTTTCATCCAAGTCAACTTGGAGTTGGGAGGCAACTGCTCTCTCGATCACCTTGTTCAAGAATGGGAGCAAGGACACTGGTCTATAGTTGCTCCTGTTCAGGGGGTCAAGGGCAGGTTTCTTCAGGAGGGGCTTAAAAGTTGCCTCCTTCAGACAAGATGGTAAAGTACCTTCCCTAAGAGACACATTGACTGCATCTCTAAGGAGTACCTTCTCTGAGTCTCCCCCCTGAACGACCAGCCAAGATGGACAGGGATCGAGAGAGCAAGTCATGTTCTTCATATTTCCAAGGAGCTTGTCCACGTCATCAGTACTCACAGATTGAAACTCATCCAGTAATGTGACAGCAACGGAGTGGCTGGACACCTCATCTATGGATTTTGATAAAACCTTGGCGTCTAAGTTGGTCCTTATCCAAGAGATTTTATCTGCAAAGTAGGTGTTGAATGCATCACAGCAGGCCGTCGTCAGGTCAAGCAGGGGGTTCAGCGCAGGGGGAACCTGCGTAAATTTCCCTAACACTCTGAACAGCTCTGCTGGACAGGACTCTGCAGATGCAATGCGTGCAGAACAGAAGGACCTCCGCACTGCATGCAAAGCCTCTCGATAGGCGCGAAGATGCAGCCTATGGTGAGTTCTGTCAGACAAGAGCTGAGTCTTCCACCATTTGCTCCCTAGTCATTGTCCAGTCCACTTCATTTCCCTAAGTTCCTCTGTGAACCAGGGTTTTTGATTAGAAGCGGACTGGAAAGGACGCTCGGGGGCAATAGCATCGAGAGCCTTGGGAAGGTCAGTGTTCCAAGTATTCACCAAGGTTTCGACGAAATCACCGGCATTGCCAACCATTAAACCCTCTAAGGCCTTCTGGAAACCGATTGGTTCCATGAGCCTTCAAGGGCGGACCATTCTAATGGGTCCACCACCCCCCGGGGGGGGCAAAAAGCAGCTTTTTGTTCCATCTTGATCAGGAAATGATCCGTCCACGACAATGAGGGGGTTTTGGTTACCTCCGCCCACGGATATACCTGTTCCGTACTAAAAATCCCATCAAGTATATGACCCACACAATGGATAGGCCCGTTGACCAGTTGGGATAGGTTCATGCTTGTCATGGATTCCATGAACTTCCGAGCCGCTCCAGTTAGGTCAGATGGGTTGGTCTCCAGAGGGATGTTGAAGTCCCCCAGAACTAATCAGCTCGGAAACCAGCTGAGTCAATTTGGTTAGGGTGCCTGTTAGGCAACTGGGTGGTTGGTATATCAACAGAATCCCCAGACTATCCCTGGTCTTCAGGCTAAGGTACATGCACTTGATGTGAGTTGTTTCTGGACAGGTTTCCTGATCAAGGTCAGATTGTACTAAATTAGGTATCTCAGAGATGGGACCCAAATCAAAACACAGAATTCATTTATGTTATATATATATATATATATAGTCTGAAGGTAATTATATACAATAATTTAAACATTTTTGTCCATGAATCTAAGTTGGTGTACACTGAACCATCAGAAAGCAAAGGTACCACTATCTTAGCCACCCATGAAAAAAGCTTTGATTTCTGGAGTTGTTCAGATTTCAGAATTCAAGTTAAGGGAGATTCAACCTGTACTCATCAAACCAGAAAATTAAAGTGTCTGATAACTATGGATTGGAAGCTCTGTGGATCCAGCTGCTCTGCTACCATCTCCATAAAAGGAAAAAAGCTGGAGGATACTGTTTCTAATTAATCTTCCATGGCCCAATAACAGAAACAAAGGGTAATGTCTGAGACACTGCCTAAGGGAGATTATTGGATGGATCAGCAGCAGCGCAGTAAACCTTGCAAAGGGCAAGCTGCAGAAGAGAGGAAACTAAGAAAAGTTGGAAAGCAATGAGCAAAGTAGATTGGAAAGGTTGACTGTATGGAACATAGCATTCAAATCACTTCCTCTGTTATTTATATCACCCTACAGAATTGTCATCCCTCCCCATATCACAGTTGTCATTTGTTCCTAGTTCTGTTAAAACGGTTGTTTCATTGAAGCTGCTATTAGGACCTAGGCACATCCATTCCACTGCTATGTTCCCAACAAACAGGGTGGACTTTTTTCCTGGAAGAAGGAGGAGGGGGGAGGAATCAATCAGCCTGATCCCTGAAGCATTGTGTCAGAATACAACTCTAGCAATGGTTAATTCCAACTGTTTATGGGGTTTGGACATGCAGGTGCTAGAAATGTTACCTCTCTGAGCTTATATTGGCAAGCTCAGAACTTGACAGCACCACCCATCACAGAGTCTGTTGCCATTACTGTCACACACACACAGTGCTTGGAATAAATCCCAAATGGCCAGAATCCTGAAGCTGTCATGAGTTATGGTTTGCAATGAACGTGAAATGTTCTCCCCAGAGTCGCCAGATGCTGTTGCAGAGATCCTGACATTTGATGGATGGATGTCATCTTACCAAAGCAGTCAAATAACAGCTTATTACAAAAGGAGGGAGTAGAGAAATAATACCACATCAGAAAATCAGGATCCATTTTACAAATGCTTCTGATGGCACCCAGGTGGCTGGTTAGTAAGGGGGACAAAATTGCACTCCAAAAATAACCTCATTTTAACAGAGTTAGAATACAGTATCATTTAGATACCCTCATTCCCAGGCAATTCTTAGTGTTGTGGCCCAAAAAAGGAACTTTTCCAAGCAGTACTCATTAGAACAGTATATGTTTTACATGCCAGAGCTCCAGGTTCAGTTCCTAGCATCTCCTAATAAATCTTCCTTTCTGAAACCCTGAAGACTTACTGCCAATCAGTGTAGACTGTACTAGTCTGAATGGATCAGTAGTCTGATCTGGTAGTAGACAGCTTTGCATCTGCCATATTTGGGCAGCTGTCATGAGGATGAAAATCTTGATCAATTTGGGTTGTCTCTGTAGAGGAAACTCTATGGCCATAGAAATCAAACCCTTTTGATGGACATTGGTCATTTGTTGACTGGAGCAGGACATGGCCATCATATGTGATGGCATCAAGGGTCTAACTCCACCTGTTTCTACTGGCCTTCTCATATGTTCAGTACCTGGATGGATCAAGGGCACTTTCACACTACACAACTATAGCAGCATGATTCCATTTGAACTTCCATGCTTCCATCCTATGGAAACCTAAGGTTTGCCATTTGGTGAGCCTCTTAAGAACTCTGGCTGAGGATTCTTAATACCCCCTCCCTAAACTTCAAATCCCAGGATCCTATAGGATGTTGTTGGGACAGTTAACGTGAAATTATAGCACTCCGGGTGTGCTGACCCCTGCGATTTCCTCATGCACCTGAATAGGAATAACATCTCTGTTCTAAATGGCCAACTGGCTCATCAGCAGTCATTGAGTCAGACTTCTTCCAGCACCTTATGTTGCAGTGGCTTGAATGCTGGACTACAACCCATGCTATCTGGGTTCAAATCCAGGCTCAGATGACGCTGGTGCATTTGCTATCTCTCAACCTAACCTACCTCACAGGTTCATGTTGAGGATAAAAATGGGGATGGGAACATGTATAGTACCTGGAACTCTTTGGAGGAAAGATAGGACATACATGTAACAAATGTAAATGATATCAGCAATGCCTTTGTGATGGCATAGTGCTAATAAAGCAAGCAACATCAGTGTTTGGAATCTATAAAAAGACCATTTTTGTGTACCTGACTCTGCTAGAGCCAGCTCTGACTCAGAGTATCAAAAAAGCATACATAAAGAAATAGATCATCCCCTGCAGGCATGAAAATGCAAAACTAAGCTGAATTGCAGGCAGTTTGGAAGTTATTTTTTGAATACAACCCCCCAGAATTCCCTAGCCAGTATTGTCACTGAGGTTCTTCAAGACTGCCTAATAGGTCCAATAAATAATTCCATTAAATCCATTATGAGATTTCATCTCTTATCTCAGTTTCTCCTGCTGTGTGATTGTGTATATAAGGTTTTCAAAAATTATCTTTACATTTTCAGTTCTATACACAGTTGGACCTCTGTATCCACAGGGGATCCATTCCAGACCCTCCCCCCACATGGATACAAAATCCACAGATGCTCAGCCCATGTTGTCCCCAATGGCATCACATGCATGCAGCAGTGCTGTCATTAAGGATGGCCCCCATTGTCCTGTGGCAATGTGTGTACATGGCCGCATCACCGTTGGGGACAACGGAACCTAATGGTGACACAACTATTTGCACATGCCACCATAGGATAACAGGGGCTGTCCCTAATGGCGGCACAGCCATGTGCATCTCCATCAGGCCTGGCCTACAGTAAGCAGATGAGCCCTCCCTTCACCATCTTCATCATCAAAGGGAGAGAGAAAGGCTTGCCACCTCCATCGGTTCAGGTCTGAACTAAGAAGAAGAGCCCTCCCTCCAGTCCATCTGCCTTGGTCCAGGCATCAGAGGGAGAGAAGAACTGCTGGACCTGATCCCCTTCCCCATCACCATTCCCTTTTCCTTTTGTGTCGTGTCTTTTTAGATTGTAAGCCTGAGGGCAGGGAACCGTCTAATTAAAAATAATAATTGTAAGCCAGTCTGATAGCCTTTATGGCTGAAGGGTGGGGTATAAATACTTTAATAAATAAAATAAAAATTAAAAAAAATGTGCACATGCTGCCATTGGGGAAAATGCAGACTTACCATCTATGGATGCTTGGATCTGTAGATGGTAAGTCCACAGACACTAAGAGCCAACTGTACAATTAAAATTACAGGGTATCCATAAATTGCATTGCAGTGTACTAGGCCCCCCAAGAATGTGACAGGACAAATTATGGGCAAAAAAGGCCACAACTTTATTGAAACATCAATACAACACACCTGTAGGGTTGGCACAAGCTAGAGGCCTGGATTTGAAACATCACCAACACCGAGGCTGATTGATGTTAGGTTGCTTAACCAAGCATCGGGATGACTAGAGGCACTGAATCACAATTCCACTATTGCGCATCTATTTGGGATGCTGGGTCAGCCCCTAGTCACCGGGATATAAATACGGTGTGACCCCCACAATGGCCACCCATGCACTCAGCATTCTCCTGGGTCCAAAGGACTCCTGAACCAGGGCCATAAAGCCTTGGAACCCCGCAGCAAAATCCAGAACTTCTGCTGCCATACACAAAGTTGTGACAAACACCCAACCCCAGGCAGGGAGGGTGGGGAGCCAAACTTCAAATGGTGCCAAGGAGCACTGAATGTGGCCTTAAATAGGCCAGGGAGACAATAGGTACCAAGGGACAGTACAGAACCCACCCCCTTTGCGATCCCAACCAATGGGAGGCCAGGCAAATGCCTGGCCTCCACCAATGAGGGGCGCCTGCACAGCAAGGTGGCAAAGGAGGCCTGGAAGGGGCCAGCAAATAATTTAGGTCAACGCCATTTATATAGGGTATCCATAAATCATTGTAAAAGATAATTTATGGATACCCTGTATATCCCAATAATTACAGCAATGTTGTTGTTGTTGTTGTTGTTGTGTGCCTTCTAGTCATTAATGACTATCATGCGGTTTTCGTGGCAAATTTCTTCAGCAGGGGTTTACCACTGCCATCTGCTCAGAGAATGTGACTTACCCAAGGGCACCCAGTGAGTTTTATGGCTCACTGGGAATTCAGACTCTGTTCTCCAGAGTCGTAATCCAATATTCAAACCACTACACCAAATGGCATCAATCCCCACCAAATGCCAAGTTTTTGGGACATTGTGGAGGCAACCTCACTGAAGACCTTTAGTTCTAAAAAGTAACATTACCAAGCTCTGGTTGTATTCACGACTGTTGATTTCTTAATGATTCTTCCCATTTCCAAAATGATAGTTTAAGTCATTCAGCAGTTACTGACCACCTCAGAGCACATACAGAGTCCTGAATCTGACCCATCTCTTTATATCATGAGTTTTCTTTGGGGCACTCATACTGCACAGACTTTTTGCAGTCAGAGTTACACCCTTAGACAGACAGCTACTTTAAAAATAAACTGCTTAAAACTAACAGAGGATGGCCACAGCAGAATGACAGCAGCAACATCTGGTCAAAAAATGAGACTACTTTGTCTTCTTGTTTTTAAATTAAGTCTACTGGCTTGTTGTTTTATGTCTAAGAGGCATCTCAATGGGGCATGCTTGCTGAATAATATTTATGAATCACTTTTTGGACTCTTTCATCAGTTGGTGAGTAATTTATTCACCACTACCTCTAAGTGTACTCTTTTTTAAAGAAGTCAAACACCAACATTCATCAAATAAAGTATTTGGTGTGTCTCCCTCCCCTGCCAGTCAGATATTGGCTAATTCTAAATATATATTTTACTCATTGTTTGATGATTTCTACAGACGAAAAGAACTGGGTTGGCTGAAACGTGCTAACATTTCAAGTATCATCAGCATAGTAACAGTATATTATGTTGCATGCTTTGCCCTCTGACAGGTCAGGATACAATTGTATGATACTTCATTACCTGCTGTTCCAGCATGTTGAGATGAAATGTGTTACCTTTCAGAATATGCTCGATGACTGAGTTTTTAGCACAGCAGAAAGAAATATAACCTTTCACAATTGTTTTATCGGAATAGAAAATACTCCCTTTAAAAAAAAAAGCACTGTTCGGGTAAAACTTACACCCAATTACTTTGCACTACTAGATTTCAGCCATTGTAGAGGATTCTCTTTTGAGGACATCTA
The DNA here is from genome assembly GCA_034509955.1 of Urosaurus nigricauda. Lineage (NCBI taxonomy): Eukaryota > Metazoa > Chordata > Lepidosauria > Squamata > Phrynosomatidae > Urosaurus > Urosaurus nigricauda. The sequence continues at coordinate 136,013,367 of JAOEGL010000005.1, read as the reverse complement.
AGTGCAAAGAAAACTCCTGTGATGTGATGGACAGCAGGGCTATCCCTGCCATTGGGCAGGATAAAGCAACCATCTTCAGAGCCAGCAGCAGGAAAGAGGAGTAACAGTTGAAGATGAGAACTGTTTGAATGTCACTGAAAGCATTTTCAAACTATTGATCGATTGCAGGGGCAGGTAATTACCAGATATTGAGGGGGCACATGGACCCTTGGTGGGGTCCTGATGGGCCATATCCCTCTGCCATGCCTACTGTACACCCTAGTTGTTGCTTGCTTTCAAGTCATTTCCAACCTATGGTGATCCTAAGGCAAACCTATCATACAGTTTTCTTGGCAAGTTTGTTCAGAGAGGGTTTGCCTCTGTCATCCTCTGAGGCTGAGAGAGTATGACCTGCCCAAAATCACTCAGTGGGTTTCCATGGCTGAGCCGGGATTTGAACTCTGGTCTCCCAGAGCTCTAGTCAAACACCCAAACCATTAGACCATGACAGCCCTCACTGTACATCCCACACTCCCCAAAATGTTTATCTTGCTGGGGGCGGGGGAGACCCCATGCTCCCAAGGACCAATTTTATTGCTTATTAAATTATGTACCTTACACTTCCTTTGGTATGTCAAACAGAAGGGGGTTTGCTAATCTGAAAATATAGGTCTTACTTCATTCTTAAATTAGCCATAATTTTCAGACTTCTTAACTGGGCAAATAAGAAGAGACTAAAATGGCAACCTAAGATGTTTCTTAGCTGATTGCTCTTCTCCTCCCTTTCTTTCTCTTTTTCTTTTTTAAAATTGTCATACTAGTAGGAAAGCTAAGTAGAGAGCAACAGGAAGCTTTCTACTTTCTTGAAGCAGAGAGATTTGTGGTAACTCTTGCCTCGTGTGATAATGAGATATAAAACTTGAGTGAGGTTGCTAAGGAAGCCCTGTCTCTTGCTCTCTTGGGCTGACAGCTTCATAATTCCTGAGGAACACAGCTGTCAAGGGAGGTTGGAGAAACAAAGAGAGAGACTCTGGGGGTAACTTGTACCAGTTCCGTGAAGGGCTTTGAAGATTAACACCGAGACCTTTAAGGTGACTTGACAGTCTCTGAGGAGACTATGGAAGGAGGCACAGTGTCCAGGCAATGTATTTTCAACAGCCAAGGTTGTTAGGGAGGTAGACAAGCCTGCAAACCTATTCAAAGTTGCCTAGGTTCCATTAAACCCAAAACGTCTGAACTATGACTCTGGATGCCAGGGTTTGAATCCCTGCTTGGCCATGGAAACTGCCCCCCCCCCGGTGACCTTGGACACTCTCTCAGCCCCGAAGGAGAACAAAGGCAAACCTCCTCTGAACAAATCTTGCACACACAAAAACTAATTATAGGGTCTTCATAAGTTGGAAACAACTTGAAGACACATAAGGAGGAGGAAGAGGAGGAGGAGGAACAGCAAACAGCAGGAGGAGGAACATTCCTCCTGCACTTGGAAGCAACCTGTTTTTAATAACATACAACTTGAATTATTAGGTCAATTCTTGGCTGAAGCATATCAGTTACCATGCTTGGGCATTTTAATTTTTCCTTTTAATTTCAGAATTCCACTTTCAGGCATTTCATATGCACACATGTAATGGATATATCCAGACATAATCTATGTAAAGTTTCAGATCAAATTAAGTTCACACACAATCTAGTTTACAATTTTATACGTGTCTACTGAGAAAAAATACATGAGTATAGGCTTTCAATCTTACAGAGAAAACCTATGTCCTCAGAGAGAGAAATACATAACAGAGCCATCACTGCATTTAGAGCCTAGCTGCCATTCAGGAATAAAGGCAAGACATTTTACCTGACAAGAATTCTGTTCTGTGCCTAAACCAGTTATTATTGTATATCACTGATGTTGTATTCCCTTCATTTGCACAGCTAGCATGGTGTAGTGGTTTGAGCCCTGGAGTACAACTCTGGATATCAAGGTTCAATTCCCCACTCAGTTATGGAAATCCACTGGGTGACCTGGAGTGAGCCACACACTCTTAGCCCCAGAAAACCCCATGAGATGGGTCACCAAAAGTTGGAAACAACTTGAAGGCACACAACAACAACCACCCCTGGAGTTGATGGTTTTGCACTGAAAATGTGTTATTATTGCTGTTGTTTACCATCAAGTTAGCTTTGACTTTTGTAACGCTCTGAATGAGTCAACAGCCTTGCCCAGATCGTACAAGCTAAAGGCTGAGGCTTCCTTTATTGAGTCGCACACACACACTGCTATCCTATCCGGGACATACATACACACACACACACACGGTTCCTTTATGTGGGCATATATCGTTTTTGGAGCACTGCAGGTGTTGATACAGTGTCCCCTTGTTATCCGCTGGGGTTTGGTTCCAAAACCTTCCGTGGATAACAACATCCGTGTATGTTCAAGTCCCATTAAATATAATGGTACAACAAAATTCTGTCCCTTATATAAAATGGAAAATCAAGGTTTGCCATTTAGAATGTATACTTTTTGGCAATATTTTCAAGCCATGTATGCTCAAATCTGTGGATAAAAATATCAGTGTATGAGGAGGGCCAACTGTATTCCCTTCCTCCCTTCACAGCACCCAGCACCCAGGCCTGCCCTTAATGAACAAAACCCAAAACTCATACACATGGCCATTCCCTGCAGATTGCAGAATCGTCTCATATAACCAGATGGAAAATCATGACATCATTGCTGAGATCCGTCAGGATCCTTGGGGGAGGGGGGGGTCTAAACACAGCTGTGATCATTTTGTGTCTAGTTATGAAGACATAGGTAGATTCTTCTGCAACTCTACCTGCTTCTCATGAATCAGGAAACGAGGTTGTATATGGTTCAGCCTAGTGTAGGTCCACATGTGGACCTGCTATGCTATGCTATGCCATAAGGATTGCAGTCACTGTGGGTTGTATCATTGATCCCAGTGTGACCAAGAATTAGCCACGATAAGATCAATTACTGCACTGGGGTAAATGGGAGGCAGTGTAGTGTGGTGTAGTGGCTTGAGCATTAGATTATGACCCTGATGAAGAAACAGGGTTCTATTCTCCATTCAGCCATGGAAACTTACTGGGTGATCTTGGTTGAGTCACACACTCTCAGCCCCAGAAAACCTTGTGATGGGGTCACCTTAGGGTCACCATAAATTGGAAATGACTTGAAGGCCCACAACAACAACACAATGGGAGGCAAGGGGAGCTAAATTTACACATATATTTGTGTGTATGCACATGTGTACATATGTATGTGGCGGAGCTGAATTTTAAACATCTTGTTTTAATTTGAGGGGTCTCGGGGCTTTTGTGGTCTCTTGGTGGGCTCCAGGATCTGCAAAACAGAGTCCCAGGAATGACATGAGGCCAAAAGCTGCACTTTCACTATCCCAAATATGGAGAGATATCATTGTAAATAGATCTTGGGAGAGTCACTTTTTTTGACAACAGCTTCCAGAATCTCCAAGCCAACATTGACTGTCATAACCTTCTGTACCATATCCTTTATCTGAAACATTCTCGTTCCTTCTCAGAGTTGCATACTGCCAAGCTTCTTTAGCCTTCACCTGCTCATTATATTGATGTTTGTGATGGAAGAGATTTTACTTGTCTCTAAATTTAGCCCAGACGAATATAAACTCAATAGCTGTTATTAAAACAAAAGCTGCTTCTGAACCTTCATTTCATTTCAGGTGTCATTTAACATTCATTTCAGGTTTCATTTAGCTAATAATAGCCAATCGTAACTGACAGATTCGTTCTCTATTATAGGGCCATCAAACCGCTTTGCCCAGGTCATGGCTTGTAAGTTGAGAGGATTGATTTTCCTCTTGCTGTCTTAAAACAAGGAGTCCTATCACTGATACCTGGTGCTGAAACAAGTAAAAAGTTGAAGCTAAGTAGGGCATATCTGCCTTACAAATATATATATCACTTTTACTTCAGTTGTAACTGTCAGGCTTTCTTCCAAAGAAACATAGCAAGGGACGCTGATGGCGTACTGTGAATTCTGTGTTAAAAATTCATTATCCCAAATATACATACATCACACACAGTTTTATGATTCAAAGAATTCCTTTCTGTTCTGAAAAGAATGGCAGAAATTCCAACACTGGAGACTGAATCCTGATGGTCATATTTTGAGTTGACCCAATGTAACAAAACTGTACATAACTGTTTTAACTTTTAAAATTGTTGAATTATTTTTTTATATATTTATACATTTTAATGCTTTTGTATTGTTCTTAAATTTCATTGTTTTAAATTTGCTGTTTGCTGCCTTGAGTCCCTATATTGGGAGAAATGTGAGATATAAGTAAATAAAATAAATAATAATAATAATTCAGTCAGTCACGTCAAGCTTAGGTCTCACTGCTTTCAATGCAACTACTTTAAATATGTGTGACTAGCAATGCATCTACACTGTAGAAATAATGCAGTTGGACACCACTTTAACTGCCATGGCTTCACCCTACAGAATCTTGGAATTGTAGTTTTGTAAAGCACCAGTACTCTTTGGCAGAGAAGGCTTAAAAACTTTATAAAAAAACAAATCCAAGGATTCTATATGATGGAGAAACAGCACTTAAAGTGGTATGAAACTGCATTATTTCTACAGTGTAGATTTACCCTAGATCTAACAAACTGTGTTTTGGTTACCTACCAATATGAAAATAAAGCCTAGACTAAAAGGTTTTTTTTTCCATCCTGGTCTTTATTCTTGTAATGATGTAAAGGCTGCCACATTTGACTTGTATTTAAATTTGAGATTGAATACATGACACCAACCCCCATCCAGAATTCCAGCATTGATTGTTGGGTGTGCCTTCAAGTCATTTCCAACTTATGGCAACCCTAGACTGAACCTATCACAGTGTGTTTCTTGGCATGATTTGTTCAGATGTGATTTGCCTTTACAGTTCTCTGAGGCTGAGACAATGGACATTATCACATGGGAGGGACAGCGTCCTTCTCCAGTCTTTAAACTCAGCTAGTCACGCGATCAGAGACCAAAAATTATCACACCCCCATGCACTTCTCCTATCCTTCTCCCATTGGTAAAGTATCATGGAGCAGTCCCTGCACACTTCACCCATCGGTAAACTGTCACAGAGCCATCATTTGGTATTAAGGTTTCCATGGCTGAAGAGGGATTTGAACCCTGGTATTCAGAGTCAACATCTAATGCTCAAACCAATATACCATGCTGGCTCTCATACTGCTATGGTTTTATCAGATTTGTATCAAAGATTAATATTACAAGTTTTGCTCCTTTTCAATAATACTGCACATTGTGCATGTATTCCAATACTACTTACGCCATGTCATTTTCTGTGTTTCCATCCTATAGCACTAATCTGCAAATATTAGTTTAAAACATTGTGATGCTGCTTAAGATCTTCTAGCAAACTCATGCGTGTAACTGAGGTTCAGTGTTTGCATGACCGAAAGACTACAAATACCATGCTGGAGTACTATGTAACCACAATCAAATATACAATACATATGCAAGAATATCCAGACCAACATTCAAAATCCATATAGCAAAATAACTGCTGTTGAAAAAGACAGCATATAATGCTCCAAAACCTTTAGTGGCAATTAATTTCTGGAGTAACTTTTCCCCATTTGAACCAGTCACAATATGCACACACACACACTTTTTCTTTCTTTCTCTCTCTTTCTTTCTTGTCTATTGCAAAGTGCCTTTGCTATTTATTGTCCACTGCCACAGGGTAATAAAGTACACACACACACAAACACACACAGTGATTTTATGTGATAGATTGCACATTGAGGTGATAAATGGCATTTATCATGAACCTGCCTCCGTCCACCAATCAATCTCACTCAGACTCTAGCTTAGCATTCCATGAGCTGCTTGAGACAGGTGCCATTTACAAAAGGAGAGGGCATGCTTGAAAAATGTTGCCTTGCTTCTTCCAAAAAGCAGCATTCATCCTAAATTGCAGGGTTTCCCCAGAGTAATATTTAACCCTGCGACAGCCTGAGTTTGAAGTTCTGTGACATAACTGTAAAATGGTGGCTCTTTGCTACAATTCAGAACATCTAAATTCTTCTTCCTGCATTATCACACAGTTTCCTTTGGTCTTTACCAGAATCTGTGAAAGAAGAGAAAGCACTGGAGAAGGGAGAAGACAAACTTGCCCTGGATAGAGCTGCTCAGGGTGGCACCAAACAGGAAAGCTGGAGAGATATCCATACAGCAAGGAGAGCCAGTGTGGTATAGCAGTTTGAATGTTGGACTATGACCAGAGTTCAATTCCCCGCTTGGCCATAAACCCACTTGGTGACCTTGGGCAAGTCACATGCTCTCAGCCTCAGGGGAAGGCAATGGCAAATCTCTTCTGAACAAATCTTGCCAAGAGCCTCCTGATAGGTTCATCTTAGGCTTGCCATATGTCAGAAATGACTTGAAAGTACACAACACCAAAAAAAGGAAGGCTTCCAGCCTGGTTTTGAACATTTCATTAAGTACAATGAACAGCTCAAAGTCAGGACTTGCCTCCCCATTGCTGGACCCACTGCATTTTTATTTTATTTTATTTCCAGGATTTATATCTCGCCTTTTCCCACAATGGGATTGTGGAGATAATGCTTTATCTAATCCCAATATTCCACATCTTTTGGTAGTAACTCTACAAAGTGTAAACCCGTGGCCACAGATAATTTACATAACTTTAACGCAGACAATAAAGGCATTGAAATAGTTAAAGACTTTCCATACCTTGGCTTAGTCATTAATCAGAAAGGAGACTGTAGTCAAGAAATCAGAAGACGACTAGGACTTGGAAGACCAGCTATATAACTGGACAAGATTCAGATGTGTAAAGATATATCATTGAATACTAGAGTTAGAATTGTCCATGCCACCATATTTCCCATTTCTGTGTATGGTTGTGAAAGCTGGACAGTGAAGAAAGCTGATAGAAAGAAAATCAACTTATTTGAAATGTGGTGCTGGAGATTCTACAAATACAATGGACTGTTAAAAAGATGAATAAATGAGTCCTAGAGCAAATCAAGCCCAAACACTCCCTAAAAGGAAAGATGATTAGATTGAGACTGTCATACTTTGGACATATCATGAGAAGACATGACTCACTAAAAAGACAGCAATGTTTGGTAATGAAGAAGGCAGTGGGAGAAGAAGAAGACCTCATTACAGATGGATAGATTCAATCAAGGAAGCCATGGGCCCGAGTCTGTAAGACCTGAGCAGAATTGTTGATGATAGAGTGCCTTGGAGGTCTCTCATTCATAGGGTCACCACAGGTTGAAGTTAAGTTGATGCCAATTAACAACAATTACATTGGTGTGTCCACTAGAGTCCTTCAGACCAACACTGATTGCTAAGTATCCAAGGGAATACAGTATGTGCACTGCCATCAGTCTCTTAGAGCCAGGGCAGTCACACTTCTTCAGGAGAATCCTTTCACATGCTCATATGTTTATAACAACTGTAGCCACACTCTTTTGGAGATATTGGGCATTTGAATGTTCATTGATGAGCATGTGAAGGGACTGTCACGAACAAGGGGGACTGCTGTGCTACCAAGACACTGAGGTCTGTGGTCATATTCCATTGGATATTAGATCATCTGAAGATTGAGTCCAAGTCAATTGACTCAAGTTTATATCACTGGATGGCACTCTATAAATTGATGATGATGGTGGTGGTGGTGGTGGTGGTGATGGTGATGATGATTACAATAATGATGTACATCCAATTTAAAAACCAACCGCAAGGAGATTTTAGAGTACTTGAGCTGCTCATCCACAGTTGGTTCATGTACAAAACACAGAGTAGCAGACAGGTCACCCACTCACCATCTTCTCCAGTATGTGCGGAATAAATATTGTATTGCTATTTATGTATTCAGTAATAATATCTTAATTTTACACAAACACACATAGACACACAAACATATATATAAGCACATGTAAGTTTTATGGCAGGCTGCCTTCTCTTTCATCTGTTCTATGCATGTGTATGTGTGTAATTTCCTCTTTGGAGGCATTGCATAAGCAGCCACACTATTTGGGTACAGTAGTTGTTTGTGCAAGTTAAACCTTGGAAAATGACATCTGCACCAATTTATATTGCTTTCTCAGTAGCAGAGAAGCATCTGGCATACTACTTTGTTGGCCAACTTGCCCTATTGATGCTGTTGTATATTTTTTAAGTAAAAAGCATTCAAGAAAATGTTAAGGATGAAGGGGCAGCAGCATTTTCAAGAAACAAAGAAGCGCAGATAGTTATGGGGCTGTTAAATATTGAAAGCACTTTCATTTATATTTTGGTAAAATAAATCCAGAAATGCCGGGGAGCGTTATTATATTTTATTAACCACAAATAATCTCCCCAGAACAGCACACTCACAAAAATGTGAAAGAAATGTGTAAACTGTTGAAAACTCTGAAAAATACAGACTTTCTAGGTTCTCCCATCCGTCATAAAAATAAAAAAAAAAAACCCTCATACCACTCAGTGGCTTTTGATTTCTAATCTCATAAAACGTAACTATGAAGTGGAAGCAAATTCAGAACAGGCAGACATATTTCTCGTTACACTCACTAAAAGGGATGTTGCCTTGTTAATCTCAAAGGATTGGCATAGCAGTTTTTTTTAAAAAAAGTCTTTTAGTATTATTATTATTTATATCAAAAATTCATACAGAGTTAAGGCTGGGCTTGGGATTTAATTGAAGTAACCTTTTGTACAATCCACCTTTAATGAAGTGCAATGGAGTTAAACTCCATGGGGGCTATTAATCTGAAACACTCCATTAAAACAACTGCAAGGGGAGTTTTTAATAAACAGTGTGAACTAATGCCCATGTGGAAAGGTAATTGAGAGAGAACTGGTGTCTGGACCAGATTGTTATTAAATCCTTATCACAGGTAAAGCCGCAGCCCCAAATGGCAAGTTGCCATGTGATTTATGATGCCCTTCTCTTCCCAGACTTACAGAAAAGGCTAAGTTTAATAATAATCATAAAAAAAATCCTGCAACTAAGCTATAAAATAACCCTGCAATTACTTAGAATAATTTATACAGTGTAATGCATTGACCTTGCTCTGAGCATAAAATCTACAAAATAACTTCTGCAATAAAACTTGACTACTAAAAGGACTAAAGGTTTTAACCAGTTTTATTGCACAGAGCCTGAGGGAACTATAAATACACATTACACTCTAATAGAAGGGATTAAGAAAATTCATAATTTTTTAATCCTTAAAAAAACTTAAAAAAAAAAAAAGAAATCTGACAGGCCTGGAAAAAAATGTAAAGCAAGAATGCATACTGTCATAGCTAAGAAATACCTTCAAAAATACTTTGCTTTTCATGCTTAGCACTTGAATATGATCAAACATCAGGGTGTTAATCTTTCAAAGTATAATGAAAACAGAACATTGTGGCTGAACCAGTTTGGGTATTAGTGGTTTACATTTTCTTCAGAGCTCAGATTGTGTTATGACGTTTAGAGCCCTGCAAAGAAAACTATGGGTTTTTAACCATTGCAAACATGACCCCAAATTGTCACACACAACTCAAAAATTAGATATTGTACTGGCCCCAGATATTAAACAAAGCCTAGGCTTAAAAAACAAGCTGTGCTGGAATATTCCATTGAGAATATTCACTGATGAATATATGGGCAATGACAAAAGGATATTTGCAAACTATGTGCTGGCAACCTACAGCCCAGAGGCTAAATCCACCCTACTGTTATGCTGTTTCATCCTTTAAATGGTCTCAGCGTTTGCCTGATTGATCTTCCTTATTTTCATCCCAGCCACCCGCCATGGAGAAATGTAAGAAGAGAGCATTATTCTCTTGGGTCCTTGTGCTATTATGGAGGACTCTTGGGTGCACTAATACTTCACACAGATAGATCAGTGTCTCCCCTGATGTTACTTGGGGGGGGGGGGGGTTCTGACTAGTGCCGGTGTCACTGCCCTTCATGAGCTTCCCAGTTAGTCAGAAAAGGGAGAATGAATGGGAATGTTTCCCAATAATATTTTGCATGAATAGTGGGAAGAGAGGACAGCGATGGAATGGGTCTGGTTTCCCACCTGCTATAATCATATAATGGGGGACTGCAAATTCCTGAATCCCATAGCCCACTGGTTGTCTAGATGACTCTGAGCATTGTAGTTCCAAAAAAAAGCCCTATGGAGCGTATTGATAGAGAAACTTCACTTGTTTTGCTGCATTTTCTAGACACAAAATGCATGCACAACACACACACACATCCAAATCAGACTCCAATATAATCAAGATAAGAAAAACACAACAACCATTTCTAAAATGAAGGCAGGTGTCAGGTAATTTTGGCATGATCTTTAATGCAAAGTTGCCTGCAGCTGCAATTCCTTGATGTGCTGCTCGTAACAGCAAGACAATTTGTTTTGCTGTTATGAGCAACACAGCAAAACAAACACAGCAGTTTAACTATTGACAAATACTACCAAAATTGGATAACATCTCCTGTGTTAAAATGACATGGCGAACAAGGAGCATGAATTTTGCATTTAAATCAAAAAGGTTTTTTAAATGTTCCCCCAGCTGGTCACGTATATTCCATGCGAGATAAACAAATAGGTTGGACCATTAATTTTCTTAAAGGAAAGAAGGAAGGAAGGAAAACACAGAAGGATGTGTTGTTTTGTCAACAGAAAAAAGAAAGTAAATTCTGATATACAGGGCTCTTTCAGATTGGTATGAAAAAAGTGTGACTTCTTGCCATATAGCTACTTGAGATTTTGTGGTTGCTGTCACTTTTATATCCATTCATTCCACTCTTTGTGCAGGGCAGGGGCTGTGTGCTTGTAGCAATTTCTTGAATCTCTACTATAGTTCTCAACAAACATTTTTTTAAGAACCAGTACATAGTTTCCTGTGGTGGTCCTCTGGTTTGGAGGGGAAATATTCCCCTCTCTGATTTTTTATTTGTTTTAACGTAAGCCATAGAGCAAAAGGGCCATTTCATAATGGCAGTAAGGCACTAAAACTATTGAAAATATAATAAAAGAGAAAGGACTAAGAAAGGAAAGAGATTCACAGAAAAAAAGTTTTGTTGTTGTTGTTCTGATATGTTCCAGAACTAAAAAGAATGTTACTCAAGGGTAGGAATAAAATGTACCAAGAATTGCCAGAAAATAACCCAGGACAACAGAAACATTATTTGGATATTTAAAAACAAAACAAAATGACAGCTACAGCAATAAATACCACAACTTTCCAACATCTTTGCCCTATCTGGAGTGGCCCAGATATAATAGACTCACAGATAGACAGATAGCGTAGATACCATGATAGTCCATGTTACAATAAATATCAGAAAGGTAAAAATTTAAGATATCACCAACAGATAACTCAGCCTTTAGGATATCACCAACAGATGCCTATTACTGCTATTCAGAAAGAAAGGAGCATATTGATATTTATTAGACATGGTAAAGGGCCCTCCTACCTTAATTCAAATGTAGTTCCAAAATATAAATAGAGATACTTTGTGTTCTCCAAAAAGTCTTCTCCAAAACAAGGGTTATTACCAGATACCAAGAACACCATCAACAGGCATCTACAAATTGCTTCACAACAGTGTTCAGTTCAGTTATGCTAGCCACATGACCACCATGTCCTTGGATAACACTGTCTTAGTAACGGAGATGAACACTTCCTCCTATAGTCAGTTACAACTAGACTTTCAAGTTAAGGGAGTACCCTTACATTTAGGAGGTCCAGCTACCATGGTCAGTGCTCAGGGCTTCTAGAAGTCAAAGTCCAACAGTATCTGGAGCCTTCCTGGTTGAAAATTACTGCTTCATGTGAAACAAATAAATAGACCAAACCTTTCCCAATCTAGCACTCACTGAGCATGATGAACTAAAACTATCATCATACTCAGCCAGCATGGGCTCATAAGCTGAGGTGATACTATTTGCAGTCAAGACTTAATAGAGGCACCAGGTTGGATCATTGTGCCTTGCAAAGGGATGGGCAACTTAGGCCTATAGGTTAATTTTTTGCCCACAAACCCTTCCAAGGCCACATAGAATACCAAAAATGCCAAATGGATGAGAGGGTGAAACAAAGAGTGGCCAAAAGTCTACCATATATCTGATTTTAAAAAAATATTGGGGGTTTATGGCAGGTTACACTGGGGAGTACTGCATTCTTTAAAAAGGGAATCGCTGATCTTGTAGGCTTCCAGGAGAGGCATTTTTCTTTTCTTTTGGCAAGGAAAAATTGTGTTCTGGGAGAGAAGGAGCTATCTGGGAGGACAAAAACAGCCACACTTTGCCCACTCCTGCCTTACACTATATTTGAAACCCATAAACAGAGAGCCAAAATGCCCAGCTAGCCAATGAGATCCATAGAAAAAAAATCTACCTGATCTCAAATATGATGTTCATTCAGACCTTCACCATAAGAAAGCCCAGATGACATATTCAGGTGTCAATATAATACATACAGTGTGCTTCCATTAACAGGAAATGCCTTGCCATATTATGTATTTATTTCAAAAATATTTAGCTTCCAGTTTACAGTACCCTGCAAAACGAGATATATACCATATACCTTCTTGTTAAGTTCTCTTTTGTGTATATCTTTTTACCAATGTCATTCCTTTCCCGCTTATGTTGCCGAGGTTCAGTCTTCTATTTTGTAAATGTGAGGCTTGAACAATACAAAGCAAGTTTCAATTCATTTGCCTCTTCTCTTGCATTGTGCCTTGCTTATAACAGGGGGATCTGTTTAGGGTCCCACTTCAAACATTTACAGTTCTTCTCCAAAGCACTTAATTCAGGAGAGACCACCCAAGTTATAAGAGGCAATCCAGGTGCTCCAAATTTTTATGGTCAAAATGGTATGCTGTAATGGAGATGATAAACAGCAATACACACCTGAATGTGTTCAATCTGCCATAACATAAGCAATCAAATACCTGTTTGTAACAGTGAAAACTATAAGCAGGCATTTGGTACCAGAGAACATGCAAGACTGGAATTCACAACCTCTGGAGATTCACTAAAGGCATTAAAACACAGTTTTTTGGCATGCCTTCCAGTCCCGAAAGTAGCACATTACATGAAGCCTCCTAATCCCAATGAACTGAAACAGTCAACTGGAATGCCCTGTCAGGGACTAGCTTGATGTAATGCTAACAGAGGCTGGAAAAGTTACATTTTTAGAGTACAGTTCCCAAAACTTCAAAGCTTCCATGGCCTCTGGACATGAAATACTTCACTGGAAGCTATCTAGTCCCCCTTTTGTTATTGTTTTAAACAGTAACTTCAGATGGAGGTTAACCAGGACTCTGATTCATGGGGACTGGGATGACCATCCTTACGCTGTGATCCCAATAAAAATTATACATACATAACTGCCACTTGCTTTATTATTTGTAGCCATTGATAGTGTCCAAATCCAATAGCAGCTGGAAAGGGGTACAATTTTGATTGTACTACAATCATGGAGGATGGGTAAAAACTTATCACTACTGCCCATGGCCCCAATCCTGATTATGTCATCACAGCATCTATTTAACAAGATTTCTGAGTGCTAATGTCCAAAAAAAGCAACTGTTTCCATCTATGGTGACATACAACTTCCATTGATTTCTCTTTTGGCCCTTATTACCAAAAGAAGTCCTTCTTGAAGCTTCTTAAAGTAACTGAATTAGAGGGCTTGGGAAGTATAAAAATATGAGTTTGGAGGTAGATCTTCCTAATTCGCATCTCAGTTATGAATGTACTAGACAGCTTGAAGTAACCATTTGCTCTCAACTTCCATCACTAAACCCCATCTCATATCTAAGTTGGAAGCACCTAACATAATATAAATGCGGCTTTATCAGTAGCAACCAGATGGGAGGACCAAAGCAGTAAGAAAATGAGACAACCAATGAAGGCTAGGCAAATGGGGAATTATTTTAAAGATGCCGCTAGAAAGTCTTTTTTTTTTCACAAACATAATCATAGGAGACTGGATCCAAAGTGGAACTCAAGCATGAAGGTATGCTTTAACCTTTCATCCACCTCACTATGGTCCCAGTCAAGATCAAGACTGTAGGCCTGTACCTAAAATTCCCACTACTGAAACACTGATCTATTTATTGCCAGTGGAGCAACATAGGGGCTTTCTAGATTGGCAGGAAAGTGTGACATGAAGTTGCCTTTTCCTTAATGCTTAGCAGCTGCACCGCAGCCTTTAGAGGAGCTGCGCTGTTCCGCAGTTTTTAAAAAAGAAGCTGGGAAAACCAGCACCTTTTTAAAGGCGCTTCTTCTCCCCTAAAACGCAAAAAAAAAAAAAAAGCGTTTTCATGGCACACTTTCCCTTTTTCTCATCTAAAGGCTAGAGTTTCATGCAGCCATGAACACACTTCTTTTTGCCAATCTAGATCAGGCCATAAATTGCAGGCTCAGCACTTCCATCTGGGGAATTTATCACATAGCTTAAATAGTGGCTTACCTCTCCTGAAATGAATTCTAATTTGGGCTGCTATTGCATGCATTTTTGCTGCCGATGCTGCTGGGCGGGTGCATCCCGGCTAACTTCCAGCTAGAATCTGAGTTCAGCTGGCTGATTTGCAAAGCCAGGAAGCTCCCAGCTTTGAAAATAAGTTAGTTGGGATACACCCGCCTGGTGGTGTAGGTGACAAAAACGTGTGCGATAGTATCAGGAATGGATGCAGCCCGAATTAGAATTCAGTTTGGGAGAGGTAGCCACTTATTAAGATGTGTGATAAGCTCCTCAGATTGGAACCAGGGCAGAATTCCAAAGAGTGGAAGCCTCCCTACCACAATACCACCACCAATGGATTAAAACAATGATAAGGAATAATTACAGCTAATTTATTAAGTGAAGCTTGATTATCCACCAGGGTGATCCTTTTGTTCTTATGTTATCTCCTCCTGTCTGACATTTAGTATGTAGTTCCTATCCATTACTGTTCAGTGAGAGCGCTTAATCATTTATCTGGCACATCCTATCTTTCAAATGTCCTATTATCTATTGTAATGTAGTTTCGATGTAACATAGACATTATATAAAGAGTAACTGTGATCATTTGCATTCAGCCAAGAGCATTTAACTTTAAAGAATGTGTGCGAAGTCCTGTCCTAGCCTTTTACGTGCAAACTTATTGTATAAATCCCATACTGTACTAAAAACCAGAACATTAACGTGAAAAATCTTAGCAGTTTTCCTAGAAGAGAATAGAGGGTGAATTGTATCTTTTGCTTGTTCTCTGGGAACAATATGGGCTTTTGGGGAAGTCATTGAGACAATTCTTGAAAAACACACCTCAGGTGCTGGTAATTCTCTTGTTTATCTGTGAATTATATAGTGTAAGGACAGAGAACTTTTGGCCTTCCAAATGCTTTGGGCTACAATTTCTGAAATCCCTTACCATTGGCCATGCTGGCAGGAACTTCTGGAATTGACATCCAAAACAATTTGAAGGCCAGTGTGTCCCCTGAACCCTAGATCTGGTAAGATAATAGCACAGAACAAACATTTGAACAAGACAAAACCATCTCCCCATAATACCAGAAGATCAAAAGTATTAAGGTTACAAAAGGGGAGGAGCGATAAAGCTAAGAATATGGTCCTGCATTAGGTGGGAACAGGAAAGTTCAATGACAGGTAGACAGATATCTATTTCTTTGTTAGACTTATTTCTCCTCCCATGTGAGCAGAGAAGCTTGTGTCTGGTTTTCAGGGGATTTTCCCTCTCTCAGCATCGCTTGGCTTCCACAATAAAGTTGCATGAATAATAAAGTTGCATCATTTCCCTGTAGACCATTTTCTGGATGAGAGAAAACTCTCAGTTATCCAACTCTCCTAAAATACCAATATACATACATAGAAACATAATTCTGTGTGTGTGTGTTGTAGTCCGTGGCATATATACCATAGCAAGCATGCACAGTACCAGAATGGATTTTCCCAGCAACTCTGTATTGTCATAACCTAACCCTTTTATGAGCTATCCCAACTCAAGGCCAAACTACCTCAAAATACTTTGGGTTACATTTTGGAGCAGTTGGGTCTTGAATTGGCAAGATGCATTAGCTTTATGAAAAAGCTGCTCCCATTACAGATTAAAACTGCTTGAAATCATTTTAGCTGGTACTTTGGACTCTCCATGGGGTGTTGCTATAAAGACAATTCTGGTATGGCCCTTTATTTCAAAACGATCACTACACTAGTGGATTTAGGGCAAGACTACTCTAATTCATGTGTGAATGAACATTGCCATACTGCTTTTCAGTCAGTAAGAAGGCACTGCTACAGCAGAAAACTGAAACCCATATGCAGATTCCAGTTCATTCATACCAAGCTAATTTCTAGTGGGCCACAGGACATTACTAGTCCCATCATTCATGTTTAGACTGTGAATTTGGCTGTTGTGGGCCATGTCAGCCCTCCCAGTAGCCCAATATGAGCAAATGACCAGTAGTTGCCATTGCTGCCACTTATGTGCTTTTCTATCCAGATTTTCCACCAATGAGCTAAAGGTGACCTACATAGTTCTCCTTCTTCCTACATGATTTTCACAAAACTATGATGATTAGACTGAGGGTACACCTACAGTGTAGAAATAATGCAGTTTGACACTATAATGCAGTTTGATGTAGATCCATCCTATGGAATCCTGGGATTTGTAGTTTTGCAAGGTCTTTAGAATCAGCAAGGCATAGTGGTTGATGTGTTAGACTACAACTGTAGAGATCCTGGGTTCAATTCCCAGCTTGGCCAAGGAAGCACACTGGTGACCTTGGGCAAGTCACATGCTCTCAGCCTCAGGGGAAGGCAATGGCAAACATTTCTGAACAAATCTTGCCAAGAAAATCCTATCATTGTGTTGCCTTAGGGTTGCCATAAATCAGAAAGGACTTCATGACGCACAATAACAAAAACAACAAGGTCTTTAGCCTCCTCTGCAAAAGAGTATTGGTACCTTACAAAACTACAAAACCCAGGATTCTGTAGGATGGAGCCATGGCAGTTAAAATGGTGGCAAAGTACAGATGCACCTTTAGAGAGAGTGAGTGGCTGAAGGTCACCCAGTATGTTCAATGGCTCTTTGAAACCTTGATCTCCCAAATCCCACCAGTGTGTCACACTAGCTGTCAGTTCATCCTCAATACCCACTGTCAACTATCTATTTATGTGTGCTGTTTTCTTTTTAAAAAACATTAATGTGGGCAAAGAAATATACAGGATGTTTTCAAGTGATCCATTTTTTTAATCACTATCCAGAGTTCACATTTTTAATTACTGTGGGAAACGCAGCATTTCAGAGTTAATTAGAGCTAATTTGGAGAGGTTTTTTTTTAATGGTTTTCCCTTCTAAGAAAAGAAAGTTTCAGCAGACTCTGTCCATCAGAATGGAACAAATCCATAAGGCATTTTGACTTCAGCTGTTCTTGAGTGCATTCATCCCTTTCCCCCTCGGTTCGTATAAGATTCACATACAAGATTACCTGCATTTTCCATTTAAACTTCACTGCCAAGCTGCTCCCTAGGCAAATGAATGGAAAAATTAAGCCTCCATCCTCCTTGTGAAATCCCACTGGCTTTTTTTCCTCCCGATGGGTACTTGGCCTCTCTGAAATTGTTAAGACAAAATATGAAAATAACATATTTCATTGCTTGGCAACCTGCAAAATGATTACTTTCATCCGTTTGCAGAAGTAAATGACGATCTTATCTAAGGCAGATGACCCAGCTGAACTCTGGCTGGCTTAGGAGATTCATTATCCACCAGCTACTTGCAGAAAATGAGTGATGGACAAGCCATCCAGTTTTGCATTGTCATGTGAAGGAGGGAGATCTCAGTGGATAAATCTTGACAAAAGATTTCATTGACCCAACAATATATTTTCTGCAGAGCAGCTCCAGAAATGTTTCATGCCTCCTGAATGCATACTGGCCAGAGGTGCAGTTTGCCAACGCAATATACAATCAAGAGACAGTGAAAATGCTGTGAAAAGGAAGGTATATCTTTACTGCCCTCTTCAGGCCCTTTTTTTACTAATATGGCTCAGCTGAAAATCTATAATTTCCATGGTAGTCTATCATTATCTTTAAAACAAAATTCTAAGGGCCAGTCAGTTCATTTAACAAAAATAAAGCAGTACAACGTTTCCTAAAAGATACCACTGCAGGTTGCAGGCTATAGAATTCACATTTGGAAGCTTCTCCAGTACTTTCATATTTTTTCTCCCTGCATATAAAGAAGAAAGGTTAAATCCTAGTACTGGTAGCATCAGGAAAAAAAATGTTTAGGAATGCAAAGGCAAGTTGAAATGAATTCTGAAGAAGACAAATAATTTCTTCTGACATTCCAAACTATCAGTATATCTCATATGAGGGTTCCAGTGCTACACATGTCCACTGAAAAGAAGGCCTCCTTCAGATGAGGTTTGCTTTTAGTAGTTTCACGGCACAACTTCAGCAAGATAAGCTTTTCCCAGCAGTAATGGAAAGCATTACATATGGAATGTCTGCATGTTATACATCTGTTAAAGGTGCTGGAAAACGGTCAGAATAAATATGGCAACCATTGATATACATGTGCAACAGAGATGCTTTGAAAATCAATTTTTATTTGAGAGAACACAGTTCAGTTTTTAAAATTCCTGTTCATTTAAGTAAGGCAATCTGGTTGCTTCAGAATAGTATGACACTTCGGGATAATATGATTCAGGATGCTAACTGGGAATAAAATATCCAGCCCAGCAAGAGAAGAAGAGGGAGCTCTAAAGTGGAGAATGGAGGAAAGACAGTAATGGAGAGCAAGGCTTAAAGATCTGTTGAATGTTAAAAGAAATTCCACCACTGCACAAGATCACATCTTTTATTGAAACTGGAATAACTGCCTTGCTAGAGAGTAATGTTTAACTTTCAGTCTTTGAAGGCACCTTATTTCTCTGAGAATGAGGTGCTACATAACACTCCAGTCTAAAAGATAGGCTACAACAGTGCTGAGTTGTATCACCATATAATTAACACATAACTTGGCTCTTAAATGAACTGCACGGGCTGCCAATTTGCTTCCAATCTGAATTCAACTTCTGGTGCTAACATTCAAAGTCCTAAGCAATTTGGATCTTCATTTCTTAAAGAAGCGCCTCTCCCTACATATAGGGATTAAGGATTGCAGGAGGGACTCTCTGTATGCCCCCACAGGGACAATACCATATAGAAGAATGTGGAAAGAGGGCCTCCTCAACTGTGGTACCCCAACTGTGGCTCTTGGAAGTCCACCTGGCACCAACACTGGTTTCTTTCTGGTCCCAAGCCAAAACTTTGGTTTTTATTAAATTCTTTGAGGTCCGATTTACTATAAATGCAATGTACATGGTTTTAAATTGATGGCCTAGGAGCTTATCGCATGATCAAAAAAACCGACTGCACCCCAACAAGATGCAGCCAGGTTGCGAGATGCAAGCAGGAATTACTACATGTAATTCGCCACCAATTCTGCCAGGCGAGTGAAGCCTGACTGCATCTTGGGTTCCAGGTGCGCTTTGGGTTCCAGGTGCGCCAGGAGCTTTCCAACATTGAAAAGCAGCTTCCGAAGCATGTCCGGGACCCAGAATGCAGCCAAGCCACACTCATCTGGTGGAATTGGTGGCGAATTATGTACAATAATTCCTGCCTGCTCCCTGCAACCCAGCTGCATCCCGATGGGGTGCAGTCAGATTCTTTTGTCCATGTGATAATGAATATGCTTTGATCCAGTTTAAATTCTTTTATGGTTTAGTTTTTGAAATGTTTTAAATTTTACTTATTGTATGCTACCCTGAAATCCCATGATAAAAGCTAGGATATAAATATTGAGGAAGGCTGGCAGGCAGGCAGATTTGGCAGCAGTGAGAGGCATAAACATGGAAACTCAGGGGCTGTACAGACGAACAGCATGCCGCCCCCCCCCCTTTCCTGGCTGGATTGGGGCTGCAGCACCCCCATGGTGTGGCCCCAATCTGGCCTCCAGAGAGCGCAAAAAGGAGCCACCAAAAGCGGCTCCTTTTTGCACCCTCCAAGAGGCACCATAGCCACAGTGGCACGGCTTTATGACGCCCCTTCGGAGCTGCATCATATGGATGCAGCACTGAAGGGGTGTCATAATGGCTCATGCTGTGTGGACTGGCATGTGCCAAAATGGTGACCTGGGGCAGGGTTAGGGTATACAGAGTGTGGACACTGCACCCTAACCTTGCCCACAGGCCAGCACAAAGTGCCGGTGTGTATTGCTTCACAGTTCCTAGATTTAGGATAATTTGGCAACAGTCTAGACTTTCTCCTCTACCAGTTCTCTTTCCCATTATCTTACATTTATCCATTTTTCTTTCTCTTCCTCCATATTCTAACATAATGTCCATAGTAGTCCCCCACCCCTCTTCCACACACATGATAAAATACTGGCAGAGCCATATGGAGAACCATATTTTCTTGACTGGCAATAACAGACAGCAAAAGCTTTGAAAAATAGGACAATATAAGATACCACTATTAGAAGGATTGTCATGTGAAAAACAGCACTTGGCTCTTGTACTGTTAATAATAAGATAAGAGGGGATTTCATCAGGCATTGTTTCATGTGCTGGTTCAATCTGCTGAAACACCTTCTTCTGAATAATCATTAAATACACAGGAAGTCTTGTTCTTTTTTTTTAACCTGGCAACACTACAGTGCATTCACACTGCAGAAATAACATCGCTTTGCAGTATTCCATAGCACTGAGACATGACAGTTAAAGTGGTGTCAAACTGGATTATTTTTGCAGTGCCTATGAGAGAGGAACCTGACCAAAAGCAGTATACAAATCCATGCTGTTTGAACTTTCCAGGGTCAATAATCACTATCCTATTCAAATCAACCAGGTGTGTGTGTGAGTGAGTGTTGCTGAGCACTGTATTTTCTACTTCGTATACGTTTCTATTAGGAACAAAGCTGGGATACAGGTGATATAGGGTACACCTTCACTGTAGAAATAATGCACCTTGATATCACTTTAATTGCCATGGTGCCATCCTACAGAATCCTGGGATTTGTAGTTCTGTGAGGTACCAGCACTCTGGCAGAGAAGGCTAACGACATTGTAAAACTACAAATCTCAAGATTCCATATGATGATGCTACAGCACTTAAAGCAGTATCAAACTGCATAATTTCTACAGAGTAGATGCACCCATAACACAATGTGAGTAAAGGTAAAGGCAGGCAAACCACAAAGGAAGTTTCATGAAGATGTCTCTGATACAAAAGAACCAGGGAGCATAAGCAAATCACTGGTAAAGAGTTCTGAGTAGGAGTTGTCACTCAAGTAACTAAAGGTTCTTCAGTGGTTGCTGGTACAAAACAGAGGTGGGAATCATCTTCTAAATGTTTTTAGTCTATAAGTCCCAGCAGCCTTAGCCAATACAGCGAAGCATGCTGAGAGTTACAATCCGGAAGCATCTGGAACACTACACAGTTCCTAACCCAGGCTATAGGATAAAGTTGCATTTAAAAATATAAGGCAACTTTAAAGGTAACGCAATGAAACCACCATCTCCCCGAATCCTCAGATCTGACATGAAACAAAAGAAGGGGCTCCTAACTCAGGAAGGTATCCCCTCCACACATACAAAGGCTTTGTGGCCACCACTATCTCTCTCACAATCCAGATAACTACAATTACAAGCACAAAACAAGGACTAGAAATAGGTGTGGTGCCATGATCCAAGCACATTATTTCATCCACAAAATAGACAGCATCAATCTATGTAACACAATATATACTGTTAAAGATTTAAGTACTTATGAAACAGGTAATTGTTCATACTTTGTCTTTAAAAAAGGAATACCCATTTTACAGATGAAGCACACTAGTGCCATTTAGTTTTCTAACTACTGCTATTTTTTTTTCTGTCAGTAAGTGGTGAAATACCCAGACCTCATGAAATAGCCCAACTGGGTTGGGTCCCTCATCTCCTTCCATTACAACTATCATCAAATTTCACACCTTTCGTAGTATGAGTGTTTTGTACTTATGCATGCCTATAAAGTTAGAACTCATCCTTAGTTTGTAGCTGTCAGATTGAATGGGTTGCAGTCTTGAAAGCCCACTAGGCAATGCATTCAGTTTTACAGCAAATTTCCTATTTGAGTCCTCTAATAGTCTAATCTTTCAGCCAATTTTAAGTTCGCACACCAGTCCTTATCTGATACAATATAAATTAACATTTCAGAAACACATTTAATACCAGTCAGTTCACAAAAATATGGTAATCTATTGTATTCCCCTTTTCCCACTTACATTCTGTTTCTATTCAAAAAGCCAAACCGATTGTGTTTTGCAAGATTTATTCTTCCATATAAAAATCTTGACTCCAGCGTCATAGAACTAAACTATGTCCCTTGACATCAGATGTAAATGTTAATGTATATTTTATTATAATATATTGGCATCAGAATTTAATTTCTAAGTGGCATTTCCATCTAGCCATCCCTAATTAAGTTTTTTCTTCCTGCCTTCCTGTTCCCATCACTGTGCTAAAATGCAGAAACAGATTCAATAAACATAACTCTCACTATTTATAGAAAGGTTTTGAATGTTCCAAATATAGGTCCCTTACACTGGGCCTTATTACACTGCACAACTGTAGCACAATGCTTTAACTTTAACTGCCAAGGCAACATCTTATAGAATTCTGGGATTTACAATTTAGGGTGAGGTACTTAGAATTCTCAGCCAGAGAGATCTAGTTTCTCACCAAACTACAAATTACAGCATTCTATAGAATGCAGCCATGACAATTCAAGTGGAACCTTATGCTATAAGTGGTTGCCTGCTATTTTGCTTAGCAAATCCCTTCACCAGCCGCCAATGAGTATGGCCACACTGAAAAGCCAACTTCACACCAGTGGTAAGTGTTAGTGCAAAGGGTTAAAAGTGGGTCATCATATTCATGAGAACAGACTCTAGTAAGAGATGTCTGTCATTCTTTGTCAAACTATTTCACACACAGTTACAGATCTGGAAGTTTATCTCACTGCCCTCTCCCATCCTTTCTCCTGAGCTAGGCAAGGGATTAAAATGTTTTAAACACCAAATGTATAGCATGCCTCCTTGCCCAGGCAGGAAGCATTCCGTACTCAGCCATGGAATCTTGTACCCAATCCAGACTTTTCCCACACCTTGCAAAGAACGGGAAAATCCTGTTCTTTCAAAAAGTGCCAGAGAAGTCCAAATTGAGTACAAGATGCCATGATTGGGAACGGGATGCCTCCTGCCTGGGCCCAGAAGTGTATGATACAATCCGTGTTTCAATGTTGTCATCCCCCACCTAGCTTGGGAGGAAAGGATGGAAAAGGGCACTGCAATAAACTCTGTAACAGCTGCTTCCATAGGGATATTCTCCCGGGGGGGGGGGGGGGGTTAAAGCAGGCATAGGAAATTCTTGGACCTCCCATTTGATCTTCACAACAACCCTGGGAGGTAGGCTGAGAGAGACTGACTCAAAGTCACACAGTTATTGTTGCAGCTCATTCAGCACTTGAACCTGGATCTCCTCAGCCCAACACTGTACATTACACCATACTGGCTCAAATATCTACCCTATTTTAGCTTGCCACACTTCAATATTTCAGTGGGTTTTAATCACCCAACATCAGTTATCTCAGTGGAGAGGACATTGCTATTCACAGACCACATGCAGCCCCCCTCCCCGATTTCTTAAGGCCCTCCCAAAGGTCCTGGGATTCTGGCAGGGAATTATTCAATTCCTCTGCCACAATCCAAAAGTGCAAACCACTGTTTCTGTTGCTGTTGTGTGCCTTCAAACCGTTTCTGACTTATAGCAACCCTAAGGTAAACCTATTGTGGGCTTTTCTTTGCAAGATTTGTTTGGAGGAGGTTTAACATTGACTTCACCTGATACTGAGAGCATGTGAGTTGTCCAAGATCACCTAGGAGTTTATCAGATTACAGAAATTGGAAGCATAATCTAATGGAAGTCTGAACGCAATCATAGGGTTTCACATTGTGTGAGAGACTACCATACGCATTTTCGGGCAATGGGAGGTCATTCCAAATGCAATCGTGGGGTTTCACGTTATTGCATAAGAAACTATCACAGGCAATTTCGGGCAATGGGAAGTCATTCCGAACACGATGCAGCATCAATACGCAATCATGTAAATCCACTGAACTAGCGAATTCACTCATTTCCGAACTGGCCCCACTTTCATTTCTTTCAAAATTGAGAGAAATTCCTCCTGTGTGATAAACTCCCTAGTGGGTTTTCATGGCTGAGCTGGGAATCAAACCCTGGTCTCCAGAGTCCTAGTCCAACACTACACCATGCTGGTTCTTGCTGAACCACTACATCAACCTTGTATCTTTTGACACCACTTGAAACCTTCCAGAACACAAAAGGAAAGATTTACTGAAAAACAGAAATGTAAACCAGAAGTTATCCCCCTCCCCTCCCCAAAAGTATCCACCACCCTCTTAAAAATGGGAAAGACCTACTTGGAACAGGTAGTGGAAACTGAATGTCATTTCCCTTTTCATTCGTGGCTGCAAATAAACCCAAAAATAGGACAGGATGGCCCACTGTGGGGTCAAAAAGTGGTCCAGCCACCCAGTTATTCACCTCTGAATTAACCTCAGAGGGGAATAATAATTATAGAGATCACAATAGGTGCGGCAAACAGTGAGCCTTTCCTTATCTCAGACTTCAACCATACTAGTGTCTGAGGATCAAGACCCTTTTTGTGTTCTTTGAAAGGAGTTTTCTGTGCTTATCAGCACAGTTACAGACATTAGTAGTCTAGTTAAAAACAATGAGATAAAGAGACTGAGGAAACAAAGTTGAAACTGACTTATTTTCTCTCACCTCTGCCATTAAGGACATAGACGACTTGTGAAAGTGACAAGTGGTTTCTCCATTAACTTATTCACAGAAAGCAGGAGAGAAGAGGGATGGAGAAGACAATAGACAAAGAAGAAAAAGAAATTAATTAAACTCTGCGGTCTCAACAAAACTTGTGCTTTTGTACCTCTTCAGACTTGTTTTCAAAAGAAATTTGCCTTAGCTCAAGTATTCTTTGCAGGGCTTCTCAGGCACTTCAGATAAGAAATGTGCACACAAAACTATGCACATGTGATTTAATATGTAGATGACACAAATGCACACTATCACATGCTTTGGTCAATGGGGGGATACATTAGGTAGGCAAAAATCATAAATGAATTTGTTCATTAGGAAGAATGCATACAGTATGCATGAGTTTCCATGGGAGGAGCCCTATAATGTCTTTCATTCTGATACATAACAAGGATGTGGGCGGGAAATGCAGTTGGGATTCAGAGAAAAACAATAAAGTCAAGACAGAGATTTTCACATTCTTACTACTGGAATGGCACAGAGGTTGGCAGGTGATGCTAAAAAATGAGGGGAGGATGGCTGCACAGCATGGATGTGATTTTCCCATATGATGTGGGAAAATGTAGCTAAGTAATTATAATTACATTATAATTGGTGTGAATGGAATTTATTGAAATAGGTACAAGCAATGCTTTGTTTCATTCAGACTGGAAATAGCAGGAGTATTTGATTTCTCTCCAGATTTTCCCCGTACAGTCTGAGGAGCTTATTGCATGAACTTTCAAACTGACTCAAGCCTCCTGGACTGCAGCCAGGACACAAGATGGAGGCAGGGATTATCGCATGCTATATCGCAGCCTAATCGCCGGCCGCCATCAGCCCAGGTACAAGCTGGGTCTCAGCCGCACTCCACCAGCACTCTTTCAAAATCGAAAGCTCTCCGGCTTCTAAAAAGTGCTGGCGGAACACAGCTGGGACCCGGGCTGATGGCAGCCAGCGATTAGGCAGCCATTTAGCATGCAATAATCCCCACCTCCATCCTGTGTCCCAGCTGCAGCCCGGGAGGCTTGAGCCAGTTTTAAAGTTCATGTGATAAGCTCCTGAGATGTGTGAAAACAGACTACATTCCTCCAATCCCAGTGAAACTGTCCCAGTTTCCTGATTTCAGTGGATCCCTGATTACTATGCTTTTGAACATTTTTACTGTATTGTTTTCATTCTCACCCTCCTTATCTGATCTATTACCTTGACAGAAGCATAGACAACAGTATAGCTGTTTTGACCCAAATAGGCCCTACCTTGTTTTGGATAATTTATATGCAAGTTCGGTGTGGTGTAGTACTTTCAGCACTTGACTTTGACTCTGGAGACCAGGGTTCAAATCCCTACTCAGCCATGGAAGCCAACCTGATGACTTTGGGCAAATCACACATTCTCAGGCTCAGAGGACAGCAAAGGCAAACCCCCTCTGAACAAATTTTGCCAAGAACACACCCATGAAAGGTTTGCCTTGGGGCTGCCAAAAGTTGGAAAAGCCATCCTAAAAAGAATAGTAGATGACAGGAAGTACTTGATAGACTGGGGCTTTTAGTATTAGGTTTGGAGGCCATTTCTTGGAATTATATTTATAGTATCATATTCTTTACTGTTTTTCTAAAACTACAAGTTACAGACTGAAGGATGGCTTACATGCAGAAGATCCTCATCCTTTAGAAAAATTAATGATGTATTTAGCTGCCTCAAAAGGAGATTGGTTTTTGATAAAGAAGAACATGAGAATGGCTTTTTTTTGTTTGTTTTCTTTTATTTTTTTCTTTATTTTTTCTGACCAAATCCAATATGCTCTCTTCTGCTCAAGCACTGCAACAGCAACCAGCCTGGGGACAGGTAAGATTTGTTGTTGCTGGTGGTGATTCATTGATAAGAATATAACAATATTTGTAAATTACTTCGTTTTCAGAATAAGAATAATGTGAGGTTTGAAAAAACTGAATGTGGGAGAAACCAAAACTTATATTCTTTCATCAAAATCCAAGATTTTGAGAATGCTCTCTTTCTTTTCGTCTTTATTTCTGAGAGACTCCGCTTTACATAGCTAGGACAATACAAGGCTTTACATGCAGGGAATATCTGCACATACTGAATTTGGCCAACACAGGATAAACGTTGTAATTTGGTTTTGAAGAATTTGCAAACACTTTTACATTTCTTCATGTTCACAACAGATAGAACTTGATGTTATGTTTTTAAAATCCGAATGTAAGAGGAAGCTGAATGGGTCGATTTTCCCATCCCTTCACCAGCTAAATGCCCATTAGTTTCCGGGCACAGTACAAGGTGTTGGTTTTAACCCTTTAAACCCCTACATGACCCAGGCCCATCTTGCCTCAGGGACCGTCTCTTCCTGTATGACAACCCCCCCCCCCCCGCCACACTCCGATCCTCTGGAGAAAAACCTGTTACAGCCTATGAAAACTAGGCTGTTGCAGATCTCCCAGAGGACTTTCTCAGCTACCAGCCTTCCAAGCTTTGGAATGGCCTGCCGGACGAGATGCGCCTTATTACATCATTGACTAGTTTCAAAAAGGCTTTAAAGATGCATCCTCTTCCAGCCCAGCGCCTTTCCTTGAAAAGGAATAAATAAAAACATCAGTTTCCCGCTCTGAAACTGAAACTGTGTAGATAACCTTAGTTGTCCCCTTGTTTAATTTCTGTGATTTCATCTATTGCGTATTTGCACAAGAACTGTTCATGAGATTGCACTTTGTTTTAATTGCTACTGATTTTAATTTTAACTGTCGTTGATTTTAATACTTGCTGGTTTAATTTAATTTTGGGGGGGGGGTCGGGAAAGGGTATGATTGTTGTTTTACTCTGTACCAGTACTTTTAACTTTGCTGTACCCCACTCCAATTACTTTGCTAGAGCAGTGGGTTATAAATAAACATTATTATTATTATTATTATTATTATTATTAAAATTACAAATGGGTCCAAAAGTAACAACATTTCTCTGCTCTCTATCTTCAGAGACAGACATTCTCTATATGTGAAGGTTTCAATTAAGTATCATGGATATTAAAACATGCTGACAGACCCCTTATCCATATAGGACAGTAGTTGTCATGCCCACCTGAGGTGGTGAATTCCTAAGATAGTGGCCATCATCACTCTTTAGTGCAGTTCATTCCTATTTAAACTCAAGACACTAGCCATAAATGAGAAATAGCATTTCATAAGTTAACTATGCATTGTGTGAACAATTGCTTCTTTTGACCAAGAGTGGGCAACCATGGCCCTGCAAATGTGGTTTCCCTCCCCTACAACTTCCCCGAACCCTATCCAGCATAACCCTATCCAGCTATAACCCATGGTGAGGGATTATGAGAGTGAATCACCTTGAAGGCCAAATCTGGCACTCCCTGCTTAGCTTCTCCTTGAACCCACTGAAATATCCTTGTGTCCATGGAAAAAGAAGTTATCCTTCTCTTCACTCCATGTCATTCTACAAGTAGAAAGCGCAGCAACTGCTATTCATGAGATCAAGCATATTGCTGTTCCTAAATGAAGCAGATAAAAAGCTGAATGCATGGAGTTTGGAAAACAGCAAAAGAAACATTGGCTGCTGAGACATGGCAGAATTAACACTATTTGACAACACTTTTAACTGTCATGATTCCATCCTATGGAAACCTGAAATTTGTAGTTTATTGTGGCACCAGAGTTCTCTCACACACATACTATTTCACAGATCCACCAGTATTGCACAGCATCAAGCCACAGCAGTTAAATTTGTATCAAAAACTGCATTAATTCTGCGGTGTGGATGCAGTCATTGTTCCAGTATGCTTCGGTATCTGAGATGTGTTGCAAAACTAGGACATCACCGAAAGAGTATAGACAAGACTTGCTTGGTTTGGATTCATCTTTTGAATATTAAAGACAATTTTCCATCTTCTTCCCCATCAACAAATATGTTCCCCTAGTGTTATTGCATACTATGCTTCTCCAGGCCCATGGCAAAATTCCCTCAATGCTATTGCATATTATGTTACACTCCCAAGCCCAGGGCAAATATGCATAGAACTACACTTTTCAGGCATGATTTTTTTGGAAAAAAAAACATGAAAGTTGATCTGGTAATTCTATATTTAATGAAGAGTCTGTAAATTCCTTGTTCCAAAACAGGTCAGTGCAGAGCTCCACATTCTTCAGCAGAACTGAAAGCAATGTTTTCAAATTCCTCCCAAATGGCATATCACATCCTCTAATTGCAGGCACAGGTTTTGATTGCTTGATTGACTGATTGATTGTTTGGCTGGATGACTGGTTGGTTGGTTTTTGCAATCGCATTGAGCACTTCTGAAGCTGAGCCCGAACCACAGCACATTTTGCTGCCTAGGGCAAAGCAGGAAGTGACACACCTCTCTCTGAAGCAGTGATACACATATTCCTCAAGGCCAGGCAAGTTATTTTGACATTTGAGGAAGAAAATCTCACTTCTCTCCTTCTCCCTGGCAATAAAAATATGCTAAAAATACATCCACAACTAAATGCCTTGGTATTTGCTGGGGATTGGTTCCAGGATCCCCCATGGATACCAAAATCCATGGATGTTCAAGTCCCATTATATACAGGGGCATAGTAAAATGGTCTCCTTTATATAAAATGGCAAAATCAAGGTTTACTTTTTGGATTTTGTAAAAACAAAAACAATATTCTCAAGCAGTGGATTGTTGCATCCATGGATGCAGAATCCATGGATATGGGGGGTCGACTGTATTTGCTACCTTTTATTTACACCTCAGGCCTGATGAATGATACAATCTGACCAATGTTAGAGCTGGCCCTGTCATGTCACAATGCCTTTGTTTTCCTAAGTAGCATTCATGTTGTCTTCTTTTGTGTAACATCCAATGATGCCTTTTAGAAAAAGAATTTATAAACGATCCAGATTATCAACTCATGGAAAGCTTTGATTTCTGTCTTATATCATGGCTTTTATCTCCACTCTCACTCAAGAAGCAAAAAGTCATCATCACAGGATACAACCAGTATAAATTCTTTTTAAGCAGCACTCCCTCCTCCCATCACCACCATCACATTTCTAGGTAGACATAGACTGACATAAATGGCATCCAAACCAGGCTTTACCTTTTTTTTATCCTTTTCTTTTCTCATCTCAGGCAAAAGTGCCAAATGACAACACAAATATCTAGTTCTTCCAGCTTCCTTCTCTTTGCATTTTAATTTCCACTGCCATGTATAAAAAGGCAATCCCCAAAAAATAAAAATGGATCTTGTAAGACTTGTCCTTTCTAAAAAAATTTCCTCTTTCAGTGACCACACGCAAACTGGACTTTATGAATGACGGCAACCATAAGATTGTTTTTAAGAGACTACATGCAAGGCCATTGAGATTCTGGGATTTGTAACATTTCTAAACTCTGATCATCTTCTACTCATGGGGCAAAAATAAATAAATAAAAAGGGAAAATATCAATCCAAGCCATATCTTGTTTCTAAGATGTTTTGAGATAAAGGGAATCAAGGGAATGCGGAGAATGTAACTCAGAAGAATACAGTTGTATACAAATGCAAATTTATCCACAAATAGAAATTTAGATATGGGCATGGAAAATATGATAACAATTGCTATATTTTGTTTCTTCTTGTTGTTTTAAGTCATTCTAGTCATCAAAGAGCCAATATGGCATAGTAGTTTGTTGGATTAGGACAAGATACAAGGGTTCAAATTCCCACTTAGCCATGGAAATCCACTGGGGCTGCACCTGCACAGCAGAATTAATGCAGCTTGACATTGCTTTAACTGCCATAGCTCAATACTGTGGGATTCTGTGATTTGTCTTTTTGTGAGATATTAGGCTTCTATGTCAGAGACATAGATGATGCCACAACAAAGTACAAATCCCAGGAGTTCATAGGACGGAGCCATGACAAAGCAGTGTGAAACTGCATTAATTCTGCAGTGTAGCAGCAGCCTCATTACACTCTTAGAGGAAAGCAAAGACAAACCTTCTCTAAATAAATCTTGCCCTAAAACACCTTATGAGAGGATTGCCATAAGTCTGACTTGACTTGAAAGCACATAACAGCAATTACAATTCATTAAGCTTCCCTGTAGAGTGCATAAACCTTTCCATCTGAGGTTCTGTAAAGAATTAAAGCAGATTCCAGTGACACATATTCATCCTCAGACACACAGAAAACAATATGGTTTCCAACAAGGATACAATAAAGGGGGTGGAACTAGTGCTGTGAATGAAGTGGAAGAGCCCGCATCCCATTTTGCCCTATTGCATGTCTAATTGTTTGTGGAACTTAAATATCAACACTGGCCTGAAGTGATGAATGCAATTGACACAGAACAGCCCTACCAACAAGCAGAGTGAAGCATGTGCCTCAGGCTACAGAACCTGAATGCGATGAAAGAGAAGCAAAGTCTTAGTTATTAAATCAGTTATTCTTATATTTTTATTACCAGGGAAGGAGAAAGTCTTGTGCTATTTGTAACTTCATATACCGAAATAGCTCAAGTTAATTTGGGTGTGGGTGCCCCTCAGTGTTCAATTTCAGATGGCAAAATGTCTTGAGATAGACCTGATAGCTGAGAATACAGACACACATCTGTAGTCACATGAGGGCAGAAAGCAGTAAAAAAAGAACCATTTATCATTTCTCAAGCCAACAGAGTTTGTATATCCACACTACACCATCACAGCACTTTGATCCCACTGTACATGACATGGCCCATTCTGTGAACTGTGTTGGTTATGTTGATTCTTTTCTATTTTACAAAGTTAAATTGCCAATTAAAAACACAGAGTAGTACAGTGGGCCCTTGGAATCTTCTGGGATTTAGTTCCAGGACACACACACCTTGTGGAGACCAAGATCTATAGATACTCAAGTGCGATTATATACAGTGGGTTAGTAAAATGGTGTCCTTTATATAAAATGGCACAACCAAGATTTTGCTTTTGGGATTTTTAAAAATATTATCAAGCTGTGGATGGTTCGATCTATGGATACAGAATTTGTGGATTGGGGAGGCAACTGTACATATTTATTAATTATTACTTTTACAGTATTATAATTTCCTTTGTATCAAACTCAGCTAATACAGGGTGAAGAGACTGCAAACAAAACAGGTTCACTCAAAAGCAAGAGGAAGGTACCTCCATCCTCGAGCAAGATATGCAGAAGTACCAAAAAGAAAAATCTTTGGGTGAAGAACCCTAAGAAGGCAAAAGGGGGGGAAATCCAATCAAAACATCAGAGTAAAAACAGTAAACTGAAGACTGAGCAGAGCTTTGGCTGTGTGACTTTTCCAAGCTGTGGAACTCAACATGGCCAGTAGCCACAACATGCTGAGAATTTGTTTTGGTAGGGACAGGTGGTAGGAATGAAATAGAATATCCTGAAAAGAGAACATGTCTTTTTCACTGGGGCTGCCTCCACAATGCAGAAATAATCCGGTTTGACACTACTTTAACTGCAATGTCTCAATGCGATAAAATCCTGAGAATTGTAGTTTGTTGTAACACCAGAACTCTCTGACAGAGAAGGCTAAATGTCTCACAAAACTGCAGTTCCCAGAATTCCATAGCATTGAGCCATTGCAGTTAAAATGGTGCCAAATTGGATTATTTCTGTAGTGTGGATGCAACCTGGGACATTTATTTTGATCCGTCTGCACGGCATCATTTTGGGGAGGACCATGTATTGACTATTGTTATTAATGATATACAGAACATGGGTGGTTTATGAATGATGACAGGAAAAAAACAATCCTGCCTTTCAAAAATGGAATGATGAAGGGAAAGGGCAGGAAAGAAAACACTGAATCAACAGAAAGTACAAGGTTTGAGTATGTGTGTGAAGAAACTTCAGTGGTGACAGTAACTTGGTCCAAGCCTTGGTTCATGTGGAATTAAATCTGGATATTGGAAACCCCATTCAGACAGTGGAGCCAACAGATTGGGACACCTGTGTTTTTAACAATCCTATAGAAAAGATTCAATGTACCAGAGCTGTTCAAGAAACCAAGGGGAAAATGGAGGCTTCAGGGCTTAAAAGTCATATTATGCATAATGCCTTTGACAAGTGCTACAAGCAAGAAACCTACACTAATGAAATATTCAACAGTAGCATGGACGACCGATTAGCCAAACAACTGCTGACTGACAGCAGACATGTAGGCCAGCACAGGGAACTCTGTTCTTGAATAGGCAGACATTGGTGAACAAGTGTACTTCAGGGGCTATTCACATTTTTATAGCTTGACAATATTCCAACAGTGTTTTATTAGCCTGGTTCACTTAATTATGTTCTGTCTAAATTATTACTTAATTTTTTTATTCCAGCAGACTGTTCAAAGAACTCATTCATGCTGGGCTAAAGGAATCAGGCTTTATAGCTTCTTAGATACTGGAGAACACTGGGGGATAAGATGCGACTTAGGTCCAGACTATCTGAAAGACCATATATTTCCAAACAAACATGCAAGGGTCCCAAGATCTACAGGAGAAGGCTTTCTCTCAGTCATGCCACTTGGTGAGGACACAAGAGAGAGCCTTCTTGGTGGCTGCTCCCACTCTCTGAAACTCCTTTCCACAAGAGGCTAAGTTGGCCCACACCCTTTCCTTTCACTGGCAGGCAAAGACATTTTGATTTAGGCAGGATTTTAATATATAATGGTTGTCAGGAAGGCTTTCATATGGAGAGTGTTCTAGGCCCAGTACAGATTAGAAGAAAGGGGTGGCCAGGGGTCGCCTCTTTCTTCTCTGGATCATTGTCATGGCAACCGAAAGGCCATAATAATGATCCGCCCCAAAAAGGAGCTCTGAAATGGAGCTCCACCACCAAGGTGCCATAAGTGCCCTGGGATGGCGTGGTGACACCACATGCGTGCCGCGCTGTTTGGACACGGCGCATGCCACGTGGACGGCACTGTGTAAAGATGGCACCACAGTTACGTGCTAGGGTTCTGGAGCGTGTGGATGCTGCGTGCTCCAGAACCCTAGAATTGGCCCCAGGCCTCCATAAACTGGCAGTCTGTACTGCGTCCTAGTTATGTTTTTTTTTAACTTTTGTATGCTTCGTGTAATTTTATACTGTTATAGCTAGATAGTTTAAATTGTTTTTAATGTTTTATTGTAAAGTTTTGAAACTATTTTATCTGTGAGCCACCTTGGATCCCTTTCTCGCAGAAAGGCAGCATAGAAATGAAACAAATAAATAAGATATTTCATGGACCTTAGTGGAGAATCCAGATGCAAATAAGGTATATCAATGCAAATAATCAATGCAAATAAGTTCTATCAATGTTGCATTAGCAATTTTTTAAAAGCAGAAGAGGGATTTTGCATCATGGCATTCCTACATATATCAAGACACACACTCTCATAGTAAGCAAGGTCTTCGTATTAAATGACGCAGCTGCTTAACAGTTTAGTCTGTTCTAAGGAAAATGAAAGAACATTTTCTAGTGGGGTCTGTTCCTCACATAGTTATCTCAACACCAACTTGTGGCGACCATCTAAAAGGTTCTCTTGGCAAGATTTAATTAAACAAGATTTGCCACTATCTTCCTTTAAGGCTGAGAAAGTGTGAGTCAACCAATGTCACACAGTGTAGTTCCATAGCTGAGCAGAGACTTCAACCCTGGATTCTCCCAGCATCCTAGTCCAGCACTCAAAATAACCTATGACATTGGCTCTCTCTTGTTCCTCTATTGCACATTTACAAATCAACTGAAGATGCAAATTAGCCCTTCTAAAGCAAGGAACAGCTTCAGTTAAATATCAGATTTAGGTCAGAATGATTTTGATTTAATTAAGGCTAAAATTCTAAACAGACTTAAGCTGAGGCTGGCAAAATATTTTGGGCTCAGACCTCTGGAGTTCCTTTGTGGGCTTAGATAATGAAAATCAAAGCAATAGATTACACCATTAATTTAGTTTCTTAACAAACCAGACAGTGGCTATAATGACCTTGTTAAATCTCAACTTATCAACGTTTTCAGGAAGTTTTCAGGAAGCTTTAAGGAGGGGTCCTCAATCCCTCTCCCTCTTCCAGGCCAAGTACCAGCTCTCAGCAGCTTTATGTACACTTATACATCATAAGAGCTTATGACACGGGAACCATATGTACCTCCATCCTGATAATGATTACAAAATCTGCATCCCACAAAAGTGTGCAAATGTGTGAATGATTTTCACAAGTAAAACACAATAACATGTTAGAGGCTACAAAGAGCATGGAATGCACATTTGGCTTTCACTCAGATGCGTGTAAATCCAGTTGATGGTTTGGGAATCGTGTTTTTGTGCATGCGCACAGAAGAATTAGTTGCATCACCAGGAGTCACCAGAGCACATGGCAGTAAACAAAATCATCCAGCGAAATAAACAATTTTGTTTACACAAATTTCTTTGTAAAAAAAATACTATGCTGTCTCTTACTTTCCCAGAAATGGTATCCAACCTAAGTAAAAAAAAAAAAAAAATTACCCAAAAGATAGGAAATTTTTTTTTAAAGCATAAGAGACTGCCTTCCTCTCGGCAACCAGGCATGACAAAGTAGCAACTCACCTTATACATGGATCCATGGATTCAAGCATCCAGTTTGAAAATATTCAAAAAAAAAGTAAACATTCCCAAAAGCAATTTTGCTATTTTATATAATGGACACCATTTTACTATGCCATTGTATTTAATGGGACTTAAGCATTTTTTGTTATCCACAGGGCGTCCTGGAACCAAATCCCAACAGATAACAAGGGTCTACTGTACATAAACACAGTATTAGCTTTTCTCAAATCAATTTAGAAATCCTCTCATTTCAGAGGAAGGGAATATGCTCAAAGCTTGGAAATGTTACTTTTTCAGATAATTGCTCTCAGTGGCCATGCTGGCTTTAAGATGGTAACAACTGTAGACAGAAAAAACAAATTTTGCAAGCCTTGTAGAATAGTTTATCCAGTGCAATCCATGCTGTACATACAGCATTCACGACACATTCACTATACACATCAGCTACTGTCAAGCTCACAATATTGTCTTATTCCAGCCATTCCTCCCCCTGTGGCCACATTTGGAGAGAGTTCTACCCACATAGGGTTCTCCTTGTTTCTACTGTATATGCAGCTGCCCAGTGGGCACACTGGCACTAAGATCAGGGCCAAAGGGCACAGTTCTGCTTCCACGGTCATCTTCACTTTTGGTGAATGGGAGGGCAGGGTACAATCTTTCAGTGGACTCTTTCAGACGTGAGAAATTGGAAGTATAATCCAAGGGCAATCCAAACGCAATCATGGGGTTTCGTGTTATTGCGCATTAAAGCTTCTCACGTAATTTCGAGCAAAAGGGAAGTCATTCCAAATGCAATCATGGGTTTCACATTATTGCGAATTAAAGCTTCTCATGTAATTTCAGGCAAGGGGGGGGGGTCCTTTTCCGGTAATGGGAAGTCATTCTGAATGCATTCCGAATGCAATGGGGATTCACGTGAATTCGCTAAACGAGCGAATTCACCTGAATTTGCATTGGCTCCATTTGAAGTTGGGAGAAATTCCTCCTGTATGAAAGTGTCCAGTGTCTGGTACAAACGAATGAACATTCTCTTCCAAAAGGCAAAACATTCACCACACAATCAGGGCTATTTTGCCCTCAAGCCATTTTTATTCTCACCTTCCCCCCTCAATTATTCTGAAAAAACACTCCTTGTTTTTTCTGTCTCAAAGCTTAAAAGATGAAACAATTTGCAGACACACCTTTAACTATCATAGAAATTCCCGTGCCTGACAGCAGATACATGGCGAGTCTTTGTATGAGGGGAAGGGATTTGCCCTTCTCTACAGTTTTTCATTTACGCACACACACAAAAGACAGTTATTGCCACAAACAAAGCTCACTCAGACCTAGGAGACTGTTATTCAAATATAATTACTCACTGTAAATGTTCCTACAAATGACTTTGTTAGAATAATTTGATTTACCATATAGCAGCTGTGTGAACTCTTCATTTATGATCCTCTTGAAAAGTCTGTTTAAAGACTGAGAGACCATAATATACACCACTCTAGGAATATATGGGTGAACTGTCCGTGCAAAATTTAACACATGTTAATCACACCACTCACCGCTACTTGGCTCTTAGTTAATTAAGATCTGTGCAAGAATGCTGACAAAATTCCCAAAGTAGAATTGCTTCCAGTCAGGTAGTACACCCAGAGACTCATTACTGTAAATCAGCCTTCAGAAGCTGTTTGTCTTAGATTTAGACAGTGGTATCAAATGCCCAGAATCAACTTCAGGTTAGCAGGTCCTCTCTTTCAATTGCTGCACCCCTCTCCTGTTTGCAATTACAGTAGAGTCTCCATTATCCAATATAAACTGGACCGGCTGATAACGTGTTTCCCCAAAAATAAGACAGTGTCTTATATGAATTTTTGCTCCCAAAGATGTGCTAGGTCCTATTTTCAGGGGATGTCTTATTTTTCCATGAAGTAGAATTCACATTTATTGTTGAACCAAAAAAAAATGAATATTTATTATCTACTATATATGTATTTATATACAAAATCTTTGCTAGGTCTTAATTTCGGGGGAGGCCTTATATTTAGCAATTGAGCAAAACCTCTAATAGGTCTTATTTTCAGCGGATGTCTTATTTTTGGGTAAACAAGGTAGTCAGATAGCCGAAAATGTCAGATAATCTGGAGGGTCATAGAAAAGCCTTGAAATCACTATGAATTTCAAATGTATTGAAGTTTTATTGCAGTAACAGTAAATGTAAATGTAAAGAAATCACTGATCAACATTGTGATGTACAGTATAAACAGTTCAGTTCTCTAAAAATTTAAAGAAATCACAGAATATTTAAAGAAATAACAGCAGCCACAATGTTGGATAATCCGCAAGGTTGGATAACCGAAGGATGGATAATCAAGACTCTACTGTAGCATGTTTTGGCTTACTGGCATAAAGACCATGAAAGGAGAAAGAGCTTGCTTCTGAATTACTGTAAAAAAATCTTTCTCCTCCCATGCTGAGAAGGTTTCATGTTGAAAGGTTTTCTCTAATGGTATGTCCCATACAAGGCTAGAGCAACCATAAAAGGGTAAAGTAATGACCTTGAGCTACACGATTCAGAAAATGTTGATAATGGCATGCTGAAGCCATCCATAAATGAGCAATGGTAAGTTAATGCTCTGAGTCCCATGAAAAGATGTAAATCCATTGTAACCAATTGAAGACCTCTTTTAAAAGTCTGGTGAAGTAAAAGGGTCAGGCACTGAAATGATCATAATATTAGGCAGGTTTTCCTGGATATTCCACATTCAGGGTGCCACTAACAGCTTAGAAAGTTACTATTGAAAAGTGATTTTGTTCCTATTACTTGTTCATGATGTTTTGGAAGTAGCAGGAGAAAGAAGAAATACATCTCAAGTTGTTTGACAGATG
Source organism: Urosaurus nigricauda (assembly GCA_034509955.1). Classification (NCBI taxonomy): domain Eukaryota; kingdom Metazoa; phylum Chordata; class Lepidosauria; order Squamata; family Phrynosomatidae; genus Urosaurus; species Urosaurus nigricauda. The sequence goes on along the minus strand of JAOEGL010000005.1, from coordinate 135,974,945 downwards.
AATGTTTTATTAATAGAAAAGCCTGAAAATGTGATTTCCACTTGTCCACTAAATGGTTTAAGAGTTCCTGGTTGTGAAATGTCTGAATTTTGATTCTAAAATAGCCCCCTGAAAAAGGCTTTAAGAATACACACAGAAAAAAATTAATCTTTCTAGCAACTTGAGACATAACTCCAGTTTCTTCTGCAGGTTCCATTTGATGATTCCTAGTTTCTGCTTCTTTTATTCTGGAAGGAGAAAATTGTTGTTACTCATTACTGTGTTTTATAAATAACATGCATTGCTAATTGCTTTTCAAGTACATATTTAAAAAATAAAAATAAAAGTTAGAATCTATAAGCAAATAGCATAAAGCATCTGTCCAAACTACCTCTAAAAATATGTTTAAATAACCTTTAAAATTAATGATTAAAAGTCAACAAAGTTGTGGAAATTATCACACAGAGGAAAACTGGAAGTTTAAACAGGGTTTATCTCATGAAAATCTATTAAATTAAATTACTATTTAATCGCAATTAACATTTTCAGACACAGTGCAATAAAAAAGTCATTATCCCAGGAATAAGCAGGGAATAACCAGGCAATAAACAGCAAGAAAGCATTTTCAGGATTTTCCCGTGAATTATTTATTGCTGTTTATTACCTGGTTATTCACAGGTTAATATCACTTTAATTGTATTTCAATGCAATGTCATGTGAAAAGCTTTATTGCAATCGCACAATATTCACAGGACTCCTGGGATAATGGCCATTTAATCACACCACCATGTGAAAATCTCAATTGCAGATGCATTATTGCACGGGATAATCCCCATTTATACTTCCAGTTGTCCCCATGTGATAAAGTCCTATGTTGTTACCCCTAGTTCTATTGCTTTTCAAATGTGATTCTGTTGTACCCTCTTTACAAAAAAGTAATTTGTTAAAGGGGCTACATCTGACTCAGTGGTTCCCAACTATGATGCCATCACCATAAAGGCCCTTTCCCTAGTAGTCACACACAGGATCTTATGGGCTGGGAGCACTGAGAAGACACTGAAAGTGACCACAAGATCTAGATAGGTGCATGAAAGAGGAGACAAGCCTTCAGACCATTAGAAAACCGTTGGGGTAAGAAGAACAAAACAGGAGGCTTGGTCACAATTTTGTCGTGAAACAATCAGCAGCGGGCCTCTGAACAGCAAACGGAACAAAAGCTGATAGCTGACTTATATGCATCATTAAAAGTGAAGTGCTTGAACCAATCAGTTTTGAATGTTTGAAAAATGATAGCTGGAAATGTTAGAATTTAATATCGTCAGTCAACCATAGAACTATGCTTATTTTCTGACAAGGGAATGCTTTCAAGGGGAACTCAAAGACTGTTACATGAAGAATGAAATCAACTTATCAGATCTAAGACTTTAGTTTGTGAAACACAGAGGACAGTTGCAAAAAAAAAAAAAAAAAAAGGCCAACAGTTGCAAAGAGACTTAATGATCTGACACCACCATATATGCATTTTCAAAAGACCACTCCCTCACGAAATTGGCAACAAGATTCCAGTGTTGTCCACTCAGGGGAACAAAGAATCTGTGGTGCACAAACCACCAAATTCAAAGCCCTACTGTGCTTACACTGAAAAGTGAGCAGTGGAGAAAACATCTTCCCCCCACACCTTTTTCAGAGGATATATTTTTTTAAAAAGAGTTTAGTCCCAGTGGGAGGGAAAATAACTATGCCAACCCAAGAACCAGCATAAGTGTTCCACATCCTGGGAACGCATCAGGGGAATTGGAAAGGTTGAGCTCAAATGGATCCAAAATCTCCATCGATACAACCCAGATCACACACCAGGCTTTGGTTCCTTTCTACCACTGAAGGACAACAAAAAATGCTTGTTAACAGATTCAGGATCTGCAAAAGGTGCAACTCCTCCCATAATACAGAATTTATCTGTGGAATTCACTTCTAAAAATATATGATGGATAGTCATGTGCTTTTACTACAGCTGCATAGTACTTAATGGGCTGAGGCACCAGTGTTTGGCAGGCCTTATTCACCATGCTGTGCTGGAGTTCATGAAAAAATAAACTGTGCTTTTGGAAGTTTATCAACTTGTGAGACTCTCTTATATTAATTGCAACCACAGGCATTACAGAATCTCCAGATTTGGAGGGTGTACAACACAGAACATCAGTTGCTGGACAGCAACAGGAAGAAAGGCCGGCACGTAAGTAGACAGAGACATTCCCCCCAACCCTCACATATAGCTGTCAGTCTGTTCACCCAGCCCCTACACACAAACAACAATACAGATATATATACAGATATTTGTACATCCTGAAAATTGCCTGCCTCCATTGCAAATGGGTTTATGGAAGCTTCCATATGCACTAAAGGATGCCTTCTGGGGAGGGCAAAGTTAACTATGTACAGTGGACACCGCTGAAATTAGACCTTTTTAAAACTTCTACTGGCACCTTCGGCCTTTAGGTGAGGTTTTGAGGGGGGAATCTGCTTGCCAGTCAGCTGTGACTGGAGATCAGATGTTTTCAAGTTGAAGAATAGATGCTATGAGCTCCCTGAATATCATATGCAGCTGACCTATTTAGTCTCTATTTAGACCCATCCCTGGACTAAAGGAACCATTTGTTTGATATAATAAGAGACACAGGAAACTGCTATACCAGTTCAGACATTGATCCATATAGCTCTATATTGTTTACCCTGGATCTCCAGGGTTACAGCCTGCATACATTTCCCAGAAATAACAGAGAATGAACCTGGGACCATCTGATTCCAATGTAGATGCTGCTGTACATTCTGTAATATTTTTCACTTCTCGTCCCAGTATAGTGGTTAGTGTTGCATTGCTTCAAGGCTGAATAGTAACCCTCTGTAAGATTTAATGGGGATTTGGAGCAAGCTTGTAGCCTTGAACAGTTTGTCTGGACTTGCTTTTTTTAAAAAAGAAGATGAATAAGAAAACCATAGGTCCACGATGGAGGAAGAAATTCACTGAACAGTTAATTTTCTTCAAAGTTGTGCTTCCAGTTAAGTCATAACCAACACTGCTCCAGTAGTCTTATCTAAATGTGGTCAGTTCATTTCAGGCACTTCCACTCAATGACCTTATGCCATGACTGAGTGATAAGGATGAGCAAGTTGCCTTTGCCTTAGGAAAAGCTGCAACTCCTTCAAATATTAAATCCATTGGCCAGGCTGAAAAGTCATCTCTTTTGGTTCAGTTTGCAAGATGCAATGCACGTAGAGCTATGTGCACATATTGCCATGCACTTATTCTTACCATTCATTGCCACTTATCTACTTTATATTTTAATGTGTCCTAAAGCTAAATAATAATAATCCATTGAAAATGGTTTAGACATTATTATATCTACCAGTAATGGGCAGTGACTATCACTTGTAGTAAAGCATTGTCTAATGAATCAATTCACACTTGGTCATGCCTGCTCCCCAGCACAGGTAAGAAAGTAAGGTAGGAAGTGTAGGAAAAGTAATAGCAGAAGTAGGCTGCCAGCCATAAAATGATATCTTAAAGCTCTCCAATAGGGAAGAGGAGGAGGAGGAGGAAGTACGTGAGCCCAAGAAAGACAAGAATAGGGAGGCAGATAGTGGCAAACCTTCTCTGAATACATTTTGCCAAGAAAACCCTATGAGAAGGTCACCATAAGTCAGAGGAGATGATTGCATGGCCATTTTTGCCCTGGCAGCGTATGGGACGGGATCAGGCCGGAATGGTGAAAAACAGGTGTTATTGCACAGTAAATTGCTGCTGCACTGCTCTCTTACTATCACCTGTCCCCCGGGCACACTCTGCTGGCCAATTTGGTGGTACGAAAGACTTCCATACCACCAAAATGGTCAGGTGGCAGCACAACAGCAATTTACTGTGCAATAACGTTTTCCCCCGTTCTGACCAATACTGTCCCATGCACAGCCAGGGCAAAAATGGACATGCGATAATCTTCAAAGTTGACTTGAAAGCCCACAACAGTAAGACATCTAAATATAGTCTTCTTCTGTGGATGCCCTCTTTTCCCCACTTCTGTGTCTGACCTACGCCTGATTCTTTCAGGGTTTTTTAACTGTTATATTTTTACAGGATAAGATCACTTCCTTTCTTTGCTTTCTTTTTTTCTAGTTGCGAGCCTGTTTGCAAACATTTTTTGATGTTTATATATTACAGTATCAGGACCAAATGTGTTTATATATTTATGTTTTCATATTATATCACTTTTTATATATTACAGTGTAAGGACACAGTGGCTCAGGGTTACGATGCTGACTCTGACAATTGCAAGATCAGCAGATCGGCAGTGCGAGATCCAGGCACTGCATGACAGAGTGAGTTCCTGTCACTAGTCCCAGCTTCTGTCAAACTAGCAGTTCAAAAGCATGTAAAAAGTGCAAGTAGACAAATAGGTACCACTTCAGTGAGAAGGTAACAGCATTCCATGAAGTCATGCTGGCCACATGATTACAGAGTTGTCTTTGAAAATACTGGCTCTTCTGCTTAGTAACAGAGATGAGCATCGCCCCTTACAGTCAGTCACAACTAGACAATCTTGTCAAGGGAAACCCTTTACCTTTTTACCTTTATATATTACATGACCTGAAGTCATTCCTCTGTTGACTAGAGCAGTGTTTTGCACACAGGCACATTTTTGTCTGTGTGCTTTTTACATATGCATATTAGGTTCAGGCAGATTTGCAACTATCTCTCAATGTAGGGGTTCTGGATCACAAACTATATTCTCTACAGCTATTCCATAAAGCACAGATGGTAACAGTCCATCCACCTGGGACTGAAACAGATATAAGATTTTTTCCCGATCTAAGCCTTGGTGGAGGAAGCTGTCGCATGAACTATCCAAGGTCCTATATTTCCAGCCTTATCCTTCCAGCTATCTAGGCCACTTTCAAAGGCTGGGTGTGCCCAGGTAAATTGGGTTGGGTTGGGTTCTCATTTGGATATCATGTTAATCTGTGTGCTTGTTGCAGAGTCTACAGAGCAAGATCTGTTCACATACCACAGTTCAGATCTATGAAATGTAATATCTACATGCACAAGTACATTCGCTTGGTACTTCATTTGTAAATGACTTCACCCACTTCCAGTACAATGCCATCTTAGTTGCAATCTGGATGTGTGCTCGTGCATTTTGATATATTTGAGTTCTTCTTCCATTCCATCTCAAAATTGCATTCAGATTATGTGACTTTAAGTTCAGATTTTCCCCATGCATTTTTCGTGCCTGCCTGCCTTTTGACCTCTCTTCTCTGGTGAAGATATCTGAAGTTCTCAAAAACTTAGCAGCACTATTTTGGCTTTTGTTTGACCAAATCAAAATATCATCACAATATGGATTTGGATGGCTACCTTTATTTTTTATTTAATAATGAAATGGATCATTCTCAAGACAGGCAGCAAAGTCTGTGTATGCATCAGCACACATGGCTAATGGGCTGAATTTGACTTGGTGGGTAGCAAATTGGGAAGTTTTCAACTAAGACCAGCAAGGTATTTGAAAATGAAAGCTTTTCAGTCTAGCCATAGAGTACAAACCAGCTAAATATGGCCTTTGCAACATCACTCAACAGTTTTTGGAAGATTACATTTAAGTACTTCTTTGCTTGTATATTGCTACCCTAATCCCTCAAATACTATTGGATTACACCAAATCATTTTACTGTGGCACTTGATTTAAATGCTGTCATATAGGCCCAGTTGCTTAAGCGTGCACAGAGCAGGCAATGTTTGAATTGGAATGTGTTCAGAAGGCACCTGCAGAAGAGATTTTTCAAGCAAGCATTGTAAATCTCACTGGATGTGACAGACCTTATAAAAATTAAATAATGTCACGCCTTATAAGCATTTCATTCACCGCAAGCAAACACATGCAGGGTACTGGGGCTGGTATTTAACTTTTTCCATCTGTTGAGCCAATGCCACACAAAAGCTTGAATGCCACATTGCTAATTTTACAGCATGTGGTAACTATTTCTCAGTCTCTCTCTCTATGCATTTTTCTTCCCAAAAAAATTACTGAATTAAAAAAAAGTGGCAACTACTGGTGAGCATCAGATGTACGTTAGTCCAATAGGCTTAGCATGGGGTCACATTTGCCAGCAGTAAATCATAATAGGTTTCCTACAGCAGCACTATTTCAGTCTTACATTGGAATGAAAACCCTAATTTTCAAAACCACATGTGCTTATGTGACTCTATAAATAGAAAATGACAGCACTGGATTTGACTAATGTGACTCCATGAAACGCATGTCAGTCTGAATACACCTGTGGAAATACAGCACACTATTGGAAGCTTGGCACACAATCCCATTAGCCCCAGATGCTGTGAAGTCCATAAAACATAAGCTAGTTTACATGGTTATTCAAGCATAGCTATGGTGTAGATGTGGACATGTTTAAAATATGCAGGATTAAGAACTCCCTCAGTTTACAAAGCCCTAAGTTCCATGTCTCTAGTAGCTGTTAAAATGCACAGATTAATTCCCTACAGTCATACCCACCTGACTGTTGGGATGCAGTGAGTCTTCCTTTGAAGACTAGTTCAACACACTCTGATGGAAGGATCCTAGAGCCACCTCATGAAAGCTGATAGGATTGTGAGAGTCATGTTTGCCACAGATTACTTTCTTCATCTACACCTGCATTTAGCATGCTTTGTTTTGTGATTGGTTATTTGCTTAATTTGCAAAAGTCTAGTTGCTGAAGCACATTTTTTTTCTGAGAAAGTCCCATTGCAGTGAGGGAAAGAGGTTAATCACAGGGAATGCATAGTCCCTTCAATGTCTTATCTGATCCCATGTTAACAATATCCATTTGGAGCAGCAGTGTTGCTCTAAATTCACGGGGAAATTTATGACATCAAAAACCATTCAACATGTTGTGTGAGGAAGTGATCGTGATTGGATCGACATGTGAGTGTCAAACCTTGTACAGTCAGATCTTTGTATCCATGGATTCTGCATCCATGGATTTCACCATGCACTGCTTAAAAATATTCCATTTCCCCCACCCCACCCCAAAAATGTTGTGTCCCAAAAAGCAAATTGTGATTTTCCCATGTTATAAAAGGGACATTATTTTATTATGCCATTGTATATATGGGCACTTGAACATCCATGCATTTTTGTATCCATGGCGGGTCCTGGAACCAAACCCCAGCAGATACAGTACCAAGAGTCCACTGTATCAGTCATTTAAAATGAAGACATTCAAAAGTTGGACAAACAGAACAGCCATCAAAGATGTCTGAAGTGCTTCAGTTCACTCTTGAATATTCACCTGGTGGTTTCCTTGTCTGTAAAGCATGAAATGGTCCATATTGACATCTCAACTATTTCTCTGTGTCATCATTCTGCATTGTGCTGGTAACATCTGAACAATGGTCAGTTGGGATGGATGATTCATCAGTAAATTCCCAGATCAGTGACACAGCAGCCTATTGGTGGGTGGAAGTATTGATGTGACAATTTCCTATTTGATCTGTTCCTATCTGATCAATCTATTCACTAAATTTTTCAGAATATTACTGAATTGCTGCAACCTGCAGAGATCCAGCATGGCATAGTGGTTTGCGAATTTGACTACAGGATTTGATTCCCATCTCAGTCATAAAATCTACTGGGTGACCTTGGGCAAGTCACATACTCCCAGCATCAGGAGAAGGCAATGGCAAACCTCCTCTGAAGAAATCATGCCAAGAAAACGCCATGATAGGTTCACCTTTGGGTCATCATAAGTCTGAAACAACTTGAAGGCACACAACAAGAACACAACAATACGAAGAAACTGCAGCCTGCATTTGAACTCATCCTGGACAAAATAGCACCAAATTCAATAAATAAATAAATTTCAGCATCCAGGTGAGTTCATATGGTCTGTTAGACAGTCTGCACCTAAGCCATATGGGCAGTCTGTGATGACTTTTTGACATTTTCACTTTCAAATGCTTTTTATGTTGATATCTTAAACTACATATACTGTACTCATAGTTAAAATTCATAAAGCACTTCATCAAGAATTGTATCTATAATTAATATCTTTCCTATAATTTTCATTATATCTTGTAGTTTTATCTTTCTAGACTACTTCTGGTCCATTTTTACAAAGAAAAGTTGGATATAAGTCATTACACAACAGTAAACTCTGTCTCCAGTGCTAAACTCAGCTAGTGATATAAATTCCCCCCATGTCTCATTGTACGTAAGAATGAAAAATGCAAAACGTTTTTCTCCTCATCTGCAAAACAGTGAAATATTTTCTGTTGTTGTCAATGGGAGTTTTTGCATTATTACTGAAAAGAGGAACTTTTCAAAAATTGTATGCATTATGTAAATTTTACAGCAAAACTATGATAGCTGATGTGTTGTTTTGTGGGATTTTACAATGAAAAACAACAGATGTTTGCATCTTTTGTATCAGTGAGATAGTCCTTTTATACTAGTTTGTGTCTACATTTTACAATGGGAAAAGACACTAATTTTGCACAGAGACATCTTGCATAGGCTTTCACGGGAAGGAAAGAGTGTTGATTATCTTTCTCTTCTGTTAGAGGTGAAAAATTTCAGGGGGGTTAAAGATCTCTCAACAAGCTGTCTAGTTGGGGGACAATGATACGATAAACAGAGAAGCTTCCGTTAGGGAGAGAATGAAACTGTAAAATTTTACTCTGGGGTTTAAATATGAAAACACACAAGGGATCACATTGTTAGTCAGGAAACAGTTTGTTTAAAGCCAGTACATTCATCCAGAGTGAAAAGTGGAGAGGGCTCTTGTGCCTTTAATGGTTAAAGAGACAAGGGAAATTCACTTGGGGCCATTTGTCATGCAACCAGAGAACAAGCAGCACCTTCTGAAATTCCCTCTTCTACACAACCATTAGCGGTACAGGAGCCCTTTCTAGTTTTAAATATGAAATCTGGCCACCTTATCTAGTAACAAAGAATGTTGCGTCATTCCTTTTACTTACATGAGGTCCTGTTGAAGCAAATGTATTCCAGGGGATGAATAAATAAGTCACATTGCTACCAATCAAATGAAATATTGGACATAATAAAGTATCGTTCATCTTCCTAGCCACTGTTCTTCTGTATTTATTGAGGAAATAAGAAACTGTTTGCTGTTTGTCAAACAAGAGACTCTGCAGAATCGTCAGCAACATTTAGAACAGTCCACACAATTTGCAATGCCTCCAACAGTGCATCTTCCTTCTGCTGAAAAGTGCCAGAAATAGTAGTGCCAAACAAAATCTGGGGATCCTTTCTGTTTCTCTTGTGAAATGGGAACCACTTCTATCCCTAAGAATACCATGCCATTCCAGTGCATGTATACAAGAGCCATGAAGAACTGGTGAATAATTCCATTATTTCCATTTCTTTCCTGGGGATAGAGGAACATTAGCAGGGAGGGAGAGAAATCACACTGTCTTGCACCCCATATGACTCTCTTAGGTGATATACATCCCAAAATCTCTTACACTGCTATAATAATGCTTGAATTGGACCTTTCTTCCATGCAAGAAGGCTCTGAAGAACTTCCTGAAACTGCAACAGGAAGACCCGCTCCAGTTACCATAGCAATAGTTTCTTGGTATGCGCTGAGCATCCCAAAGGAGACTTGGACTGAATGTAACAGAAGTCTATCTTAGCTAATATTTTTATTGCATTTCTTCTCTCCAACAATTTTAGGCACTTCCTGACTTGGTTTGCACTAGTTGTCTCAAATCAAGTCATTAAGAAAAATCTAAATGAATATTAAATATATAAGATATTACACCAAGGCCTTTGGATCTGTATTAGCTTCCAGATAAAATATTAGAATACTAGCTTTGACTTCTAAAGCCTCAAACCATTCAAATATTTCTGTAGCAAAACTGGATGTAGCACCTTATTGGATCAAAAATTATTAACACTGTTACTCTCTACATGTGTACTTAGAAATACAAGTTGTGTCTCCCTTATCCAGAATTCCAATATCCAAATTATTCCAAAAACCAAAACTTTTTTCATGTGGCCAAGATAGAAGCACCTTTGCTTTGTGATGGTTCAAGCTTCAGGTCACTTTGGAAATAGGCTATTTAAATGCTGCATGCGTCTTAAGAAGCCGGAAACCGTACCAAAGCCACGCTTCAGTCCTAAGGACTGGAGTGCAGCTTTGGCGCAGCTTCTGGCCTCTTAAGATGTGTGTGTCATTTAAACAGCATACCTCCAAAGTGACCTGAAGCAGCTCTATTTTGGCCTGTCCATTCAGGTCCTTTGTTTAATGAACAAAAATATTTAAAAATATTGTATACAATTACTCACAGGCTATATATTTAAGGTGTATGTGAAACATAAATGAATGTTGTGCTTAGACTTGGGTCTCATCTCCAAGATATCCCATTATGTGCATATATACAAATACAGTTATTCCAAAATCTAAAAACACTTATGGTCCCAAGCTTTTCAAATAAGGGAGACTCAACCTGTAATTCCCATTGACTCACTCCTAGGAAACAGGCATGAGTTAAAGTCTTGAGGGCTTGACAGACCTCCCCTTTCCTAGCTGGATTGAGGCCTCGGCAGCCTCAAGCCATGGCCCCAATCCGGCCTTTCAAGGGCACAAAAAGGAACCAGCAAAAAGAGGCTTCTTTTTGCACCATCAAAAGGGCACCATAGCTGCGGCAGCATGGCTATATGGCGCTCGTTTGCCATGCACCATGTAGAGTGGCATATGGTGTCAGGGCACCTTGGGGGGTGGAGTTTGTCATGCATCGTGAGGATGCTACACCCCGACTCTGCCCCCATGCCGGCTTTTCAGGACAGTCTGTACAGGGCCTAACTCTTGATATTAGCAGTAGTGTTCATACTATACTTGTCTTTTATGAAATAGCGTGGATGACAGTATATGAATAAAAATTTCTGTTTGTCATCAGGGCTTGGTGTGCTCCACCCCTGATGCTAGGAGCTGGCCTGGTTTTAGGGATGAATGAGTAAATGTTCACACATGGCAGTGGGATGAATGGGACACTGAGCTGAGCTGAACAACTTAGAACTCTTTCATATTAAATAATTATAGCTCTATTAATCCACTTTAACTCTCATAGCAACATCTTATGGAAACCTGGGATTTACAGTTTCAAGAGATTATTTAGAATTCTCAGCCAGAGAGTTCTAGTGCTTCCCCAAACTACAAATAGCTATGATTCTTTAGGATGTCGTCGTCATCATCATCATCATCATCATCATCATCATCCTTTATTTATATAGCGCTGTAAATTTGCACAGTGCTGTACATACAATCTTATATTTAGAGGGTTCCCTGCCCCCAGGTTTACAATCTAAAAGAGACAACACAAAAAGGAGAAGGGGAAGGTGGTGGGAAAGGGGATGAGGTCCAGTGGTTCTTCTTTCCCTCTGGGGCTTGGACCAAGGCAAATGGACTGGACGGAAGGCTTGGCTTCTTAATACATAGTTAAAGGAAGGCATCCAGGGGCAGATGGCACAATCCTGGGAACGCTTCCCTAAATCATGGCAGTTGCAGTCGAATCACAGAACTATAGTGGTGTAATAAGAAAGGGCCATTAATATTTGTTGAGTGTACCATCTGCAGTAAACAGACTGAACAAAAACAGTAAGTTTCTTTGTCCTCCCCTGCCACAGACAGAAAGAGAGAGAGAGAATGGAATCAGATACTGATGATAGAAACAAGCAGCCATCAGTCAGGTTTAAATTATGTTTCTTTTTCAATGTTCAGTTTGAGAGCATTTATTCTAGATTTTTTTAAAAAAAAATAAGTGGGACATGACTTTACTTCAACACAACATGATCTACAAGCTATAAACTGGCTAGGCACTGTCCATATTTCTTTAAAAAGTTATAAATTGGTGGAGTGGGATGAAGCACTGAAGGTGTTTTTCACCCAAGTGCTGCACTGCTTACAGGTAGCCAGAAAAACAAACCAAAAAACAAACAATATGTAACAGAGCATGAACAGAACTGGGAACAGAAGCTGACATTAACAAAGAGTTTAGTATGTAATTCAGTTTGATGACAGCCAAGGTCTTCTAATCCTGAGAGTGATTGATGAATCCACTGGGTGGAGGTCATCCTGGTAGATTCTAACAGTGGTAAAGAATCTATCAAGTAAAATATAAATGAGCCACATGTGGACCACAGGCTGCATGGGACTGTCTGTCTGTTTTGTGCTGCCCCTTAACCAGTCCCAATCATCACAATATGAGGGGGTAGTCAAAGCAAGGTGAGCCTTCAGGAGTAACAATTCTCCTCTTTTTTTAAAAAAAGTATGGGTTCCTGCTCCATGAAACGGGTTTCTTCTTAAGGTTTTTTTTTGGGGGGGGGGGGGGTGTTAACAACTGAAATTGAACTTCTAGTCACCTCTAGTTTTACATACACAAACACCCCACAATAGGCCTCCACTGCTTCTTAGGGCATTATCACATGAGGCTTTTAAGCTGCAATTAAAGTTGGAGAACAATGTCTTTGAAAATATGTATTGCACCATATTGTCTCTGTGAAATATTGCTAGACCATTCCTTTTGATTGATGGGGGGAAACTCAATAATAAGTTTCAAATCATACTGCTTTTCCATTGCTCCACAAGGTACCAAATGTCATTTCCACAGCAGTTCCAATATTGGGCAGTCACATATTGTCAATGTCTCTTTCATTCCCACTCACCCTCACTATTCCAAAGTAGGCCATTTTCTCTTTTTTTCTTCTTTTCTTTTCTAATTAAATCACATTACCATAACTTGGAAATTACATTAAGAATACATTTTTAAATTTTAAAAACTGAAAAGCATACTAGGAAGGGCATAGGGCAGAAATATGGTATTAAGAAGGAATGCAGAAGAGAGCATGAGGGACCGCTGATAGCAAAAACAGCATTCTTGTGCTGTTGCAGAAACATGCAATAATGGATGTTCCTCAACTGACGTATTTCCATTTTCTAATGTCATCATGGTGAGACAGAATGATAATGTCTTAAGTGTACAACACAAATAACACTGTTGAACAGGTCTGAATTTCTTGACAGGGCTCTGTCCTCCCTGAGAAGTTTTGCTCTCTGATCTGTGTGGGAGCTATGTGCTAAAAACAGTGTACTCAGTGTACTCTGTATTTAGAAGCCTTTGCACATAATTATTTCCCAAGTTCCATGCTAATGAAAATAGATTCCAAGGACAAAACCTGACAAACACTGGCTCAGACAATGCTCCAGCACTAGTTACCAACCAATGTTTGTTAATGACAATGATGGATTTCTTACCTTGTATATCACAGAGTGCATAAGTGAGTTAGGTATTACTGTTATTAGTTTCTACCACCGGAGCGAAAAAGTTGGCCTTTATACAGCTCAGCAAGATCTGATCTCTCTGCTGCAGCCTGAATTCCAAAAGGATAAGACACAAGAGGTAGCAGCCACAGGAACAGACCTATTCAGTTAAGAATGACAAGCTAGGTAAATTATGTAGGATTATATGAAACCATGAAAACAAGGAATGAATGATGTTTTCTGTATGGAAGAGACACAGAGGAAGGGGGTAGGAGAGAGGAAGGATCTCTATAGATAAAAATCACTCCAAATACACTTCTAGCAATGTTTTCATACAATAAAGCCCAAAGTCAACATAAACTAATGAGATTTCAATGCCCACCCCAGGAATAATGCATTTCCCCAGTCTCCTAACCATCTGTGCCAGACCAATTAAGTTGGGCATAGGGGGGAAAAGTCAATGCCAGACAAAAATTAAATCTCAGAATATCCTTGGCCCCTAGGCCTGTTCTCTGACCACTAAATCACTCCTCTCTCTCTCCCAAGGATAGTTTGGGCTCTGGAATTTTGCTACAGGAAGAGAAGCATAAAAGTGCATAGTATATCTAAGGATTTCTCACACACTGCCTTTTCAGCACATTGTAAATCCATTTCATGTGCCATGCTGCCCTGCCTTTATTCCTTCATGAAAAAAAACCTCAAAATGTTTAGCTACTTATAAAACATCACAACCTTTTTTTAATCTTTCTGTTCTTTTGAAGCTCAGAGTATCTTAGGCAACAGAAATTGTGTGCTGTGATTAATTATATTTTGGCATGAGTCAAGTCAAGCCTGGAGGATGTCAACTAACCCACCTTGAAAAACCGAATGGTCTCTATAGAGAGAGACCAATTAGATATTATAGGTATAATCACTGTTTTCGCTCTTTTTGGCTTAATAGTGCCACAGTGCACAGTATCTCATTAGCAATCTCCACTAATAACCGTGTCCTAAAAAGGGTAGATTTTGATGAGCAGGGAATGGCCTTTTGCTATTAGATTGGCTTACACTTGCAAGAAACTGCCTCTCCATTTGAAAATAACTGTAAGCAATGGGATAGGGCCAGCTCCACCTCCTCCCATGCACAAACTCTCTGGCAATTTACAACAAAATCCAAAATCCAGAAAACAGCAATACTTTTATTGGTCCAACTAAAAAGCCCAAGTTTGCCTTCATCTGGCAAAGATGTTAAAAATCACACAGGAGAAGAAAAATGGCAATGGCACAAGCATAGTCCTTTATTTTGTCTTAATATTATACTTCTGTTGTCAGTTAAAATGGCTGAGGGATATCAGCTGCTTGGCCAACACAGCTACCTTTGGGTATATACTCTAGCCTGAGTGGAAGAGTATGGGAAGTTCTGGAGTCACAGACAACATTTCTGGGCAGACCTGCCATCTTTTAACTGTCCATGACCTTCTGCATGCAAAGCATATCCTTGTATGCCTCACCACAAGCTACTTCCCATGGGACAATGGATTCTACAAGCAAAGAGATGGGTTATCCATGGGAAGTCCTCTGAGCCCCATGACAGCAAACCTTTACATGGAACACTTTGAAAAGCAAGCCCTGGAAACAGCACCCAAAAAAAGCCCACAACATGGTTCTGATACGTGGATGACTCTTTTATAATTTGGAGCCATGGAGAAAAAGATCTGACTGTGTTCCTGAGCCATCTAAACAGCAGTCACCCAAACATCTAATTCACGATGGAAAAAGAAAAGGAAGGAGCATTGCCATTCTTGGATCTCCTAGTCATCCGCAAACCAAAAGAACATTTGGGCCACACAGTATACAGAAAACCTACACACAGAGACAGATATCTACACAAGAATGGAGTAGGATTAAAAAAAAAAGGACAAAAATCACCCAGGACAAAAAAGATGCACAATAAAAACACTGGTAGACCAGGCAAAAGGGATCTGTGAACCTCACGTCCTGGAAGATGCTATTTGCAAATAAGATGCAAATAGATGCCAATGCTATTTTAGGCTGCATCAATAGAAGTGTAGCGTCTAGATCAAGGGAAGTAATAGTGCCGCTCTATTCTGCTTTGGTCAGGCCCCACCTGGAATACTGTGTCCAGTTCTGGGCACCACAATTCAAAAAGGATGTGGAGAAACTGGAGCGGGTCCAAAGGAGGGCAACTAAGATGGTGAAGGGTCTGGAAACCAGGCCCTATGAGGAACGACTTAAAGAGCTGGGGATGTTTAGCCTGGAGAAGAGAAGGTTAAGAGGTGATATGATAGCCCTGTTCAAATATTTGAAGGGATGTCATATTGAAGAGGGAGCAAGCTTGTCTTCTGCTGCTGCAGAGACTAGAACGCGGAACAATGGATGCAAGCTGCAGGAAAAGAGATTCCACCTCAATATTAGGAGGAACTTCATGACAGTAAGGGCTGTTCGACGGTGGAACACACTCCCTCGAAGTGTAGTGGAGTCTCCATCCTTGGAGGTCTTTAAACAGAGGCTGGATGGCCATCTGTCGGGGATGCTATGATTGGGAGTTCCTGCATGGCAGGGGGTTGGACTGGATGGCCCTTGTGGTCTCTTCCAACTCTATGATTCTATGATTCTATGATTCTAAGATGAATTGAAGCACCTGGACTGGGCTCTACAGGCTAATGGTTATTCCAGCTCAGACATCAGAAGGGCTGCCGGACCCAGAAAAACCCAGAGGAGTGAAGACAAATAGCCACCCAAAGGGAAGGTATTTTTACCATACAGCAAAGGAGTCACAGACAGAATAGGAAAACTAATGAGGAAGCACAACCTCCAAATGGTCTACAAATTGACCAACAAATCCAGCTACTGTTGCATTCAGTGAAGGACAGGAGAGACCCTCTCACAGCTGCAGAAATTCGCCGGATACCATGCAGCTGCAGACAAGTCCACATAGGGACGACCAAACGCAGTGTTCAAACACAAATCAAGGAACATGAGAGACACTACAGACTGAGTCAGCCAGAAAAATCAGCAGTAGCAGAACACGTTATAAACCATCCTGGTCATTAAATGCTTCTTTGAAAAAAAATGAAATTCTGGACGATGCCAACAACTGTCAGGTCAGAATGCACAGGGAAGCCATTAAAATTCACAAACACCTAGACAACTTCAACAGGAAAGAAGAAACCCTGAAAGTAAGCAAGGCTTGGCTACCAATCGCACATGGAAACCCCAGGTCAAGGGGTTTCTCAGCAGACAATGGATCACTAATTAAATAGAAGATGCCAGCCACAGATGCAGGCAAAACATTAGGATTAAAGTTTTCCAGAACATGACCACAAAGCCCGAAAAACCCACACAAAAAACATATCCTCGTACTCAATCACTATGCAAATCATATAATCAAATAAGGAGTAGAGATGGTGTGTTTCTTATTACTTCAGATTAGTGGAAACATCATGATCATGTACTGGGGGAGACAAAGAAAGGAAAAAGTGACTTTCCTATGGGAAGACCTTAGACCAGTGGTTCTCAAACTATGCAGCAGGACTGCCAGGGTCCCGAGAGTTGTTCAACGGGGGCCCAAGACTTGGAGCCCCGATCCTTGCTGCCTTGCTGCCGCCGCTGTCTCCTCCTCCCAAACCTTTTCTTTCCTGAAAGGGAAAAGAAAGGTGAGGTGGGTGCTTGGAGCAGCTACCTCTGGCTGAGGGAGGAGGAGGAGGAGAGCAAGAACCTTTCCTGGATCACATTTTCTGACAGGGCCCATCCTAAAGAAGCTACTGCTGCTTCCCCCACCTGCCCAAGTTCTCAGGACAAGATGCTGCTGCTGCATTCTCTCAATCAGTGTTCCTGCTCAGTGCTGTGTGTCCTAAGCACATGGCATCCAAAGGAAAACCAGTGTCCACCATGGCCCCCTGTGGAGGAAAAGTCTGGAAGTGCCTCTTGCTCGGGGCCACTACTATCGCATGTCTCTGGCTAGGCCCCCTCAGAGGCAGAGGAAAAGCAGGTGAGTATGTCTATATATGAAACGGTTTGTGTAAAATTTACATGTTAGGTATTGAATTTCTTTAAATAAAACTGTTCTAACTTGAATGATATTATTTCCTTATTAAATATAAAAATATGAATATACATTAATGTGTGAATGAAAATACACACAATAAATAAAACAATATATTTTTATTCATATGCTACACTGAGCTGAGGGAGGCGTGATGTCTGCACGTAGATGTAAAGAGGGTCACAAGGGTAAAATGTTTGAGAACCACTGTCTTAGATCACTATGTTAGCTTTCTGATAGAGCAGTTAGAAGTCATTGCCATTCTAAAGTCTGTTTCTATTTTCTCTGAAGTGAGTTAATGGCAGTTTTAACTGTCTATCAAACTACCGTTACACTGACTGATAATGGCTCTCCAGGATCTTCCCAACCCTACCTGGAGATCAAAACCTGAGCCTGAGATCTTCTGCATGCAAAGAATGAGTTCTACCCAAAGGTGGCCATACCATTAGGTGGAGCAAGGAAATATCCTCAGGTGGCTTATTATTATTATTATTATTATTATTATTATTATGAGAGAGCTGTAAATTTACACAGTGCTGTACATACAATCTTATAAATGAGATGGATCCCTGCCCTCAGGCTTACAGTCTAAAAGAGTCGACACAAAAGGAAAAGGGGAAGGTGGTGGGAAGGGGATGAGGTCCAGTGGCTCTTCTCTCCCTCTGGGGCCTGGACCAAGGCAGATGGACTGGAGGGAGGGCACGGCTTCTTAAAACATAGTTAAAAGGAGGCATCCTGGGGCAGATGGCACAATCCTGGGAACGCTTCCCTAAATAATATAGCCTTTAACTTATGTTGAAAGGCAGGAACTTCAGGCCATACTCAGCCCTCAGGATAAGGACAGAGCTGCGTGTGCCACACAACTGGTCCCATTCCCTTCAAGTCTCAAAGTATGAGTCATCACCAATATCAAAGTGGCAGTCTATTCAATATCTGTATGTAGACTGAGTGAGGGGTACCATCAGGCCCCCCTGGTTCTACCATTAAAAATGGAATTAACTTCTGAGTAGACATGCTTCAGATTGCCTAGGACATGTTCACAAATGATAGAGAAGAAAAAACTCTCTATGTGGAAAATGCCTTTTCTTTGAACTAACCACAGGGATCCATCAACAGGAATGAGAGATGACCCACATGTCTGGGGAATGCTAAATGTGTTTTCCAGTAGTGACATCATAGAGTATAGTGGTTTCCCTTAAACAATCACTGGGCTGGCCAATTTAATGAGGTGGACTCACAATGACGTGATTTCAAAGGAGCTTGGCAAGATTGCAAAGTGGCTAAGTACAGAATAAGCTATCTGAGTATATAGGTCTCTATTCTCTTTGCATGATGAAAATAAGCTTCTCTTCATGCCCACTGCAGTAAAACAAAGATAGTGACTCCACATACCAAGCTATCTTATTTGATTCCTCATGATTCCTGGCCACAGTAGAACTGGAGGGAAAGTGCTAATGAGACACATTAAATTAAGATAAAGCCTGAGCTGGTTGGAAATGGAAAACACACATATATAAATAATGATAGAAAAATCTCAAGAAACATCTTGAAAAATACCTGCTTAACAAAAAAGCAAGCTCTGCATGTTACTTGTATTGTGATGCAAAACCATGTTCATTAGATTCAAAGAATCAAAAATATCTGCAGTACTGTACTCTTTCTACTACTGACCTGATCACTTTTCCCAGGACTTTGAAGTCCTTCCCTGCACTTTAGAAAGGACAAAGAAAGCGACAGAAAGCATAATGCTGTATGTTCACCCTCACATTCCTTTCCATCTAGGCATTTACAAAGTATTTCTGTAACAAATTGTGCTATGGCTCCTAAAGAATAGCTGCCTCAGAAATAAATCTACTGTTATCCATCTTTCATTATATAGAGACCAAAAGGCCGCAAACAGACTTATCTTCAGAGAGCAGAGTCCCTTGAAGAATGTTGGGGGAAATCTCAACAAACACAACGGCCCCATTTCTATTGAAGAGGGTCATTGTTATTGCCCTTTAAGAGCAAAAATGGCCCATCACAAATCCCATTCCGAGATCACATCAGAGCATAAATATCAAAACACACAAGCCGAGGCAGAGGAACACAACACAATGCATCCTTCTCGTACAGCCTGTGTATAGCTTTACAGCTAGCTGCAGCATCCCATAGAGACAGTGCACTTTGGCCCATTGTATCTAGTAAGCTGCCCCATGAAGCCAGATAGTGGCATACACATTCCAACAAACACTTTTTAAAAAAAATATAGCCAATAGTAAAGTATTACCATTTATCTTAACATTTGCTGAGTGTTCCTCTCAGTGTACAAATTCCATCCTTCCACATAGCCAGCCACAGCCATTCACAGTTGAACGAATGAGATTCAAACATGGCTCCTGCATATTGTCACATAATACATATGTGACATACTTTTAAAAGATAAAATTCATCAGTGGGCAAGCACCAACTCCGGGTCAACAGCAGGGATGAGGAACATGTGGTCATCTAGATATTGTTGGATGTTTCCAGTTCCCATCATCCCTGTGCTGGCTAGGGCTGGTACAAGCTACAGTCCTAACAACATCTGGCCTGCCACATGTCCCCCCCATCCATGGTCAACAGAACAGCTGGCTGGAATATGAGTGTTATGGAAGGAAAGGTAGAATGTAGGCTGACATTACTCTTCCTAAAAGAAAGATTTCTGGATAGCATGTGAATCACTCCATGACTTGCATGTGTAAATGAACCACTGAGTGGAAACCACTAATTGACTTTTGGTGGGGAATGAGGGTGTTGTGATGATTGTTGATTTTATTAATTATTTATTAATTAATATTGTAATATTGTGTGCCAGCCACACATCTCCTGCCGCCTCTGAAACACCCTTCTCCTGCCTCCAGTGGAACTTTCCTCAGAAGTCACTTCTCCTTCCATCATCCTCAGCAACTGGGACATTGGGCAAAGGTTTCCAAAGCCACCCCTCCCTTATCCACCAGATCTTTCTTGTCTGGTTTTTTTCAGGCAATGTTATTTAGCACTGTTGGTTATTATTTTTCTCTTTTCTCACTGTCACTTTTTCTCCTGTTGTTTATTGGGCACTGCAGCCATCCCTTCCCATGGCTCCCCGCATCTCTCCCAACCTGATCCCTATCCGACCTCTCCCTATCTCCCAGCTTCCATTCTTCTGCTCACTCTGGAACTGTCGCTCTGCCGCTCCGAAAGCAGCGGCAATTAACGATCTTTTCCTTTCTAGCTCACTCAGTCTCCTTGCTCTAACTGAAACCTGGCTCCCAGCCCACGATACTGCTACCTCTGCTGCCCTCTCTTTTGGTGGTCTTTCTTTCACCCACACAAGCCGCCCTGAGGGTCGAGGAGGTGGGGTTGGTATCTTGCTGTCCAATTCTTGCCAGTTTCAACCCCTTTCCCTTCCCACTAATTATAGTTTCTCTTCATTTGAGTCTCATTCTATTCGACTCTTTTCTCCTTTGCAGCTTCGGGTTGCTGTCATTTATCGCCCTCCTGGTTCTGCTAACCAATTCCTTTCGGACTTTGAGTCATGGCTCACCTTTTTTCTCTCAGACTCAGTTCCCTTTCTAATTCTAGGTGACTTTAATATCCACCTTGATGATCCTAAGAATCTTTCAACATCTCGCTTTAGCTCCCTCTTAGCTTCTTTCAATCTTCAACCTCATTCCACCTCTCCTACCCATTCTTCTGGTCACTGCCTTGACCTAGTTCTCGCTTCTAGGTGTGTCATCTCTGACTACTTGGCATCTGACTATCCATTGTCAGATCATCATCTAATTTCTTTTACTCTTACTTACATCCCACCTCCTCGTAATGTTGTTCAACGCACTTTTCGTAATCTTCAATCTGTTAATTCTGATCATCTCAGTCAGACCCTGGGTTCTTCTCTCTCTTCTCTAAATCTTGGGGACTCCGCTGACTCAGCAATGTCTTTATTCAACTCCACTCTCTCTTCCACCCTTGACAGCTTTGCCCCTGTATCTGTTCGCACGTCCTCCTCTGTGTCTAGGCCTCAGCCCTGGCTCTCTCCTGTTGTTAGGTTTCTCCGGTCCTGCTCTCGAGCAGCCGAACGCCTTTGGAAAAAGTCCAGGGACTGGGCCGATTTTATTCATTATAAATTTGTTCTTTCATCCTTCTCATGTGCCTTGTCTATGGCAAAACAGAATTACTATAAATCATTGATCTCTGCCAACGAGAGGCGCCCGCAGCGCTTGTTCTCCTGCTTCAATTCACTGCTAAAACCTTCTTCTCCCCCTGTCTTTTCATCATTTTCCCCCACTGACTTTGCCAACTACTTCCTCACAAAAGTCAGTACTATTCGATCTGAAATTGTTCCTCCTGACTTGCCCCCTACCACTACTTTCCTGGTACCTTCTACTAATAAACTCTCTGTGTTTCCACCTGTTTCTCTGGATGAACTATCTACACTGCTAAATTCTTCCAAACCTACAACTTGTTCTCTTGATCCTATTCCCTCCCATCTTCTAATCTTTATAACCCCTTCTTTTCTCCCCTCGCTCCTCTATATCTTTAATCTCTCTCTCTCTTCGGGATCCTTCCCTTCGGATTTCAAACATGCTCTCGTTTCCCCAATTCTGAAGAAACCCTCTCTCGACCCCTCTTCTCTGTCTAGCTACCGCCCGATCTCTCTTCTTCCTTTTCTCTCTAAGGTTCTGGAACGGATAGTTTATTCTCGCTGTCTTGAGTTTCTTGAAGCCAATTCCATCCTGGACCCGTTTCAGTCTGGTTTCCGCCCACGGCACTCTACAGAAACAGCCCTCACCAAAATCTCAACTGATCTCTTGCAGGCCAAGGCAAATGGCCTCTACTCTATTCTCATTCTTCTAGATCTGTCTGCAGCCTTTGACACCGTGGACCACTGTCTCTTGCTTGACTTACTTTCTGACCTCGGGTTCTCCGACTCTGTTCTCAACTGGTTCAAATCTTACTTGTCAGACCGATCCTTTGCCGTGGTCACAGGTGGTCAGACTTCCTCCTCTGTCCCCTTATCTGTTGGAGTTCCTCAGGGCTCTGTCTTAGGTCCCCTTCTGTTCTCTCTTTACACACTGTCCCTTGGTAAACTCATCAGTTCTTTTGGCTTCTCCTATCATCTGTATGCCGATGACACTCAGCTGTATCTTTCAACCCCTGACCTTTCGCCGGGGCTCGAACAGCAAGTCTCCTCTTGTCTGGCTGCCATCTCTCAGTGGATGCGGCATCGGCGCTTGAAGCTCAACATGTCTAAGACAGAGCTTCTCATCTTCCCACCTAAGCCCACCCTTCAATACTCCTTTTCTGTTTCTGTTGACGGCATTTCTATTCAGCCGGTTCAGCAAGCCCGCAGTCTTGGCTTCATTTTTGATTCCTCGCTGTCATTTACTCCCCAGATTCAGGCCACCGCCAAGACCTGTAGATTCTTTCTTTACAACATTGCTAAAATCCGTCCTTTCCTCTCAGCCTCCACCGCCAAGACTCTGGTCCATGCCCTAGTGGTATCACGACTAGATTATTGTAACCTCCTTCTGACAGGGCTTCCTCTCTCTCATCTCCATCCTTTAATCTCTGTCCAGAACTCAGCTGCACGTATTATCACATCTGCTCGCCGCTTTGACCATGTTTCTCCTCTTTTATCCTCCCTTCACTGGCTCCCCTTCCCCTTCCGCATCCAGTACAAGCTTTTGCTGTTGACTTTCAAAGCCCTCCACGGACTGGCCCCTCCTTACTTGTCTGAACTTCTTTCTCCTCACACTCTTTCTCGTACCCTCCGTTCTGGTAGTCTAGGTCTCCTGTCCCAGCCGAGGATTTCCACTGCCCCATCCCGGATTCGTCCCTTCTCACTTGCTGCCCCTCACTCCTGGAACCTTCTTCCCCCACATGCACGCCTCATCACTTCCCTAACCAGGTTCAAAACTGAGTTAAAGACTATATTATTTAGGGAAGCTTTCCCAGGACTGTGCCATCCGCCCCAGGATGCCTCCTTTTAACTTTGTATTAAGAAGCCATGCCCTCCCTCCTGTCCATCTGCCTTGGTCCTGGCCCCAGAGGGAGAGAAGAACCACTGGACCTCACCCCCTTTCCCATCACCTTCCCCTCTTCCTTTTGTGTTGTCTCTTTTAGACTGTAAGCCTGAGGGCAGGGATCCGTCTAATTTATGATTGTATGTACAGCACTGTGTAAATTTACAGCGCTATATAAATAAAGGTTAATAATTGTATCTGTGTGTGTGTGTGTGTGTGTGTGTGTGTGTATGAAGTGTAATTATTAAATAAGATAGAGATACATTAATGTTAAGGGTTAAAATATACCTGCAGAAAAGATAGTTGGAAGTCATCTTTTGTTTTTACGTCTTGTTAGCTGTAGTTTTTGTTATATATTTAGGTGAGTCTAGGAATATGGTGAATTTTGTAAATAATAATAAAAATAATAATAAATGAAATATTTATTTGTATCCCGTCTCTCCCTTTTTGAGGAGTGATGCAGGTAACAGCAAATCAAATAACAGTTACAAAAACAATAATAAAATATTCCCCAGGTTTTGAAGGTTTTTTTGTTATACGCATTACTTAACTTTTATTTTATGTAGATTTTATTCAATAAATATAATAATAATAAATGAACGATCACAAAAATAATCCACAGACAGACCTTCACACACAATGCTTTCTAAAAGGGTCTGATTATACATTTGGCTGGAAGCCTCTGAGTGTACATATGTGATGCATATGTGAATGAACCCAATAATGACATCATCCCGTAAGTTTATGATGGATCCATTCCCTGATGCTACCCATCTTTTCAGTTGAAAGAGTCAATTTCAGGTTTTATAATAGAGCAGAAACTTGGGAAAAAGTTCTGGCAAGAACACTATGGTTGCATATAGCTAAGTGTGCAATGTGGCATTAGTTTCTCCAATTTATTTAAGCATCAACACTCAGTGAGTGATAGTCAAAAATAATGGGTCCATGTGAAAGGCCTACAACTTATATGAGACAACTAAGGTGGGAGAAAAACAATCAAGTGGGCCTAAGCAGAGAAGAGTTAGATTGTAATTTTTAAAAGGCAAGGAAATCCCTGGAAATGTCTGTAGCAAAACTATCTTGAGACCAAAATGGACTGGCCTGACTCATTACAGATTGCCAACCAACCAAGAAAAAAGCCCAAATTGTCTAGATATGTTCTTTGGGGAATCAAAAAGCAAGGTAGAATTGTATCTCAGCCTGGCACTATTAGCATTGGTGGGGAAAATCTCTGAAGAGTGTTACGACTATTATCTCATCCTTTTCCCATTCCCTTGATGTTCACTGGTCAGCAAAAATAAAAATCTGCAGAAAGACTTTATACAGAAATCATTCTTTAAATGCTTAACCACCTTCCCTAAATAAGATTCAAGCACAAGCAAAGAAGCCAATACATTTGCCTCCAGTCCAAATCTAATGGTGCTAGTGCTATTAGTTTTTCTATTCAAATTACTCTGATACTTGTCACTGAAAAGAGCAAGAATAGGTTTATGGCTCCTCTTTGCTAAATTAAAAAATCAGCCTGAGAAGTAACTTACATGCTTCCCCTTTGTGATAGATGAAAAGGAGTCTTATATTGAAAATAGGAAGAAATGTCTACAATCAAATTACATTTAAAATTGAGGTGAGTATTCAGGTCAAACAAGGCTGCTTTAGTGTTGGGTTCATGCCTGAAACCAGAGTGAAATTGATCTAGATAATCCAGTTCATTCTGATGTCCCTGTAGTTTTCCAATCATCACCTCTGAACCATTTTGCCCATGAAAGAGTCTGCTTCCAGCAGTGTGGTGTTTATTAAGCACTTTCAGATCTAGGAAGGTCCCCTTCAAGAGGGGACTTATTACCACTTCTTCCATTGTGTGTGTTCTGTGCCTTGAAGTGGTTTCCAACGTATGGAGTTTTGGTCTTTCTTGTATGACTTGATGTCATTTCTGACTTTTGGCAACCTATCATGGGGCTTTCTTGACAAATTTCTTCAGAACGGGTTTGCCATTGCCATCCTCTGAGGCTGAAAGCATATGACTTATGAAGACTCCAAAACATCATGGGGTTTTCTTGGCAAGATTTGTTCAGAGAGGGTTTACCGTTACCCTCTTCTGAGGCTGAGAGTGCAATGGGTTTCCATCACTTAGCAGGGATTTTAGCCCTGGTCTCCAGATGTATAGTCCAACACTCAAACCACTAGAACTTGCTAGGTCCCTACTTCTTCCAGTACAGTGAGCCTTTTCCCCCTTCCCTCATGAGGCATTAGCCTCAGCCTTTTAAGTCCTTCCTAAATAGAACTTAACAAATGTGACTGGCAAGTGTCAAAGCAACATGTGGCATCTTTGACCTTGCAGTTGTCCTAACTCCATTCTCAGGTGACATTAATGGGAACCATTCCCCAAAAACCCAAATGGAAGATCATATAAATATTTCTGCTAGACCTGCTGCACTTGGTATGGGTATGAGCCCTCATAAAGGTGCCATAAAACTTACATACACACACAAAAAATACTTCACAAAACAATGGCCTTTTGTTTCTCTATTCAAGATGGATCTCACTATTCAGTTTGCTTGATAGTCAACAAGAAGGTTATGAAGTTGCTTTTTTCACGTAAGATCTGTGCCACGTGCATTTCACCTATCCTTTAGAGGCCCTTTCACTCTACACAGTTATAGCACTATGATTCTGCTTTAACTGCCATGGCAGCCTCTGATGGAATCCTGGGATCTTCAGTTTAAAGAAGGGTATTTAAATTATCTCCTAGATAATTCTAGTGCTTTACCAAACTACAACCTTCATGATTCCGTAAGCTGTTGATATTACAGTAAGAGTGGAATATAGCACTATAAGTCTACTGTATAGTGTGGAAAGATCCAAGCTCAGTTCATTACTCACATTATGTTCATTATATTTGCCGTTGTAAAAAATTAGTTGGGACACTCCTGTTTTAGTTCATAGCTAAATCCAGTTGTTACTCCCAACTAGAGTAGACCCCTAAAATAATTGCTGAATGGTAAGTCAATCCATATGCGAATTTCTCTCATCCAATTAGTCTGCTCTAATTGAGACCAGCAAGTGGATTTAAATCACTGTCACAAAATATCAATGTGAAACTTGCTATCGAATAACATCTTGCCATTACGCCCACTGAAAAAACAAAACACACCTGGACATGAGCTTCCAACAATATGATAGCCTTTCCATCATCATCCTTCTTTTCTAAGAGCAATATTATCCAGCAACCTCCTGCTCTACAAAGATTTTAGACCATGGTAACTAGGGCCAGGAAACTTAGCCAACTGTGACTTTCTGCTTAAAGAACTGGGTAATTCTCAAGTTCCAGTTATATGAACAGTGATTTAACAGGCATTACGTGGTTGGAGTGGGCAAGGGAGAAAGAGAAATGGAAGTTAGCCAAAGACAAATGCAACCATTTCAAGACAAGTTGCATTGATATGTACTGGCATAAAACTCTTCCTCTGTTCTAAATAAACCACAATGTAAGTTGACGACATATTTTTCAAGCAAAAAGAAAAGGAAGGACTAAATTACAGGTAAAACAGTAAAGTATGCATGCTGTTTCATATTCTCAGGGGGAAAATTGTAATCAGTATCATCTTGCACAAGAATATAAATGCAGCTCAGATTGTTCATGTATTGTTTTTCTCTGTGTATTTTTAGTCTCAGTTGAGCACTTCAGATCCTTAGTTACCCAAGAATAACACAAACCAAATTAACATCTGGGAAAAGGTAACAAATGGGAGATTCCGCTAATCATTGATCATGGTGAAAATCCATAGGGTGCAGGAGAAAGAATGGAACTATAATTACTGCCCAAAAGAAAGATTCTTTAATTTTTTGCAACACTATTGGACTTTTGAGAGAAAAAACCTATTAATATTTGTTCAAAGTGGCCTTTTATCACTTTCTCTGCCTTGCATTTCCTCTGCACTGCACAACTGCTGCCATCATGTATCAATTTAAACAAATAAATAAAAATAGACTTACCACATTAAAATGCACATTGCTCAGTGTGGAGATACATTCCTAATGCACTATTGAAATGCGGTTATCCACAGAACCGACTGAAATGGGATTCATTATCTCCGCTTTTAAAAAATACTCCTATCTCAAAGAGCCACACGGAAGTCAGCTTTTTCTATAGAGAAGCTCAGTTGAGGCTTTAAAAAAAAGACTGTACAACTTTAGTCAATTTAAAAAGAACGTAAGAAAGAGGCTCTCTTTCTAGGTCAAGGTCAAAGCTATTAGGAGAAGTCCTATAGAGTTCGTTGTAACTACCTAGATCAGGCCATGTCTGTATATAAATAGGAAATCATTCCTATTGTTACCACCTTTCAAGCTAAAAGATATCAATTTGGAGATGAAGGGAAGCCTATGTCACTGGCAAAGCATGATTCTATATAGAAATGAAAAGTAAGTAGATCTGAGTGAGCGAGTTAAGAGGAATAAATGAAACCATCAAGGAATGTAAGTTTGAAGGTGGCCTCAGGTTTGCATGCAGAATTTGTTAAGATCCATTATGACTCATCAACCTTAAAAGCATCCATAAATTGAGAGAAAAGGAAATAAAAGAAGAGTGCTACTTTGTTAAATTTCTAGAGGTAGATTTCTTTAAGTGGAATCTGAACTCCCGTAAAGTCATACACACTTGATATCAAAAGTGGATTTTCACATGTGTATAATGATATGTCAATTGCAAGCTCACATAGACTATGTAACTGGGGATTGTAACTCCGGAGTACCGTATCATTTCTTACACTTCAAGCCTGCTTATTCTAAAAGAAATCCCATTAATTTCATCAAAATCCACATGCAAACCAAGCATACTTTGGATAGCAACCTGAAAGCAAGAGAAACTAGGGTTGTAATATCGGTCCATGTTTTGAGGTCTTTCCACAATGTTTAGTTCCTATACTTATAGTGCCAAAGATCTAAAATGCACTTGCTTCTTTTGCTAAAGGGCTTTAGCTCACTGGTAACATTATTTGCAAGCAAGAAGACTCATGTTCAATCCCTGGCATTTTCAAAGCTAAGAGAGATGCCTGGCTGAAATCCTGGAGAGTAGGGCTCAGCATAGACAGTAATGGGCTAGATGGGCTAATGGCTTCATTTGGTATAAGGCAGCTTCCTGTGATTCTCCATAGCTACTGCTTTTTCTGTAATATTCTAACAGGTAGTTTGCAGTGTTGTCATCCAGCCAGTTTGCACCAGTTCACATGAGCTGTTTGTTAAAATTTTCCAAATTCATCAAACCACATGTTGTGAGGATAAAAAACTTTGGCTGGTAGATGTTTCATCCCCACCTGCCCTCTCCAGCAACAATAGTAGCAGCAAGCCAAAAACATTTCTGGCCATCCTGAGCTTTGTTGCAGCCTGTGCACCACCAGGGAAGTCTAAGAAAGAGGAGAAAAGGGAGTCGATCACCACCTCACAGATAGCCCCCATCTGGGAAGAAAAGACAGATAGGAAAGAGGAAAAGAGGGAGAGGGAGGAGAATGACAGAGAGGGAGGGAATGTCATATGGAGAGCGCCTGGCCCTAATCCCTCCCCGCCACCCCTCCAGGCAAGCATGCCTCCACACACGTTTCTCCAATTGATTCCTCTTCTTCATGCACTTTGCAAGAATTAAGACTATTGTTGTCAACATATTTGTAAATGATTAATCATATAGCAATTGGAAATCTTTGGTTACCATGCACATATTTTGACCAAAAACAAAAACACAGAACCAATTGTTAATAATTTTAAATGTCACTACTGGCAGTTTGTGTATCTCTTCCAAAGAAAGCACTCTTGATACATGTTGTGCCCCTGCATCTTCCCATTGATGAATACATGAGAGATCTCTTTAGAAATGTATGAAGTGTGGCTTTAGCAATAAAAAATGGTTTAGAAATCCTATTTCAGCACTCGTTACAATCTGCAAATGATTCACGGGAGATAAGAATTATTAGTGGTCAATAGCCATGATAGCTAAATGAGAAAACAGATGAAGAGAGAGCATGCCTCTGCTGAGGTTCTGAACTGCTGAGGTTCATAAAGCTCATAAATGCCTGCTTGGCCACACTCAGAAACAGATGGGTGAGATGGGTGCTTGACCCGATCCAGTGAATGAAGGAAAGAAATTCTATATTCTTTTTTATCCTTTTCAGAACCAATCCAAATTGTTTTCTATGCATAACAGAAGCTTAAATTTGTACATCAAACAGCACCCTCATCTACAATGTTACACAGCAGAGAGACTGCCATCATAAGCAAATTGTCACACTTCAGTTTGGGAGTGTTCCATCACATATGCTATGGGACTGCAAAAATCTCTGGCAGAAAATAAAATGCCTGCATTCAAATGACTGCAGGTTTAGAATTCCCATTTGTCCTCCATTCCAAATGCCTAACAACACTCTTTTTTAAAAAAAAAAAGAAAGAAAAAAGCTCCAAGAAAATAAAAATCCTATCGGGGCAGGGGGGATTTCTCATTATGAAGAGTGTAATCATTATCACATTTAAAGTCAACACAAAAATGCATTCTGCCTCTTCAAATAGGGAATAAGCAATGCAGAGATATGTTTTTATATCAGTAAGGAGACTGGTGCCAAATGGCTCTTATTAGGCTTATTACTGGTAATAGAAAGGATATTTGAAAATACCTTTTAAAATAGGTGAAAAACATATTTCTTGAGTGTCAGAAAACTGTGACAAACAGAATCTTACACTGACAAAAATCTTCACTGTTCAGGACTTATTATGTACAAAAATGTGCCATTTTTTGCAGAGAAAATAGCATTTTCTGCACAGAAAATAATATATCTGCACATGGTTTGTAGTTGATGAGGCACTACAATTCTCTGGTGAATTCAAAATACCCCTCCCTAAAGTGCAAGTCCCAGGATTCCACAGGATGGAACCATGGCAGTTAAAACTGAATCATAGTGCTATAATTTTCTGGTGCAAAGGGGCCCCATGTGAACAGCAAAAATCCAGATGTTATTGGGGCAGCTCCACAAAGAGTGTATCATAGTTGTGAATTCTAGACTTCACTAAAGCATGAATCATGCAGGCTTGCTTTGTTGAATCTTATTTCATGTAGAATTCAATATAGGAAAAGTCCACAGTAAGGAAAAGAGAACTCTGACAGACAATAAGCTTTACCTATCTAATTAATAGAGCTACTTCCAGTCAAGATGGGAACAAAACCAGGGCAAGCCAATTCAGAAATTGGTATACTCTTAGGACAAGAAAAGGTTATGTCTCTTATTATTAATAGTCTGCTGGACAGACAATCTTCAAGAAGTACATGCCAATAACATTCATGCAACTGAATACCATACAACAACCATCAAAAGCTATGGGTGCATGGTCTTACGTGAACTATCTAATTTCCCCAGGCACAGAACATAGTATTTCTAGAAATGGTGAAATTGAAAACATCCATACTGCTCAAAGGAAGATATGTGAGGATGCCACAGGGCTGCGAGATCCACTTACTTGTGGCCTGGCAGTCCTATTAAATTGGATCCAAAATGACCTAGTGAAGAATAATAATAGTGTAGGCCAAGGTTTATCTGGGAGAGGAATGCTCACATAGAATTTTAGGCATTTTAGATTTCTAAATGTTTACTCCTTTTAACTCTTCCATAGTCTCAGTACTTGCAGACTTTCCTACAATGCAGCTCCAGTGCCACAATATGGATGGAGAATATAAACAAAAGCATGTTGCAAAAAACAGACAACAAGATTGATTGGACCCTGAGTCTCCTCTATTGGTGGCTGGGCTGCATTTGGCTGGAAGGGTCATGAGTTGTGATGGTTTGATCATAGGAAACACACACTAGCAACAAGCA
The DNA here is from genome assembly GCA_034509955.1 of Urosaurus nigricauda. Classification (NCBI taxonomy): domain Eukaryota; kingdom Metazoa; phylum Chordata; class Lepidosauria; order Squamata; family Phrynosomatidae; genus Urosaurus; species Urosaurus nigricauda. Next base: position 135,943,719 of record JAOEGL010000005.1, on the reverse strand, counting down.
ATTTGTCCATGGTTTGATCATAGGAAACACATACTAGCAAAAGGAATTTGTCCAGCAAAACAAGACAAAGCAAAATGTTTGGATACTGGAAGAAAACTGGCCCCAAAATGTACATGACCACATCACAGATTTATTTTTTTTACAATATTTATTGGAAGGGAGTTTGGTATTGCCTTCATCTAAAATGAGACAGTGTGACTTGCCGAAGGTCACCGAAAGCTCCACAAAAAACTATGTCACCCAGTCTGTTTGCAGGGCTGAGAGGGGATCCAAATCCTGGTCTCTCAGAATCCCAGTCCAATACTCAAACCACTACACCACACTAGCTCTCATTTAACTCTTGCAGAGAGAGAGGTTTTTAAAATCCCTTAAATCTTACAGTTCATTTCTTTGTAAGAATCCATTCTTTACTGTATAATTTTCTGGCTAAAATGAACTGTCAAGGGAAGAAAATAAAGAGGAAGAACTGAGCTGCCGCTAATGCTGTTTTATTTTCCATGCATTTCCACTTCATTTTATAGCTCTCTCATAATGCATTTTCAGCCTATTTTCTGTTCCTATTGCTTTGATTTACAACTTTTAATCACTATTCAGCAACTTACTAAACAAAGATTATCTAATGCCCTCCATATATTTCAAAGTTTTAAAGTCCAAAGTTCTAAGAGTTTGTAGACCCCTTTATCTGCCTTGGAATCCTTCCTCATAAATCATGTTATGACAGTATCTGCATCTACAAGGTGCATCACTATTTATAGCTCACCTTGTTTTGTACCAAATCATGTGATCTTCATAAATCATACCCCTTTTAAACACCTCCTCTGTACTATTTTCACCTGTCAAGCACATCATTTCTAGAAAGTTTTGTTTTCCTCACCAAAACTTCTCCTTCAGAGTTAGCGCCGACATTGAAATCTAGGGGGAGGGATTGACTTGGTAATTCTTTATAAAGCTCTAAGCTGCTGTTTCGTACTCCTATTATTCATGCTAGCAGCCCTTAATTAAAATAGATGAATGTTACAATAATATACTATTTAAAACTGTCTCCTTAAGATTCTAGTATTAGAGACTGGACTATCGATTCACCTAGCCTGGCCATGAACAATTGTGGCTTCCAACTGTACTTTGTCAGCTGCAGCTCCAGCAATGTTTCACGATTGGCTACATTGGCTAAGTCATAGGAGTTGTAAGAGAAACACCTCTGAAGGATAACAGCTCCTGGCCAAGTCCACTCTTGTCTACCCCAACTGCCAGCTGGTCACCAAGCATTTGAGAAGGAGCTTCTTCCCACACTTGTTCTGAGAAATTTTTAGCTGAAGATGGCAGTATAAGCATGTGCTCAGTCACCAAACTGTGGACTCTTTCACATGGGAGGAATTTCTCTTTAATGAGAATAGAGTCAATTCAAATTCACGTGAATTCGCTAGTTTAGCGAATTCACGTAAATTCCCTTTGCATTCGGAATGCGTTCAGATTGACTTCCCATTACCCAAAAATGACTCCCCCTTGCCCGAAATTGCATGAGAAGCTTTAATTCGCAATGACATAAAACCCATGATTGCATTCGGAATGACTTCCCTTTTGCCCGAAATTGCGTGAGAAGCTTTAATTCACAACAACGTGAAACCCCATTATTGCGTTTGGATTGCCATTGGATTATAATTCCAATTTCCAACGTCTGAAAAGGTCCAGTGACTCCATACACACTCTGTTCATGCTCAGATGTTATTACTTCCAAGCAGTAGTGAAGAGTAGTGGAACATAATCTAAATTACTACAAGCCAGAGCCATTTAGTACTTAAGTGCCTATAAGTGCACAGTCAGCTTGCATAGACCACATTTAGACTAGCAAATGACCAGAAGTTATAATAATATGTACACCATATGTAATATAGCTCATTCTGTTTGATGGTTGCAGCTAGGAAAAATATAGGGTTAATATAGGACTGCAAAGAAGATTTAGAGTTTGATCCAGTTTAATTAGGTGTGCATAACCCATGCCTAACTCTACATAAGGCTATCAGAAACATCCTGTTCATACCTCATATATATACAATACCTACAGTAACATATGCTGTAAGAAGAGCTTGGAAACATTCCTTTTTTGGATTACAACTCCCAGAGTACCTAGAACAACAAGGTCAGAATTTGGAAATGTAACTTGTTGTGATTAAATTCCCAAAGTGTGGAGATTCTATCAGAGAATCTGGGAGTTGTGGAACCAAAAACAATAACTCTTCCAAATTCTTGAACAACGTAAAATGTGTGCCCAGTTTACAGTAGAACAAGCATAATGGAAAGTATCTCACAGAACCCCAGCTTACTCTGATATACTTCTGGTACAAATCATTTTAAAAATGAAATCTATCAGAAAATGGTAAAATGATCATTATCCAGTGATGCCTTCCCATTGATGTATCTGTTGATGAACAGGCTAGAATTTAAGTCCAGCCTATGTCCCCCCCCCCCCCTTGGAAAAACTGAAGAAAGCAGTACCTGCAGTATTTGTTTGCAATTGTTTTAGGGATGTAAATTTTCATTGATTTCATTCTCACATGAAAGAACAAACAATTTAATCAATTTTCTCCCCACTGTGGGAACTATTTGAGTTAAAAGTTTCTTCTGTGCAAAACAGCTAGGTCTTGCATTTAAAAAAAAAACCTATAATTTTATGTGCATGAATCTTGTTTTCTGGACAAAAAATTTGCACTGGAGCATCAGAATATTAACAGCTATCAATTGTCTTTTGTCTTAAGTGCACATGCATACTTCAGTTAAGAAAGCAGATATGCTCTTTAGCATTACTTCTTTAACAGAAAAATTGATACAGTCAGCCCCTTCCCAAGCACAGGCTTGCCACCCACGGATTGGAACACACATACATATAGAAATATACAAAGTAGTTCAATGTGTTTCAGCAAACTTTATGTCCAAAACTAACAATATGCTCACGTGAAATAAAACAACTACATCAGGTAAGCCTTGTTCAATTCAGTCACCTTTATTGCAGTCAACAGACTGAGGCAGACATAGAAATAAATCAGTACATAACAACATAAAATATTTAAGCATACATAAAAATACAATATTACAGTTGTATCATAGGTTCTGCTAAAAACAGGTTTAAAACAAGTACCAAATATATATATATATTTGTGGGCTTGTTTGCAACATCCAAAAACCATATTACACTTTTTTCCATAAGCGTTTTGTCCAAATTATTTTACTTCACTTTTAAGTTTTATGGTACATTGCTTTCCAAGTTTTAATGGCAGACAAGATAAACTTTGCTACTTCCTCGGTGATTTCCCTATCATTATCTGCTAGTAGGAACTTCAAATACCATTCATGGGTTCTACCTGGTTTATTTTTTAGTAGAGGTGTGATTATTAATTTTAGCCTCTCATCGTTGTAGAAGGTACACTGAAAAAATACATGGGACATCATTTCTACAAGGCCCTCTCCACAGGGGCAGATTCGATCCTTATACACAATACAGAGATAGGATCCCTCTAACACAGCAGATGAAGCAGCCTTTACTAAATGCTAACCTATATTTAGTAATTGTTAGATATTCCAAGTAGTTTGCACCCTTTGTATTTAAAGACAGTCCCAAGCTAATGGGGGAACAAGTAGAATGTGCAGATGCCACTGAGTATTGCATATAGATGTCTTCAATTCGTTGGGTGAGGATGTGTTTTGCCCTAAACCAGTCAAGGGTTGAAAGAAAATCATGAGATAGGCCTAATCTCTGTAGTTTTCCTATCACAGATTTATACAAATTGCTAGTATAAGTATCTAATAGATAGATATAGCCAGACTCAGGTCCTACAAAACTAAGTCTCAGGAAATATCTCAACGCCCATTTCCATGCTAAACATACTACTGAGGAACACCCAGCTTTGAGACGAAGTGCAGCTGTTGGTACACATTTTTCTAAGGAAGGCAGAGAGAACTCTTTCTACAGTTGGTGCAAAACCTAAAATCCATGCTGGTATACCAAACAGTAATTGTGGCAGGACCTTGGCTCTGAAAACCTTAAGGACAGCTAGTAATAGTTGTCCACCTTTTGTGAAAAAGAACTGAAATATTGCCTTATTACTGTTAGAGGCATTCTGAATAGCAATTTCCCGATGTGATGTCCAGGTTCCAGATGCATTAAATGTAACTCCTAAATACTTGAATTTCTTGACTTGATCTATTTTATGGCCAGCAAAATTCCATACATATGAATATTGTTTTTTTAAAAAAAAACATTATTTAGGATTTGCTATAGTTAATATTTAGCTGATTGTTATCACAATATTCAATGAAAGCTTTCACTAGTCTCTTAAGTCCCACTTTTGAAAAAGAGCAGAGGGCAGCATCATCTGTATAAATGAACAAAAATATTTTAAGCTTTCTAAAGACAATTTGAAAGCTTTTTCCAAAAGATACCCAGTAACATTTTTTTTCTTTCACCAGCCTCCACTTTTCTTATGATTTCCATTTTAGTGACATGTTTTAAACATGCTGAAAGTAGCTGGTAAGCAAGTTAATCTGCTTTTCCCTTTTCTCCTTGATTTGCTCTTAATGCCTGTGAGTGATTCTGAAAGCAGTTGTTTACTTTGCCTGTTTTAAGTAGGCACACATGGTTACAGTTTATCAGCTAATCTGAATTCTGTCTGAAGTCTCATTATCACCTTCTGGCCACTTGAATGCCCAATTTAAGATAGTGGTTAGACTAGACAGACCAAGTTAACATCAACACTCCACCTAAGCATGCTTAAATATTGGAATCTTAGGATATTTACCTGGGAAATGAGCATGGTCTTAGATACTCTTTAGGCTATTATCTGCAGTTATAGATATACAAACATATAACTTCCCTTCAGGGAGAAACACAGACATGTAAACTTTCACTACATTACATTATACGTAAGCCATCAAACATTTGTTACATCATATCTTATGATTATTGGATGTCACCCCTTTCATAGGGATTGCCATAAAACTGAGCTTTTATCTTTCTGCATCTCTTTCATATGCTCTCTATAATGACCACATAGCAGAACATTATCAATTTAAACACCCTAACTTAGGCATCTATGCATTGTTATCCTTATCCTCGTCTAATTCTTTCATACTTTCCATACTGTTTTTTTATACAGACAGTTCATAAAGATGTTTACACATGCAGAATCCTGCCCCTTATACAATAACCATAACCATTTTTTTAATATTTTAAGAATACTATTTCATCAGTTGAAGAGCTATACATCTCTAAAGAGGCAACAGCACCTGTTGTGTTATAAGCATATTAACAAGCATTCATTGCAAACATAATGGGACATATCTATCTATCTTAGCATAGCTTCACCAGTAGCAGCATATACCAGTATATTGGCAGAGTTTATCAGCCTATTAATCCATGTCTATATTTTAAAAAATCCATCTAGAACAGCATATGTCGGACAACAATCTTCCTCAGTGGAAACATGCTATAAAGGGGCCCTATTGTACCTTTTTTTCTCTCTCGTTGGCCTCACCTAGATGTTAACCGTGTGTTGCTTATACTAATCCAATCAAAACAAAAAATCTTTATCTGTGACTCCAACCCCTGTACATTTAGGAGATTATCACACTAGCTGTCTTTTCCCGATCTGGGCATGGGCTGAGACCATCTAGATTACCACATTATACTCTTATAGCACTGCTATTCCACTTTAACTGCTCTGGCAGCCTCCTCTTGCATTCTGGGATTTGCAATTTAAGGAGGGACATTTAGAATTCTCAGCCAAAGAGGTCTCAGGCCTGACTGAACTACAAACCTCAGAATGCAACAGGAGGCACCCAGAGCAGTAAAAGTGGAATAGCAGAACTATAAGAGTGTGGTGTGGAAATGTACACAGCTCCATGCCTAGATTGGAGTCATCCCATACCAGATCAGGGCTTCTCCTGTACTTAGCTAAAAACGCGACTTTTCAAAAAGTAATAGGATACATCCAAATTGCCTCTGATCTGGGCACGGAGCTGTGCAGTAACACATGGTCCAAGCCCAGTCTCAGCCCTTGCCCAGATGAGGGGAAAAGCAGTGTAGAGTATTTTGGCTGCCTACTATCTTCACTACATCAACCTGTGCTCTGGCCAGGAGGGTTATTCTATCTACTGAAGGATATTATAAGTCACCTCTGCTCATGTCTCACATGGTAAAGCTAGAGGCACTGACATTCTCACTTCTTATCTTATTTACATTCCAGTAAGCATTTTCCCATCCTTACACTGAAGCCAGATTTCTGCTGACACATTCACAGACTTTCGCAGATCTAGCTTCTGATATTATATCTTTTACTCTACAGTATCGAATCTACTAAGTCGCATTTTGAATTTTAAAGGTATATTCCCAAGTCACAAAAGTGGCCTGTAACAGTGAGATCAGAAGATGGCTAGTCTCTCATCCACTGGATCTTCTCTCTCTCTCTCTCTCTCTCTTTCTCCTCAGTCTTCTGCTGCCTACTCTTCAGCTGCTCCTCTCTGAAACTCTGTACAGCAAATATAGCTTCAGTAACAAGAATCCACTCTGAACCAGGTAATAATGAAACCAAAAGGCCACATCTTCCTCCTGTATTTGCATCAGTCTCTTGTTTATCGCACTCTGTGTGTGTGTGTGTGTGTGTGTGTGTGTAAACACACATATGTGAAATGGCTCTGATGCTCACTGGACTCTTTCATACAAGGCTAAATTGGAAGTATAATTTAAAGTCAATTCGAATGCAATCATGGGTTTTATGTTATTGCAAATTAACTCTTCGCACACAAATTTGGGCAAGAGGGAAGCCAATTCGAATGCAATCATGGGTTTTACCTTATTGCGAATTAAAGCTTCGCATGCAAATTTGGGCAGGAGGGGGTTATTTTCGGGTAATGGGAAGTAATTCCGAACGGAGCAGGGGTTCATGTAAATTCGCTAAACAAGCGAATTTACATAAATCCGCATTGGCTCCATTCGGAGTTGGGAGAAATTCCTCCCCGTTTGAAAGAGTCCAAAGTCTAGGTGCCCTGTGTTCATGTCTGAGCAGTGGGTGTGGAGGAGAAGTATACCTGGTAAAACATCCAGATTTTCAACTGTGCTGCCAGGTGACTGTCCTAGAAAACCTACATCCTCCTGGGCCAAATGGGAGCTCTGACTGATTCCAGTGGGCAGGTTTTTCCATCTTCCCTTGATCAACTGAGCTCCATCTCTATCTCTCTCTTTCTCTTTCTCTCTCTCTCTCTCTCTCTCTCTCACACACACACAAAAACTGGTTTCATAGTACTTCATGGGGATCTGAAAACCCACCTTCCCTTCCATGTTCTACTGCCCATAATGGAGTGATGAAGAATAGATAGGGCTTTCTTCACATTTGTTTTAGGTCTCAGTTCCACTCAGTGGCTAAAGTTAGTAAAGAAAATGCACTTGTGAATACCAGATAGAATTCATGGCCAAGATGTTAGCCACCATTAATATTCACTAATATCTTTCCAGGTAAGCAACAGATAAGCTTTATCTAAAGTGATAATGAGTATATTCCCTGTCTTGGTTTTCCTCTTCACATGCCTCCACTGCTGCTTTCCACACAGAGATGGCGTGTTCCATAAATCAATAGAACAACAGCTTTTGAACTGTGCCTAGATAACTACAATAGAAGCAGACAAAAACATTGCAACAATAATATCCATTTACTTATAATTTCCTTTAATACCTTTGGAAATACCAAACAAAATCATAGTTATAAAATATGAAAATTGCCTTTCATATAACAAATAATATTTCCACATCAGGATCATATTTCTGATAGTTTTCACAAAGCCTTTCTACTTTAATTATGATGGCACTGTAAACAATGACACTGTAAGCAATATCAAGGCAGTACAGTGTATTCTATGAATATTTATGAGCACTATACAACGGAGAAGGAGAATTACATGTACGGCTTTGCTTCCTCGTAGTCTCAATATGAAATCATGTCAAACCCTTTCTCCTCCAATGAAACAGAATTTTATTTTATTCTATTTTATTTGCTTCAGAAAAAAATAATAAATTTGGTTTTCTATGTAAAAACAAAACAAAACAAAACAATGAAACAGAATTTTAAAACTGTGCACTGGAGAGTCGTGAAACTGGGTTATGGAAAGGGCTCAACACATATTGGACTCATAGGTGAAAGTATGATTTTGCAGCTTACACCTAGTAGTTAATCTCCTTGGGCGCCCTGCAAAGAGGGATACAAGCCTTAGCTCCAACACTTATGGAAGGGTCTAAGCAGGGTGGATTAGACGTGTAAAATTTCAGGAAGTTTGAAGCCATGGGGGAGAGTTTTTGTTTTTGTTTTTCTGGGGGAGAGGACATTATTGGGAAAATTGATATTAGCAACAAAGACCAAAGAACCCTATACCAGTGGTTCTGAAACAATGGGGCAGAACCTCTGGGTGTGTGTGCAAGAGTTCTTCAAGGGAGGTGCAAGATTTGGAGGCCCTGATCCCTCCTCCTCTTCCTTTTTCCAAGCTTGTTTTATTTGTAAAATTTACACATGTGTTGAGTTAAATATTGTATTTATTTAAATAAAAGTGAACAATGTCATTTCCTTATAAAATGTTGAAATATGAACATATAGCAACACAGTACCTATATGTAAGAAAAGAAGGAGAGCACACTACAAGGCGATTGAGCCAACCAGAAAAGCTATAGCCCTGATTTTGCAAATCCTGAGCAGGATCGTTGATGACTGGGGCTCTTGGAGTCTCTCATTCATACGGTCTCCAAGAAGTTAACAGTATATAAAATTCTGTAATGTAAAATGCTAAAGCTTTTTAGCCTGTCTGTCCTTGCTGCATGCAGGAGTCTGCATGAAGGAAAGGAAACCATGGACACAGTAGCACCAATGAATAGGGGAGAAAGGGAACAAGAGGGAGAGTTTGTGGGTGGTGTTGAAAGAAGGCACAGCTAAAATATAAGATTTCTAATGACGATGGTAGAAGCTGGAAACAGAAACCCAGAGAAAATAATCTCTCAGTAGGCTTATCTGTCCAGATAAGGGATAGCAGTAGTGCCTCCATCTCCACAGGCCCAAGCAAGCAGTTTTCCCAGTTCTTTGACAATTCCCTGGACTTTAAGTGCTGTAGCTCCATCCTAAGGAATCCTGGGATTTGTAGTTTTGCAAGGTCTTCAGCTTTCTCTGAAAAAGCATGCTCACAAAACTACAGATGTAGGATTCTGTAGGATGGAGCCATGCCATTAAGGTGGTGTCAAACTGCATTATTTCTACAATGTAGATGCACACCAAGAGCTGCTTGTGAACATTTCCAGGCTGGCCCAGATTGGTTGTCGAGGGGCGCATGACACAGAAGCAGAGTAGCCTCTGGGTGCAGGTCAAAGAGTGAAGTCAGGTAGCTGGACAAAGAGAGGGTACTAGTTGCACTCTCAGTGACTGTGTATCAGCTCCTGTCCCATAAATACTCAAGAGACTATGGGAGATGAGGCATCAGAATATAAATGTGTAACCACATAAACATGTGGTAAACACTGCAGAAGTTTCCAAAGGATTCAAGGATTATTGTGAACTGGTGAGTGGGGTGATATTTAAAAGAAAAATGTTTCACCCGCACTGATTAAATGAAGCAGCAGGATGAGAGAAATAATACTGTTAAAATAAAAACAACTAAGGCAGATTCATAAATGAATGCATCTCTGTATAGTAGATAAGAACTACTGGCTCCAGTGGAGAAACTACCACGGAATATGACCAAGGAAGGAAGCAACCTATTCAGATTTTTATAGAAGTGGATATCTGATGGGGCATTTGTGCAGTTAGAAAATGGTGTAAAGATGACTTAGGAGTTGTTGTCAGAGTCTCCAGTCTTGATCTCTGGTAGTTCAGATAGCAAGGCTGGGACTGTGGCCTTTTGAGATCCAACCTTCACTTGTTTGGTGCCGTAACAAGACCTGCAGGGAGAAGGAAAGGGTTATTGTGCTTCAGGATCCCAGGTTAATAAAGTGGGAAATGGTGTAATCATTTCACCTAAGTATGGTCCTAATCAGGGGTGTAGAACAGTATGATCACCCCTCGTGATACAGTAAGGAGCTCAATTTTCAGCTGAGCACTACTTACATGCAGTTGTGAAGTGCACATTGTTACTTTCAAATGCAAGCTGAGAACAAAGCCCTGTTTAAAATTACAGCATGATCTGATCACGAGCATCCCGTGCTGATTGATTCAAGTGAGTACAGCTATTACAGAGCAGTTTGAGAAGGGCTTGAATTTTAAACAGATTGGCTAGGGAGGTGCCTGGTTCAGCTCCAGGAACTGAGATGGCTTTGAAGGTTTCTTTAGAGCCCTTCTTGGAAAAAATGGGTTCTTCTCTAAATAATTAGAGGCGGTCGAGCTCTATGAGTAACCTGCATAAAAGCAGCCTGAAGGCAGGAGATGTGCATCAAAAAGTGTATGTAATTTACCCAGCATAGTACAGTACCTCTCTTCAGTCAGTATGGTCAGAAGAAATTCAACGCAACCATCTTGCCAAAGCTAAGCAATTATGAATCTGGTCATTCCCCAGGACGGGAGTCAACTACCATCCTGGGATAGGGAATACTGTTGGTCTGATTCGATATAAGGCAGATTTATATAAATAAAGTATTTTCAGGATTACAGAGAATTTTTTACATCCCAAAATGTCTATTTACCTCACAAGTCTAAGGACTTTATCACATGGGGACAGGCATCCTTATCCCATCCAGAAAGCATGAGTGAAAGTGATCGCATGAAAGACTTAATCACTACATCGCACTGATTGTGCCATGTCCCATCAGTGAAGTGGAAATGCATTAATGGGATGTTCCAATAATACCAAATGATGCGAAATGAGGGAGGCAATTCCACTTCATTCACAGAACAATTCCACTTCATTCACAGGATCAGCGTAATGTAGTCAGAAAGCCTTTCGCTCGATCACTTTCACTCATGCTTTCTGTACAGGATAATGTCCGTATAAGTGCAATTTAGTGTAAAAGTACTTCCTGTGATTGCGCAAAAAGCATGGGACAATGATGTCCTGTCCCCTGTGTGATAAAGTCCTAAGCCATTTTCTGGGTGCCATTTTACATTTCCTACCTGGATTTTAATTTTTTTTACATGAGTAGAAGCATAGGTTAAAAATAATCCATTTATTCTTATTATCTAAGAATACCTACATATAATCAGGCACAGACAGCATGGAATTCACAGCCTAATATTATCTTCCTGTCTTTTTTTCCTGACAAATATAAAGAATCGGGAAAGACTGCCTCTACTTCTTGTCTCCAAATGCTAGGAAGCCATCCAGATGCTTAAGAAAGTGTAACAACATTTAAAGGATTTCTAAGACTTTCTCACCAGGTCACCAGGTCCATTATGTACTTCACTACAGAAGACCGAATACCCCTGTTGTGATGGTGACCCAATTCATTCCTAATACTTACAAATACAAAATGACTTCCTTTCTAACCTCAGGTGGCTCTAGAGGAAGAATAAAGGATCCTCATTTGGGAGATATTTTTTTAAAAAAAAACTCTGTTATTTCTGGATTAATGTCTCTAAAAGATGAACATTTACTTAATAGTTTGGCTGAACTGGATAATCTCAGTAGTAAAAAGATCCTGCTGCCGTTAGGCCCATCATTTGCTGCCATTAAAATAAATAGGGCTCTGTGCATTCTCTTCCATTCCCAGCCTTTCAATTTCATGGTAAGGAAACTCATTTACTACACCCAGAGGAATAGTATAATGCAGAGATGAAGTCAGCCTTTTTTTTAAACTAGAAGCCTCATGGATGGTCCACCAACATGTTTTTTTCTGTGTACCAAATTCGCAAGCCAAATGCTTCATTTATACAAAGCAATATCAATTCAATAGCAGGTGCAGGATTTTTAAATGCTGTATGTTTTTTAAGGTTGCAGAAGTCAGAAACAACTTGATGGCATACGAAAACAACAACAAATTGCTATCTTGAGTACCCAGAGATGTAAACTTGAGTCATTTGACTAAGGAGTTTATCACACGGAGCTCCAAATGTCGCGCTTCCGTCGCCCAAACATCATCAAAATGGGGTGGAAGCATCAGAAGTGTGATCATGCCTGGCGCTTCTAAAATGAAACAGAAAAGTTATCACCACAAAATCGTCAGCAGAGAAGCCCTTTACTTATTATTGATGGATTAATCTGTTAATAAGAAAAGGGCTGCTTCCCTGACAATTCCATGGCGATCCCATGATGATAACTCTTCCATTCCACTTTAGAAGTACCTGCGGCATGATCACACTGGAGAAGCTTCTGGCCCATTTGATGACATTTGGGCAATGGAAGTGCCCCGTGTGATAAACTCTTATGACTCAAGTCAGACTCGAATCACTTCAATGACTCTACATGGACTTGCCTTGGCAATAAATGAGGCATCACTCGACTCAACTCAACTCGACTCGTGACTTATATGTTTTTAGTGATTGACTTACTGCCCTAACTTCATCCAGAAACAGCAAATTCATTAGATAATGGGTCTGGGGGGATTTAGGTCTCCTCAGCAGCCTGTTCCTGCTGCAAATTGGAAGAGCCTTCTAAAGCTTTTTGAGAATAATTAGAAGGAACCTTCTTCCTCAAGCCTGTCACCTAATGCACTTGCTGTTCCCTTCCAAGCAATCCACCTCAGTATGGGGGCAGATCTTGCCTGCAGCTTTTAGAAAAAGCTTTAGATGCCATATCTGATGTGTAGCAGGGGCAGGTTACTGAGTAAGCAGACCTTATTTTTCTAAAATGCAATCTTGATAAATAGCCTATGATATTATTTTTTTTGCCTAACTTTGTCCATGTCCTCTTGATTTTCTGGTTGTTGAAACTCCACCCAGCCAGCCACCCTTAGTCACTCCACCTCTTTCTTTTTTCTTTTAAAATTGGCTCCCAGACTTCAGATGCAATTTAAGACTTGATACTTGACTTGAGACTTGGTGTAAAAGACTTGAATACATCACTCTTGTTTAAATACTCTTGTTTAGATAGGCTGCATCTGCACTGCAAAAATAATGCAGTTTGAAACCCCAGGATTCCATAGCATTGAGCCGTGGCAGTTCAAGCAGTGTCAAACTGCATTATTTCTGCAGTGCAGATGCAGCCATAGTCTATGAACCCAACTTTTGAAACCTTTGTGGACAGCTTTTTCTCCGTACCACCACCGTCTCAGGCATATTTGGTAAAATGCCTGTTCTCAGATTATGGAATTCCCCAGATGTCTGCCATCTTTTGGCCAGCAAAGGCCTTTCAATTTAGGCAGACCTTTGGCTATTAACTTACCATAGCAGAAGGATCTTTAATAAAGTGTGTTATGCTTTTATCCCTTTCAATATATAATTTTTAAAAAACTTTTTATATCAAAGAGGTTTAAGTTTGTTGTAAGCTGCCTTGGATCCTGTACCAGGAGAAAAGTGGGATATAAAATTAAAAAATAAAATTAAAAAATCATATGTGAATCCTGTTGCGCATGGTACACTAGCACAATAATTATTGTACAAATGCTTGTGGCTTCTCCTGAGCTTGCATAAATGTAGTACCTGGATTTTGACATAACCTGTGCATAGGATGAGGGTAAAACTTGGAGCTTCCTTCAGTGTGTGTATGTGTGCATGCAGCAAGAAGGACTCTCATTGAGGTTTTCCCGTCAGCATTCAGCTTTCGTTTCAGCCTTCAGACAGTGAGGTGCATGGGTGAGAGAGGGACTCTTAAACAAACAGCAATATCAGTCAATCACCCAGAAACTGCATGGGGAAATCTGAAAGAGTAGCTATCACATTACTATAGTGACCTGTAAGTAAGCCAACCTAGGATTTTGGGGTCAATTTTTGGGCATAAACTTTTAGACTTATATGGTGATTTGGTGAATGTAAAGAGCCCTCCCTCTCATTTTTGATTGGATGTGTAGCAAATTGGCCATTTCACAACAAAGGCCATGCTGTCCATTGTGCAGCCTGTTGCATTACTGTGAGTTCCATAGTAACTAAACTGCATACCCTCCAAATGTCACATTTAATCCTCTGTTGCCCTACAATACATCTTCAGTTGCTTTAAAAATGTCCAGCTTCTCTGTCCCCCACCTCTCACTTTCTACTTTCTTCCTCAGCTAATTTCAATTGTTACAAATGATTTCAGAGTGCAAAAGTAGTTTGCACTCCTTTAACTTAGAAGGGAGGCAAGGCGAGAAGGGGGCAGTGTCTTGCCCTTCACAAAGGGCTCTGGCAAGAGCAAACTGCTGCATCCTCTTCCACCTTGTCTGTTCTTCCTCATTAATACTCTTTGCCATCTTGAACACACTATGATGTTGTTAGCCCCACATATCCCAGTATTCATCTGTGAAATGTTGGAAGGTAGCACTTTTGTATATATTCATGCTACATTAAAGTGTATAGGATCTGAGCCTTAAACTGCAGTGCTAGGTCAGAGCAAAGTCTGCCTGGTTCAGAATGGGAGATGGTGATGAATCCAAGTGATTTGAATCAGTAGAGTCAGGCCGAATATACCCTTTCCCCACACCTACTTTTCTTAAGATCCTGGGAGAATTTACAAAACTCAGAAGCAAATCTACATCTACTTACTTTATCAGACTATCATGTTCTTTTCTTCTAAACTGTCCCTTTGTTCCTTTTTCAAAAGAAAAAGATTGCAATCTGCAAGGACTATCACAAACCCTATGAATTTAACAGAAAGCTAGAAGATGATGCGGAAAGGGGTCTTGGGCTGCTGCAGCATGCAGAATTAATAGTGTGACACAGCTTTAACTGTCATGGCTCCATACTATGGAATCCTGGGATTTGTAGTTTGTTGTAGCACCAGAGCTCTCTGGCAGAGAAGGCTAAATATCTCACAAAACTAGAGATACCAGAATTCCATAGCACTGGGCTATAGCAGTTAAAGCATTGTCAGACTGCATTAATTCTGCAGTGTGGAAATAGATATATTCTACCTTTGCTCAGATAAACAAGTTTCATTTTGATTGTCTACCTGTGTAACATATGGTTTTTCAATCAACTCAGGGTGGCTTATAATGCCAAACAGAACAAGTTGTGCATTATAGAAACAGATGTAATTCCTTTTGCAAAAACTATGCATCCCATTAATAATCCAAATATCCAGCATCCAAAGTGCTTCCCATGCAATAATCTTCATCACAAAGTAAAATTCTCATCATATGCAGATGGGAAGCAGAGTGTGGGATAATAATAATTGCTTGCTTGAGATCAGCAAGATTCTTGGCAGAGGAGATGTTTGAATTAAGGACTTAGCAACTCACACTCATCACTGCATCTCCTTTCCTCACAGTAGTTTTTCACAAGGGAATTGTGAATAACTGACACCATTCCATAGCTCTTATGTATCAAACAAAATTGGTTGTCTTAAGACAAATAATCAAAGTAGCCAGGATGGCCAAGAGGCTGCTGCAAAAAAGAATAATTTCCCCCTTCTATCTGCAAAATTGGACAGCGCAGTCCCTGTAAAAGCCATCATTCAAAAGCTCAGCCTGTGGGAAAAGAAACTATGAGAGAACTTTAAGGCTGCATAATACATTTTTTGCTGATATGGAAATAAATTATTTCAACAGGAATATATGCCCACAGAAAGCAGGAAGGGCATTTTCTATTTAAAAGAAAGATTCAAACAACTTCACTGGAAACTTTTTCTTTTCTTTTCCAGTTAGCTCAAATCAGTGGATATTGATCAGAATATTAATCAGAGGTTTAAGGGGCATACTTGTGTGCTTTTGAGGCTGTTTTGGTACAACAATCTCACTCAAAATGGAAATGTAATGGCAAAATGTTGCATCTATTTGTGATAAAGGGCTTTCCCATTATCTGTACAACACAGCTGGGGGTACAGTCTTCCAATAAACAAAGGGTTAATGATGTGATGGTGTTAGGTTACATTCATTGGGGGTCAGAATCACATAGGATCACATAGAATGGATCAATTTGGTTAATTCAGCAGAGATCACAAGACAATTGCCCAGTCAGGATGACCATTTTGGGAGGAATGTGGAAGCTCTGAGATGCTTGCATGATGACAGGTTATAAAACAGAGACTGGGGAGTGCATGGCTATATGGTCTGTTGGCTGTCTCAGCTGAGTTTCTGAGAAACTCCACTGGAAACAGCCAATATATTTAGACCAGGATAAGGGCCCAATTGGGCTGGGTTCGGGCCATATTTGCCAGATTGACATCCAGTCTGTCCAATCTTGGCCTAGGGATGTTGGCTTGAATCTTCTAAATAGGATGATCCCAGGCTGGTGGGGATCATCCTATCTTGGCCCCTGTGTACAGTCCCTGGCTGAACCATCTGCAGTCTTTGAAGAGACTGTTGGGACTGAGGGGAGAGGGAAGGGACCTGCCGCTTGCCTCGCCATCTCTAGGGAGGCTTGGTCATAGGCTGGACAAAGGTGCCCTGGCTTCCAGATTCCCATGAATATCCAAAACTCAAACCATCATCTGTAGCATGACTAGAATAGGAATGTTCAGCTGGTAACCTTCGAACTTGTGTTTCTTCTAACCCTGGCTGAAATGACAGGCAGTTTTTGTAACTACTCCTATAATGATTGAAGGAAAGTGCCTTCATGTACAAGATAGACTTTAGTAATGTAAGATTGCTTTTGTATAGTAAAAGCTTTCCTTTCAAGTTCTCTTTCCCAGATTCTCTTCATATGCCCTTGTTCAGTGTGTGCATGATATGCATTAAAGATTCTCATAATAATAATAAAATATTTATTTATATCCCGCCTCTCCCTTCCAGGTTCTAGGCGGGTAACAACAGTCCAATAAATCAGATATGCAGACAATAATAAAATTTCCCTAATCCCCTTAACCCTCCCTCATTCTGCTAAAATTACACATAAACATCAAGATACAATACAATATCCCCTGTACAGTGTACTTAGTTACAAATTTTGTAACTAAGGATCGACACAGGTCAAATTATTCCAAGAGACCATCAGGAGAGGCGGTGAAAGCTTGAATGGATCAATTTGGTTAATTCAGCTGGAGGTTAGTCTGGGAAGGCCCGCCGGAAGAGATCTGTGTTTATCGCCTTTTTAAACACCTCCAAAGATGTAATATGGCGGATGTCTTCTGGCAGGTCATTCCCTATTTTAGGAGCGGCAGCTGAAAAGATCCTCTGGGAAGTCGGCACCAGACTGGTTTTCTTTGGCTGGAGTAGGTTCTTCCCAGAAGACCTGAGTGCGCTGGAAGGATTGTATGGGAGGAGGCGTTCCCTCAAGCATGCTGGACCCAAGCCATGTAGGGCTTTATAGGTAATAACCAACACCTTGTACTGAGCCCGGAAGCTAATAGGCAGCCAATGAAGGGATTTCAATATAGGTGTAATAGGGTCGAATTTAGCTTTACCTATAACCAACCTGGCTGCCATATTCTGAATCAGTTGCAGCTTCCGAACGTGACACAAGGGTTGCCCCATGTAGAGCACATTACAGAAATCAAAACAAGAGGTTACCAGTGAATATACAACTGTTTCTAGGTCCCTCTGCTCCAGGTAGGGTCACAGCCGGCTGAAGCTGATAACAGGCACTCCTGGTCGTTGCATCAGCCTGGGAAGACAGCTGAAAGTGGTGAACCCAGAAGTACCCCGAAGTTGCGGACACAGTCATCCCCCATGGGAGGGAGAGGAAGGTCTTTGCAGAGTCAGAGGTGGGGAAAGCACAGGTTAAACCCCTCACTAACTCCCACTAGGTTACTGAGTCACATGGGGTGAATTAGTGATGGTAGCAGTAGATAGAATTTGAAAATAGTTTTTTTGGAAAAAAATATTAATTGTAAGTGTGATTTTAAAATGCCTCCCCACCATTCTTGATCTTGAGTGTACAATAGTTAGAGTTCTAAAGCTCAAAATTTGTCATTTAAATTAAGGTCCTTACATAATAATGGAAATAATATGTCAATTTTGTTTCAGTATGGTTCAAATTTATTGTTTTTTAAATGTATTATTATTGTTAAAAAACAAAAAAAAATATCGACCATCCATACAAAATCACATACCATTACATTAGCATTGTACACATGACAAAACATAAAACCAAGTACAAACAATCACACTTATTTTCCCATTTACACGTCAACTTCCTCCCCATGTGATTGGATTTTTTTAAATACCCAAGCTAACTACAACTTGGATATATTTGTAATTAATTCTGATATACAATGTTTATTGTCAACTTTACCCACTTAAATAAACATGCTTTCTTAATATTTTTGCTTCATATTTTTTCTGGCTATCCCTACCTTGTCTTTAGTTTCTTTGCTTCAATTTTCTTTTTCCTTCCAAAATAAATTTTCCCACTTTTTCTTCTAAGAAATGTGACATCATGAATTCTTCTTTATCTGTATATATTAGGTATATTTTAGAGTTAAATTCTTTTGTGTTTCTTTCTCCAATGTTTTGTTATTAAATCCCAGTCATCTTCAGTTATTGTGTGTGTGTTTTCCTTCATTCTTTGTGAGAGTCTGTCCAATATTATGTCCCTCAGCTTGACTAGCCATTCTTCTACTGAGGGAGTTTGATTAAGTTTCCACTTTTGGGCACATAATAACCTTGCAGCGGTAATCATATATAATGTTAGTTTTCAGAATTTTCTCTCTATTTCTTTACCTGTCACATGGGTCATATCTGTCAGCCATATGATTTTTTTCCCCAATAGTTTCTGGCTAACTTATAATTCCATACGTTTATGTGTTTGCATATGAAGTCCCCCATGGTGTCCACAATAAAGCCAGCTGAAGTTTTTTTGGGGGGGACATATAATGGACCTATAATTGTTGACAGTGTTGACTTTGCAGCCAAACAAGATGAATCCAAAGAGGTAGAATTCAGAAACCTAGCTGTGTTAGTCTGAAATATCAATACGAAAGGGATTTTGTATCATCTTTGAGACTAACTGTGCCAAAGAAGTTGTAGCATAAGCTTTTATAATTTCTTCATAATTTCATAATTTTCTTTTGCACAGTTAGACTCAAAGTTGTTACAAGATCCCTTTCAAGATGCATCCAAATGAGATTCTGTAGCAAAGACATATGGGAATCAAAGAAAAAAGTCAAGAAAAGATGGTAGCAAAATGTATTAAAGACCAATGCTATTTACAATTCATACAATTTGTATCAAGAAATTTTCTGCATAAAGGAAGTCTTGACGCATAGCCTTTTTGTATTACTAAAATATGAAAATAAAATCTTAATTTAAAAAATTAATTTCTGACACTAAAAAAATAACATGGATGTAAATGAAAATTTATCAGCCTTTCTCCAGTCCATGGAGCAAACAAGAGCCTTGTGTTGCCCTGCAGGAAAAAAATATACCGGTATATACAGTATGATGCAGTAGGCTACCATCAGCAGAGTTGCCATCTTACAGCCCGAAAATTGTTCACATCCTTTGTTTCCTCCAATGACATGGGGAACAAAGAACATGGCTTTTCTTCCCCCATATTCTGCCCAGTCCAGTTTCCCACTCTCTCTCTTCTCCCTGTCTAGAGCCGGAAAGACAAGAGGATCCAGGTGAAACAGCCGTATAGAAATCATAGCTGCCTTATCTACAAATGTGATGGAGGACTGAAAAGTCAAGGAAGGGTTCTCCAGGTTAAAAAGTGTGAAGGTACAAGAGAGGAAGAGAGAAGAAGGCACAGGTAGCAAATCTGTGCATTAGCTCTTAAATGATCTGGCAATCCAAACATTTACACGAGTACACAAGTTGTGGAGGGGGGGAGGCATAAAACCAGCTTTGCTCAGCACTGTGCATGAAGAACCTCTTTCCTTCCCTGTAAGACTTCCTTCAGAGAAGAAGAGATGGAGACAAGCTCAAACCTTAATAATGTTGACAATAACAAGACCTTCCTTTCAATATAATGAAGCTTAGAATCATCTTGCAATTGAGAAAAGCTTTACATCTGTGCTGGGCTTTTCTTTTCAAATTAGCTCCTCATCAGCTCTTATTACTAAACAAGCACAGAGCAGCTGTAGCTCTCCAACTGTGATTAGCATTAAACCCTTCAAAATCCAACCTAGCTCAGACACCATTTCTGCCATTGTGCTCAATTGATTAACTCCTACTGGTTTCAGCTAAAACTAATCTATTAATTTAACAACTTTGGCAAAGCTGCAAATGAAACGTGCTGCACGTCAGAGGAATCTGAATAAATCAAGCAACACATACATCAAAAAGATGGCACTTCTGAAGCATTTTAAGAGGGATAAATAACTTTAAATGATTTCAATCACTGCATTTTTTTGTATGCCTTTTCACTCCGAAACTGGGGATTGCTTTATTGATTCAGCACACACTGCTCTCCTTTGCAAAATGCTAGCAGTCTGGAATAATGTTATTAGTCTTCTGAGAGAGATAATGTAGGAGGTGGTAGAAGCCACAAACCAATCAGTGTCCCCTATCATCTGCTCATTGCATTTAAGGCAGACAAATGGTCTACTGACATATTGCAAATCTAGTTTCCACTGTTCTAGAGAAAAGCGGGGAGGCCTTTCATCCTATAGCTTCCATACAACATAAAAGAGGACGGTATTGTATTGATCTCTAGAGGTTGTTGAACCGCAGCTCCCAGCATTCGTCCCCATTGGCTATGCTAGCTAGAGCTGCTGAGTATTGTAGCTCAACAGCGGACCTTATCAGACATTGGAAATTGGAAGTATAATCTAATGGCAATCCGAACGCAATCATGGGGTTTCACGTTATTGCGAATTAAAGTATCTCACACAATTTCAGGCAAAAGGAAAGTCATTCCAACCGCAATCATGGGTTTTACGTTATTTCGTATTAAAGCATCCCACACAATTTCAGGCAATGGGGAGTCATTTTTAGGAAATGGGAAGTCATTCTGAATGCATTCCGAACGCAATTGGGATTCACGTAAATTTGCTAAACTAGCAAATTCACGTGAATTCCAATTGGCTCCATTCGCAATAAAGAGAAATTCCTCCCGTCTGATAAGGTCCAGCCTTTGCAGGGCTGTGAGAGCTTCTACGTATCTCACTTATAATACCAATTGTGGGGGTTGTCCACTTCTACCACCATATGTGAAGATCTCTTCATGCTCCACTGCTATGGCATCAAATGCGGAAACCTTCCAGATGTCCGCATGGTCCCTATATGAGGTTTTATTAATCTAATCCAATCATTGAACATCACCAAACTTGAATAACTGTTGTCACCACAGACATGATGTGTGTAAACTCAAGCATTCTAATAACTGTAGCATTCTCAGAGGAACAAATGTGCAATTCAAAAATCCATACTCTCACCCTCTCTCAACCCCCTCCACTGCCTTCTTCTGAGATTCAGAGTATATGACTTGCACAAGGTCAGCCAGTGAGTTTCCATGAGCAAGGATTTGAACCCTGCTCTTCCCAAAGTTTTAGTCAAGCACTCGGACTACTACACCAAAAATTACACATCTACACTTTGGCCCAAGTGGATATGGGTTGTCTACTGCCTGGACACAGGTAAATGTGGTAACATCTGTTATCATCTTTTAGATCCCGCATGTCTCCCGCCAGGATTCCTGGGTGCAATAATCTCCAAAAACAATGGCTTCATGGCAAATTACATATGTTAATACAAGAGCCCTTGCTACTGCACATATAACAAAGGAATCTTTTCAGAGAGAGTTTTGAACTCAGTAGGGCTTTCTAGATTGGCAGGAAAGTGTGACATGAAGTTGCCTTTTCCTTAATGCTTAGCAGCTGCACCACAGCCTTTAGATGGAGCTGCACTGTTCCGCAGTTTTAAAAAAAGAAGCTGGGAAAACCAGCACCTTTTTAAAGGCGCTTCTTCTCCCCTAAAACGCAAAAAAAGCATTTTCATGGCACACTTTCCCTTTTTCTCATCTAAAGGCTAGAGTTTCATGCAGCCATGAACACACTTCGTTTTGCCAATCTAGAAAGCCCCAGTGAAACTAACTTGTGCAAAACAGTTTTATTGCTTTCACAGAACACTAACTAATCACTGTAAAGCAAACTTCTGCAAGCTTTGTTTTTATCACTTTTGCAAGGAATTTTATGATATAGGGAATCAGTGGCATCCCCAGTCCTGGTGTCAACCTGTGTGCGTGTATGTGTTCTTCTGCTGCTGTGGACATTCTGAGTTAACTGAATAAGATCACATGCTTCACTTCCAACTAAATTAGTTTAGCTCCCTATATATAGAATGCTTTTTGTGTTTTGGGATACGAAATTAAAGTCAAGTGTACATTGGACTCAGGAATACATTGCAATCCAACAGGAAACTTTTTAATCATGTTTCATAAGCTTTATAATGAATAACTTTTTATATTTCCTAAAGTTCTAGAAATACAAGTATTCCTTATTCAGTTTGATGAGCTAAGAATGACTTTGCAGACCAACCCTCTCTGTATGGTGGAAACCAAGGCCAAGAATAGTGGTTCCCATCTTTGAACAGATGTTTTAGACTTTAGCTCCCAGATTCCCCAGCCACCATGGCCAAAGAATTGGGGGGCTATTCAGATGGTGATAATAATCCTCCTGATAGAATGTGAGTTGAATATTTGGTGTAATGAACCCAAATAAGTTTGGGGTAGCCCAAGATAATCAATCTTGGGGTTTTTCCCCTCAATTTTCCTGAAAGATTCACACTGTCAGCTGTGTGAATAACCAATATGAATAGATCTAGGATAAACTAGGATAAAACTCTGTGTGCCTTGAACATGTTTCAAATACATCCACATCATCTTTATTTACAGTGCTGACACGTTTGAGCAGCAGAACTCGCAGAGATGTGGAGAGATGCAGTTCCAATTAAAAAAAATAGTGCAAACAACAAAAGTAGAATGCTTGAGCAAGATTATTTGCATAATTTCACTAAAAACAACAACATCAGATTAGCCCCTAGGAGTCAACATTCAGAACATCGGCAGGCCAAAGGTTGATAACCACTATCCTAGAGCATATCCTAGCATTCTCAGCAGATATCTGTCCATTCTCTGCCTGAAGATCTTGATCAAGGGAGACACAACCATTATGCTAGATACTTAGTCACATTGCCAAATTGTCCAAATAGAAAAAACCGCATGTTGTCTGAACCAGAGGGAAGAAACTGACACCACTTCCCTGTGAGTCATTTAGAGAGCTAAACAACACACATGCAATGACCATAAGGGACAAAACTAGTTTTGGAGATTATCACACCAGGGCCAATTCAGCAATAATCACAGTAGTAAAAAGAAAAAGCAGCACTCAGTATTTTCACACACTCGCACAATGGTATGATAAGGCCACATAAAATCCAAAGAATGGCACAACTGCTTTCCTCACATATCCATGAATGAATCATTAGTACATTGGAATGGATCATTTTGCACATGCACCGTTTCAGCACATGTCTTCAATCATGTTCCTGCCCCACACTAAGTAAAAAACAATAACTTAAAATGTATTATTTCACCATAATATTTTAATCCATTGTAAACAAAATCATGCCCTACACCTCAAACAAGACTGAAATCCACTGCAAACTCAATCCTGGCAACGGAACGAATTGCCTGTGCCGAAATGCAGACCATGTAAACTTTAAAGGCCCGAAGTTGCTTCCCCAATAGTGCAAATGAAACACAATTAGTTTTTGCACCCTGGCAATTGCACTTCATCACGCTGTTGAGAAGCCATTCACATGATTTCCCCATGAATGGTTTGTTGCTGAAGCATTCCTGGTTCTTCACGGGATAAGTCCTAGATGACATCGTCTTAAATTCTTCCACGCAATCACACAATTTAACCAGGATTATGCCTTTTTCTTCCCCCTTTTTACCCCATCTAATAATCTCCAGTGACTTCAGCCTCTTATGGTGGGGAGGATGTCTGAATCCAGGACATTTGCCCCAGTGTCTGTTACCACAAGACATAAAACAGAGTGATGCCATTTAAGACAAAGCACCCTTCAGATCCAAAATAGGCAGAGCAAGCAGCTCCTACCTGGGGAGCAATTGCTTCAGGCCACTTAGAAACATTTGTAAAACGGAATGATACAGCACTCCTTTGGGACAGAAAATACCATTTTCTAAGGGAAAAAAAACATACAGTTTTATTGCCAAGAAGTGCAACAGCAATGAGCACTAACATCCTGCCAAAGATTCATTTTCTTTTAAGTCATGCCAGTGCATGTGCCAGGGGAGCCTATAAACAACATTGTGCACTGCCTCCTAAGATCTGAGGTTGAGAAATAAATTACCAAGAATCAACACCCCAGTGCTAACAAGGCACCAAAAAAGCACCGGGGGGGGGGGGGCTAAGGAGTGATTTGTCCTTCTTCAGTTATAATACTAAAGTGTTATAAAGTATGCACAGTGAGAGACTGCATCACTTTAAAAACCAAGGAGAAAAATCCCTCAAATTATATTACTTAGCTCAAAAATTCTTCTTTTACTTGCCTCCATTAAAAACCTGGATTGAAAAGAAATAGCTTTGAAGAAGGAAATGAAAAGAAATGTAATGTGAGAAAACAGCTCAAGGCAAATTCGTGTGGCTGAAATCTGGTGTTTATTGTGGAGTGACTTCACAGGAAAATCATAAGAAATTGTTGCTGTTAACTGCCCTTGATTCAGACCTAACTCATGGTGACTCCGTGGATGAGACATCTCCAAGCCCCTCTGCCCTCCAGTCCTCCTACATTGAATCTATACATATAGCTTGCAGTCTTATTCTATCTGTACTTCCTTCCACTTTCCCTAGCATTATTGTCTTTTCTAATGAATAGTGCTTCCTCATGATGTGACCAAAGTATGATAGCCTCAGTATGATCATGCTGGCTTCCATGAAGGTTACAAGACCCATTTGTTTGTCTTTTTGGCTGTCCACAGTATCCTTAGCACTCTTTTCTAGCACCACATATCAAATGACTTTATTTTCTTCTTACTGCTTTCTTCACTGTCCAGCTCTCCCATATGTACCTGGTGATGGCTTGGATGATTCTAATTTTAGTGCTCAGTTGCATATTTTAAATCTTTAGGATCTTATCTAGCTTTCATGGCTGCCCTTCCCATTCCTGGTCTTCTTCCGATTTCTTGATTGCAGTCTCCATTCTGATCAATGTTTGATCCAAGGTACGGGAACTCTTTTACTATTTTGATTTCCTCATTGTCTAGGTTGAATGTGCGTAGGTCCTTCACGGTCATTATTTTTTATTTCTTTATGTTCAGCATTAAGCTTCCTTCTTTGACCTTCTCTACCAGTTGTTCCAAGTCTGTAATGCTTTTTGCTAGTACTGTAGTATGGTATCAACCAATGCCTGTCATCTGATTAGTAATCAAGCTCAACTCTGGGTAGTTTCTGAAATAAATTGAAACTGGGTGTGCTGTTTGACACAGTGGTCATTCAATCACTCCATCACACTACAAGGCAAACCATATCCAGTTACGATATCCTCAGGTATGTTGCCAGTGATGCTTTATTTTCAATTAGCTTTATTCCTGTCACACACACATATAATTTTTATTTATGCGTTTAATCCATGCATAGGTATGGATTCCGAAATGGTGCTAGGATTCTGGCAATCTACTGTTCTCAGTTATAGAGCAAAGCAATGATATCAGGCAGGTACAGCAAGAAGGCTAAACTTATGCAGTACCCACTAGTTACGGGAAAGGGGGAAGAAAATAAGTGTAAGGTGAAACAGGTCTTTCAGATGTTTACAGTGGTTAGTTAGCGCTGACACATTTAACCAATTCAGATGAACAATGAAGGTCATGCATCCATTCAGATGTGCTGCTGAGTAGCTCTATAGGCTGGATGTGTGGAACCTTGTGAGCATGTCCAGATCTCTTGCTGGAAATGTAAGATTATAAACAATGAAAATGTGGGATAATTGAATGATTGGCTTTCAAATGTCATGGTTCATTGTTTCAAAAATAGGTTTCCATATTAAAAGTGCTTATTGGCTTTTCTTATACTTTCACTCTACTTTACATCTATTTACCCAAAGACCCATTATACAATTGCAAAAATACAAATACACATACAGAAAACTTTCCAAGCTAGTTTGATTATGTACCCAGGGTGCATACTTTCATAAACTTTACGCAGGGTGCATAAGTTCACTATCTTTCACTTGCAATCTTTTGCCCCCCCCCCCCTTACCATTGGAAATGTTTTAAAGAGAGAAAGGGAGTAGCTGTGATATGTCTTTTGTCTAGTAGTATCCATCAATATGGAAGGAGATATAGAGATGATTCACAGTGAAGCATAATGTTTTATGCAAAAAAAAAAAAAAGTTAACTGATTCTGGGGCCTGAAAGCCTATCTCCTCTTCCAACTCGCAAAGAAAGGCATATAAGCACGCTTGGAAGAACAATTCTGATCTTCATACTTGTGCCATTTGAGAAAGTAGCCACAAAGTGCTTTTTAACTTTCTACCACAAAGGAACACTTTCCATATTGATTGTGTCTTCAGGAACTCATGTGGATTTCAAATGGTACTTAGCATAATAGTTAAGCCCATCTAACATGGAGGATCAGTAGGGACAGTTATGGGATAACCTCCACTTTCTTCCTTTCAGTGCCAGAATTTTTACAGAGTCCGGAATACTGAACATTTCTAACAAGGGCTCTTTCCTTCTCAGTCTGGATCTAAACTTATTTTTGTGTTTTCAGCAACACCTGGTGGAAAAGGAAGGAATATCAGAAGCAGAGATTTTTATTTTATACGCTTTGAAAAAGTAGACAATGGAGTTTATCAGACGACAGAAATTATCAGACGACAGAAATATAACCTAATGGCAATCCAAACGCAATCATGAGGTTTCATGTTATTCCGTATTAAAGTGTCTCACGCAATTTCAGGCAAAAGGGAAGTCGTTCCAAATGCAATCATGGGTTTTATGTTATTTCGTATTAAAGCATCTCCCGCAGTTTCGGGCAATGGGCAGTCATTTTCGGGTAATGGGAAGTCATTCTGAACACATTCCAAAGGCAGTTGGAATTCACGTAAATTCGCTAAACTAGCGAATTCACGTGAATTCGAATTGGCTTCAATTGGCTCCATTCGAAATAAAGAGAAATTCCTCCCGTCTGATAAAACTCCAAGGCTCTAAATTATTACCTTGAACTTTCACTAGAAGGAACAACTATTTGAGTGTAGCAAAGAAGCCATTTATACTTGTTGGGTATATTTCCCCATTGATTTTGTAATGGCTAGAAGGCCAGTGGTTGTGGGAGGTTTGCTGAATGGAGGCAAAAATTGAGACAAAATACAGCCAGCTCCAGCAACCTGCAGTGGATGGATTCAGATGCAAAGGCACCCATCTGTTCTTGAACAGAGGACGTCTGCATTTCCCCAGGAGAACCCCAAAGATCCAGAGCACACTAAGGGTACAAATATAAATATTCTTGTGGGGGAAAACAATAACAACAACAGAATACATGGACTTATCATGAAATTGAGGGTGAAATAGCAAAAGTGCAATGATTAAAACACTTGGGGGGGGGGCAGAAACTCAGGATGAATCAGACCAAACCCAAGCTAGAATCCAATAGCATTCTGTGATGTTTTGGACATCTGTAAAAGAAAAAGTTGTTGAGTTTATGTTAAGAAAAAAGGCAATGTGTTGATATGTATTGTATTTTGGAAATAAGATGAAAAATCTGTTGCGAAGGCATGGTGATTGATTGTTTGAATGGGATTGCTACAAGAGGTAATCCATTTAAGTGGGATGTTCACAGAAAGTGGCAGAAGTTTAGATGGTCAGAAAAGAGTCACAGCCATTTACTGATGTTGGGACAGACAGAGGTCCCCACAAAGACCTGTAATAAGAGACACTACAGCAAAGCTTTCTTCCCTGCCTTGACAGTATCTGCATGGAATGGATTTGCAATGTGTTTCCATACTATGGTGAGACTTTCTACATGAGACTGCTGCAGTGAGGAGGGGATCCAGTGCTGTCACGTTAGCTGTAAAATTATAATTATTATAATTATTATTATATTTTTATCTTAACTTTTCCCAGTGCAGAGAACTCAGAGCAGCTTACAGCACTTAAAACAAACATAGTTAAATATTTCACACCATAAAAAAGTTAAAAAGCATTTAAACCATCAAAAAATTAAAACCAGTTTAAAACATAAACCATTTAAAAACAAAAAAGGTAAGTCCAGCATATTATATAAGCCAGTTTTTAAAATATTAATTTTCAAAGGCTTGCTGGAATAAAAAGGATTTCACCTGCTTGCGGACAAAGAGCAAGGAGGCCAATCTAATCTTTCTGGAAAGGGAGATCCAAAGCCTGGGAGATGCCACAGAAAAGGCCTTCTCTGTGTTTCCACCAGGTGTACCTGTGAAGGTAGAGGAACAGAGAGAAGGCCCACCCCTCAGAACATGAGCAGTTTTTATGGGACAACACAGTCCTTTAAATAACCTGGACCGAGCCACGTTGAATTTTGTAGATCATTACTAGCTCTGGGAAAGCTTTCCTGCATTCTTTATGGATGTGTTCTAGAAGGAATTGCACTCATCCTGAAAGATCATGTTTTGCATCTGGTAGTGCTCCTAGACCCATGAGAAGAATCATAGTATAGCCCATGCTGTCCCTGGATGCTCTGGTGGTTGTAGTGATGGTACAGAGGGTACCTTCCTTTAATTACATTTTGTTCACCACCAGTAGTCTTTCCTGAGCTGACAAGCTATCCATGCTTAAGTCATATTGTGTCTTGATGATTACAGTATGTTCAACATAGGGCTGCCTTCAGAATTTGTCCAAATTGATACAAAACTGTTTGGGTGTGTGTAGGTTTGGGTTTTGTTTTTGTTTTGCTAGGTTTTAATGTTTTATTATTTTGCATCCGTTATATTGTCTTGAACGTAATTATAAAACTATATATAAAGGACCTGCATAGACATTCTGGGTGCAGTACTGATGCCTGTCATTGTTAGAGTGAGTTTTTCAGTATGAGAAAGATAAAGATACCTGCACTAACCACTTGCATTCTTTTATCAGACTGTCAACAACCATTGATCTTCTTAACAGCATAATAGATGTAACAGGAAAGTGGAACAGAAGTACACTGAAGTGTGCAGAGCATGAAATCAGGGGACTAAATGAAAAAGATCTTTAAGTCTACAGTCGTATATCCATTTACCTGGGAGTACGCCAAAATAAACTTTGAAGACTTCTGAGAAGATATGTTTTTGGCTCACACAGCAAATATAATGATGAGGGAAAGGTGACAGGTGATCCAAAACATGGGTTTAAGTACTTGCAATACTAAATCAGATCAATTAAATACCTTTACTGGTACTAATCTGTAGAATTGCCTTCTCCATATTCTTTAAATTGGTTGTAAATTGCCTTTCAGGGGAAGGGGGAATAAATTCTGTGTTAGAACTATTTGGGAGTCAGGAATCAAGAGGCTGTTAAAGCAATATCCCTGTTCATAACTGCTCTGCTCCTTGTACCAGAACTAGAACAGTTCAATAATACACATGATGAATTATTACAAAGGGATTCAATAGCATTTACTTCTCACAGGAGGAGGCAGAACATTTTGGTCAATGACTCTTTGGGCTCTAGACAAACAGCTCTGACCTCACCAAACCTCATGCGACACACTGAATCAAGGAGTGGTTGGAAAGAAAAATAAGAGGCAAGAGAGAGATGCAAAAATCCAGAGGAAGCCGTTCTTCTTTGATTGCTTTCCACTCCAGCCTCTTCGCTTGCTTCCCACATGCTGTTCTGCTGTGTTACACTGTGTAGCAGCAGGGCCACAAAACATATTTCCTCCTCTGGCCTTCCCGTTTTCTAAATCTGCCAGAGAGGGGGAAAACATCCAATTCTAACAAAGTGCAATGTTTTAAAACTAACTGACTTTCCTAAATGATGGGATTAACTTTGGCATTCACCATGAAACCTTGTGTGCTAGGCCACATAACTAGAAAAATTGTAATGAGTTGGTAAGTTAGTGCATTAATGTTGTTCAGCTGCCCAGATACAGAAGAAAGACCAATGAGTGGAGGTGCCAGGTGCTCCATGGAGTTTATCACACTGAGGCTAATTTTTGCATTAAAGAGAGATTGAAGTTCATTTAAAGCATCCCACAAATAAAGCAAAAACGGTGAGTAAATGCACAAATGATTATCACACACAATTGCACAAATAAAGTGATATCGGAAATGCATTGTCTCTGAAATCCCAAAAGTAAAAAGATTTGTGTTAATGCTTCTTTATGACCACTTTAATGTCAGGTTTTGTGCGATGTTGTGTGAAATCGTATCACATAATTACACAGTTTTTCCGGGACAAACTCCCAATCTCTTTTGTGTTATAAATTCCTTTGTATCTCTTTCCACTTGCTTGCTTGCTCACTCTTCTGTACCCATCCTCTGGATGGCAGGGCAGACTTTCTCACAACACAAAGGAAGGAAGGAGAAGACCATAAGCAAAGCCAACAAGGTGCTATGGCACACAGAGATCTTCAAGTATGGCACACAGAGATCTTCAAGTACCCAGCTCACTCCTGTTTTAAGCTTCCTGCTGGACCCAAACCCAACCTCCTGCAATTATTTATTCTAGTGTTAGATTTAGTTTTTGTTTTTGTATGCATTTAAGTCACTTCGGGCTTATGGCAACCCTAAGGCAAACCTATCGCAGGGTTTTCTTGGCAAGATTTGTTCAAAGGAGGTTGGCCTTTACTTTCCTCTGAAGCTGAGAGTATGTGACTTGCCCAAGATAACACAGCGGGTTTCCAGAGCCAAGGAGAGAATCAAACCCAGGCCTCCAGTAGTAGTCCAGAGCTCAAACTACTACACCACACTGGCTCTCTGTTAGACTTATACCACATTTTTTCCCAACACATGGGACTTAAGGCAGCAAATAAAAACACAAATAAAATTATAGTGTTAGGCACAATTTTTAAAAGTCAACTTCAAATGCAATTACAAACAATTCAATGGAAACCAAAGGCAACATTTGCCTGGATCAAAAGCCCCTGACTACAATTCAGCCCAACTGCCAAAGGCCTGCCTCCTGCACCAATTAGAAGGACAGAAAACCAGCTGCCCAAGAAGGAGATTAATAATAACAACAATAATAATAATATCATGCCTTCCCCCCCGCAACTTAGGGATCAATCAAAGCAGCTTGCAATTTAAAACAGATAGTTGGATAGTTAGATAGAAGCCCATGCCAGACATAAATACAACACATAGAAAGGTCCAAAACACACTGCACTGGAAGGAAAGGACAGTTAGGGTGCGTTCACACTGGAGAAATAAACCGGTTTAAGTGCCATGGCTCAATGCTGTGAAATTCTGGGAATTGTAGTTTGTCGTGGGGCCCAGAGCGGAGCTCTGCTCCGCTCTGGGCCCCACAACAAACTACAATTCCCAGAATTTCACAGCATTGAGCCATGGCACTTAAACCGGTTTATTTCTCCAGTGTGAACGCAGCCCTAGAAAGAAATACGGAGTAGGTGCCAAGGGAAAGAGCCCCATGGTGGATATGTGGAGCAGGGAGGAGACTAGGCCTGCATCCACACTGTAGAAATAACCCAGTTTGGCACCGCTTTAACTGCCCCGGCTCAAGGCTATGGGATTCTGGGAGTTGGAGTTTATTGTGGGGCCCAGAGCGGAGCAAAGCTCCGCTCTGGGCCCCACAACAAACTCCAACTCCCAGAATCCCGTAGCCTTGAGCCGGGGCAGTTAAAGCGGTGCCAAACTGGGTTATTTCCACAGTGTGGACAGCCACACTGCATAATTAATGCACTTTTGACACTGTTTTAACCACCATGGCTCCATCCTATGGAATCCTGGGATTTGTAGTTTGTTGTGGCTCCTCCAAAGGTCTCTGACAGAGAAGGCCTCACAGATCTCCTATCATGGAGCCATCATGGCAGTTAAAAGTGGTGTAAAACTGGATTATTTCTGCAGTGTAGAGAAATGAGGCAGCCTGTTTGTGATTATGAAGCAGCCCTTTTAACTTCCATGATGGCTCCATCTTACTGGGATTTCTAGTTTGCTGAGGTCTGTGTCAGAGAGAGAGAGAGGCCTAGCCTCTCACCACCCAAACTACAAATCCCAGGATTATGTGGGAATTTAAATAGAGCCATGGCAGTTAAAGTGGTATCAAAACTCTTCTCAAAGCTCAAAGGGAGGCAGAAAAAAAACTCTCCAAATGCGGTTAAGACTTCAACTCCCAGCATGCCTCTCCCTTGGCCACAATGGCTGAGGCTGACGGGAAATGTAGTCCGTCCCTTGACCCCGCTTTAAAGCCTCTCTGAGCCAATCTCGGAACGTTCGACCAAAGGAGGAATGTGTTCCCTCCGCGGCCACCGTAGCAACGCCGGAAGTAGTTTATTTTGTAGTTTTTTTGGGTGGGCCAAACATGGCGGAGTACTCCTGCGTCAAGAAAACGAAGCTGGTTCTGAAAGGGACGAAATCAAAAAGGTGCGTGTTTCGAACCCAGAACCCCTTTTCAGGGCTAGAAGGGAGCCAGTCCTTAAATAAAGAGGGGAAAGAGTGCCTTCTGACTGGGCTGCAATGGAGGAAGGGAGAGGCTGTTGTTTCCTCTTTGGTGCATCTACACTGTTGGAAATAATGCGCTTTGACACCGCTTTAACTGCCCTGGCTCCATCCTACAGAATCCTGGGATTTGTAGTTTGCCAGAGGCAGAAATAATGTCCAGTCTGACACCACTTTGGACTGCCCTCTGGCTCAGTGCTGTGGAATCCTGGGAATTTGCAGTTTGTTGTTGTGGCTCTTTCTGTCAGAGGAGGCTAAGTTTCCCACAAAACTACAAATCCCAGCTATGGCAGTGTTTCTATATATATATAATATGTTATAGATATATAGCTATCGATATAATATTATATAGACCTTTATATTATAAATATATAGACTATATATATAGACTATTTATATTATATATACATATATATATGGCAGGGGGTTGGACTGGATGGCCCTTGTGGTCTCTTACAACTCTATGATTCTATAGATATATATATATAATATATAATACAATATTATATATCATATATATTATATATATAATATAATATTATATATATTTTATATATATAATAATATAATTATGTTACATATATTATATATATATATATATATATATATTTCATGTAATATTCCACATACATTATGCAATAAATCACATTAATTATCCATTCTTTACTACCGTCTCTAAATCTTATTCATACCAAACCATTTAATATTAATTAAACCAGTAGTTTTTAAAAAAAAAACCCACATAAAATTATTATTAATATATTCATTCTTCTTACTGTCTTCTTTTCTTTTCTTTTTTTAAAGTTTTTTTTAAATTTATTTTATTCAAAAAAAATTGGGTACACACATTCAAATATACATAGTTTTTGCAGTTAGTAATAACAGACTATATCATCATGGAGCTTCATCTTATTATTAACATCTTACTGTCTTTTTTTCATTATGTACTATTCATAATACCACAAAGGTATAATATTATAAATTTATCAGTAATTATTTTTTTCCCCTCCCTTTCCCCGAGTTCTCCCCATCACCAGATCCTACTATTTTCATATTACTCTCCCATCTAAAATTGTAGCTCTTCCTATGGAGGCAAAGTTACTAAAACCTTTTCCATATTGTTTCAGAATCATTTCCTTTCATTATCCCTTTTTTAAAATCTTAATTCCACAAGCAGCGGCAATTAAAGTGGTGTCAGATTAGTTTCATTTCTGTACGGAGAGTGCAGCTAGAGAAGGCTAAAGACCTTGTAAAACTATAAATCCCATGATTCCACGGGATGGAGCCACAGCACTTAAAATGGTGTCAAACCGGCATCATTTATACAATGTAGGGACAAGAGCAAATCAAGAGTCCTTGATGGGAATGATTTTCATGGAGCAGTGAGAAGGGGCTCCGAGTTCGACGAAGAGAGACAGGGATTTGGAGCACTGTTTGTCAGGAGGAGGAAAATTGGCCACTGAGCCCCTTGTATTTGCCATTCCTGCCTTAAAGAGACACCTGAATGGGAACGATGGACCATGGCTCCCTCCTTCTTCCAGAGCGTGGCCACATAGGCCTGAAAAATGCAAAGAAAACTATACCGAAAGTTATCATTAAAGTTATCATTAACATTCAATCAAAGTATCCCCAAGTGATCATATCAATAAACCCATTTAAAGGATAGCAATTTAGAACAGTACACTGTTTAGGAGCCCTTGAGGTCCATTCCAATGTCTCTTGGATTAAAAGGGTTTTCACTTGTCCGAAGGGGGAAAGTTGACCACTGAGCCCCTTGCAGTTATCATTCCTGCCTTAAAGAGACAGCAGAATGGGAACGATGGACCTTTTTCCCCAACCTGGATGTAGGCCAATCCTCAAAGCTATCAAAATTTGGGATGAAGAGAAAGAAAGGAGCAACCCTTAAAACCACTGCTCACCCACCGACCAAAAGGCAATTGCAGCTTTTCGTTCTCATCAAGGACTCCTGAGTTCAGGGGCAGATCTGCTGAAGTGGGGGGAATGGGTTGCTCTTGTCCCTGAGGTGGATCCCCACTGTAGAAATAATGCAGCTTGACACCACTTTCACAGCATCCCAACAGAATCCTGGGATTTGTAGTTTTGTGAGGCACCAGCACTCTTTGGCAGAGAAGGCTTGATAAAACTATATAGAGTCCAGGATTCCTTTGGTTGGAGCGGCAGAACTTCAGATGCCATCAAACTACGTTATTTCTACAGTACAGATACGACCCCAGAGAATATTGCGCTCCAGTGCTTTTCTTGTGATACATCAAGTCGTTTGTTTTAGAGCACAAGAAGGGCCTACCCCCTGACAAAGTTCATAAATAATGTTAAAGGTGCTCAAAACAGGGACGTCCTTGTTGCTGCTGTAAAATAGTCTAACCTGCTTTAGCTAAAAAGCAGAATAAAACGTTTAAAAAGTTAAAAGTTAGATAAAATTAGAGACTTCCTTTACTATTATGGGTACTCTTTAAAGCATGAGAAGCTTGTGTGAGAACTGACCTCAAATTTTACATAGATAGCAAATAATTAAAATGGAAAATACATCTTAGTCATGTTGTCCCATGCGCTTAAGAGGCGTTCTTAGTACTGTAGCACCAATAGTTTAATAGTATATGAAGTACAGTAATCTTAGCTGTTCAAAAGCACCATGAGCCTGTCTGCTATATGGGGTCCTTTCATATTCCCATCTTTTAAAGAAAGGGTATGAGTTGTCAGGAAGTGTATATTGTAAGCATGCTGCTAATTTGTCCTTTTGTGTCATTTTACAGCAAGAAAAAAAGCAAAGATAAAAAAAGGAAAAGAGAAGATAATGTTGAGGATCAGCTTGATATTGTTGGTAAGCTTTTCCACAAGAGGTGAATGAAAAGCATTGTTGATGTTTTGCAATGAGTGTAGGAGAGGTCATATGGATACCATACATTAGCTTTTAAATAAAACAGAAAAGATAATTTTGGTCCAAAACACACTGCAGAAATAATCCAGTTTGAGGCTGCTTTAACTGTCCTGTCCTGGATCAATGCTAGGGAATTATGGGAACTGTAGTTTTGTGAGACATTTAGCTTTCTCTGTCAGAGAGCTCTGGCACCACAACAAACTACAGTATAATTCTCAGGGCTCCCTAGCACTGAGCCAGGGTACTTAAAGTGTGTTTTGGACCTTTGACAAATATCCCAGGCTTACGTTTTTTATGCCAGTCTGCCTGTTTCTGTTCACAGGCATGATAAATTATGTCACTTTGTTCTGATAGCATCAGAAGAAATCTATCTACCATACCAATGTTTCTTATTGATGGATGTTGTGGAGTATGATGGAAACAGCATATTCGAAGGGGTATCCAAAAGTTTTAATGATCACATTTTTAAAAACTGACAGAAAGTTTGTTTTGATTTGTAGTTGTTAACTTATGTCTATGTAGCCGCTATCTAGATTTATACATTTTGCCCAGCGTATCTTGACCCTCCAAAGACCTTATATTGTAGAAGCCTGCAGATTGCGCCTGACAAGGATTTTACACTTTAGTCACTTCTGGCAGAGCCAGTCACAAAAATAAAGGATGCAATGAGGTGATTTTCTCTTAGGGACCAATGATGACACTGACAAAATTTCATCAATATGCCATAATAACTTCCGGGTGATAATTATTACTTTACAATACCCCCTCGTAAGGCACAATCTGCAGATTTCTACAATATCAGGTATTTGGAGGGTCAAGATATGCGGGGGGGGGGGGAAATGTGTAAATCTAGATAGTGTGACTACATAGAGATAAGTTAACAACTACAAATCAAAACAAACTTTGTCATTTTTTTAAAAAGGTGATCATTAAAACTTTTGAATACCCCCTCGTATAATATTACGTTTGTACTTCTGAATTACCAAATTGATATTCAGTTCAACATGCATTGAGTTTTCTGTGCAGTCTTTGGTGTTCAAGTATTTCCGAAATTTTTCTGGAGGCCCTTTCCAGTTTAGACAGTGATCTCTTCAGTAATTTAATAGATTTATTATCACTGATAATTTGTAAGCATGTTGATTAAATAATTGTTCTTATCCATTGTGCTTGGTCTTTTACAAGGGAAAACTGCATACTTGGAGTCCCTAAAACTTTCCCTTTTCTCTGGTGTGAATCAGGCAACCAATGTTTTGTTTTTGTTCCCTCTCTTATATTAGAAGGCTGGTGGAAAGTAACAAACTTTGGTGAAATCACAGGAACTGTAGCAATAGAAATGGGCCTTGGAACATACATCAGTGCTCTTGACAATGGTCTGTTTACTCTTGGGGCTCCTCATAAAGGTTGGTATCAATGAATGTGGATATAAATGTTCTGTCTTTCCTCTTCTTGTCCCAGATAAGCCTTACTACTTGCCTAGACCATTCTAAGAACACCAACTCTATCCTATTAAGCTTGAAGAAACCTCTAATCTTCATCTGGGCATCATCAAAGTAGCCCCAGTCTTGCAAAGAAGTTCAAAAGATGTCTTGCCAATGCATATACTTTTAATTGTAGTTTGGGGAAATTACTTGTTAGGACATAAATCCCCCAAATCCTCTGAGAATGCTAAAAGTTGTAACCCATGAAAATCAATTTCCCAAACTGCTTTTAACACATGGCTATCTCCCACCAAGGAACCTACAATTTGTCATTCTGGTTGGGGTGAACGGCTAAGTTAACATGATAAAAATAGACACAGACTCAAGGACACAAAGAACCAAATCCTTTCTCTTGAACAATGTTTATGTTTCAGTCACTGAATAATGCTAACTGTATTATTTTTCTGTCATTTTCGTGATAATGTATTTATACAGTACACATTTGCTTCTTATGCTGTAAGACCAAGGTGAAATTTTCATATTCTTCTGGTGTTGCATAAAGCACACTTCACTGACTGCTGTGAAAATGGTTTGTTATTTATTTCACATGGAAAACAGACAGGAGTATGTGGTGAAATTGGCAAATTAGTCATTGGGAAAAGTTATTAAAGTTTCCAGTATCTTCAGTGGATTCTTTGAATGATGTGTAGCAGTAATTGTTAACACAGTTCTCCAGCTTTAAGCAAACTATCACCTAAAGTGTTTTTAATATCTTCAGATGAAGGCCCTAGCCCACCTGAACAATTTACTGCTGTCAAGCTGTCAGATACAAGGTAATTACTTTCCTTAGCTGTTAAATTACTGTTGCGTTAATTGCACTTTCATAGATTTTGATATGAAATAATGTCTGAGATGGATTATCTCTTCCCAGATCTCCTTTCTAACCATAGTTTAGAAACAATATTGTGTGCGTATGTGCCTGTCAACTTATGGCAACCACAGAAATTTCATAGGACTTTTTTTTCAGGCAATAAATACTCAGGTGGTTTTGAAAATTCTCTTTGAAATACAGTGAGCCCTTGGTATCCTCTGGAAACTGGTTCCAGGACTCCCCATAGATACCAAAATCAGTGGATGCTCAAGTCCCATTAAATACAATGATATAGACATGATGCTGCTTGTCTAAAATTACAAAACAAGGTCTGTTGTTTTGAATTTTTATATATATATATATATATTTTAATATTTCCAATCTGGGGATGGTTGAATCTGTGAATGAGGAATCCATGGATACGGAAGTCTGACCGAACAGCCTACACCACCTGGTATTCATTGCCAGACTCCCATCCAAGTACTGACCCTGCTTAGCTTTCAAGATTAGCTAGGATCTGGTGCCTTTAGAGTATTTAGAACCTTGAAACAATATTATTCCCCTATATATATGTATGTTGTATGTGTATCCCTAATTAATTCCTATGACAGAGGAGTACTCGTGCATATCCTATGGGGAGGTTTCTTATGAGCCACACATGCACACATTGACAAAACATGTGGGGAGAACTATGTGGGCAGTACTGCTAATATAGCTTATTTTCATTACCTCTGCGTATTGTGAATGGGGACGTATGGTCATAATGCTCCTCCAAGCCCGGTAGTGAGGAGGGGTGAACCCTAAATGGATCATGGTCTGTTTTGTCACGGAACAGGTGTATGTGCATACATCCACATGCATGTGCAACCCATCATGATATATTCCAAGCTTGTGGTAGGTAAGGCTGCTTGGCAGAGCAAGGGTTCCATTCATGCTGTGGGACACCTATGTATATCTAGCTGAAGGAGTTATTTTCCTATTAAAAATGAGGATAGGATGTGTGGGTGCTTTACTTTTGCATGATTGCACCTCATGTTCATGTAAGCTGATTGCATCCCTCAAGCCTCCTTTCCATCATGGTATTGTTTGTATTGTATTGATGTTCACATTCATGCTGTTACACACCACAGAGAAAGATGGGGTATAAATAGTATAAACAGCGTCATAGTGCTCTTTCCCCTTGATGGTTTAACCCTGCTTAGTTTTTTCCAACATTTGACCTTAAATAAACCTTCCTGGGCCATGTTACAGAGCGTGAGGGGAGCATATGGCCCTCCAGAAGTTGTTGGACTGCATCGTCCATCACTCTGCACCATTGTCTCTGCTACTTAGGGGTGAGGGGAATGGCAGGCCAGTAGTATTTGTTGGAACATAATTTACTTTTCTGATTTAAAGTGAGTTCAAGGGAGAGCCAGGCTTGTTGGATTTCTATTTGTCTCTGTACAAACAGCAAGCATACCCTATAACACATGAAACACTCCAGTGCAGCCACCCATGTCCTGTTGTGACTAATAAGCTGTCTTTCAGTGCTGTTTTCTCTCAATTGCTGGTTTTTCACATTTTGAACAGAAAAGCTTATCCAATAAGCTTTCAGAGGGACTGCATTGTTTTATGCAACACAGTTTATAAACCATTAACTTCAGTAAAGATCTCTTTGATTAATAATGTCATTATCATTTTCTTTTCTTTTCCCCCTTTAAGAATTGCATTGAAATCAGGTTATGGCAAATATCTCGGCATTAATTCAGATGGTCTGGTTATTGGACGTTCTGATGCAATAGGTTCAAGGGAGCAGTGGGAGCCTGTGTTTGAAGAGGCAAGTGTCTTGAAGTGTTCAGAAGTTGTTTTTAATGCATTCCTTCACGTGTTTAAAATACAGCTCGTTTTTTGGAGCCAGAAAAACAGCTTTAGGGGTAGAGGACATCCTTTGTGTGCAATAAGGTCTAATCTGTAGCATCTTTTGTTAAATATCAGATAGCAAGTGAGTAGATACCTTCCCAAAACCTTGGAGGTGTACTGGTGAACATTTGACCACCAAAATTATTTGGATTCAATGCAACTTTAACAGTCTCTTACCACTGACCATGCTGGATAGGGCTGTTGAATGTTTTAATGCCAAACAGAGGGCTAAAGGTTCATACCCCTTTGTTAGGATGTTGCTGCCAGATGGACAATAATGGGCTATATCAGGCTAGGGAACTTAGGTTCTGAATAATAATTTTTAAATTTGTTAAAACCTAGAGCTAACACTAATGTATTACTGCAGGTTTGAATTCTGAATTACATTTTAAAATTCCAGTGTTGTGCCTTTCATAAAAAGCTGTGAGTTTGAAATCAACATGCATGAGTTCAGGTTTCAAACTGAAATTTCTGGGTTTGTCAAATCTGTAAAAATTATAAAACATTTTTATAAGAAGAATGTGATCATAGTTCTGCTAATTTGACTTTATGTTGTTTGTTTTTTTAATGCAGGGTAAAATGGCTCTGT
The DNA here is from genome assembly GCA_034509955.1 of Urosaurus nigricauda. Lineage (NCBI taxonomy): Eukaryota > Metazoa > Chordata > Lepidosauria > Squamata > Phrynosomatidae > Urosaurus > Urosaurus nigricauda. The sequence goes on along the minus strand of JAOEGL010000005.1, from coordinate 135,903,495 downwards.
TAGCAGCAAACAGCTGCTTTATCAGCTGTAATGAAGAAGGTGATATAGTAGCCAAAAGTAAAACTGCAGGAAATGAGGAAATGATTAAGGTAACCTGAATGCTCTGTCAATGTTGTTCTTATATTTGTCTGTAACTCTATTTGCAGTAGCACACCTCTACATTAAATTTCATCAATGACTATAACTCGTGGTGGTAATAATATTAATAATAATCTAGCAATACTTTTATCCCATCAGTTCTTGCAAATATTTTCTCTCTACTTCCCATCATCCCTAGCCACTAGTCATGTTGGTTGCAGTTTTTGATAATTGTAGGACAAAACATCAAGTTGAGGAATGCTGGCATAATCAGGTTATCTGTTTAACAGACATGCTTCGTGGTTGTGATTTTTTGTTATGTTTTTGAGGGAATTATGGAGCTTCAGCAATTTTAGCTGAATTTCAGCTGAAAAAGTTGGTGAAGAGTCAAGCTGGATTTTTTGTACTATGTTTCTTTAAGTTGCAGCTTGGACTGGTCAAATTCTAGTCTTGGACAAATGAACTCCTGTTCACAAAGAAGACTTTCTCCTTTCTCAACAAACCTCCATGCCAGGCCATAACTGCATCAGTTTGATTTCATGGACAATTTGGGCTCCATTCCCCAGCAGTTACTATTCTTTTGCCAGACAGACATAGTTGAATTTCACCCTATGTCTAAATAATGGAGCTTCACATGTTGAAAACTAGATGTCCAAGGGAAAAGTGGCAACCTCAGTGCTTTCACATAGTATAAATGACATTTCATCATCATCATCATCATCATCATCTTTGCAAGACTCCTTGCAATCTCCTTGTATATCCTGAATTTAATGGTGGATAGTTTGGTAGTACTGTATAATTTAAAGATGCTATTACTCCAGTTCACATGTGGAAAGTGCACTTGAAGTCTTTGTGATGAGATATTATCAAAGCAGCTCCTTAGATTACTGGTTTGACAGTTGTTTTCTCATCCAGAGTGAATCTAAAGAGTTGGGAAAACTATATTGTACTGTATTATGATGGAAACTTTAAGAAATTTGGTATCTGACTTTTGGGAACCAAGGGCTAATTCAAGTCAGGAATAGATTGGAAATGGATGGCCCACATACAATCCTGTACTAGTTTTCAGCATTTTTTCCCATCCCCCCCCCAAAAAAAAATACTCCAAAGTCCCCATTTTCTCCTGTAACCACTGTTTTATTCCGTTGCAGTCTGCAGAATACGTATGAAAATAACCTAAGTTGACTTTCAGTTGACTGAAATATACTTCTGCCAAAGGTCCAGGTCTCCCCAACCCTTGGAGCATGCTCACTTCAATTGTTCTTGTTATTGCTGTGTGCCTTCAAGTTGTTTCCGACTTATGGTGACCCTAAGGCGAGCCTATTACAAGGTTTTCTTGGCAAGATTTTATTCAGATGAAGTCTAGCCATTGTGCCATGCTGACTCTTAACACTAATCAGATGAAGCAAAGGGGTTTACATAAGGCTTGATCAGCTGTAATGAAGAAGGTTACTATTCCACAGTTGATTCAGTTGGTCTAGTCTAGCTTGGGAGTACCACTTATATTAAGATATAACTTTTCTTTCCTCTCTTTTCTTGCATTAGATCAGAACATGTGCAGAAAGAGAAGCCAAGCAAAAAGATGACATTTTAGAAGAAGACAAAGGAAATGTTAAGCAATGTGAAATAAACTACGTGTGCGTAACATGGACTCTTTGGTGATCAGTAAAAAATAAAACAAAAAAAAAGTTATAGTTTCCCAAATAAAACACCAGTGTTTAGGTCTTGATGTCTGTATGAACTTTTCTTCCTGTAAAGCCAGATAAACTTGCTTTTATAATATACTTGTGCTCATTTTCCATCTTTAAAGAGCAACTTACATTCACAGGACAAGAGATGAGCATTTTCACATACAAGACTGGGTCTTCTTTGCCATTGATGTAGGCCTTAAATGTAACATTATTTTTTCTTAAGATGTTGATCTATACTTTTTAAAACTGAACAATACTGTTCTCCTCTTCCATACTCCATGATGCTTTGATAGATCTTTAAGTTTGTAAAATATAGATCTTTAAGTCTAGTGACAAGGGGCAAGGCCCTACAATACCTTGTTCCAGTGCTTCTGTACAGCCAGTCATGCCTGCCTCTGGGATACTATAACCTGTAAGAGGCTCAAAGAAACCAATACTATTCCCTACTTCACCCCTGTCCCACATTTTACATATTTTTCTCCAATCAACACATTTTTCTGTAGTTTCCAGAGGTAGCATGCTTATTTGTTGTCAGTTGTGTGAGGTGTCCCCTTCTGTTTTGTTTTTTTAAATGATTTGTACTCTTGCTTTATCCAAGTATGTCAGTTCCACCTCTTGATTTTCAATAGTCCATTCCCCCCGTTTTGGCTCCAATCCCAATGGTATTCAGCCACCTGATTTTGCTGTTAGAAGGAATGATTAGAACATTTCATCTATACAGAAAATGTTTATAATTTGTATTTTCTTTTCCAGGAAGAAGTTTCAGAGTTTTCAAGACCGTAAACTCAAAGTAAGCCAAGAGGACAGTAAAGCCCTGAAAAAAGCTAGGAAAGAAGGCACTTTTCATGAAGCCTTGTTGGACAGGTACTCTTTCCCTTCAGATAGAATTGTCAGTTAATGGCCCTTAGTAGTAATAACTAGAGGTTTTATTTAATAATTGAATGTGTTGTTCTCTTTTCCTCTGCTTCTCACAGCTTCACACAAAACAGCACAAATTTGCTGGGAATTTCATCTGTTCAAATTAGTGCACTTCACTGCATATGAGGATATTGGATAATGGTTTTGTGTTGTGATATTCTGAGGGGAGGGGGAAAGGCATAGATATTCCCTGCCTGTGTGTAACCACACAGAGCAATCAATGTAGGACCCAGTAAAGCCTTTATTCCTTCCTCAGTTCTACCTTAAATGAAATATATGTAATTTTTCCAACAGAGGTTTGGGTTGGACAGGGAAATGTGATGCATATGAATCACCAGTAGGTTCTGGAATGGGTGCTATTGGATTCCCATTTCTGTGGGAATTCTTTCACTTTCACAGTCATATGGAAACAGGTCATGCTCAAAATTTGCCCATTTTTAACCAAATAGCCCTATTAACCATACATAGCTTTAATTCAGTTCTAGTAGAGGAACTGTCTTATTAAAACATCAATGATTACCCTTTGACTATACAGTGTGCCCACGTCATATGCGGGTGTGACATAAGCAGCTTTCAGCATACGCTGAAAGCTGCACCAGCTTCTGCATCTTTTCTCTGGATTTAGTCAAATTGAGAGACTTCAGTCATATCTAAATACAGTGATAGACCTACCACTATATTGTGAAAAGGAACCATATACAGTATGGACATTTGCTCAACCAGTTCAGGTGTTTGCTACAGTGTTGTAGCTCAATATTTGTTGTTGTTGTATGCCTTCAAGTCGTTTCAAACTTATGGCAACCCTAAGGCAAATCTGTCATGGGATATTCTTGGCAAGTTTCTTCAGAAGGGGTTTGCCACTGACATTCTCTGAGGATGAAAAAGATTTAATGCTCAATTCAGACAGTGGGTTTACATGGCCATGTAGGGATTCGAACCCTGGCCTTCAGAGTAATCCTATGCTCAAACCACTGTACCATGCTGTTTCTCAGTAATCCAATATACAGAGGCCTAAATACTCTGAAGGCACCAGATGCCCTCTGATCTTAAAAGCTAAAACAGGTACAGTACTGGAAAAGGGAACCACTAAGGAAAGCTAAGTGCCATAGGCTATATTTAAGACTAAGGCAATGGAAAACAACCTTGGGTATTCTTTGCTTAAGAAAACCTATGGCATTCATAGGTTTGCTATAAGTCAACAGGTGACTTGAAGGCACATACACAAACAACACAATATATGAACCCAGCATAATACAGGCTGGTTCACAAATACATTGTATGGGTATGTCAACAGGTTTAATACATATTTTTTTCTCCCCTTGTCTTCTAGGAGATCCAAACTGAAAGCTGATCGATACTGCAAGTAGTTGAAACCACACATGTCTGTTTTCCTTCTGTTGGTGGATCTTTTGTATGTAAATTATTTTAAAAGCTTTTCTGTTGGAATAAATTTCAACTAAATTTCACTGAAATTTTGTTGTTTCTTTTTGGAATTGTTCATGTCATTCTGCTGGAAGTTTCATGGAATTTTCCCCACAACAAACCAGAAATAGGCTGGCTACAAATATGGGGTCTGCCTGAGTGACTATAAAACGGGAGGAGCCATTGAAATGTTGGAGGATGTGTCATGTACTAACAGCGAAGAGGTTTCAGTACAAAGCCTTAGTGGGATTGACTCCTGTATAAGGAAGAAAGATTTTAAAGGACAAAAGAAGTCCAGTGAAATCAGCTGAGTGTGTCATGTTCTTTGAGGAGTGAAGAGCTAGTTCAAGGGCTAACTGCCTTGTTCTGGGGAAATGTTTGAATGGAGCCAGACTTTCACAGGATTTATACTCCTGATGAAGGAATTTTATTGAAACTTGTGTTGAGAGAAATGAAATAATTTCAGGTGGAAGCCAAGTCAGTGAGGAAACTGGAAGAGAAACAGTTTGTAACAAGTGAAGTGATGTACACACTGTAACAACTAGATTTGAGTACCAACTATAAAAAGAAACTAACTTAAGTTCTGTCTATCAATAAATTTTATATTTCTTCTTGTTTATGAAGGAGTGGCTTGAAGAAAATTATAAATAAAAAACTTCAGACACACACTACCAAAAGATTAAAACATTTAAAGATTAAAACATTTAATAGAAAAGGATACTGGGAGCCCATCTTCTGATTCACATATTAAGTTAGTGGACTAGGGAAGGAATTAGGGCCAGTAAAAAGACCAAGGCTTAAAGAGATAGTTCTGAGGAAAGAAAAGCTTCAGAATATAATATATAGATAAGAAGGGAGACTAACCCTGTGTAAGCCTGGCGGTCACATTGTGTGCTTACTTGTAAACCAGAATGATTATCCACAAATTTGTGGAAAGTATGCAGACAACACATGGTGGGAGAATAGTGTACCAGTAACTCTTGAGTGGCTCACCTTGCTGATATTTATGGATGCTATTGTACATAGACCCATAACACACAATCCTTACTTGTCAAAATTGGTGAGGAGGATGCAACATAGAGTAGTTAAGAGTAATCTTACAACCCCATGCTGCGCTGATTCTACATATTTTACTTCAACATGAGTTTCCCTCTTACAAATTAGAGTAGGTGGTAAATGTTACGTTATTTTGTTTTCTTTTTGAAGTGTAATTGTATGTTTATTCCGCCCAAATGTTTGTTCAGTGTTTTCGAAACTAGATGAGGAGAAAAAGCTGGCTTTGCAGTTGACAAAAGGGCTAGCCTATTACCAGTACTTTGAACTGGAAGTTATGGAGGTAGCTTTGCAAACCATGCAACAGTCATTCACTCTGTGCTGCCAAAACCAGCAGCTTCTGCCTGAACAGGTTTGCCTACATTCAAGTTAGATGGAAAAGCTCCACTTGCAGTACCTCTGTCAAGCATGTTGACACAACAGGCTTGGCACTGAAGCAGTATATGTGTGCGTAGCCTTATTACGGATAAATGTACTTCATTTTTGCCAAGTACCAATCCTTTGGAGTTGTGTTTGAATCTTCTCCCCCTTGATGCTTTTGTTCAAATGGCTGAAAAATAATAAAAGCCTGATATTTCAAAATCTTATTCATTGCTGTGTACATGATCCTGGATGAGCATGCTTCTATTTCAGAGACCTGGCTGGACCCAGCTTTATCCACCTGAGATCTTTGTACTGCAGCAGGTAATGCCTGAGGGGCAGGCAAACAGGCTTGCAGTGGTCTGTTGGGATTTTATCTCATTCATCAGGTGCCCATCCCAAAGTCTGTTGAGTTTGAATGTATGTTTTTGAAAGTGAGTGGCTTGGGCAAAATAGGGATTACTGTCCACCAGTGACATCACTAGAAGATGGAGGGGGGTGCAGACCACACTGGGTGACACCATCAGAGAGGGCGATATCAGGCAGTAATAAGGCACCCCAAAGCGCCCTCCTCCAGAAAGGAAGGGGGGCTGTTCTTGGCATGCTGCCCCCGCTGGGAGGGGGAGTTGAGGATAAGAGCAAATGAAGCCATGGGCCTTTCTCTGCTCCTCCCCCCTGCAGCCTCCCCTTCCTGATCTCTTTGGGTCCTTTCCGTCATTTGTCCTTGCAGGGGCAGGCTGTTTGCTGTAATTTCATCTTTCCTTGTGGGTGGTGATCTTTTGTAATTAAAAAACTATTCTTGATCAGAGAGTGTCCTGTATGTGCTATCTTGGCAGTGACAAGATGCTGGGTTCCCTGGGGTGAAACTTCCCTCTCTTTCCACATTACAGTTCCAAGAGGTCCATGGGGGTGACAGCAGGAGTTGCTGCACTGGGTGACACCAACCTGGTGATGCACTGCCCACCCATCCTGTTACTCAACAGTCTCCCTGCCTGGGCTGGGTGAAGTTGGTCTCAACAGTGGTGTTTAGTCCCCTTGTCTTGTTCTACTGGGGGACTTCAACATCCATGTGGAGACTTTTAGGAGCTGCTTGGGACTTTGTATCTGCCATGACATGGGGCTGTCCCAGGCAGTATTGAGTGCCACCCATAATGCAGGACAAACTTGCAGGAAACATCTGGTTTTCTGTTCTGGACGTGATGAATTTGATCTAGGCATGGAGGAACTTTCTGTAGTTCTATTGTTCTGATGGTGTGCCCTAAGAGGGATCCAGATGGATTCCTGATGGGTCTTGGGGAGTTTCCTGTTGTCTTGGCAGGTGATACTGTCGAAGCCCTGGCTCACCTCCGGAATAGCCAAGGACGCGATTGACACTAAACATTACCTCCCACGAAGTGGTGCTAAGCAATCCCCCTCATACTTTTTCTGCCACTATTGCGTCTTCCAGTGTCACCCAGCAGAGCTGTTACAGGGCCTTTTATAAGAAGAGAGCAAGAAGACAACAAAGGCTACTTGACAACGCACTGTGATGAATTTGCAAGACACACTTTGCAGACATAATCACTCAGATTCGCTCTCAAGACAGGTCCTGTGGATGTAATCATGGCACCTACCTGTCCTGTATTATTGGATACATTTCAATTTGCATAGCCTTTTAAAGCCCTCCATGGACTGACCCCTCCATACTTGTCTGACCTTCTTTCTCCTCACACTCCTTCTTGCACCCTCCGTTCTGGTAGTCAAGGTCTCCTGTCCCAGCCGAGGATTTCCACTGCCCTGTCCCGGATTCATCCCTTCTCGCTTGCTGCCCCTCACTCCTGGAATCCTCTTCCCCCACATGTCCACCTCATCACTTCTCTAAACAGATTCAAAATTAAGTTAAAGACTATATTATTTATGGAAGCATTCCCAGGATTGTGCCATCTGCCTCAGGATGCCTCCTTTTAACTATGTATTAAGAAGTTGTGCCCTCCCTCCAGTCCATCTGCCTTGATCCAGGCCCCAGAGGGAGAGAAGAACCACTGGACCTCATCCCCTTCCCACCACCTTCCCCTTCTCCTTTTTTGTTGTCTCTTTTAGACTGTAAGCCTGAGAGTAGGGATCAGTCTAATTATAAGATTGTATGTACAGCACTGTGTAAATTACAGCGTTATATAAATAAAATTAGTAATAATAATAATAGCCTGAGAATGTCCACAGGATCCTTGGAGAGCTGAGTACGCTGCCGCATCTTTGCCTTTCCTGGCTTTTGAAAGCCAGAGTAGGTGGACAAGGGAAGTGGTGGCCTAATAGAGGCTGCGGTGAGGCCATTGCTTTAAAATAAAGACCCCCACGATTAATTATAATATAATAATAAAACTTTATTTATATACCGCCCTTCCTACGATCAAGGCGGTGCACAACATGTTTAAAACATTATAAAAATGAACAAGAATAATAAAATCAAATAACATCAAATAACATTACAATAGCGATTGTCAGGCCTGGTTGCAATAGGAGAGGGGGAGTCACACAAGGAGAAAGTACTGTTCAAATAAATATGTTTTTAGGCCCTTTTTGAACAGAGTGAGAGAGGTGGCCAGACAGACCTCAGTGGGCAACGAGTTCCAGAGGCTAGGGGCCGAGATGGAGAATGTTCTCTTCATAGTAGTTGATAGTTTAGCCTCTGGAACTCTAAGTAGCTGTTGCCCGGAAGATCTAAGTGTGCGGGGCGGATTATGTGGGGTGAGGCGGTCCTTTAGGTACTCTGGGCCCAAGCCATTTAGGGCTTTATAGGTAATAACCAGCACTTTGTAATGAGCCCGGAAGCGAATAGGCAGCCAATGGAGATCTTTTAATATAGGTGTTATATGGGCAGCCCTGGGGGCACCGGTGACCAACCGTGCTGCCATATTCTGCATTACTTGTAGCTTCCGAGAGTGATACAAAGGCTGCCCCATGTAGAGCGCATTGCAGAAATCCAACCAAGAGGTTACCAGAGCATGTACTACTGTTTCAAGGTCCCTCCGGTCCAGGTAGGGATGCAGCTGGCGTAGCAGCCGAAGCTGAAAACAGGTGCTCCTGACCGTCGCATCCACCTGAGAAGTAAGGTGGAGCGACGAATCAAGGAGCACCCCCAAGCTGCGTACAGTGTCCTTTACGGGAAGCGTGACCCCGTTCAGGACCGGTGGAACCACCTCCATCCCTGAGCCAGGAGAACCTATCACGAGTACTTCCGTTTTCCCTCATCCAGTCCATTACCGATTATCAGCCAGCCCTCTAATATTCCATTTGGTGGCAAGGTGCTGGAGCATGGGGCAGCCGCCTTCCAGCTCCTCCTCCAGGGGTTTCTGGATGAAATGGATTAATCTAGATCCATTCCAATCTGCCTTCAGGCTTGGGTTATGGGGATGGAGACAGCTTTGCTTGTCTTCATGGACGACCTACATCCTTGACTCGTCAGATCTGTCGACGGTGAGGCATGCCTTGTTCACATCCCATTTTGGTTTACTGTAACATACTTTCTATGTGGGTCTGCCTTCGGAAACTGTTTGGAAGCTTCGGCAGGCCCAGAACGTTGCAGCAGAATGCGGACTGGGGCCAGTGATAGGGAGCGTGATGTAACTCCCTTCTTAAAACAGCTTCACTGGAGTCTCCTTCTTTGGAGGTCTTTAAGCAGAGGCTGGATGGCCATCTGTCAGGGATGCTTTGATGGAGAGTTCCTGCATGGCAGAATGGGGTTGGTCTGGATCAGGGCCCTTGTGGCCTCTTCCAACTCTATGATTCTATGACTACCATATGATCAATAAAGCCCCATACAGTTTAGGGGCTTTATAGCTGCCTTGAGCCCCTGTATTGGGAAGAAAGGTGGGATATAGGAAAAGAATAATTAATAATAATAATAATAATAATAATAATTGGAAATATATATATATACACTCTCACACACACAAGTATAATATATAATAGAAACTACTTGAAGGCACAAAACAACAAGTGCATTTACATATCATATATACTTATATAACTGCCTTGAGTCCCTATGATGGGAGGAAGGTGGGATATTAATAATAATAATAATAATAATAATGTAATGGAAACTACTGGAAGGCACACAACAACAGCAACAACAATTGCTGGGAAAACCTTCAGCAACCAAAGGATCCTCTTCTCGCCTTTTAGCCACCCACCCCCCCCGACTCTGCCCAGAAGGGTCTCCGCCCCTATGGGCTCCTCGACGGAGATGCCTCCGCTCACCGGGACAAGGTGGAGAGTCCTACCCAGCGCCTGGAACTCTGGCCGGGAAAGCTTCTCAGGCTCGCCCCCTTTCCGACTTCCGAGGACCCAGAAGCGGAGGTTGCAAACTGCGCTGCTGCCTGGAAAGGGCTCCAGATTGAAGGTGGTGGTGAGGGAAGCATCCACACTGGAGAAATAACCCCGTTTGGCCCCGCTTTTACTCTCTGTTTGGTTGAAGGCTAAGGAATTCTGGGAGCTACAATGAACACATGGAGAGGACACCAAGTACACACTGTGCATGTAAACATCTTTACAGTTAGGACTGAATGAGAAAGTATTTTCCCTTCCAAATCCCTTGGTCAGGCTGCCAGCTGACATATCAGTATATATCTGAAACTGGTTTTCATAATTTTTTTGCCTTTTAGTATGCCTTTTCACTTTATACTTGTAATTTACCATTTAAAAGAGTATTCTCTGGATGCTGCACAGGAACAATCCACAATCACTTGGGTTATATCTCCAGGTCCCAGCTTTCAAAGAAGCAATCACCCGGTGCCGAAGTGTGATCAGTGCTATAGTTGATGACAATGTAGAAATGACTCCACTGCCACTCCGACTGACCTCAGGCCATAGTATCTTTTCAGTAGCATTTTACAGTCTGAAACAAGTGAGGATGAAGTTGTGTTGTAATTTGTCTGTGCTTCTATGTCTTCCTGATTGAGTTGCACAACAAGGGACTTCTATTCCCCCCCCCTCCCAATTTTCAGAAGCTTATTCTTTTTCCACTGGTCTACTATGTACGGAACACATCATTGCAATTGTCAGGCTCTTGCAAGAGATAGGCTAGCACCCCACATTGCTATAGGACATGCTTAAAATTCTTTCCTGATACATGCTACATATATTAACATTAAGAATGAAAAATGAAATAGAAACCTGTTAACTATCAATGTGATAATCTTTCATTTTCGGGGGGGGGGGGAGAGCAAAGCTCATAAGAAAGTTAATTTACAGAGGAGTCTCCAAAATATTTGAGAAACACTACTCTGTGGAACACATACTATCAGGTCTCATTCTTCTGCTCCCTCTGGTGGTTTATACGATACATGCATTATGTTTTCCATACAGCCACGGATTGTAGACATTAAATTTAAAGAGTTTATCAGATAGGAGGAATTTCTCTTTATTTCAAATGGAGCCAGTTGGAGCCAATTCAAATTCACGTGAATTCGCTAGTTTAGCGAATTTACGTGAATTCCAATTGCATTCAGAATGCATTCAGAATGACTTCCCATTACTCGAAAATGACTGCCCATTGCCTGAAATTGCATGAGATGCTTTAATACGCAATAACGTAAAACCCATGATTGCGTTCGGAATGACTTCCCTTTTGCCTGAAACTGCGTGAGATACTTTAATATGCAATAACGCGGAACCCCATAATTGCGTTTGGATTGCCATTAGATTATACTTCCAATTTCCGTCATCTGATAAACTCCTTAAGGTGCAAGATTCAGCTTTCTGTTTTTTCCCCCTTTATTAAAAACAGGAACATTTTCAGTTCTCACAACTGGGATGGAAGTTTTAAAAGTGTTCATGCAATGCCTAGAAAAGTCTCACAGTATAATCCTATGTGTGAGTTGGGTGAATTTATTTCTGGGGAATGGAGTATAATGGCACCCTCATATGCTTAACATCAGCATGAAATAGTTTGGAGAGGTAACGCATGTGCATGCAGGGGGATTAAGTACCAGTTGAATTGTATCTTGTAATGATTCGCTCTTAAACCAATACAAACAGAATTGGGTAGTACATTTACAATCAAGACAAAACAAAACCCTGTTTTACAGTCCCATTAACTGATATATCTCTTAGCTCTTTTTAATATATCCATTCATAATACATTGTTCACATTTTAACAATTAGTTTTTTGTTCCCTTAATATTTCTAAAGATTATATCTTCTGAGACGTCACATCCTTTAATTACTAGTATAACTGGACACTGTGTGGTTATTAGCCTGCTCACCTCCAGTTACAGACTTCTTCACCACATAATCTGTGTTTGAGAGTTCTGGCGTGCCTTAGAGACGTTAACCCAGTCTCCAATCCTCATGCTAGAAGTCACTTTCTGGATTCATGTGGATTCTAAGGCTTGGCTGAAGTCTGATGTTGGCTATGGGTAAAGCATTGGCTCACCTGTCCAGATCACCATTCACTGACATCCTAATATGTATAATGGACCAGCCCTTGTGGTAACATTATTTAACATCCAACAGGGTTCCTGTACAACGTCCACATAGGCAAATGTTTTACCCACACACACACACACACACACAAAACACCTTCCCATATTGAAACATTCTTGAAGAAAACATTTAATGTGGAAATACTTTACCTTCACTGCATACTTCCTCGCAGCTCAAAATTCTCGCCTATTGGCATGAAGTAAGGCTCAGCAAGGGCATCCCATTTTCCATCCACATCATCCCCGTAGTCTTACAGATCATCATCGTCTTCAACCTCTTCCTGAAGAAGCAACACAAAGGATAGGAAACTGGGTTAAATAAGGGTGATCATTCTGGCTCCCCACCTAGCCTGTAATGTGGCACATTTCTTGTTCATTATGGCAGATGCAGAGTAGTTTCTCCTAATAATAGTTTTATCCCATCCTCTTAGGAAAGGTATACAGACATGTAAACCCATATATAGAGTAGAGATGGGCCATCTTCTGCCATTGCCCCCCCTTCCCTACTTTTTGGCACAACAGTCAAAGATACCTTCTAGGCCCTAATGTCTAGGGAGGTGACTGAGCATTTCACCCCTATCCACCTCATTGCCAGTTTCAGGTGGAGGCCTTTTTCAAAACCAGAAATAAGTAACTACTGGGCACTTCCAGTTTTGAAAAAATTGCAAACTTCCTTACCAAAACCATCATAGACCTAAAAAAAAAACAGCTGGAGAAGGGAACAGGGTGAAATAGCCAATGCTCTTGGAGGGGTCACTTGGCTATTTTGGCAAAACGTGTGTCAGACAGAAGCCCTGTTCCTCTCAAAGTTGCCTATCCTTGCTATAGAGAGAATGACTGTATGTGGCAAAGGTGACTGCAGTATTGTTCACTGTGGCATACGTTCGAATAAAGTCTTGTTGGCAGCACGCACTTTCTCCTTCACAATATGAAACAGAGATAAATCAGAAAGCTGTGATGATAGCAGGATTGGGTTCAAGTTCCTCACTGCATCTCATCTTCAAAATATTATGTGCAGTAATTTTGGATATGTCACATTCCTTGGGGGAAATGTATCAGGAGGTGGTGACATTCTAGTTCTCAGCAGGTTTTTAAAAATCCAAACAATGTTTCTGTTGTCCCAAAGTATTTTCTGGCAATCCTTGGCATAGCCTTCAGCATTTTCTTCCCACACTCAAGTGGGTTTCTTTTTAATTCCACGACAGATCAGAATAATATGTACCCTTCTTCTTTATGTTTTGATTTTTTTTTATTTATAGGTTTATCAGTGAAATAAGAATGTGTGTGTGTGTATGTGTGCACTATAGCTCTGTGGCTTTAAAAAATCAGATAGAGGAAAACAATTTGACTACCTCAGCAAACCAGGATTAAATAACCTTTGGAAGATTCCTAGTGCAGATTCAAGCAATTGCTACGAACATCTCCCTAAAAGAATTAAACATATGGACAGGGAGACAGCAACAGCTGGCAAACCCAAGGACCTAAGGCAGGAAAAATCACACTTCTTGAGACCATAAACAGTCCAGACTTGATCAGAAACCCACCTCCCTCAAAACACCACAGGGATGTGTGCCCATTTCCAAAAGAAGTTTAACTAAGATATTATAGCCTGCAGATAGCCCTCGCTACCACCATCTGAACTAAGATCAGATACAGAAAATGCAGACCTATGATTAACATCTTCAATTTTTTTTCTCCTGTTTGTCTGATGAAGAAGCCAGTGTGACATCAAAAGCTTGCAACATGTAATTGTGCATTTTGGTTGGCCCATAAAGGTATCATTCTTTGGATTTGTTATTGGATTTGCTATATGGCCAACATGGCTATCCCTAGATGTTTTTAAGCTACTATAGGTTAGACTCCAAAACTAATCTCTGGGGCAAAGGGAACTACTCCTTTACCCAAAGGATAAAGGGGATTCTGAGGGCTGTATTCCAAAGATAACTTCCAAGCAGGATAATAAATAATCAGTTGTAAGAAACTGATGTCAGGGTCTTTTGGAATTATTTTATTTAGACAATCTGTCATCTCATTTGTGGAGGTGGTGCATTATAATAAAAATGCATTTTTGTAGTCATAGCAACAAGCATATATTAGGTGTGGTAGCACCTGGCTGAGCAAAAACTGAGCCCTAGATTTTGGGGCTCCAAGTTCAACATTGAAGCCTTCTGCCTCCTTTTCTTTACAAGTTAGTCAAAATGTGTACTACTGTAGTTATGCAAGGACGTCTGCTGCTCTGTACCACACTTTTAATTATAAATTCTATTATATCTTAAGATTCTTCTGTTGATTTGCTGTTTGTTTCAAGACTGTTCTGAAATTCTCCTAACCTTTCTGTTTCAATGCCTGCTTTTGTGTTTTATTTGTATAAATACAAATAAAACACATCCACATCATTGGTATTCTGTACTTTCGAATATCAATTATTGTTACCTGTAAAACAAGTTATCTAGATGTCATATCATGAAAACAAATACTACAGTGAAATACAAATAAAGTTCTATAAACACAATGCAAAAACAAAACAGTAAACTGTATTTTCTTAAAAGAACTTTGGGAAATCATAAAATATCCAAAGAAAGAAATCATTAGAGAAGGCAGCCAAGGTATTAGGCTTTAATCCTACGTATGATCATCTAGGTGTAAATCTCACAAGATAATAGTGGAACTTAATTCTGAGTAAGTGATGGCACTGTTAGTCAGGAAATTAGCATACCCTGATAATATCAGCTTCACAATTTTTGCTGGGGCATGAAGAACAAGATTTAAAAACAAAGGAACAAGAAAAGAAAACCAGATTGTAGTATTGATTTCTCTAGTTATTCCAGTTATGCCTGTTTGCTGAAGGCACGCTGTTTCTCATGCTATCTAAATAGCAACATTGCTGGCCTAAAACAATTGTGAAAAAAGATCACTTATGCAATTTGGGGGTTATGAAATATGCAAGATGAATCATCTCTGCTGATTAAGACATCCTAAGGGAATTTCAGTTACATTTATTGGCAACAAGTGTCTCTGTGCATCCTACGTTAAAGACGAATCTTGTTTGAAGAGCTGACATACAGCTGTCCTTCTCTGAAAGTGTCTTCTACTTGAAAGCTCATCCAGACCCAAGCTCTGATCAAGAACAATAACAAGGGGGAGCAGGGGCCTTAAAGTTGTTCATCAGTTGAGCAGAGATGCAGGTCACACTTAAGGTGTGAGGTGTGGGGTTTTTTTTTCCTATTTAAATTACAGTGATTTCTAAATTTACAAAGGCACTTACATTTCAACATAGGCAAATATTATTCAGATCTGCATCCTCTTTTAGGTGATGCACTTAGGTTGACAGGTCAGCATTACCCCTGAAATCTCAGAGCTAAAACCAGAGACCTCGTGATGATTCGTTGTGAGCTCATGAGGATGGGCCCTGATGACATTAAAACAGGCAGCCCCTAGTGATGTCTTGAAGCATGGTACATTCACAGTTGCAAAGAGTATGCCATTAAAATAAAAATGCCAAGTCTGACAAATAAGAAAAGTGTACATACACACAAACTTACTTTTCAAAGCAGTGCTCTCACCCTGAAATTCCTCCAACTCATCCTGAGGACTGGAGGACATGAGCCAGACTCTGAAATTCAGAACTGCGCCATGTAATCTAGAAATTCATCCACAATCCAGCACTGCTCACTTTCTAATCGTGCTGCAGGGCAAGAATGGGAAACTGCTGGAGATAGAAAGCTGCATCTCAGCGCACACACGCGCACACACACCCCTGACTTTGGAGGGCTGCATTCTTTCCATTTTCCTAGTTTTTGTAATATTTGTTTGGGGGTGATTTTTGCCACATTATCCATTTTTAAAACAGGGGGTAAACTGTATAATCAACCCTTCTGGGACCCACGGTGTATTCTCTCTCTCTCTCTCTCTCTCTCTCTATATATATATATATATATATATATATAAATTGGGGAGGGGCTGGAGACACAAGAAACAACAACTATGTTTTTGAGGGGTATTTCTGCTCTGTTCTTCATAGCTATCAATTTTTATTTGGTTTCACTCAGTGGATTGCTTGGCTGATACAGAACGACACACCCATCACCCACACCCTTCTTTTGCAAGCTCAAAAAGCTTATTCATATAATAATGTATCTTGCCCTCACCACTCGATTATGCCAAGTATCCTTTGACACACTTGAACTGAAGCATTTTGGATGTAGCATTGATCTGCAGGACCCTGGAACTGGCCAATTTCTCTTTGAGAATGTAGTTCATGACACTGTTTAAACACTTGTGCTTTATATCACCTAGGCTGAAACTAACATGTATTGTCAAATTATGGAAGGTGGCGCTAGCATTATACATGTCCATCTTTCTCTAGTTGTTCTGTCTCTTAGCTGGCACACATTCTACTTACACAAATAGTCCCTGCTTGGAATAATTTCATTTCCACCCTTGCTGAAACAATCCTGCGGGCACATTCCTAAGGATAGGCACTAAACCTTGTGACTTGGCACTTAGTCTTGGTTCTTCAAGTTCCTGCAATCAGGAGGAGTGGTATTTGTACATTCCACCTATGAAAAGTTCTCAGCCTAACCACGAAGGGAATGACCTAGAGCCATAGAACTTGCATGCTATTCTACATGTTCACCTTGAATTTGGAGGCACTTGGCACATCGTTTCTCAAGTTCCTTTAACCCTTTCAAGGAAAAAAAATCTGATGCCTGGTTACCAAAATAATGCTCTGCTGCTACTGTCACCTCTGAATCATTTCAAAATGTCCTTTTTAAGGTTTGACCTTCAAAAAGAGAACATCTTTCTGAAGCTTCCCTTGTCATTTTTTATTAAATGCCTTCTTTAACTGGCACATCAAGTTAGAGTAGCATTTTACATTAACTTTTTGGCTCTTCTCAGGATCATCATCAGAATATCTTATCTCAAAAACTGTGACCATGACCTTTCCTGCTGACCTCTGATTCTTGAATTTCTTCAGCCATGAGAACCCAAGTGCTGCCACTGCAAGGAGTGTTGTTTGGTCTCCAGAACATAGTGATTTAACTATGTTTCATCAACAGAGGTGAGTTGTTCCAAAAATTATCACTCATAATGCTGCAAAGTTAACTTGCATTCCCAGGATATTTCTAGTGTCTCAGCAATTGCTTTAGCTGAGATTTGCCAATCTGTCCAAATCAAGTCATGAACACACTCAATTTCAGGAGCTGACTCTGATGAAGGCCTCCCAGACTTTACTGCATCTTCAGTATCAAAATCTCTGTGCTAAAAGTTAGAAGGCCACTTTATGGTTGAATATGATGGGCACTTGTCACTCAATGTTTGCATCATAAAATCATGGATTTAATTTGAAGTTGTCTTCATCAGGAATGGGGAACGTCATGATGGCCTGGAGTTCAGCACTTAAAACTTCCACACTTTTTACTGGCCTGGGAAAAATCAGTGGGAAAATACAGTCTAAGCATGGATAAATGTGCCTTGTTTTTCCCCCTCTCCCTTTTAAAAGTAATTGTAGCTCCCCAGTTTGACCATAAACATTTCAGAAACTTTCTTACATCGACAGTATTTTAATGTGTGTCAGTGATGCCATAAATATCAGGGTTCTCCATTTACATTTGTTGCCCACACAGTAAGACAACTCTAATTATAGAATTCAGTGTTTCTTGAAGCTCAGTTAAACATATACTGGTGACTATTCTTAACAATAGTTTTCATCTTCTTGCTGTCAGAACTCAAATCTTATCATAAGCAGTTGGGAAGCCACAACGAGTCTTCTCATATAGAACATTATGCATCACTTATTTACCTTTCCTTTAAAGCAAACACACCCTAGTTGTCTACCCATTTTACAGATTATCTTGAAATGAAAGGAACAAGACTGAAGATTACTAGAACTGAAACTGAGCACTATGTACGAAGCTGCTACACGCTTTTGATTCTGTTGCATACACACTCATGGTGAAACTCTCAAGAACTGCCCAAATTAGACAGTGTGGCAATTCCCCATTTTTGAACAGAATATTCTGAGTGAAGGATCTGATTGGATAGCCATTTGCACAATCAGAAAATGAGCAGAGCTGTTGCACATCTCACTAATGAAAGAACAGTACTACGAGTTCTCCTATGTAAGCATTCTGTTGGCAAACTATAAATATATTGTAGGTACAAAACATTGTGAAATTACTACAATACCACAGTGTATTTGTTTGTGGGAAAGAGACAGTCTGGAACAGTTTTGGGGTTTTTTGCATGCTGAGATGGACAGGGAAAGAAAAGTTTATGTATTAATTGTTTTATTTATATCGTGGATTTCTCCCAGTAAGAGACGTAAGGCAGGTCACTGCACATATTAAAACAGAATGTAGCTAAAATTAATCCTAATACTAAACGCACAATAGTAAAAACAAATTAAATAAAAATGTAAAAAATCAGTGAATTTCAAACAGTTTAAAAACATTTAAAACTATACTTTCCAACTATCCTCAATTTGGCTGGGACAGCCCCAATTAATCCTCTGTTGTCCAACATTTGCAGCTGCTTTTAAAATGTCCCAGTTTCTCTCTCTTCCTCTCCCTTTGCCCCTTCAGCCTTAGCCTGCTTATGTTGCTGCAGAGCCAGGTTCAAAATGCAAAAATATTTAAAATCAAATAATTCAGCAGGAGAGAGAAGAGATGGGGGGACTCTTGCCCTTCCCAGTAGACTCAAACTGCCATAGCATCACCTACCCAACATGTACTTCATCAGTAATAGCTTTCGTCATCTTGTTCTCACTCCGATGTTGCTTGGCCACGCATATGCTGAGAGATATCTTGGAGATGAGACCCAAGTTAAAATATGAAAACAAGAAATTCACTTCATAAATATAGCATGGTGGTATTTTTTACATTATATTTTTTATTTTTATTTTTATTATTTTTTTAAATTTTATTTATTATAAAAAGACAGTTACAAATAACAATATATTGAAATACATAATAACAATAACTTCTTCATCCATACAAAATCAAATCCCCATCCTCCAGTCATGCTACTCTCAGACACACAATTCCAGTACTTCCTAGAATCTACGACATACTTTCTTATCTTCTATGTACATATTTGCTAATTTTAAGTAATACCCTTAGCTTTCTTCATAGCAACCTTATTTACATCTTATATTTCATTAATTCTGAAACTAATTCATATTGTGAATTTTTAAGACTCACCGTATCATCTCAGACAAATCTTTAGTTTAACCA
The DNA here is from genome assembly GCA_034509955.1 of Urosaurus nigricauda. NCBI lineage: Eukaryota > Metazoa > Chordata > Lepidosauria > Squamata > Phrynosomatidae > Urosaurus > Urosaurus nigricauda. The sequence continues at coordinate 135,884,277 of JAOEGL010000005.1, read as the reverse complement.
TAAGTAATATAAATTCACATAATAGATTTTTTTTTCATCATCGTACCATTGTTTTCCTTGTATATCCTACAAACAGAAAATGAATTTTAAAAAAAGAAAAGAGAAAAAATAAAAACAAAAGAGTTATTAGTATTCATATTTGAAATATTTTGGAAACTATTTGTTTTCTTTTAACATAATATGTTTTCTAACTCATATTATATTAGTTCAATATATAACTAATTTGCTTTTCTTTTTTCAGAAACATAATTAATGGATCCCAAATCTTTTTACAGGTTTCCCAAGAAAAACCTTTTCTTAGACAGGTAAGTTTATCCATTTCTGATAAGTCTAGTAATTTTAATAACCATTTTTTATAATCAATACTATTTTTGTTTTCCCAACTTGCTGCATAAATCAAGCATGCTGCTGTTGTCAGATAAAATATTAATTTCCCATGATTTTTTTCTAGTTCCTCACTCGATATCATACTCAACAGATAAAATTCAGGTTGCATAGGAAAATTGATATTTAGCATTTGTTGCACCTTCTGATGAATCTGTTTCCAAAATTTATTTGCATATTGACAGTTCCACCAAATATGGAAGAAAGAACAGGGGTCTTATTACATTTCCAACAATTTGGATTAATATTGGGATAAATCTTTGCTAGTTTCAATGGCGTTAAATACCAATGAAATTGCATCTTAAAATAGTTTTCCCTAATAGCATAACAAGCAGTGTACTTTAGTCTATTTTTCCAGTTTTTTTCCCATTGATTTAAAGAAATGTTATGTTGGATATCTTGTGCCCACTTGATCATGTCTTTTTTGATATATTCCTCTTCCATCTCTAGTGATAACAACATATTATATAACCTGGCTATTTTTCAAGGTTTATTTGAAAACAGTATGTTATCAATTTCTGAGCCTGTTAAGTCAAAGCCATTCGTGTTTTTATCCTTTATGAATATCTCCTTTAATTGTCTAAAGGTAAACCAGCTAATCGCATATCCTTCTTCAAGAAGTTCTTCCTGTGTTTTAAACCTTAAATTTTTATTTACATTGTCAATTTTCAACAGCTGCTTGTAATTAATCCATTTACCTGCTATAAATTCTTGGTTTTTATGAAATGCTTCATTTATAGAAACCCAAAGAGGTATTCTATTGAAGAAAGTTTTTTGATATTTTTGCCATACTTTAATCAAGGTCTTACGAATACAGTGGTTTTGAAATTCCTTATTAACTCTTAGTTTTTCATAAAACAGATACGCATGCCAGCCGTAAACATTATTATAACCTTCAAGATTCAATAGGCTTTTGTTTTCTAATTTACACCATTCACTAATCCAATCAAAGCAGTAAGCGTAAAAGTAAATTTTAAAGTTAGGAACTGCTAATCCGCCTTATCAGTAGCAGCCTGCATATCTTTCATTCTTATCCTTGCTTTTTTCCCACCCCAAATAAATTTGCAAATATCACTTTGCCATAATTTGAAGGGTTTCTCATTAAATAAAATTGGAATGTTCTGGAAAAGAAATATCATCCTAGGTAGTATGTTCATTTTTAGAGTAGAAATTCTACCTAACCAAGAAAGACCAATCTTGTTCCATTTTTCCATATCTCTTTTAATAGATTTCCAAGTTTTTTCATAATTATTTTTAAAAAGGTCAATATGATTTGCAGTAATCTCAATACCCAAATAACGAATCTTTTTCTTAGTTTGAAATGCTGTTCTTGATTTTAGTTCAATTTCTTCTTTTTTTGTCAAATTTACTAATAACATAGAGGTTTTGTCTATATTTATTTTTAATCCTGACATCTGGCCAAATTCATTAAGAGTACCAATGAGTTGTTGGATGTCCTCTACCGGGTTTGATAGTGAGACCACCAGGTCGTCCGCATATGCTCTAAGCTTATTGTGATCTTCCTTTACTTTTACTCCTGTAATTTTCCTATCTTCCCTTATTGTGTTATTTAGAATCTCTAATGTTAAAATAAACAGCAGAGGAGATAAAGGGCATCCCTGTCTAGTGCCTTTCAAAATATTAATATCTTGTGATTTTCCCCCATTAATTATTAATTTCGTTGTTTGTGGTTGATATATCTTACTTATCCAATTTTGAAATTTGTCCCCCATATTCATTTTTTTAATAACTGTCTTCATAAATGACCAATTGACACAAATGCCTTTTGAAAATCTATGAAAATTAAAGCTAATTTCTTATCAATTCTGTTACCATGAAACTCTAATAAGTCTAATATATGTCTTATGTTTTCTCTTAGTTTCCTATTTGGTAAAAAACCACATTGATCCGCATTAATTAAACTTGGAAGAATAGCTTTTAGTCTTACAGCTAAAATACGTGTAAAAAGTTTATAATCAGCATTTAACAACGCAATAGGTCTATAATTGGAGACATCAGAAAGATCTTTTTCTTGTTTTGGGATCAAGACAGTATTTGAGGTCAGCCATGATTTTGGGATATTACTCTGCCAAACATTGTTTAGCACTTTTAGGAAATGGTTTTCCAATTATTCTTTAAAAACTTTATAATACTCTGATGGAAAACCATCAGGGCCTGTTGCTTTTCCATTTTTACTTGAGTTTATTGCTTCTTCCAATTCCTGTGCACTAATAACTCTATTTAATATTTGCTTTTGTTCTTCTGATAGTGTCTTAATTAATTTATTATTTAGATATTTTTCTATATTTTCTATTTTTCTATATACATTATATTTTTTAATAATTTTGTGCATGAAAGAAAGTTTGTGTACACTGAATCATCAGAAAGCAAAGGTGTCACTATCTCAGCCAACCATGTGGACAATTTTGTATTTTGGAATATTTCAGATTTCAGAATTCTGGATAAGGGAGACTCAACCTGTAATGGCCAAAAGCCTGCTGGTAGAATGAAAGCATAGGAGTGGGAACTCAGAAAATATGGTTCTGCTGGTTTCCTTTGTGCCGGTAGCATAGCTGAAGTTCATTTGGTGTAGCAAGGATTTTAGCAAATCTTGCAGTGACTCTTGACCTTGCACCCTGAAACCTCAGAGGAACATATAACTTCCAGCTTTCATGAGTTTTGATGATAATGGCCTGTATTTTATCAGTTAGTTCCAACTACAACAGACCCAAGAGAGCGAAATTGGTGTAGTGGTTTCAGCACTGGAATACAGTTACAAAGATCAGGGTTCAAATCCCTGTTTGATCATGGAAACGCACTGGGTGATCTTGGGCAAGTCATACTGTCTCAGCTTCAGAGGAAGACAAAGGGCAAAGCCTCTGAACAAAGCTTGCAACAACAACAACAACAACAAAAACCCACCTTAGAGTAGCCATAAGTTACAAATGACTTGAAGGTACACAACAACTACAATAACCAGCCCTGTTTTCAAGGCTCGTCAAAGAAATCACACACATACACACACGCACACATTTGCATTACCAGCTAACATTTTTTCAAGCAAGCCTGAATGTGAATGCTGAGATGTGGATAGCATGTGGATGCTGTTCAAGCAGCCATCCTCTAAACCCAGCTGGTTATATGTCCTACTAAATTCAATTTAATTTGAAATTCTGAGTGGACATGCATAGGATTGTACCAAGATTTTTTTCAGCCTCTGCACATCTAACATCCATGTCATAGGGTTCCTTGACAGTACCACATAAGCCTGCTTCTTCCTCTGTTAAGAAGCTGATTACTTCCCACTCATGGTGATCTCCACCCAATCCTTGCTCTAGGCTCTCTCCATTTTCCACTTCTGTCTCACGTATGCAAACACCATCATTAGAAATTATCTGTTGAAATATCCCTCTCCTACCCCAAGAGCTTATTTGACTATTAACCTGTTTTGTTTGGTCGATGTTTAGCAAATGCAGGTACACATACTTGGGCCTCCTTTTAAACATGACCATCTCAGGTGTGATATGAATGGCAGAAATGATGATGATGATGATTTTTATTTATAATTCCCACCTCCTTACAGATCGAGGCGGGATCACGACAATAAAAACAATACACAAATTACAATCAATAAAATACATCGCTATTATATAAATAAATTAAATTAGCTTAACATTCATCTGCATTCATACAATCAGGTCAGGGGTGAAATGTTGTCTTAAGATCTTTATAAGAGGTCAGATGGATAGGCCCGCCGGAAGAGATCCATCTTAAGTGCCTTCTTAAAGGCATCTAGGGTGATAATAAGACAGATCTTTTCCAGTAGACTGTTCCAAAGTCTGGGGTCCGCAGCAGTAAATGTTCTATTAGGGGCTGATATTACCCTGGTTTTGGGGTGCTAAGTTCTTTCCTGAAGTTCTGAGGTTAACTGCAATGGTTCAGTGTTATGCAATGCTGAGATTTTTAATTTGCTGTGGCGCTAGAGTTCTCTGACACTGAAGGTTAAATATCTCACAAAACTACGAATCCCATAATTCAATAGCACTGAACTATGGCAGCTAATATGGTATCAAATTGCATAATTTCTGCTGGGAAGATTAAATTTTAAAGGTTAGGCAAAAATGTATTTCTGTTAAGAAACCACATGGAATAAAGCTCTCCTGAGAGATAGAATCCATGGGTACAAACCAATAGATCACGCTTTCCTTTGCATGGATGTTAAATTTGGGCTTTCCAAGAATAAGGAATCACAACCACCATCAAAGATGTTTAGGGTGGATTACACAAAAGGTTCAAAGTATTGTCTGGATGTTGAAAGCCATTTGAATTCCAGCCACCAAAAATAAGCCCAGACATAATTTTTTTTCCAGCCTCAAGCTCAAACTTGGGAAGGTTTCATAGTGATGGGGTAGGAAGAGATAACATCTCTCTGCATGTCTTTACCATACAAATTTGGCACACAGAGGGGAACAATTACATGGATGCTCTTGGGAAATCAAAGTTATTGCATATGGAGGCAGATTAAGTGTCAACATCTGGAGCACTTAGTCAATGACACTTCCAAATGATGCCCACACACAACTTCATGAACCTTACTTTGCTACTGCCGAAGTTTTAAAAAACATGCATTAGATCAGGGCTGGCCAGAAAGCAAATTCAGATCTGCTGGGAATTTGGAACCTATTAGTAATAGATCTGCCAAATATGAATTGCAATAAAGATGTATTAATGTCACACAGTATTTAGCATTAAAAGAAGCTAAACCTCCTTTGTAAAATGCATCAGCTAAAAGGAGAAAATAAGATAAAATGGGTAAGATAAAAGAAAAGAAAACAAGCCTTGTGAGAAAGGATAATCTATAAATGAACAAATAAATCAATAAAACCTCACAACAATTATTTTATTGTATTTATTTTCTTTTTCACCCAGCAGTTCATGAAAAACTAACACTCAAGGCAGGTAACAAACTTTGTTTAAAAGAAGTTAAAAACAAGTTACATAATAAAACTACAAAAAATCACAACAATTATTATTATTTATTTTATTTATATAGCACTGTAAATTTACAGTGCTGTACATACAATGTTATAGTTAGATGGATCCCTGCCCACAGGCGTACAGTCTAAAAGAGACAACACAAAAGGAAGAGGGGAAGGTGATGGGAAAGGGGGTGAGGTCCAGTGGTTCTTCTCTCCCTCTGGGGCCTGGACCAAGGAAGATGAACTGGAGGGAGGGCTTGGCTTCTTAATACATAGTTAACAGGAGGCATCCTGGGGCAGATGGCACAATCGTGGGAAGGCTTTCCTAAACAATACAGTCTTTAACTTAATTTTGAATCTGGTTAGAGAAGTGATGAGGCGTGCATGTGGGGGAAGAAGGTTCCAGGAGTGAGGGGCAGCAAGCGAGAAGGGACGAATCCGGGACAGGGCAGTGGAAATCCTCGGCTGGGACAGGAAACCTTGACTACCAGAACGGAGGGTACGAGGAGGAGTGTGAGGAGAAAGAAGGTCAGACAAGTAAGGAGGGGTCAGTCCGAGAGGAAGCCCTGTTAGAAGAAGGTTAGAATAATCTAGTCGTGAGACCATTAGGGCATGGACCAGAGTCTTGGCAGTGGAGGCTGAGAGGAATGGATGGATTTTAACAATGTTGTAGAGAGAGAATCTACAGGCCTTGGCGGTGGCCTGAATCTGGGGAATAAACGACAGAGAGGAATCAAAGATGAAGCCAAGACTGTGGGCTTGCTGAACCGGTTGAATAGAAGTGCCATCAACAGAAACAGAAAAGGAGTATTGAAGAGAGGGCTTAGGTGGGAAGACGAGAAGCTCTGTCTTAGACATGTTGAGCTTCAAGCACCGATGCCGAATCCACTGAGAGATGGCGTCCAGACAAGATGAAACTTGCTGTTCAAGCCCCAGCGAAAGGTCAGGGGTGGAAAGATACAGCTGAATGTCATGGGCATACAGATGATAGGAGAAACCAAAAGAACTGATGAGTTTACCAAGGGACAATGTGTATAGAGAGAACAAAGGGGGATCCAAGACAGAGCCCTGAGGAACTCCGACAGATAAGGGAACAGAGACCACCTGTGAAACTGCAAAAGATCTGTCTGACAAGTAAGATTAAACCAGTTGAGAACAGAGTCGGAGAACAATAATCACATCCATTAAAATCTCAACAATAGTCAACAAATATCAAAACAAAAATCCACCAAAGAGTGATACCTTTTTTGGCCAACTGAAATGCACAATATACTTTTTGCAAACTTTTGAAGTACCACTGGCTTCTTCACCAGGCAAGATGTTACAAAGCAAACAGGAGGGGAGGGAATGGAGATGTTAGTTAGATGCCTACATTTTGTTGTTTCTGTCCTTAGTTAAGATGGTATGAGGAAGGTAGATTTTGCAGGCTGGCTCCTCCTCCTTCTGGCCATGTGGGAATTGGGAGTTTAATAAAATCTAGGAAACCTGAAATCTATTTGCATATCAACAGGACTTTAAGTTTTTAAATTATGCAAATAGACTTTAAATTTTCTGGACTTTGTTAAACTCTCAATTCCCACATGGCCAGAAGGAAGAGGAGTCAGCCTGCAAAATCTACCCTCCTCATACCAGCTTAACTAAGGACAGAAATAACAAAATCCATGCATCTCATTAACATCTCCAAATTTTTTTCTCCTGTTTGGTTTGTAACATCTTGACAGATGAAAAAATCAGTGGAGCTTTGAAAGCTTGCAACAAGTATATTGTGCATTTCAGTTGGCCAATAAAGGTATCACTGTTTGGTGGATATTTGTTTCAGTTTGCTAAGTGGCCAACACAGCTACTCCTGCAAAATATCAAAACAATTTTTAAAGGCCATTTTCAATAGATGCATCTTCTTACTTGTCCCAAAAGCAACTAGAGTGAGAAACATCCATAACTCTCAGAGGAAAACATTCCACACCGTCTGGGCAAAACAGGCAAAGGCCTTCATTGCCATCAAAAAATCTTCTCAAGGTGATGATATCCTCAAAAGAGCCTCTCTTGAGCTAGACAGATGCATAGAGAAACAGTCATTTTGATAGCCATGCCATTTAGAACTTTAAAGGTTAAAACTGATGGGTAATTAGATTGTACTGGATAAATCACATAGTCAGCAGCCACACCCAAAGACAAATGCTGGAAACAGAACACTGGAAATGCTGGAACTGGCTGCTTTCCAGTAACTGTAGATGTTTTTGTGATCATCTGTGAACTCATACATATGCCAGCACAGAAACCATCTGAACTTTCCAGAGCTAAAGATTGTTTCACCTGGCATGAATCATACCCTCCTCCATTTGGTATATGGATGCTGGTTGCTGATGAATCCTTTAATTCTGAGACCAACGCAGTGAAAGTAGAAGCAGATTTGAAAGGGAAATGATTACACTCCAATAGGGAACAGGACAGATTGTGTGAGTTCACAGATGACGATTTAGAAAATCAGTTACAGAGAAGGAACCTGTTTTTCTGCTTCATGGTCTCTGTGGCTCGCACACAGGTAGAATACAAGCAATATTCGCTGTGAGGCGATTTCCATTTTTATTGGGGAAAGGCTGAGAGCATTGTCATTCTAACATTTGCACCAAACCTGGCTCCTGTGTCAACCTTGCAATGTCTTGTGAATGTGGATGTCTGTTACCACGTCGCTCCCCTGCAGACATCAAGTAAAGGCAGACCATGCAGAAAGGCAGTTGAGGCATCTGTGGCTCATGCTGAATGACCCCAGACATGGGCAGGAATGGGACAATGTGCTATTTCACATACAATTTAAACAGCTTCTGCAAAGACAGGGGTAATCTCTTCTTAAAAACAGTCTCAGGAAAAATATTTGTTATGTCGACAAAGAAGACTATAGTCCTTCTGACATCTAGGATGTAGAGCTGCCTCTCTCACTCGGAAGTGCACTTTGGAAAAAATGATGATATCTTTGATGAGATGACCGTGGGGTAAAGGTGAGATCCGGCCAGAGAACCACCTAATCTCTATGAAAGATGAGATAAGAAGGATCATGTTTCAGGTAGCACACCTAACTTGAATGCCTAGATCAGACAGCTGCCGCAAGAAAAATAATCTTAAATGTCAGCAGCCGTAGGGCAGAGGTGGCTAGAGATTCAAAAGGCTTCCCTGTTACTTCCAAAATAACCAAAGACCATCCCACAGTGAGCCAGGAGTGGGTGATGGTAATGTAGATTTGTGAATCCCTTCATAAAACCTTGAATAATCAACAGGATGATTAGCAAACATGGCAGCAAGGTAAGCACTCAGTGAGAATACTGGAAGACCTGAGTCCTCAAGACAAGCAAGAAGAATATGCCACCTAGGTTCCCACTAGTGGCAGTGGGATCTACCTATCCTTAGGAATTGTGGAAACCTTTTCCATATTTGGTCATATAACAAGTACAGTACATGGAAGTGGGGCTAGCAGTGCCAGTTACATGCAGAAAGGGCAGATCATCCAAATAGTAAGCCTGAGCCTCTTGAGATCTGGGTGGTGGATCTGGGCCCTATTCTGTGTGAGAAGATCTGGATGTGAATGAAGCGGATGGTGATGGATGCTCTAAGGATAGTTCAGAAGGGTGGCAAACTAAGTGTGGCACAGCAACCACAGAGCGACAAGAATGCTTCTTGCACTATTAGCAATAATTGCTCTTCCTCCAATGTGATCTATGCCATCTTATGCCAGCAATGTCCCACTACACTCTATATTGGACAAACAGGACAAGCAATGGACACAAATCAGACATTAGAAATGGCAATACCTCCCCCCCCCCAAAAAAAAAGTTGCAGAACACATCAGTCCCATTGGAAGATCATCAAAGGAGAGTAAGAGATCTCATCCCTCCCTGTTTGTTCAGATAAAATATCACCACTGCATTATCAGAGACCTGCTGTACCATTCTGCCCAGAAGACCCAGTTCAAATGATCAGTACGTTTATGACATACAGGAACACTAGCATCTTGATGTACAGAGACTGTTCAGCATGTGACCAACAACCGTTTACCTGAAGGTGTCTGAGGTAAGGACCTCAACCAGTGCAGGAAGTATCTGAAGTGACAACTATAGAGGGCCTGAATGATATACCAGTCCATAGGTGAAGTGGTTGAGTTGATCGTGCAAGACAGTCCTGCATGTCCTGTGGGAGAGGAATTTTTGAGAAGGTGGTCTAGGTCTGCATGGAAGACTCCAACAAACCATGGTACACATCTGTAGTCTTGCAAATGGTGTGACAAATATAATGGAGACCACTAGGCCAAGACTTGTCTGTACCCTCCTGGATCCTTGTCTCACTGAAGTTTGGCAGCCACAGAAGGTAATATGTTTACTCAGACCTCTTGTAGGAACTGCACAGGCCATCACTGAATACAATGAAGCCCCTACAAATTTTATCACCCATACGGATTCAATTAACAATTTGGGGGATTTATGAATCCAAGTCCATTCATGAGGCCTAGAGTCCAATGAATGTTGCAATAGAGTTAGAATAGGATGGTGCTATTAGTAGCTAGCTGTCAATATGGAGTAAACCACAGTACTGATGGTGCTCAGGTGAGCTACGATTGTCACCATGTATTTTGTAAAGACCCTCAGTGTCATGCCTAAACTTAATGTGACCACCCAGAATGATATTAGTAGTATTGGTGGTGGCAGTACTGTGTTTCTCCAAAAATAAGACACTGTCTTATATTATTTTTTGCTCCCAAAGATGTGCTAGGTCTTATTTTCAGAGGATGTCTTATTTTTCCATGAAGAAGAATTCACATTTATTGTTGAACAAACAAATTGAACATTTATTATACACAGTACATACATTTATATACAAAAACTTTCCTAGGTCTTACTTTCAGGGGAGGCCTTATATTTAGCAATTCAGCAAAACCTCTACTAGGTCTTATTTTCTGAGGATGTCTTATTTTCGGGGAAACAGGGTAGTAGTAGTATTGATAGCCAATGTGTGGAACATTTTGGTGGTTTTAGTGTTGGACTAGGACTCTGGGAAATCAGGGTTAACCCACTGGCTAGCCTTGGGCAAGTCATGCTCTTTCAGATTCAGAGGAAGACAATGGCAAACGCCCTCTGAACAAATTTTGTCAAGAAAACTGGGGGATATTTTTTGGGAGCCAGCACAATATAGTGGTTTTAGTGTTGGACTAAATCCATGAGACCAGGGTGCAAACCCCTGCTCAGTCACAGAAACCCACTAGGTGACTTTGGGCAAATCACACACTCTCAGTTTCAAAGGAAAGCAATGGCAAACTCGGCTCTGAAGAAATCTTATGAAGAAAACCCTCAATAGTTTCACGTCAGATTCACCACAAGTCATAAAAAACTTAAAGGTGCACAACAACAACCAGAGGTAGTACTGGTTTAGTATGCCTACCACAATTTCTAGGAGACACGGAGGCAATTTTGAACATTTATTTTAAAAAATGAGGAGCCTTAGAAACCTTGGGACTTTACTACACATGGCTTTTAAACTGTGATTACGCCAGGAAAGGTCATATTCATCCTACTGTGAAGTTTCCAACCTGTAGCTGCACAGTCCCTGACTCGTCCCTTTTCATTAACAGGAAAAACCAGTCAATGACCTGGCAAGTGCGTAGGTCCCCTACATGCGAAATTTCGCTCCTGGGGCAGTTTTGCAATTGCAAGTCATGCAGTGTCAGTTCTGTTCCCCCTGTTTCCCCCCTCCCACCATTATTCCTGATTAACTTTATTATTTTTATTATTATTTTTCTCTATTTTTTTACTATCTTTTGGCTTCAATCGCAGTAGCAGAGCTCTGGAAGGTAGAAAGAAAGAAAGTGGGTTTAAAAAAAAAATTAAAGGCATGAGAGATGTGATTAAGTCAGGAACAAAGTGTGATGGGAGTAGCAGCCCCGGTTGTGCTATTGAGAGGAGGTGTAGTGCCTTGAAAGTGTATGTTCCCTTTTTATTTTTTTACTAGGATGACTACTGTGAGAATGGAACACTTATGGAAGAGTTTTTAAATGTAGCAATGGGAGTTCTATGTAGGAAGGTGTATTTTGCAAACCCCAACCCTACAGGGAAGGTGCATCCTAAGAGGATCATGCTCAGAGAAAACTAGAACCAGCAATTGCCTCCTTTTTCTATTCTAGCTTTATGCAAACAAAATTAAATAACTTTTCCAAATGTGAAGTCAAAGGCCTTCATGGCCAGCATCCATAGTGTTTTGTGTGGTTTTTTTCAGGCTATGTGGCCATGCTCTAGAAGAGTTTATTCCTGACGTTTCACCAGCATCTGTGGCTGGCATCTTGAAGACTCCAGCCACAAATGCTGGTGAAGCATCAGGAATAAACTCTTCTAGAACATGGCCACATAGCTTGAAAAAAACACAAAAAACTATGTTAACCAAATGTTTACCCCATGCCCCACTTAAAGAAACTCCAAGAGCAGCTTATACATATCAGAAATGAAACTGCCCATTGTCCAGAGGCTTTATAACTACACAAAAGAAATAGGGGTTGAGAGGGAAGAAAAAAGAGCAGTTCACTTTTAATCTATGCACTGTGTAGCCTATTCAAGCAGTACCTAACATTATTTTTCTGACTAGGGAGTTTATCACATGGGGAAAATTGGGGGTTTAAACAGCTATTATCCCATGAAAATCATGCAATCATGATTAACATTTTCAAACACATCGAAAATTAACATTTTCACACGATGTCACAATTAAAGAGCCATTATCCCAGGAATAAACAGGCAATAAACAGCAACGAATCATTCATGGGATTTCCTCATGAATGATTTGTTGCTGTTTATTGCTTGTTTATTCCCGTGATAATAGCACTTTAATTGTGACATCGCGTGAAAATGTTAATCGCAACTGCCTGATTTTCGCAGGATAATCGCTGTTTAAACCCCCGATTTTCCCCGTGTGGTAAAGTCCTATCTTCAACTCACACTGGCTTAAAATATAGCAGTATTCTCTATATAATGTGTTACTACTAATGTATTCCTAATTTCACTCAGTTTGTTTAGCTTTGTCAGAAAAAAAATAGCTGGGTTATTTTTTAAGTATGATGCAGAAATACATGCCCATTGTAATGTCTGGCTTCTGCCACTATTGTAGGATATGATGATGGAGAATCATGTTTATATCATCTTTTGTTTTTTTTAATACAGCAAGATGACACAGTTGCAAATTCAGCACTGTTTTAGACAGATAAAAGATAACTGTGGAACTGTGGAACTTCTCTTCCTGGTTCTAAACCCTGAGATTAAAAAGAAGCTTCAAAACCTGTCTGAGGAAAAAATGAAAACAAGATGCTGCACCCACTTGAACAAAACAAGATGCTGCACCCACTTGAACAAAAATGTTTTTGCTAGGAAAAGATCCACCCATGCATTAGGACTAGCATGAATGTCAGACTGGATCTGTACAGATACAAACCTTAACACAGACTATTTATTTATCACTGGGGTTTAGGACAGCCCCATTAAATTTCAGATTAAAAGCTAGAGCACTGTTTCTGCCCCACTGGCATCAGAGCCACCAGCTGTCATTGTGCATCTGTCCACATGGGATTTGTTTCTATCTGACCACAGTTGCAGTCTAAAGAGAGAGTATGACAGGGACAATGTTTCCTCTGACAATTCTTCCCAAAATAAATTTCTGCAGCCACTTAGAAGACAGACTAAAACCTCCACATACCTGTGGCATCCACAGATGCATTACAGACAAGATCAACTTGTAGCAACATTAGCCACTGCCCCTCACTCCCAGCATCCCCACAATCAATTAAGAAGTTTAGGAATATATTATAATCCTTTGTAACTCTGTTCTCTGCAGTGCAAACAGCCCCGGGAATTGGTACACATGAGGCATGTCAGAATGTGAGTTTCTTAAAACATTAACTCAAACAACCTGTGCTTGCTTATCGCTGGTTTTCCCTGTTCTTGCTCTTTCCTCACTCTTCTCTCTGGTCAGTCTACTAATTTATAAGTGTCGGCTTGAAAGATGAGGTTGCCAGAAATAGAATAAAATGAGTTTCCACCCACTTACTAGCTTCTACGAGGAATGTCTAAAATGTCAAGTCACTCTACCTGCTAGCGAAACTGGTTGGAGCAGTTTTCACTGACTGGTTTGCAACTGCTTTTTATATGGTATGCAACTTTATTTCTTTACATAATTATTATTAATTCAATATGTGACCAGACTCCACTGAAAAGCACTGTGAGAAAGATGATATAGTGGATCTATAATAGAGTGCTGAATGATTTACAGAGTAGCTATTACTGAAGCAAATCCATATTCTTTAGGAGCAAAAGTACCCACCTTCATGGAAAGTGAAACAACCCTTATGTTACAGTGAGGGAAAAGGAGCAAGCCTTATAAATCTGTCACTCAGACCACTGTTACTGACTTCAAAACTGTGTTGTCTGCAAATGTTGTCAGGTAACTTTGCCACTGAAGTACCACAGGCCTCAAACTCATAGGCATATTTAAATTAATGCAAATATTAAATTTTTAAAAATCCTATAGGTGCATATCCCATGGTTATCTAATGCCAATTTTCACCTAACATTAATGGTCTTGGACCTAGAGCTTAGAAAAAAAGACAAAATATTACTATAAATAACAAAAGTACCAGCGTCACACCAGTTTGAACCTAAAAACCCTTTAGGCTGCCTCTACACTGCAGAATTAAGGCAATTTGACACTGCTTTAACTGCCATAGCTCAATGCTATAGAATTATAGGATTTGTAGTTTTGTAGATATTTAGCTTTCTCTGTCAGAGAGCTATGGTTCCACAACAAACTACAAATCCCATGATTCCACAGGATGGAGCCATGGCAGTTAAAATGGTGTCAAACCGCATTAATTCTGCTGTGTGGCTGTAACCCTAGTCTCCCCCCTCCAAACACCATGGGTCCCTTTCACTTTGACCCTCCCTCCATTTCTTTCTTGCTATTCTTTCCTTCCTTCACATTGGTGTTCATTCAAGTATTCTCCTCCACTTATTCAACAGCAGTTAAGTTTCTCACTCTCATTCTATGGACTGTTTGAAGATTTTGGGGACCTTGCAGAAGAAACCAATCTTAGCACTAACTAGGGACCCTGTGGGCAAATTTCTCAGACCAGCCTCCAGCTTTCTCTCTCACAGTTGATGAAGATCTGGCATCTAGTGGCTGAAGATGCTACTGCAGAAAGATGATTTTAATTAGCTAAAATTAAGGAATCCAATTTAAAAAACAAAACAAAATCATGCAATGACATGTGCCTCAAGGATTTACCTAGTATCCATGCCAGTTTTCAGGTTCTTAGGATTCATCATCTTAGAGTTATGGGGGAGACTGACATCTACACATGGACATACATTCTCTATAATTATTATTACCAATGTTATCGTCATTATATATTGTATATACTCCTGTATAAGTCTAGAAATTTTAGTCCAAAAAATTAACCCAGGAAACCTGAGTCGACTTATCCACAGGTCAATGTAAAGTAGTGTACTTTCATTTTAAAAAATCTCCTAATGAAAGGCACGAATGTAATCTGTCTTGGAAGCACTGGCCTCCCTCTATTCTCTCTCATCCATACAGTGTTTAGGGTGCACACAAACAGTTATGCCTGCTAGAATTTTGCACGTTCTTTGGCATCTCTTTCTTTTGCTTCATCCTTTTGATCCTTTGTTACGTGCCCCTAGATTTTAACCTCAACTTATCCACAGACCATATAAAACTCCATAATTTTGGCCCCCAAACTTGCCCTTGACTTACACATGAGGTCAATCTATAGTATATACAGTAACAGAAAATATATACAAACTCATATTGCCTCCATTAATTCCTCTCTCTCTCTCTCTGTTTTCTACAGATCAGAACAATTTAAAATTCCCTCTTACGTATGTAGTTTAATATTTATTCCTTTACGACATTTATTTATCTTCCAGCTTTAGAAGCTGAGGTACACATCCAAATACTTCTTGTACTTCACAGCATAGCTGGAGGTCAGGCCTTGGGTCCTATAAATCTTGTATTCAAATTCAGTTATGTATACAAGCTAAATAACATGTCCTTGCTTCACTCATAGTCCCGTTGGAACACACAGTGTTCCTCTCGTTCTGATGTGAACATTTCTTTTTGATACCTGAAGGCTTTAATGTGCCTTAAGGAAATACCTGTACTCTGTCTTTGGGAAGAACTGGTGTTAAAACATATGGATTGACCCCTGAATTGGGATCGTGGTGGAAATGGGGGCAGGGGAGCAGGTTGATGGGTGATCAACAATTTCAGGTGGTCACCCAGTTCACCTGATCATTCCTGCCACAGAAGAGTAGCTCCCTTGTTTGTACAGGCATCTGGAAAAGGTGGTGTTGCCTCCCCCCACTTTTCTGGATTCGATGTTTGCATGCACACATTCACAGTATGACATTTCACTCCTCCTTCTCTATGGCTTCTCCTAATAGAAGTGCGGGTAGACAATCAGAACAAAGAGAAAACAAAAGATTAAATTAATTTGTGAATATGTGAATGCTGCAGTCGTGTGACTAGAGATAAACCAATACAACAAACATCTGCACACATAGAAAAACACCCTCTTGCACCAATGTGGCTACCTAATGGAGGTCCTGTGTGGCTTTCCAAACTAATTTCAGTTTGGATTAAAACAGGTATGTATGACAGTGACAGGAATGCTATGCAGTGGATCTAGGATTGTGTAGATACAGGCTTGTGTAGATTCAGCCTTAGTTGTGAACTTGGGCAACACCTGGTAGAGGTGGAAAGTTTACATACGCAGATGGTCACCTAGCTTTGAGAGTGCAAAACTGCAACACATAACCATGACTGACTGAAAATTTAATGTATCAACATAAAATAACCAGCAGTGAAACTGAAATATCTGCTTTTTGCCCAATATGGTATGATTTCATTTTATATATAAATCAGGGACACATGTTCCAATATTTACCAATGTCTTTTCTCTGATTGTCGAAAGCAGACTAAATGAGAATTGTAAAAACGTCCAAATTGCCAGTTTACTTACATCTTTACCAGCAAAAGAAGAAAATATTTTGAAGGAAATACTTTTTGTTAACTCTAAATTTCATCATATTTGTTTTGTTTTTTACCCTCCTGTCAACTTTATTCAACTCTCCTCAATTCTTCTTTGAGGGAAGGTTGATAAATCCCACAACAATGTGAGTTACAGACCCCTTTGCAGGTTAAAAAGCCTTGTATCTCCTTTATGTAGTTTTGCTTCTTTGTGGCTTATATACACTTTTATTGCTCTTCTTTGAGGGAAAAAAAAGCATCATTGGCTTTGATCAAATATAATCAAATAAAAGCTAAAAACACTAATATAAGTTCATGCTTCTTAGTCACGGTCACAATGGAGGACATTTTGAAATTCCTCCTGGACTGAAAGTTGGAAGGTAGGACATGTCCTGGAAAAGGAGGACATCTGGTCACTCTGACCCTGTGTTGCTTCAAGCCTCTTTACAGGTCAGCAGGGAGGAAAGGCAAGATAGGAACGAAGAATATCCCAGGAATTGTAGTTTGTTGTGACACCTGAGCTCTCTGACAGAAAAGGCTAAGTGTCTCACAAAACTACACTTCCCAGAATTCCACAGCAAGAAGCAGAGCAGTTCAAGCGATGCCAAACTGGATTATTTCTGCAGGGCAGATGCACAAGCTCATACATCCTCAGCTGCACCTGCACTGCAGAAATAATTCAGGTTGGCGCTGCTTTAACTGCCATAGCTCAATGGTATGGAATCCTGGGAATTGTAGTTTATTGTGGCACCAAGCGCTCTCTGACAGAGAAAGCGAAAAACCTTACAAAACTACAATTCCCAGAATTCCGTAGCATTGAGCCAGGGCAATTAGTGGCATCAAACTGGATTATTTCTGCAGTGCAGATGCCCAAGTTTATAAATCCTCAGCTGCAGAAATAATCCTGGTTGGCACCGCTTAAACTGCTATGGCTCAATACTATGGAATTCTGTGAACTGTAGTTTACTGTGGCACCAAGGGCTAAATGTCTCACAAAACTACATTTCCCAGAATTTTTTGTTCTTTTTTCCTATTTTATTTGACCCCTGCTGTGTGAAGCGCTGTGCAGACTTTACAGTGTTCTATAAATAAACGTTAATACACTCGTCCCTCCGTATTTGCGGCTTTGACTTCTGCAGCTTTGATTATTCACAGATTTTACTCATATGTTCTCTCTAGGAATACCTAGGTCCTCCAGCACAACTCTATGGTCACCTTTAACCAAAAGTTGCACCGAAGGACCTAGAGATTCCTAGAGAGGACACTCCGCTAGGCATTTGTAGCTCCTCCAGCGCAGTTCTATGGTCAATGTCTTCACTAGATTCCTAGAGAGGCGTCTTCTGGAGTAAAAACATAGGGTTTTTCTTGTTTTTCCACATTCACAGGGGGTCCTGTGCCCCTAACCCCAGTGAATGTGGTGTAGAGTGTAATAATAAAATAATGTTGTAATAATAATAATAATAATAATAATATTGTAATAATAACATTATTAATGTAACAATAATAAAAATGTAATAATAATAATGTAATAAGAAGAATGTTGTAATAATAATAATGTAATTATTATAATAATATAAAGTAATAAGAATGTTGTACTAATAATAATGTAATAATTATTATTATTATAATTTAATAATGATAATAATGTAATAATATTGTAATTATAATTATAATAACGTAACAATAAGAATGTTGTAATGAGGATAATAATGTAATATTTATTATTATAATGCAATAATATTGTAATAATAAGAATGTTGTAATAATATTAATTTAATAATAATAAGAATGTAATAATAAGAATGTTTTAAAAATAATAATACTGTATTGTAAAAACAACAATGTAATAATTATTATTATAATGCAATAATATTGTAATAATAAGAATGTAATAATATTAATTTAATAATAATAATAATGTAATAATAAGAATGTTTTTAAAATAATATTGTAAAAACAACAATGTAATAATTATTATTATAATGCAATAATATTGTAATAATATTAATTTAATAATAATGTAATAATAAGAATGTTTTAAAAATAATAATATTGTAACAACGTTGTAATAATAAGAAGAATGTTGTAATAATAACACTGTAATTACATTATTAATGCAATAATAAAAATGTAATAATAATAATAAGAAAAAGAATGTTGTAATAATAATCTAATAATAATAATGCAATAATGATAACAATGTTGTAATAATAATATTGTAAATTACAATAATTATAATAATGTAACAATAATGTTGTAATAATAATAATAATATTGTAATAATAATTATAATAATGTAAGAATAATATTGTACCAATAATAATGTAATAATAAGAATGTAACTATTATAATAATGTAACAATAATACTGTAATAATATTCTTGTAATAATAAAATTTTAATAATTATTATAATAATTAAAACAATTTAATACTAATATTGTAATAATAATAATAATAATGTAATTATTATTATTATATAGTAATAACATTGTAATAATAATGTTGTAGTAATAATAATAATAATGTTGTAATAATAATAATAATAATAAAATATAATAACAATAACAATGTTGTAATAATAATAATAATAATAATGAGGGCACACAGAGAGAAAGACCCCGCCCCTTCTTCTCAGCCGCTCCAAATGGCGGCGAAAGAGGAAGAAGAAGAAGATTCAACTAAACAGGACTGGAGTCGCCTCAGGCAGCCTGGTTCTTCCTTCCTTGCCTTCTCCTCTCTCCCAGTCCCTCCCCCTCTTGGCCTCAATGGTCCCTCCCTCCGCCTAACCTTTCCATATATTATTTCCCCTCAGCGGCCTCTGGGTGGGAACGTTCCAAGGAGTCACGTGAGGGGGAGCCACTCTCGACTCTCACTCTGGTGATCTATTACTTCAACCCAAACCAGGCCCTGCTGCTGCTGCTCTTCTTCTTCTTCTTCTTAGCCTGTTCAGTGGTGAAGCTGAAGTGACTAGGGCCACCATGCGCGCGCCGCCGGGTCTGGTCTTCTTGGCTTCTTCTGTCCTGGTTGTGTCTGTGCTGCTGCTGGTGGAGGCCAAGGACCCGGTGAGTTGTTCCCTTCTTTGCTCAGCAGCAGCAACAGACACAGAGAGGGAGCCCTGATGCAGCACTTCCCTCAGAGAGAGAGAGAGAGAGAAGAGACGAAGACACACCACTCCCTTCTCCCTTGCTTCCTATTATTGTTATTGTTCTATGGAATTCTGGGAGTTGGAGTTTGTTGTGGGGCCCAGAGCTCAAGGCTTAGCTATTTTCTACTTTAAGGCCGTGGAATTCTGGGAGTTGGAGTTTGTTGTGGGGTACAGAACTCAAGGCTTAACTCTTTCTGTGGCTCAAGTGCTATGGAATTCTGGGAGTTGGAGTTTGTTGTGGGGTCCAGAGCTGAAGGCTTAGCTATTTTTTAGTTCAAGGCTATGGAATTCTGGGAGTTGGAGTTTGTTGTGGACTCCAGAGCTGAAGGTTTACCTCTGTGGCTCAAGTGCTATGGAATTCTAGGACTTGGAGCTTGTTGTGGGGCCCAGAGCTCAAGGCTTAGCTATTTTCTACTTTAAGGCTATGGAATTCTGGGAGTTGGAGTTTGTTGTGGGCTCCACAGCTCAAGGCTTAACTCTTTTTCTGGCTCAAGGCTATGGAATTCTGGGAGTTGGAGCTTGTTGTGGGGTCCAGAGCTCAAGGCTTAAGTCTTTTCTGGCTCAAGGGCTATGGAATTCTGGGAGTTGGAGTTTGTTGTGGGGTCCAGAGCTGAAGGCTGAGCTATTTTCTACTTTAAGACTATGGAATTCTGGGAGTTGGAGTTTGTTGTGGACTCCAGAGCTGAAGGTTTACCTCTGTGGCTCAAGTGCTATGGTATTCAGGGAGTTGGAGCTTGTTGTGGGGCCCAGACCTTAAGGCTTAAGTCTTTCTGTGGCTCAAGGCTATGGAATTCTGGGAGTTGGAGTTTGTTGTGGGGTCCAGAGCTCAAGGCTTAAGTCAAGGCTTGACTGTTTTCTAGCCCAAGACTATGGAATTTTGGGAGTTGGAGTTTGTTGTGAGGTCCAGAGCTCAAGGCTTAACTTTTCTGGCTCAAAGCTATGGAATTCTGGGAGTTGGAGTTTGTTGTGGGGTCCAGAGCTCAAGGCTTAACTTTTCTGGCTCAAGGCTATGGAATTCTGGGAGTTGAAGTTTGTTGTGGGGTCCAGAACTCAAGGCTTAGCTATTTTCTACTTTAAGACTATGGAATTCTTGGAGTTGGAGTTTGTTGTGGGGCCCAGAACTCAAGTCTTAACTCTTTCTGTGGCTCAAGTGCTATGGAATTCTGGGAGTTGGAGCTTGTTGTGGGGCCCAGAGCAGCACATATATCTTATAGAAGAAGAATAAAAGTAATAAAATACGAAAGTGAAGAAATTTAAGCATTTTTGGAAACAGCAGAGACAAGCCAGTTTTGCAATAATTTGTGGAATTGAGCGCAAGAAGGGTTAAAAGAAAACAATGTACTTATACACCCCTCTTCTTCATTAATAGTCTGAGTTAAAGATGTAAAAACAGGAGTAAAATGTTAACTTGTTTTGCTTTAGAAAGAGAGCAATATACAAAGAAGATCAAGTAGAATAAGACATTACTCTCACAGCTGGATTTTAAGGTGTTTTGTGTTTAAGGGTGCTTTGGAAGTGAATAATTCGGATATGACAGCGACTAAAGTTATGACTAAGATTGTGCATTAAATGTATTTTACTAATAAAATTATTAAAATAAACAAAATAACTGCCCTGTCTCGGTGCAAAGGAATTCTGGGAACTGTAGTTTTGTGAGACATTTATTAGCCTTCTGTGTCAGAGAGAGCTCTAGTGCCACAATAAACTACTATTCCCAGGATTCCCTAGCACTGAGACAGGGCAGTTAAAGCGGTGTCAACCTGGATTGCGTTTTGGCCCTGAGTGTGGGTTTCCGTGGCCGAGCTGGGATTCGAACCCAGGTCTCCAGAGTCCGAAAAAACTGAAACCATTAGTCTCTGTACTTCAAGTCATGGCGAGTGTGCCTGAAGCGAACATGTCTTCGGAAGGGTTTTGCTGTGGCCTTTCCCCTGAGGCTGAGAGAGTGTGACTTGCCCAAAATCAACACACACACACACACAGGGGGGTTTCCATGGTCGAGCCGGGATTTGAACCCTGGATCTCTAGTGTCTTCTCTATGCTGGGGTCAAACTTTGGTCTCCAGAGATTATCACACTAGGGTCAATTCCTGAACCATCCCACAACTGTTCCATTATTGGCAATGGATATCGCATTATTGGCAATGGGATAACTGTGGGATGGTAATGGGATAATTGTGGGATGGTTCTGGAATTGACCCTAGTGTTAGTTGCTTCCTGTGGTGGGAAAGGGGTGTGAGGTTAGGGGAGTTGGTCAAACAAGCATTATCCCCCTTTTGTCGTGGTGTGTCTTCATTTCCAATTTATGGTGACCCTATCCTGGGGTTTTATTGGCAAGATGGGGCTTGCCCTTGCCTTTCCCTGAGGCTGAGAGAGTGTGACTCGCCCAAGGACACCCAATGAAATTCGTGGCCGAGCAAGGTTTCAAAACCTGGTCTCACGGGAGCCAGCATGGAGTAGTGGTTTGAGCGTTGGACTAGGATTTGAAACCCACTGGGTGACCTTGGGCAAGTCACACTCTCTCAGCCTCAAGGGAAAGCAAGGGCAAACCTCCTCTGAACAAATCTTGCCAAGAAAACGCCGTGATAGGTTCGCTTTGAAGGCACACAACACACTCCAGAGTCTTAGTCCAACACTCAAACTACTACCGGTATGTCATACTGACTTTTCATATCCTAACTTTTCTCTCTCTCTCTCTCTCTGTGTCTCTAGGGCAAAATCTACACTGTAGAAATGATGCAGTTTGACATCACTTTAACTGCTGTGGCTTCATCCTGCAGATTCCTGGGATGAGGAGCTTTGTGAAGCAATAGTACTCTTTGGCAGAGAAGGATGAAGACCATGTAATACTCCAAAATGCTAGGATTCCATGGGATGGAGCGACAGCACTTAAAGTGGTGTCAAAGGGCACTATTTCTACAGTGAAGATGCACCCCAAGTCACCCTATCATCAAGAGTCCTGCTAAGGTTTTGCAGACTCAGCTTTGGTGATGTGGCAAGTGTGTTCTGCATAGGCTCACAAAAACAGTATGTTAAAGGCTTATATCAAGCTTCACTACCAGTGTTGGACGGAAGGAAGATGTAGGGACAAATAGATCTTGCAGTGCTGAAGTTTGGGGCTGGAACATGATTTGTTAGCCTCTTGGTGACTGACAGTTGTCAAGCAGATGCTTGGGAAAGAGAAGGCACACCTTGGAGATTTGGTGGGTCAATAGAAAACAATTTGGGATTTATCCATGACACATATCTAATAACCTCCAAGTTGATAGAAAAGAAGCTTGCATGTTTGCCTTCACTTTTTTTAAAAAAACATACAACAACAAAAACCCCACATAACATAACACAGTAACCCACATAACAACACAAACAACTCAAAACAACTTCCTATCCTCTAATTTTTGGTTATTGCCAAATATTCATCATCCTTTTATTGACAATTAAATAGCAAGAAATAATTTACTATATTGATCTACTGCTGCTTCTGAACTATCATATCTTTCTTATGTAATTTGATTACACTCTTTGACTATCACTTTACCATCATTTTTTTTATGTAAGAAGAAAGATTATCTTAGAATTATAGAGTATCTTGTTCCTGTTTTATCCTTTCAGATGTTTTTGATCCACAGTCAGCCCTCCTTATCCCTGGATTTTTTATCCACGGATCCTAGCATCCATGGCTTGAAAATATTTTATATATATTTCAATAGGCAAACCTTGATTTTGCCATTTTTATGTAAAGATACCATTTTACTCTGCCATTGTATATAATGGGACTTGAGCATCAAAGGATTTTGGTATCCAAGGGGGGATGCTGGAACCAAACTTCAGCAGATACCAAGGGACCACTCTGTAATCCGTCTGGTTTCTTGTATGAGATGAAGGCAACCCTTTTAAAAATTGTCTTGAAAGGACATAGCATGTTACATAGGATTTTATCACACAGGGAAAATTGTGGGGGAATTGGAGCGATTATCCCAGGCAGTTAACATTTTCACACACATTGCTCTTAAAGAGGCAATAAACAGAAACCTCCCATGTTGTTGCTGTTTATTGCCTCTTTATTACCTCTTTAAGAGGTCATCTGAAAATCTTAATTGCAAATTCGTGTTTTGCCTGGGATAACTGCTGTTTAAACACCTGATTTTGCCCAATCCCCCCCCCCACCATGTGATAATGTCCATAGTATCATATATAAAATTTCCTGATATCTATTCAGATCATTGGTCTGTTGAGATCATTGTTATTCCCTGACTGATTTTGGGTTTCACTGCATAGTTTTTTTTAAAAAAAACCAGTTCTGTCTTCTTCCAAAGCACTTGGGAAAGTACAGGAATCAGTAGGTGCTCATATGCAGTATAGGGGACAAAGCTTACCTTGCAAGATGTATTTGTGTCCAAACTCAGATATGTATTATATTGGCCTCCACGTGCTAGGGATGGGAAGTCGAAATATCTGACTAGTCAGTTAACTTGGAAAGCTTTTCAATGAGGAATTTCCACATGCTATTTTAAAACTAGGGGCTTTCTGCCTTGGTAAATTTATTGAAAGCTCATCAATGAGAATGCATATCTGATTTTTAATACTTCATTTCCATTTACTCCTTTTTCTGTACAGCATTACAGAGGGACATATTAGAGCTGAACAGGACTTCTTGGCACCATGTGTGGAAATATCTGGATTTTGTTCAGGTTTTTTCCCTGAGTGAGCACTGCCAGGTCCCTTAATAACGCTTTCCGTGTTCTCTGCGTCTTCCTCTACTAGGATTATTTTTGCTTCTGAATGTATTGACCCGTGCTTGCTTAAATGACTAAATAGGTTTAAGCACCTAATTTTAGTTATTCTCTCTCATAAACATTCAAGCATTGCTTGGCTTGTAGTGTCTGCTAACATATGAACCTGAAGATCTTTTGTTATGTTTCATGTATGCGTTGTTGGAGGAAGAGAGCTGATTCTGCCTATCTCTAAATATAGGATCTTTTTTCCCCCCTGTGACAAATCACTTCTGTTCTTTGAAAAGGCTTTTTCTCAAGACCAGCTTGTGACAACTTCAGATCTGCTTTTGCTCTATCATGTGACTTAGTAGAGCAGTTAGCTTGCTCTTGTTTACTGAACAAAGAAGTTGCTGGTACTGAGTATTGCTGTCATTTTCATACAGGCAATTCTATCTTGAATCTAATTATGATCCAGACAGAACAGCAATGGCAATTTAGGAGTTGATATAATCAACCTAATATTGAAGAATTTTTAACTGTCACTTTACAGCAAAGTAAGGTGTCTACTACATGACATTTGCATACTTTGCATTAATAAGACGTCTACTACATGACATTTGCATTGCCACAGTTGTATAAAAGGGCTTTCCCTTTTAATTCCCACCCTGCCAAGTCTTGATTGCTTTTTCCAGTTCTTCTCGAGATAAACACAAGTTGCTGTTAGTCTCAAGAAATAATAACAATACTTTTCTTCTCTCACTTCTCTGGTCATTCTGGTAAGGGATATTGGTGGTGCAACAAGAGCTTAATCCCATGTTTATCAAGCATAATTTCTGATAACGTGACAGTTCTTCCATGTTTACATAGCAAAAAAAAAAAAAACTTTCATCAGTTTTATAATTCACAGTAGTCCTGCTGGTTCTGTGCACTGGACTAGTTCAGATAATATCTTGTCTTAATAAGCAAAGGTAGGGGTAGACTTTTTAAGTGTGCATGCAGCCCTTTTGCATCTTCCTTTTCTTCAGATGACAAGCCAAGATGTCTTTAGTTAACTATAGTGAACTTCAAACCTTTGCTCAGTATTCTTTTTACAAACCCATTGATCATAGTTTTTTGCTTTGGATGAACCAGAAAACAGCGGTTTGCAGATAATGTTGTGGCTTGCTTGCTCTCACATGTAAAGAGTCAGACAAGGGCTGCCCACGTATTGAAAAGGCTCCTTTATGCCTCAGGTTATTACACTGAAATAAAGCTGTCCAGACACAACTGTTGGATGACAGTTTGGTGTAAAACTCTGAAATGAGCTTATGTTCTGAGTGTGCAAATTGAACGTAGCTGAACACACACAAAATGAGTTAAGGGGAAGGTCAAGGAGGGTCATTGCAACCATACATTTTTGCCTGGGCTGGCCAAAGTTTTTTGGAAAGGAAATAAAAATCTTTACAGTCCTGATCACAGGACAGGTCTTTGAATTTCACTGTTTCTGTTTATTCTCTTGTGGTAGGAAATGGTGGTGTGTAGTCTTCCTGATGTTGGATTATAACCTCCACCATCCAGCACCACTGGCAATGTTAGCTAGGGATGATGAGAGCTGCAGTTCAGCAGTATCTAGTATGCTATCAGTTGGCAACCTCTGCTCTACTTAGGGGCAAAGCAGAGCCCCAACGCCACCCCCAAACTGGCATTATGTCGCCCTGCTGACTAGACAGCATTTGTGTCGTGTGCCATTTACACACGCCGTGCCGCAAAAATGCAGGAAAACTGCCACCGCAGCAGAAAGAGCACCGTTTTGGCACTCCTTTTAGGGCCAGAAAAACTCTGGATCAAGGCTACAGTGTGCGGTTTGTCAGTTCATCCATCTGTTTCAGCCCTTAGTGATCTCTTAAATATTGTTAGGCATTATCTTGTTTAGGCTATATTTCCCTTATTTGTACAGCAGAAGATTTTTGACATCATTAAAATTTTGCTCTGTCTGCCTGTAACATTCTTTGCTAGTTTTTCTTCCTGTTTTTATAGCCACTTGCAGATTCATTCCTATCACTCTAAATAACTTTTTGAGTAAACAAAATGCTGAAAACATTCTGCACTGAAGAGAAGTTAAGGCTGCTGTCTTGTTCCCACTTAACCTCATGAAAAAGACAGAACGTTTTTCTGCATGAACATTTGTAGGTTTGGCACACAACAGCAAACTGTCAGTAAATGCATGTATGTGAAGAATTCTATACCATAGTGAGAGCATTTCTCTAAAATAATTTTTAAAGCAATAATAAATATAAAAAAATTTTTTAATACCATTATATGCAATTATATTTTGGAATTTCATATTCATAGAATAACCCTTTGGCAGTAAGTAGCCCTTACTTGATACAAAACTGTGGTGGAAAATTTTGTGGCTGATCACCATGTCCCAGTAGCCCTAGCCATTGTATCTCTGGGGCCTGCACAGTTCTTACCCTGGTACTATAACGATGTAGTTATATAATATTCAGCAGTAAAAATACAGTAATAGCTTAAGTGTTTCAACAGGAACTATAAAACATTCAAGCAACTATTCCTGTTTTTATTTGTTGTTATTTTGTAACTGGATTAAAAGACAAGACAGTCTGTCATAAGTGTTATACAGTCGAACAGAAAAGCTCTACATGGTTCATAAAACAAATGAAAAGAGACGAGACTGTGACAGGCTCCTCAAAAAGATAAGTGCTGTTTGTAATTCACCTACTTAACCAGCACAATTACCAAAATGGCAAACTCCAAAGCTTGATATTCGTTTATTGAGGCTATGAAACCCACTGGCAGACCTTGGGCAAGTCACATTCTCTCAGATTCAGAGGAAGCCAAAGGTGAACCCCCTCTGAACAAATTTTATTAAGCAATAGGCTCACCTTAGGATCACCATCATAAGTTGGAAATGGCTTGAAAGGTCACAACAACAAGATTTTTTTTTATCATGAGCTTTCAGTGCAACATATAAGTAAAATAGTTTTAAATAGCTTGAAACAATTCACGTTTTAAAAGAATAAAAACAATGTAGCATACTAAAAGCATTTCAAAGAATTTAAAACAGTTTAAAAGTTTTTCGAAAAAACATTTCCTGCAAGTTAAGAAGCACCCATGACAACTTTTAGTTTATTACTCATTAAGATCACAAGTCCTACCAGATTTCACTATATCAGGATTGAGGAACCAGTGGTTTTACAGATGTACTCCCATTTTCTATCAGTGCTGGCCAATATAGGCAGTGGTGACATATTTCATTAATACCTTGAGGGCCACTAGTTTCCTATATCTACTTTCGGTTCTGCTGTCGCAATTTCATCTTCTTGTTTTTGCTCAAGTAGAAAAAATGTGTTGGCTACCCAGAGTCAAGAGAAAGTTACTTTTCTGATCGACCGCTCTATGAAGAAGTGATTTTCTTTTCTCTGCCTAACTTCAAGCTGTACAATATTTCACTTAGCAAGAAAGAGATTGTCTAAAGTTTAGATTTGAGAACTACAGTGGGCCCTAGGTATCCACTGGGGTTTGGTTCCAGGAAACCTCTCTTCATGGAGACCAAAATCCATGAATGCTCAAGTACCATTAAATACAGTGGCATTTTAAAATGGTGTCAAATATATAAAATGTCAAAAGCAAGCTTTGTTTTTTGGAGTATATATACTTTTAAAAATTTTTCAAGCTGTGGATGCTTGAATCTGTGGATAAATGATCCATGGATATGGAGGGACAGTTATTCATAGAGACAAATAACAGAAGGCAAGAAATTGCTCTGCCTAATGTGTAAAGGTTTGGGTCAATATAGATGTGCTAGTCTATGGCTAAGGGAGTTTTGCCATTCTTTAGCATGTGGTTCTTGGACAAGTCAGACTCTTTTAGCATCAGGGGAAGGGAATGGGAAACCTCTGAACAAATTTTGCCAAGAAAACCCCATGATAGGATTGTCTTAGGGTTGCCATAAGTCAGAAACAACTTGAAAGCAAACAACAAAGTGTGTGGTTCAAATGACAGACAGTCACTGTACATTCCAAGGTTGCCGTTTCTGGAGTCTGAGATGTATCTGAGTGCTAAGAGTGCAGGAGAGGAAGAGAAGCCGTATTGGCTCATGTTGCATGAATGAAAAGTTATCTTAGACCATGGCTTGGCTTGATTCTTAATTGATTTTTACATGCATGAGATGGCTGTGAAACTAATCAGTCAGCCTCTGCTAAGACTGTTTATTTACTGAGGGATGGAGTCTTCTGAAAGTGAAGGGATGTTCCAGTTCCTGATGGTGAAACTGATTTCCCTATAAGGCTAATGAGAAGTTTCTGCTAACAGTGATACATTATTAGGATGGATTCCAAGGTTCTTTGGTCCATAACAGTGCATTTCAGAGACAAAGCAAAGAAAAACTTACTCCCAAGAAATGACTAGTCAGAAAAGATGGCTGTCTCATTTAATACAGTGTAAATACCTTCATATGCACACAGTGACATCTGTTTTAAGATTTGCTTAGGTTTTCCTCTGATCAAGGAAAACAAAATATGCTGTGTCTTTTTTGTTCATCTTTGTTTGTGTTCATTTGTTGTGCCAGGTTGTACAATGCAATGCTTTTTTTTAGACACAAGTGCTTGTAACAAGTAGAAGGTCTTGTGGTTCATCAACAGTTCAGGTTTGATCACAGATTCCATGTTGAGAAGTTTTGGCTATTGTAAACTGCAATATCAGTCTTGGAAAACTACTTTACAGAAAGAAATTGCCATTTACTTATGATGTTAAAACTGTCTTTAATTCAAAAGGCTTTTTTATTTTAAAAAGATGTTAAAACTTTCTTAAATTCAAGTGCATGACACAAACATGATTGTGTTCCTGTTGAGTTGCCTTGGATAAAAGCCATGTCTAAACTTGTGCTTTAGTGAGAAATGAAAACTGATACTGCTTACGATGCTTCCAGCCAGATTCTGAAAATCATCTTTATTACCTGTGTGGAGTATTTGCTAACTTGGTTAAAAACACGCTAGGATTGAGCCATAGCTTATGATTAACTTATTCATTCAGTTATAACATTTAACCAGAGTTCTCCAGGTGTGGACATAACTCCAGATAGTTTTAACCCAGTTTCACATATTCTCAATGCTATATCCCTGGTACCCATTATGAACCAGTAGTCTGGTTAATTCCAAAGTAGTCCAATCTAAACATATTTTGAGAAAATCTTCCTGTTTTATTGTAATTCTGAATACATTTAATAGACCTGTGCCATAAATTTGAGCTCTGATCTTAAACATTCATGCAAATCAAAGTCCAGACATACTGTAAAATCCTGCAACCAAATCCTAAGGAAGACCAATGACCTCTGTTACACTTAATCCTTGGTAAATAATGATTGCAACTTCAGTCTTGCTGTTTTTTCCTATTGAATCTGAAGAGGTAACTGAAGCTCCGAAAACATTATTGCATGCAACTATTTCAAAGTATTTGCTCTCAAAAAAGGCTTTGTCTTACTTTACAGTTTGCCGAAGACTGCAAAACACATGAATATCCTCCATCAGGACCAACGTAAGTACCAATAACTTAAGAAATGACCGATCAGTAGGTGATAGTTGCAGATTTAAGAAAAGACATGTATTATCTGTCTTCACAGCAAACTTCTATACCATCTTGGAAGATTTTCCAAACGTTTCCACATGCCTTACTAAACTGGGCAGAAGTCTTACTGGTCTTCATTTCCAAGATCCCAGTATAGTTCTAAGGAAAACATAGTTGCTCAAACAAAAAATGATATTCTACCTGAAATTTTAACTAGTGATAGAGGACAGTATTGCCATTTCTGTTACAGTATAAGATGTTCTTGGTAATTGGATACTGTCCATTTTGTTTGCTACCATATCCACATTCTGTGTAGCTAGTTCAAAATTCATATTTGTGTACATTTGTTCGAACACAGGTCTCTCTCTCTCTCTGTGTGTGAACAATATAGAAGCCAATATAAGTGTAAATACAATTGAGTCACTTGTGTTAAATATGTATAAAAGCTAAATAGAACTTGAGAATTGAAGCAGTATGATTGATTAGCTAAAATAAAACCTAAAGTAAAAAGTCATGGTTTATATGTATGTAGCAACTTTCATTAATATTGTGGGCATTGTCCCTTTCTTAGGTACAAAGGAAATGTTCCAAAGTACATCATAAACCTTGATGTGCCACCTCATGAGAGGTGGAACCATGTTGTACGTGATAAAAAAGTAGAGGTAAGGAACTTTGCAAAGGGGAGATTTTTGAGCTCTTAATTCTAGTCATATTTTACTTATATTTATTCCTCAGATACATTCTGGAAAGGAGCACTTTTGATATTAACTGAGAGAAAAAAAAGTTGGTAGTTTTCTAAGTGCTTGGATGCAACACATGATAGGACATATTAGTCCCCTGGTTCATATGTTAACAGAATCCACAATAGACCTACAATATAAAAATTGCATGGCATTGTTTGTACCTATAATGTGTCCAGATTTTGGTACCTTGTCTTGTACAGTTTCTTTTTGTAAAACTAAAGCTGGGTTTAAAAAAATATATCTGGGATGTTGTTGTTGCCATTGGGGTACTTATTCACCCAGACAGTGTGGCATATTGAGACAAATAAAGGCCCCATTATTTTCGTTGAGCCATGATACAACAAAGCAGAAGTGATGTACTCTTTCAGCACAAAAGCTTCATTTAAACGAAACTAATATTTTTCCATTGTGGGACACTGGAATTTATTTGGGCCAGGAAATTGCCCATAATACAGGGAATTTCACTTTATCTGATTTTATTTTTATTTCATCTTCTGTTTTTCTGGCTCTAGGTGCTTGGGTGTAACACGATAGCTATGTGCATGTCCACACACACCCCTTTGGAAAGAGGGCATTATTGTACCCCATAATACATTGGAGGTTTCATTAAGGACAGAAAATATCCCATAATTCACACAGTGCAATTATCATACTATGTGCAAATAAAACAAACGCCTGCCTTCTGAGCTCCCCTATGAATCCCATCTTCACTTTCTTCTTGACCTTGTTTTGAATTGGTTTGCATTATTCTTTTTTCCTAAATAGAAATTCACAAAATTTCTAATACGTTTTTCCTAATAGATACATTTATTGCCCAGTTTTATCTGATCTAGGCAAATCCCCCTCCCCATTTATTAAAACAGGTTTCTCTTTTTTTTAAAAGTCATATGCATATTGGCTGTTAACATTTTAAAATATGCTCACTCTTTTGGTGTACTTTATTCTTTTGAAGTCTTCTGTAAGGTTCAAAATTTTTCATGGTGGGCTGTGCATTTGTTTGTTTTTTAACAAGTCTTAGGAGGCACAAAAATGTTATATTGAGAAGACTGAATAAAACATGTTTTCTTTTGAGCCCTTCTTACAACTCCCATTATCCCCAACATTTTGGTTGGTAGGAATTCTATTCCAATCTATTTGGAATTCTAATCCAATCTATTTGGAACTTGTCTGGTTGGGGAAGACTAACATAAAAAAATATATCCATTCCTGTTTTAACTAAATGAAGATTCAAGAAAGTGTCCTTAAGATTTGAGCTTTTAAGACTGCCAACAGTATATGTGTGTGTGTGCATACATGTATCCCCATGTGTATTCAAACATGTTGGAGGATTCTGGGATAAATTCATACATTTTATCTCGTGCAGTTTTAATGTAGACAAGTTTTCTCCCATCCTATCTGCCCCTATTCCACTACAGGTTGAGCGTCCCTTATCCAAAATGCTTGGGACCAGAGGTATTTTAGATTTTGGAATACCTGTATTTGCATATGTGAAATATCTTGGAGGTGGGACATCAGCCTGAATACAAAACTCATTTATGTTTTATATACAGCTAGCCTGAAGATAATTTAACATAATTTTAATAATATAGTCCATGAAAAAAGTCTGTGTACAGTGGTCCCCCGGGTTACGAATCCCCCGGGGTACGAAAACCCCGGGGTACGAAAGATCCGGGGCCGCAAAAACGGCCCCGGCTTACGAATAAAACCCCGGGTTAAGAAAGAAAGAAATAAAGCGGTCCCCCAGGTTACGAATATTTCCGGGTTACGAAAGGTAATCCGGAACGCATTACTTTCGTAACCCAGGGGACCACTGTACATTGAACCATCGGAAAGCAAAGGTGTTACTATCTTAGCTATCCATAAAAACAGTTTGGGGTTTTGGAATGTTTCGGATTTTGGAATTCTGGATAAGGGATCTTCAACCGGTGGCACATTTTTCAGTATTGGGGTTTTCAGCCATAAATGAAGCTCCAAAGGAGCCCTTATCAAGTTTTCAGATAACAAAAGCCTAGTTAAGATGGGGCTAAAATCCAAGTCTCATTTCTCTTCAAAGATTCATTGTTGTCAACCAAGACTAAGGCGGTCATCCTCAGCCTGTTTCCTTCCAGTTGTTCAGAACTACAACTCCTTTAACTGCTGACCATTGAGTGGCTTGCTAGGGCTGACGAGAATTGTAGCACAAACAATTGGAGGACCTTGTGAGAGGAAAGCTTGGGCTACAAGTATTGGAAGCAGTAGGTGGGATAGACAGAATGTGGCCACTCTTACAAAAGAACATTGAAATGCATGAAAAGACATTGCTTGGAAGTATTATTGTTTTCCACTTTAAAAAACTGCTTGGCTTGTACACTCACAAATAAACATTTTCAGGCATGGGTGAAAGGTTTATACGTTTCTTCCTAAATGGTTCTTCAACTATGTTGTACTAAAAGTATATTGATCTGAACTTTTTTTAATCCCACATTTCTAGCTGAAAGCTGTAATTCAGAATCTGAAGGGCATAATAAATTCATTCCTTCATAATAAAAAATATGTGGCTGCACTAGAATCTAAATTGGTGAGTATCTTCCCTGTTAGAAAAGTTTGTGAGAGTCTGAGCTTGTTGAACCCTCTGAATATAACTGTATTTCACTAAGGACCTCTGTCCTAACATAAATTACTAATAAAAATTAGGAAAAGAAAGATACTACTGTGCTTTGCAATCTCGTATAGAGATATGTGTTATCTGTTCACCATTGGAATACACTGGAACTAGAAAAGATTTGGCTGTGTGCAACAAGGATGCTCATGGCCTATGGCAAACTGTAAATTAGCTGCTCCTGATTATTGTTTCAAGAGTAAAAACTGGAGACTGCTCCTGTACCTTTAATGATAGTATACAACAGGGAATTTCAGCAGGTGTTGCTTGTTATCTAGTTGTGTGACATACAATAACTGCTGAAATCTCCTCTTTTACAAAACTGTTAAGGGTATAGAAGTAGTCTCTAATTTGCATTTTGCCAACACTGCTCTTGAATGACATGGAACTGGAGGGAATCTTGGCTTGTGGGCTGATGCTATAGGGCTTTTCAAATCTGAAGGTTTTGTTATGTCCAGATGTTAGGCTGCAGCTCCAATCAGCCATAGTTAGCATGCTCAGTGATCAAGAATCATATGAGCTGTAGCCTAAAACATCTGGAACTTATTTGACTTTTTATAATATTTCATTTTACTATGTTTTGCTGTTACACACCTGTCTCCTCGTGTTCAGGTTCTCCAATATCTGTTCATTTTAGTAGAAATAGTCCACAGTGGGGAGAACTATTTGATGTATTTTAAACTTGATTTTGGATCACGTGAATTTTAAGAATTGTAGAGAAGAAAACTCTTATGAGTAATTTCTTCATCAGACTATGGATGCATGATGTATGCAGCTTGCTTTACTATCAGTTTGTTGCAAAGTATCCTGGAAATATTTATTGAAGGGCAAAGTAAAAATACTTAAATAAGGATGTGATGTAATGCCATGGTTCTCAAAACTTTTTGTCTTCCTGACCTGCTTTACTTTTACATGAGTATATCACATTCCACCCCACCCCACCTGACATAGTATATGAATAAAAATATTTGGTGTGTTTAGTGTGCATATTTTTGTTATGTATAGTCATATTTTAACATAAGGAAATAGCCCCCCTCCTTCACTCATAGACTCCAAGCACCCTTCTTGCCCTTCTCTTTCCCTCTAGGAGAAACAAGGTTTGGGAGGATAGGAGATCAGGGCCACTAAGTCTTGTGCCCCTTCCCAGGGGGTCCCACCCCACAATTTGAGAACCACTGATGTAATGCAATATGAACTATAAAAGCTGTAGAAAAGGAAGTCTTGAATCAACCTTCTAAAATAGGTTGTTCAGATTCTCAGGAAATACCAGTATGGATATTTTCAGCACGTGGCCAGATGACTGCGGAATCCACTATTCCGTTGGAATAATTAGGTTTTTTACCCAAGAAGTACATAAGTTGGGGGCATGAAATGTCATGTTTAGAGCCAGTGTTATCAACAGGCCTACCCCCTGATTTTACCTTCTGTTGATTACTTCTTATTCTGTTTTATCTCATACCACCTTAACTCCTTTATCCCATTCATTCACCTCCAGTATGCACTGTATTGGGGAGAGGTAACCATAGCATCTGGATTGGCCAGGGCCACTGCGAATGGCAAAGAATTTGAAATAACAGAATCTTCAAGGCCAATGACAGTGGAGGAGGAGAATACAGTCAGAAACTGAAGCCCAGCATAACCAAAAGGCTGCTTGCATGTGTTATGGGGTTTCTGGCTCTGAACTAATTTCTACATGTCACACAACTAGAAATCAGTATCTTGTACTTTCCACTGAGAACTATTGGTGGGCAGAGGGTTCACTTTATTTGGGATATAGGTGAGGATACAGAACCCAGAGCTCCAAACTTTGCACCACATTTGGCTTCCTGAGAGAAGCTGCTTTTTGGGTGAGGGTGACACTGTATTGGAAAAAGATCCTTGTAAAGAAAGTCATGCATTCCAAGGGTGTCCTGCTGACTGGCCATTCCTTCATCTTCAAGGCTCAGGATCCCTATTTCTCCTTTCTTTCTAATGTTCTTGTCAATGTGTGATTTTACAGTTTAATAAAATGGAGGGGGGAGATATTGGAGGCCTAAAATCTGAGTTACAGCCATGTTTTCTTCCAGAATACACATACTCTGTATCTTTAGCCTGATATATTGTTAAAATTTGCAGCAAGTTCTCAATAAGCAGCTACTTAAGGCTCTTAAATGTCTCTTTTACGTTGTCCACAAAATCTTGTAAAGGATGGCTTTTACAAGCCAAATCATAGATAGCATGTTTCATATTCTTAAAGATATGTCCAAAACATATCATCTTGGTGGAGCAAGCATGTATATTGTATATTGTATATTTGCATACACTTTCTTTGGGAAGCTGTAATTGTTGATTTAGTGGCATAATGTAGTTTGTCTTTCTGTAATGTACAAAATGGTCTTAAGAGTCTGCAGGTTAGTCCAGAATGTAACTAATTATATGCTAGGAAAACAGATAGGGAAATTTAGAATACAACATTATAACACTATCATATTATAATTACTTGTTTATGTTTTCTGTTTAGGCTTGGCTAGGGTCTACCCTTCCCCCTCCTTTCAAAGAAGAGATTGAAGGCATTGCTTCTGCTTCTGAAAGTGCTTTAGGTAACATCGGTTTAGTGATTACAGCATCTTGTTTTGCAATACCGGTAGTGCAAGATAGATACTAAGGCATCGTTGCAACTGCATAATTTAACTACTGTACAATAACTGCTGAGATTCCATTGCATACTTATAACTACAGTGTGTAAGACTGTTGGCTACATATGGTTGAGACTGCACAGTAAAATCTGATTTCAGTTCAGACCTAAGGCCTGATTAGTTGCTAATTTCATACAATGAAATTCACAGTAGTAAACATGTGATTGGGTTTTGGTTTCGCAATTGCCTTCTCTCCTTTCCCTGTGAAGAAGAATATACTGAAGGCAGGCTGGATCTCATCAGTGTATAAATAGGATCTTCTGATCCTATAATCTTATTCCTGGATTTAAAATGCTCAAGCTATAGATTATCCACTTCTTGTATTGCAGACTTTCCAGATGTGCTGGAATATAAATCCCATCATGAAAGCCCAATAATGGAGTTGCAGTATGACATATCTAGATGGAACAGTTGTTTTGCATAATTCAAGAAGACAAACCTGCTTCATTACTATATTCAGAAACTGAAATGAGCTCTAAAAATAGCATGCTGGGTAACTGAAATAAAGTGGCAATTATTGTGGCTTCAGTATTTTCCAGAAATGGGAAATAGGTGGCTTGTGCATCCTTTCAGTATTTCTGGGAGGCATCACAAAGTACCATTCAGAATCTCTCATCTTGGGGCTTGCCATCTCAGTTTGACTACAGTCTCCCCTCCTTTTTCACTGGGGATCCATTCCGGACTCCCTCACGAAAACAGAGTTTTGCCTATATTCAAGCCCCATTGGCTTGAATATAGACTCACGGCTGCAGGAGCGCACGCATGCACACCTCGGGCATGCCCTCCATTATTTCCCACTCGGTTCATCCCTTGCACATAAGAGGGACATGGTTTCCAAAACCGTGAGAACGGAAGGATATTGAATGTTGTGACCAAAAGATGATCCTCTAAAGATGTGTACTGACCTACTAGCTCTTCCTGCAGTTCTGATGCTTTTTCTGCTTGTTTCACTGACAATTGTCATTTTGCTGAGTGATTTCTTTTCTCCCTCTTTTCCCCCCAATTAGGTGATATTGTTGTATTCAATATCTTCTATGAAATCTTCACAGTGTGTACCTCAATCATAGCAGAGGACAAAACAGGTAAATAGCACTGTGTGTTTTGGTGATAGTATGATAGTGTTGGTAGTGATGATATTTGAATTATTTTTCTCCTGGATAATCCACTATTTTTCTGTTTCAAATCAGGAAAGCTGTACCATGCCAGAAATCTTGACTTTGGGCTGTTTCTTGGGTATGTATGTGTTCTCCTTCCCTTTTCATTCATACAAAATGAGCAGTAGCTTGAGCCTCTGATATAAGGGATAAAAGTCCACCTTCTTACTTTATTTAAAACATTTTTAGGTTGCAAAATATAAGATTTGTAATACTACCATTATAATCATCATGATCATTAATTATCCTTAATATATTTATTTCTATCCAACTTTTTCCAAGTCTATATCTCAAGGTGGTTTAAGAAAGCTAAAATAGATACAGCTAAAATTTTATATTGTACAAAAGTTTAAAAATATAATTACACTATCAATAAAGTTAAAATGAGTTAAACCATTAAAAAGAAAAACCACACAGCACATGAAAGTCCCTTTTCCCCCTAAGAAGTCAGCCCTCAAAATCCAGCTAAAACAGAAAGGTCTTTACCTGCCTATGAAAGATGGCTGGAGAGCACTGGTCTAGCCTGTCTACGAACCTAGGAGCAGCCACCAAGAAGGTCTGTTCTCATGTACTCACCAGGTGTGCCTGTGAGGGTGGCGAGACAGAGAGAGATGGGCAGACTCATATAAGGAAGTATGTGGCCTTACAGATAACCTGAACCTGAGCCTTATAGAACTTTGTAAGTCATAGAATTATGCCCAAAAACATATGGGCAGCCAGCAGAACTGTTGCAGTAGGGACTTATGTGTTCCTGTAGGCAGCCCTAGCTAAAGAAGTAGCTACAACTGTTTGTACCAGTTGAAGTTTCCAAACATGCTTGAATGACAACTGTACGTAGAATGTCTTAAATCTCAAATGGGTTGTAACTAGGGCGTGTATCAGCATGGCCAGATCCAACATCTCAAGGAATAGATGCAGGTGGTACACAAACCTTAACTATGTGAATGCACTCCTAATCACCATCAAAACCTGGGCTTCAAGGCTCAATGTTGATTCTAAGAGTACACCCAAGCTGGAAACCTGCATTTTCAAGGGAGTGCCTTGCTGAATCCCTATTCCCTGATCCGCCTCTATGTGGATTAAGGTTCAACTTGTTTGCTCTCATTCAGCCCATTACTAATAACAGGGCACCAGTTTAGTACTAAGACAGCTTCCTTGGATTGTTGTGGAAAGAAGTGCAGAGCTAGGTGTCTTTGACATGTTGATGACAGGAGACCCCAAAATTCCAGATGACTTCTCCCAGCAATTTCATTTACAGTTGGCCCTCCTTATCCTTGGATTTCTTATCCACGGATTTGAGCATAACAGGCTTGAAAATATTCCAAAAAAGTATAAATTCCAAATAGCAAACCTTGATTTTCCATTTTATATGTAGGACACAATTTTGTTGTGCCATTATATTGAATGGGACTTGAGCATACATGGATTTTGTTATACACAGAGGGTCCTGGAACCAAACCCCAGAGAAAAGGGCCCACTGTATATGTTAAATAGCATGGGGAACAAAACTGAGCCCTAAAAGACCCTAAGGAGTCAAACAGCATCATCTTCTGGGTTTACCCCTCCAGCAAGGAACAGAGCCACTGCAAAACAGTGCCTCCAAATCCCAGGCAGTCAAGAGGAATACTGTGGTTGATGAAACAGAATGGTTCCCAATTGGCAAAGGGGTCAGGCAAGGCTGCATCCTTTCACCCTATCTGTTCAACTTGTATGCAGAAAATATCATACGATGAGCAGGCTTGGACACAGAAGAGGGAGGAGTGAAAATAGGAAAAAAAGAATGTCAATAATCTGAGATATGCAGATAATACTATACTACTACCAGAAAATATTGCAGACCTGGAACAACTACCCAGAAGGATCAAAGAGAGTGCAAATGCTTACTGCACAACATAAAGAAAACAAAAATAATGACCATGGAGGATCTATACAAATTCAACCTAGACAATGAGGAAATCAAAATAGTAAAGGAGTTCCCATACCTTGGATCAAACATTGATCACAATGGTGTCTGCTGTCAACAGATCAGAAGAAGACTAGGAATGGGGAGAGCAGCTATGAAAAAACTAGAAAAGATTCCAAAGTGTAAAGATACACAACCGAGCATGAAACTTAGACTCATGCAAGCCATTTTCTTCTCCATTGTGATGTACAGAGCTAGATAGTGAGGAAAGTGAACAAAAGGAAAATCAATTCATTTGAAATGTGGTGCTGGAGAAGTATGCTGAGGATACTGCAGACAGCTAAAAAGACAAATAAATGGGACCTAGAACACATCAAGCTTGGAATCTCCCTGGAAGCCATGATGATAAAAGTTGAGGTTGTTGTACTTTGGCCACATCATGAGAAGGCACGACTCACTGGAAAAGATAATAATGCTAGGAAAGGTGGAGGGATGTAGAAAGAGGAAGACTACATGCAAATGGATTCTATTAAGGAGGTCATGGGTATGGGTTTTCAAGACCTAAGCAGAGCAGTAGAGGATAGGGAGTCTTGGAGATGTCTCATCCACAGAGTCGGCATGAATCAGGAACAACTCGAAGGCAGTTAACAACAACAACAAGCCAGTTGACCTTTTATTTTTGCAGAACAGCAGAAGTCTTCAAGCATCATCATGGCCACCTGTTTCAGAAGCCAATGACATTTCTAATATGTGCATGTCGCTGAACGTGGCACTGTTTGGTGCAGAATTTGCATTAAAGCTTGCAGGATTTTTTCGTGTGTTGTCTTCAGGCGTGGAATACACTAATCCTAATTAGTAGATCTTGCTGTTAAAATTCAATAAACAGATATACAGAGGCAAAGTTACAGCTTCCAGATGTCTTCTGCCAGTGTGGTTGAGCAGTAATCCAAAAACAAGTTCCCAAGATATGAAAATATTTAAATGTGATTGTTGTTTTTTCTTGCAGGTGGGATGTAAAAAATAGTTCCTGGTCTGTAACAAAGGAATTAAAGCCATTAATGGTGCTGCTGGAATTTCAGAAGAACAATAAAACAGTATTTAAATCTTCAAATCTTGCAGGCTACGTGGGAATGATATCTGGACTCAAACCTGTAAGTATTTTTGATTTGTGCCACATGAGGTGCATTCTGATGTAATTGCAAACTGTAACATGCTCTTATAAGTTATCAGCAGGCCTCCTATTCCTCCTCAATCAGGAAGACACTATTAGAAGCCTCTTCCACTTTTGGTTAGAAACAACTCCGAATCTGCCACAGCATCCAAATATGGCAACAGTATGGTTCCTTAAACAATAGTTTGCCTATGTGCCAGGTTCAACCTTCATTTTCCTGCATATTTCATAAACTTTATGTCTTGATTAAAGTGGGCTGTAATCTCTGAAAGTTTATACCATAATATATTTTTCAGCCTTTAAGGTATTGCTGGAGTTTTGAAATCACTTCCACTGTTTTTATCATGATAACATGAAAATTAATTTTCTAGTCTTCACAAAAACTAGAACAAACAAACAAAAAAAATTACAATATTTTGACATAATGCATTGGTAAATTCGAGTCCGTTTCATCATATGCATGGAGTTGATCTTCATTCGGCTGATTCATCTACTGATAAATTAGTAATTTATTCTAAAAGTATAGCTCCCTTGCTTCCTGCCCAAAGAACTGTCTTCTCCCTCGAAACTAAAGTTCAAAAGGCAAGAGAGATTCTTCAGTCCAGAATTTTGTTTTGTGTGGAATTTGGTTTGCCTTGTACTGGAATGCTGGTCTCTGTGCTTCATGTGTCGGGTGTAAAAATGTTGCACTTTCAGATTTTCCAGTAATTAGTGTGGCTTGCAACTACACATTATCCAGTTTTATTTTGTTTTTTTCATTTAGCCAGAAACACTTTAACTCTTTTTGAGGGATGCTCCTGTTAGATAATTTTGAGGTACAAAACAAATCTCCAGTTGTGAGATTTTCTAGTGAGCAGGGTGAATTGGTTTATGTATGTGCCTGATCTCAGTGTTTCCTATCCCTGTGAATGGGCTGTGACACCCAAGAAACCTCATTCTCATTGTACAATCTAGTGTAAACTCTATGGTAGTGTAAATAGTGAAGGTCCCAAAGCCATAAAATGCAATAAGTAGTAGTAGTATAGGTAGAACTCACATTCTGCTACTGAATATAAGAACCTAGTTAAAGTATTACATAATCAGCTTATCTTCCTCTCTTATCTCTACTAGATACAAATATGTTTAATTCAACTGTTAACTGATTTCATGTTTTAGGGTGCCTTTTCTCTAACACTAAATGAGCGCTTCAGTCTTGATGGAGGTTACATTGGTGAGTATCCTAATTATTTGTTTTAAGAGAAAATTTAAAGGGGGTAATTTTATTAGCATTGCAGCCTAAAATCATCAGAAGTACCAGTTTCACAAGATATGACCACGAATTAAAGAACCTAGTAAACATGCATAGGTTTTGCATGTTGTATGTAACTATAAGAAACTGCGTGGTGTGGTTTAATAGGATTTCATGCCCACATGGAGTTGCAAGTAATATCTCTTAAAACTGGGCTGATTTCCATGTAAACTGAAGTAAGGCTGAGGTATGAGAGGCTTACACTAAAATCCTATCCATATTTACTTGGTTTGTAGCTTTGGACCCTACTATATTTGTGCCTTGTAATGTGTGGTTCTTACAGGACTCTTTGAATGGATAATTGGTCAGAGAGATGGTTGGTGGATGAGTTTCCTCACTAGAAGTGTGTTGGAAAATGCTACAAGGTAACAGTAAATTTATAAGGCTTTATCAACAAATATATCAGACAAATGAAATCAAAACTTTGTGCCACAGCAGCATCTTTTAACTTAGGTTTTAACTTCACTGTGTTTGTCTTATTTATTTAATGGTCTCTGCTGCTATCTTTGTTTCAGTGAAGAGGGGAAGACAGAAGATTTAATATCTGAAGCCCGTTTTAAAATGAACTCAAACATGTCATGTTTGGCTTGTATCATACTACACACTATGTGTTAATCCATATGGGGCATTTTCTCCTCATCTCAACCCATTGTGGTTTCTGTCTTTCATAAGGTGGGGGGGGGGGGGTTTGTGGTCACATGTGACCACTCTTTGTGATGAGAGGCAAGAACATGGGGAAATTTCCTTTCTGCCACCTGCTATAGACTCAGATCTTCTGTCTTTGCAGTTAAAGTGAGCTTATCTGGGGATGTAATTAGGTACAGTGGCAGTTTTTGGTTTTGGATGTAAATTTTTGTTAGATGGTGATTTCAGTGCTAGGTTACCTGTGGCTCCAAATATTATTGGACTGCAACTCTCATCAGCCCTAGCCAGAATAATCAGGGGTGATGGATGATGGTAATTGCAAACAAACAGTATCTGAAGGGCTTGAAGTTGACAACTCTGCGCTTTGTCCACACACTCCCGAGCCCTGTCACACTGTCCAGACATCATCTTGGTGCATGCCTGTTCAGATGGCGCATGTGATGATGATGTGCCTCATGCACCGCATCCAAATGGCATGGCGCACAAGGAACATCACCATGCCAGTCCAGGGCACTAATGGCGCCTTGGTAGCAGCGGAGAAAGGAGCCGTGTTTCATGTCTCCTTTTTCCAGGTGCATTACTGCCATGCCATTTAGTTGGCATGGCCACAATCTGGGGCAGAAAAGGGCAGCCTCTGTCAGCCCCTTTCCCCCAGTCTGTACAGGCCCTCTGTATTAAATAAAGATGAGCTGATATTTGTAACCAGAGAAACTGAAGTATGCATCCCTTGTGCTTTCCCTTGACTTAATAGAAAATCTTAAACTAGTGTCATCCTGGCTTGAAATGGTTGCTGTGTTCTTGGGCTTCTTCTGGCTGCCTTGACCTTTGTGGGAGCCATGAGATGAGATTCCACCCTAGTCTCTTTTATGCAGAGTGATTCTCCTCCAATTATTCTTTTACCCATTATTCTCCAGTTAGTTCTCCAAACAATCCCAGAGGTTACTGTGCTCACAGACAGCATTATATAATATGTTGTACTTGGTTGACATATCCCTCTGATTGTTTCTGTTGTATATAGTTATGAAGATGCAAAGGACAAATTGATTAATTCAAAACTGCTGGCACCAGCCTATTTCATATTGGGAGGCAACAAATCAGGAGAAGGCTGTGTTATTACACGTACTCGAAGTGCTGTCTTAGATATTTGGTCGTAAGTATGCTTGATAGTAGAAGCTATTTAAGCAGATAGATCTATTGCCTGCAATGTAGCTTGCTAACTTTTTGGAGGGGTTGCTTGGGTGCATTCTTCTTGCTTTTGCTATTTTTATCCATTTGTGTTCATACTGAAGAAAGAAAAACACTCCTTAAAATGTCTTCTGGCTTTATTTTTACCAAGAATACACTAGTGGTATTAGACCTAAAATGGGCAGACCATTTTAAGCAGCTTGAGTTCCATGCAGGAATGTTAACATAAAAAATAAGAAATGTTGTAATGCACCCATAGTAAAAAAAAAAAAAAAGTGTGGGATTGTGTGTGCAAAAGTTTTATTTTTGTTTTTCTTCATTTCAAGATTGAACTCAGAAGGAGGTACCTGGTATTTGGTGGAAACCAATTATGATCGCTGGAAGGATCCATTTGTTCTGGATAACCGGAGAGTCCCTGCAATGAAATGCTTGAACAAAACAATGCAAGAGGTAGTTTTTTGAATTTTAACAGTGATGGAACTCAGTAGCCTGTTATGGGTGACTAAACCTATTAATATGATTGATACTTAACAAAAGCAGCCAGAATGGCAGTCTAGATCCATTGTAACAGGATCAGTTAAGGCTTTGTAACAGGAGAATGGGCATAGCCCAGTTCGTATGTAGCACCAACCCTCGATTTAACATTCCAAAGGTAACCTGCAGCAAGTGTACTACTGTAAGTAGTAGTCCAGAAAGTAACTTTCCTACGCTTTGCTGAAGCTTGTGTGCTGTGTCTCCTCTTCTTTCTCCCAGCCATAGAAAAGCTTTCTGTTTCAATTAACCTCAGTTCAGCATTCTGTCCAAGTGTTAAACTGTGGTCAATTTGAATGATGGTTTGTTAAAACAGTCAGTTTCTTTAAATCACTGTGGGAGTCCTACAGATGTTGTTAGACTGCAGTTTCCCATCAGCCCTTACTAGCATAGCCAATAGTGAGGTATCCTGGGAATTGTAGTTTTGTAACATCTGGAAGGAAACATGTTGCACATCCATGGTGTAGGTGCTTATTTGACTAGGGATCCTATTCTGGCCTTTGGGTTTCTGGGAAATAAAAATATAATATTTTAGTAATTGTAGACCTGGAATGTTGTGGTGGGGTAAATCTGAAACTAAGATGGTGGGTACCATCTTTCTAGCCCACTCTTCTCAGTTCTGATTGGCAGTGATCTCCAGGCTTTCCTGCAATATTATTTCCTTGCCTTTACCTGGTGATCCCTAGTCTTCCCAGGTGGTCTCTCATCCAGTGACAAACTAGGACTGACTGTGCTTAACTTGCAAAATCAGACAAGATTGGGTAGTTCAGGAAGATGTGGTAAGATCTAGTGCATTCATATGAATTAAACTGAAGATCTTATTCCCACATCTTGTTTAGAAACAGTTTTATGCTAGCTGTCAGCATATAACTAGAGAACTACTTAAAGCCAGTATGGCTCCTTTTTGGCACAG
Source organism: Urosaurus nigricauda (assembly GCA_034509955.1). NCBI lineage: Eukaryota > Metazoa > Chordata > Lepidosauria > Squamata > Phrynosomatidae > Urosaurus > Urosaurus nigricauda. Next base: position 135,839,579 of record JAOEGL010000005.1, on the reverse strand, counting down.
TGAGGCCTGGAATCAAAGTCTTACGTTTCTTTACGTGGGATAGTCTTTCAGTTTCATTGTTGCTTCACAAAGCCAGAACATTGGTCCAAAAGACACTGCAGAAATAATCCAGTTTGAGATAATTTTAACTGCTCTGGCTTGGTGCTGGGGAATCCTGGGAACTGTAGTTTGTGGTGGCACCAGAGCTCTCTGATAGAGAAGGCTAAATTTCTCACAAAACTACAGTTCCTAGAATTCACTAGCACTGAGCCAGGGCAGTTAAAAAGGTCTCAAACTGGATTATTTCTGCAAGGTGTTTTGGCCCATTGTCTCAGAAGTGGATTTAAACTTTAAATACTACATAGAACTAAACAAGTGATGCTTTGCAGCTCATTGTGTTGCTTCTAACTCGTCAAGTATATTCTTGTGCTTTGTGGAAAAAGCAAAATCATTCAGAATTACACCTAGCACTTCCCTTGGCCTCACTGCTAGGATGTGCTTTCAAAAAACTTTCCAAGTTCGAGTTTGGCTCCAGAACTTAAAAGTGTTCCTCATCCCAGGATTAGTTGTTTCTGTTGTCTGCTTTGTGGCTGCTGTAAAACTAATACAACAGTTGTTTATGCAGATGCTTCTTGATTGAGGTATCAAAATAACTTGTCTTTTTCCCTCCCTACACCAGAACATCTCATTCTCAACTATTTACGATGTTCTTTCAACAAAGCCTGTCCTGAACAAGGTTAGCTTCTCTTTTGCCTTATTTCTCTTGTGTGTCATAACTGAACCATATTTTGCCTCAGAAACCTGAAAAATTGTCCATTAATTTTAACCTAAATGTCGCTCATCATTATATATACTTAAGAGTAAAAGTTCTCTAGCTTTAAACCTAAGAAATTGTGGAGTCGAAGGCTTTCATGGTCAGCATCCATAGTTTTTTGTGGGGTTTTCAGGCTATGTGGCCATGTTCTAGAAGAGTTTCTTGCTGATGTTTCGTCAGCATCTGTGGCTGGCATCTTCAGAGAAGATGCCAGCCACAGAGGCTGGCAAAACGTCAGGAAGAAACTCTTCTAGAACATGGCCACATAGCCCAAAAACCCCACAAAAAAACTAAGAAATTGTGATTGCTTGAATTTGGATGGGTTCACTTTAGAAAGAAATTAAAGTTTAGTTTCTAAGACAAGAAAGACTTATCTCTCATATTAAAAATGTAATGCTTTGAAGCAGCTTTAGTAGATCGCTACTTTGTCAGCTGAAATTTCAGTGTCCTCCTTGGAACCTATGAGACTGGGATCAGTTTGTGCAATTAGTTCATACATTGCATTACTGAATGTAAAACAGACATTTAAAAAAAGCAGACATTACTCATCAGTACAGTTGTTTAAGCAGAATTTATGCAATCACCTTGGAATCAAAGCATTATTGGGTTGCTAGTAAAACGTTTATGCACAGTTTACTTATGACAGGGCTAAGCATTGTGTGGCCATCAAGATGTTACTGAACTGCAACTCCTGGTGGCCCTGGGCAACGTAGCCTATGGTGAGAAATGCTGGGAGCTGCAGTCCAAAACATCTGGAAGGCAACAGAATTCCCACCTAAGATATAACTCCCTAGTTATCAAGGAGTTCTGACATTTTAACTAGTTATTTATTTTGCTTTATTGACATATTTTCCTGTTTACTCAAACTGACCAAAGTGTTGTGTTGTTGTTTTTTCCCCCTCCTTGTTTAGCTGACTGTATCAACAACACTACTGGAAGTTTCCGAGGGTAACATAGAGACTTACCTGAGGGATTGTCCTGATCCCTGTAGTCCTTGGTGAGGGCTGCACTTGCCTGTGGAATCAGATCAGCATGAAATATATTTTCTCTGGGGGAAGTGGGGGAAGAGAGAAGCTTAGCCTGCTGCGGGTTAGGAGATGGGCTTCTAGGCCTGCTTGCACTTCACACCAAAAATTGACCCTTAATTGACATCCTACTTTGAACTGTCTGCTTGTTTGTGTGTTTAAAACTAAAACAAATGGCTTTGGGTCCCTGCTACTTGGCTAGTCATTGTTTAGACAATACATTTTGCAGCAGCATCCTGTGCCACTAAGGCTTATTTCCAAGCATGTGTGATGGAATTACAGCCCTGGGAAGTAAATGGAAAGTTTGGAAAGTGACACTGTGCAGACTTAAAAAGAGAGCCCAGTGTCTGGTGATGGTGCTTACCCTGCTCAACGGTCTACCAGCTACCTCAGAAGTTCATTGTATTTTCTCAGCTTGAAGAGATGCTATAGGGCTTTTGGCTCCAGTTTCCAACCATTTAAAATTAGGAGAGAGAGTGCTGTGGGAAGATCAACCTGACCTTAAAGGAAAGTAGCATAGTGTTCCTCTTTGTCTGGTAAAAGTCCAGAGCTATACTGGCTACTTCCTGTGATTTAATTTTTCTGGAGTGGGGGAAGAGTAAATTGCTGAGATGTGCTACCATGATAGTGATAAAGTATCCCCCCTCAAAGCATAAACATGGGATAAGGGTGCATCTCCTGCCTTTAGACTTAGGCCATGGTTAATTGACCTTGGGCTTGGTAGCATAAGTAGCCATGGCTTTTGGTATTCCTGGCTATGCCATCACTAGACCAATGTTCGCTGGCTGATTCTCAACCCTGTGCTGTTGTCTTCAACAGCAGTTTGAAAGACTAGAGGGAAAACCATGCTAAGGGAACAACTGGAAATCTACTGTGTAATGCATTACAGCGTCCCTGTCTCATACTTTGAACTTTTCTTTTGTAGTGCACTAGCTAAGATTTGGGACATGATTGCTCTGAATTGAAGTTGCTCTTTTTCCTAGTAACTAATTGAGATTATTAATGTTTCAGTACTGCTAGTCAGTATTAAGAATGTATCTTTTAACATGTTCTTGATCATTTTACAATAAAAAAAATTGAGAAATTATCTGTCTTTTTCTTTCTTAACTACTTGGATATCCATTCCCTTTCCCCTCAGTGTTTACTGTGCATTCTGCACAGTAGGTTGTTAATCCTACATTGCACCTGATTTTGCCTGTGAATTGTTGTCCACAACTGTTGTCATATTCAATTTGTATCTCCAGCAAGGCCCATTTCAAACTGATGTTCAGTTCTAAAACCTAAGATTCCTCTGAAATAACTTTCTCTCATCCCAGATTAGCAGAAGGATCTGATGTCAACTGTTTTTGTTGTCAGGAGAAACAACCAATATAGCAATAGCAATAGCAGCTTCATTTATATACCGTTTCATAGTGAACTAAGCTGTCTCTGAGCGCTTTACAACTAAGCTAATTGCCCCCAACAAGCTGGGTACTAATTTTTGCAACCTCGGAAGGATGCAAACCTGAGTCGAACTTGAGCCCTGGCTGGTATTGAACTCTCAACCTTATAGTTTTGAGTGAGTGGCTGCAGTACAGGCATTTAACTGCTGCGCCACCAGTTGTTTAAGTGCTGGACTAGGACTCTGGGAGACCACCCATAGAAACCCACTGGGTGGCCAAATTATAGTCTAAACCTTAGGAAATGGCAACCTGCCTCTAAATAAATCTTGCCAAGCAAGCCTTATGATAGGGTCAGCATATGTCAGAGTTGACTTTAAGGCACATAACAATAAATGCATCTTTAACAAGTAACAAATGGTGATTTTGAATGGCTAGCTAAAGCAATGGTCCTCAGTCTCAGATGTCTGAAAATTCATTTCCCAGAAGTTTTGACCACCAGCCATCCTGTCCAAAACAATTACATTCCCAAAGGTTAAAAACTACTGGGTTAAAGTACTTTGAAAAAGAAGAAAGTAGTTAAGGCAGGAACCATGAGGTTGTCCAAATGTTGGACTGCAACTTCCAGCATTATTCATCACTAACTGTAACAACATCTGGAGATCGATTCTTTGCCTATCTCTGTTTTTGGATTTCAGGCAGGATTCTTTTCTGGCCCTATCTGAGAATACCAGGAGTTAGTATCTTCTGCATGGGCCCAGGTGCAATACCACTGAACAATGCCATTTCCCATCTCGGAAGATGAGTAGGAAATTGGTGGGGCATTCCTTCTCCAATGGAGAATTGAATTGTTTTATCTTCAAGAATATTGTATCAGTCATTTAATGCAATCAAAATGCACACTCAATTCTATGGTTACACCTATTGCAATTGGAAGAAACAAAGCTTTTCTTCTGGAGTTCAGTCAGATTTATTTCCAAGCCAGACTAACATATCTCACTACAGCTACCACTGTGTTCCTGTATTGCAGCTACATAAGTTTTACACATTTTACATATTAAATGTTTATAAGTTTTACATAGTAAAGTGTTGCGTTGTTCAAGATAGGCTTCACAAACCTAGTTTTGAGGAGATGTTCAGAATATTTCTGAAGCCTTGGTTATAGACTCATAAAGTTGGCAGATACCACAAGGGCCATACGGAAATAACACATTTAAAGCCCCCCTGACAGACTGTTAAAAAGCCTCCAAAGGAGGAGGCCACCATACTCCAAGGCAGCATATTCCACTGTTGAGCAGCTCTTGCCATCAGGAAGTTCTTCCTAATATTTAGATGGACCTCCTTTTCCTGCAAGTTTGAATCCATTGGTCTGTATCCTAGTCTCTGGAGAGGCAGAGAACAATCATATGGAAGATGTTACTACAGTAGAACATTCCCAACCACAGAAGTTCAGTTCCAGGCCCCATATTATTCAATGGACAGCAATGTGTGGGCCATCAAATCTGTGGATCGCTAGCTTGCTGATGTGGTGGGTCCATGGATTAGAAACTAATCTAGTGAATTGTCAATTAAATGACCAAGTAGCTGGTGGGCATTAACCAACACCACTTCTTGTTTTGTGCCCTCAAGTCATTTCTGACTTTGAGTGACCCTAAGGCAAACTCACCATGGAGGTTTCTTGGCAAAATTGGTTCAGAGGGAGTTTGCTATTGCCCTGCTCAGAAGCTGAAAGAAGGTAACTTATGCAGTGCGTTTCCCTAGTGGGAAATCAAATCAGTGGTTTCCCAAAATCTTCATCAAACAATCAAACCACTACAACATGCGTACTCTCCACTAGTTTGGCAAGCAGAAGAAGAAGCCAGAATTGATGTTCTAGCACGTGTACTTCTTTGCCAGCTTCCAGAAGGCAAAATTAGACATGCTCGAGCCAGTTTGGTTTGGCAGATGCTGCTGTTGCCACTCCACTGAGACAAGTGATACATTTGTCCCATGGAAATGAGAAAAGTAGCAGTTGCTAGATCAAACTGGCCAAAGCAGAGCACCTGGGGCATCTTGACTATGTAGGCTTAACATAGCCTAACCACTCTGGGAAGGAATGTCGACTTCCTAAAAAAAAAAAAAAAAAAAAAAATTCCTCAGAACTGTCCAACTATGGCCGAGATTTTTAATTGCACAGGCAGAGCATAAACCTCTGCTAAGTAACTACATTTCCTCCTTCCCTCTGGTCACACACATACCCCACATCATCTGATCACTAATGGGTGAGGTTCTGGATGCAGATCAGTTACAGAAGCAGAGGGAAATGGAAACAAACATCCAGTAAAATCGATTCCTAAAAGCCTGACAATAGTTAAGTTTTCACTTGCCCATGAAAGGAAAGCAAAAACGGAGCCTTCTAAGGAGAAAGTACCAAAGTGTGGGAGCAGCTGTCCACATATAGAAATAGGAAATACTATGGCCCAAATTATCCTTCCTTTGATATCCAATTATTATATATCTTTACACTTTAAAATCTTACCTAGTTCTTTCACAGCTGCCCTTCCGAGTCCTAGACTTCTGATTTCTTGATTATATCAGGCTATGGACCCAGGCTATGGAAAATCTTTATTATATATTTCAAGGTCATCATTCACTTATAAATTATGTAAATCACCTGAGGTCATTGTTTTTGTTTTCTTAATATTCAACTGTACCAACCTCAACCTGTGTGACAAGGTTGCTCTAAGAATTAGCTGTTTGGGGTGCAGTTGCAGCTTGATAGCACATGAAGAGTGGAAGTCATCCCTCCTGGTGAGAAAGGGGTTTGTTTTGACAGCCATAAGTCAGAATGTGACTGAGACTTAGAGAGAGTTCAGATTGCTGAGAAGGAAACTCAGAGATGTTACATATAAAGGAAGAAAGCTAAAGTTTGCCATGTGGTTACTTTTTATGAAGCAATACTGAACTTGAGGTGATAAAATGGCTTTTCACTAAAAGTTTTTCACTAAAAGTGCTGCTGACTTAAATTGGTTGTCATCACTAGATAGAAGAAAGAACACACTAGCAAAAATGCATAAACTGGTGAAGGGACACTTGCGACCCAAGCCCTTATGCACATAAAGATGGTAGTAAATGGGGTGGAAATAGGGCCAAGTGTTAGTGACCAGGTACCCTCTGAAGTTGGAGGGGTGGAATCAGCCTAAATCTTAAAAGTGCTATCACACCCTGATTTTACACTGAGCAAACTTATTTTTACACTGCATGCACTGATTTTTGCCTTTCTTCAACAGTGATTCTTCAACAGTGATAGTAGTTTCTGCTAGTAATATAGTATCATCTGTGTATGTTAAATTGTTGATCCCCCCCCCTCCAATTTCACACCACTGACAAGTTTGAAACCACTTTCTGTATGATACGTTCTCTGTATAAATTAAATCTGATAGGGTGATAAAATGCACCTTTGTCTGACTTCCTTGCCATTTGGAAACCATTCTGTTTTTCCATATTGTGTTCTGAATCTGGTCTGTTGTCCAGAATATAGGTTACACATCAGGACAATTGGTTTTGCTGCAATTTATAAAGTATGGGTTGAATTTCTTCTTAAATTCTTTGGTATGCTCTATTAGAAAATGTCTGTTTACAACATGACCTTGCTTGCAAGAGCTGGCCCTTTTAAGAACGGATTTAATCTGGTCTTGCTGGCTGCAAACTTGGGACTGTGGTGATGGTGCCAAGGTCCCATGGTTCTGGCTTAGTTGGGGCCAGAGTGGCCAGAGACTGCTCCTTTTCAGCTGTCTCCTTTGGTCCTCAGTTAAGTAAAATACTGCCCCATCTTGTATTATTTTGAGTATCACATTGCTCACATAGGAGATTAATGCAATCGTCCAGTAGTTACCATAATCCCTGGTGTCCCCATTAGACTATTTTGGTTTGGCCCTGATTTTATTAATTTAAGGAAGCAGAAAAGGAGAGAGAAAAGAGTTAGATCAAATGAAACACCTACCGGTATCTGTTTCAGAATTCTCTTTCAAACTGTGGCTAGCCGAGCTCACAAGCAGGGCAAGAAGGTAATAACTATCCCTTGGTCTTATTACCACTATCTGACATTCAGACAGCAAGAAACTGTCTCTCTTCATTGGAAATTCATTTCCATTTAGCTATTGATGGTTTTGAATCAAGATGAGGAACCTATGACCCGCCAAACATTGTTAGACTTTGGCTTTCTTCAGCCCTGAATGCCACAGTTAGACAAGTAGGCAATCCCGTATATATTTTCTTGGAAATAAACCTTAGTGAACTTAGTAATAAGTGGCACTACAATCCTACTAAAAATAAGTCCAGTCTACAACTACAACCTGTTGCTCTCTAGGCCTTCAGATGCATTTGCAGGGGGCATTCAGCAATTTCCATCAGTCCTAACTAGCAAATGGTGAAGGATAATGGGAATTGGAGACTCACATTGGGATCTACATTTGGAGGAGCCACCCTTGATGGATTGCATCCTTATAATTATTCTTCCAAAGGATCTCAGCTTGTGAGGAAGCTACATCTCCTGCTGCATTCTTTAACCACCACCCCCTTCATTCTTTTTCTCCTGTCCCTGAACCTGAGAGGAAAGTCCTGCTTAATGAAACAAATGGATGATGAGGGGTTACAGTTATAGTAGCTTGGGAAAATAGTGGCACCTGTATCACTCACTGTTCCTGTTCATGTAAAGGCGGAGGCAGAGATTTTAGATAAAATTTTAATTTAATATAATGCAGTCCTGATGCGCACCTTCGGGCCATTCCTATAGTTTCTTAGTATCTGCCAAACTACTGTTAGAAAGTTTACAGAGTGTTTTTAATATTCTCTCTGTCATGACTTCTTAAAGAACATAGTAGTGAAGTAGCTCTGATGTTCACTGGATTTTATACCTAAAGGATTTTTTTTAAAACGCCAAAGAAATATGAAGGGTCCAACAACATTTTCCCGCAAAGGGGCGTGTGTCTGGACACCTACTTTAATTATATCCTTTCCCTCTAGCATTTGAGTTGTTGGCATCACGTTCCCCTTTCCTTTCCACACTGGTGCTTCTGGGATCAATGAACATACATGCATACATTATTTGATCTCAAACTCGTAAATGACAGATAAAATCTATACATGTACTGTACGCATACATATGCAGTCACTCTTCCATGTTCACAAGGGTTAGGGTTCAGGACCCCTGCAACAGTGGAAAAACTGCAAATATCTCTAGATCCCCAAACAAACATGCTATACAGACTCATGTGAACAGCACCAAGCCTGACACTCCATTTCCAACTTGGCTGGCAGCATGCCTCAGCCAGGTTTTAAGCCCCATTCCAGCCCATCAATCTCTTCAGTCCATTCCTGTTCTTCCCAGTCCATCCTTCCCAGCACTTGTTCTCCTGCTTCAATTCACTGCTAAAACCTTCTTCTCTCCCTGTCTTTTCATCATTTTCCCCCACTGACTTCACCAACTACTTCCTCACAAAAGTCACTACTATTCGATCTGAAATTGTTCCTCCTGATTTGCCCCCTACCACCAATCTCCTGGTACCTTCTACTAATAATCTCTCTGTGTTTCCACCTGTATCTTTGGATGAACTCTCTACACTGCTAAATTCTTCCAAACCTAAAACTTGTTCTCTTGATCCTGTCCCCTCCCATCTTCTAATCTCTATAACCCTTTCTTTTCTGCCCTCACTCCTCTATATCTTTAATCTCTCTCTCTCTCTCTTCTGGATCTTTCCCTTCGGATTTCAAACATGCTCTCGTTTCCCCAATTCTGAAGAAACCCTCTCTCGACCCCTCTTCTTTGTCTAGCTACCGCCCAATCTCTCTTCTTCCTTTTCTCTCTAAGGTTCTGAAACGGATGGTTTATTCTCGCTGTCTTGAGTTTCTTGAAGCCAATTCCATCCTGGACCCGTTTCAGTCTGGTTTCCCCCCACGGCAATCTACAGAGACAGCCCTCACCAAAATTTCAAACGATCTCTTGCAGGCCAAGGCAAATGGCCTCTACTCTATTCTCATTCTTCTAGATCTGTCTGCAGCCTTTGACACCGTGGACCACTGTCTCTTGCTTGACTTACTTTCTGATCTCGGGTTCTCCGACTCTGTTCTCAACTGGTTTAAATCTTACTTGTCAGACCGATCCTTTGCTGTGGTCACAGGTGGTCAGACTTCCTCCTCCTCCTTATCTGTAGGAGTTCCTCAGGGCTCTGTCCTGGGTCCCCTTCTGTTCTCTCTATACACATTATCCCTTGGTAAACTCATCCATTCTTTTGGTTTCTCTTATCATCTGTATGCCGATGACACTCAGCTGTATCTTTCCACCCCTGACCTTTCGCCAGGGCCTTGAACAGCAAGTTTCATCTTGTCTGCTTGCCATCTCTCAGTGGATATGGCATCGGCCCTTGAAGTTCAACATGTCTAAGACAGATCTTCTCATCTTCCCACCTAAGCCCACCCTTCAATACTCCTTCTCTGCTTCTGTTGACAGCACTTCTGTTCAACTGGTTCAGGAAGCCCACAGTCTTGGCTTCGTCTTTGATTCCTCTCTATCGTTTATTCCCCAGATTCAGGCCACTGCCAAGACCTGTAGATTCTGTCTCTACAACATTGTTAAAATCCATCCATTCCTCTCAGCCTCCACTGCCAAGACTCTGGTCCATGCCCTAGTGGTCTCACGACTAGATTATTCTAACCTTTTTCTAACAGGGCTTCCTCTCGGACTGACCCCTCCTTACTTGTCTGACCTTCTTTCTCCTCACACTCCTCCTCGTACCCTCCGTTCTGGTAGTCAAGGTTTCCTGTCCCAGCCAAGGATTTCCACTGCCCTGTCCCGGATTCGTCCCTTCTCGCTTGCTGCCCCTCACTCCTGGAACCTTCTTCCCCCACATGCACGCCTCATCACCGACCAGGTTTTAAACCTCTATTGATATTGCACCTATTCCTGTTCTTCCCAGTCCAGCTCCTCTCAACCTCCCATCCTTCCAAATGTGCCAGACAGGTTATGCACCCCTTTCCACCCTATTGATATTGCACCCCATTCCTGTTCTTCCCAATCCACCTTTTCTCAACCTCCCATCGTTCCAAAAGAACAAGCCAGGTTTTAAGCCCCTTTTCTAGTTCATTGATTCCCTGGCTGGGTAAGATAAGACACTGAGAGGAAGAGGAGGAGGAGACAAAGTGGTCAAACTAAAACAGCAGCTTCAAATGCGTGTTTAGTCAAAATCACCAGTGTCACACGCTTGAATGTGGAAGGCTGACTGTATACAAGCTATTTGTTTAAACCAAGGGTGGGCAAAGTGTAGCCTTCCCAATGCTACTGGACTTCAAATCCCATGCCAATTGCTATGTTCACTAAGGCTTATGGAGGTTGTACTCTGACAAGATCCAAAGGACTACACTTTACCTTTATGTGAATAAACCTTTATTTCTAAAACACTAGATGACTATGTCTTGCAATGTATTTTATCGTCTTATTCCTTGTCTCTGAAATTATTCCATCAATATCTCTACTAATAATTTAGATACTTTCTGCTTAAATTTTAAATCATATGTGACATTTTTACCAAGGATCTGCCACACTAAAATGTTTAACATGGTATGCAGTTTCTATGAGCCAAAATGCATTTTGGTCATTCATGTGCTCATCAGCATACTGTCCCTTGTGTGAGGGAGGATGACTTGCTGAATGATCATTTTTGGATGACTGTAAGCAATCCACACTCATAGGTTTTTCTCCAGCTGATCACGGCAGGAGTCCAGAGTTCTTTTCCACTGAAGATATTAAATTCTTCCTTCTCAGATCAGTATGTTTATAAAGCCTTGACATGTTTGATCTCCTCGATATATTACTCCTATTTGGGTTGTTGTTGTTTCCTAACACCCCAATTTGGGGTGGATTGCTCGTGCAGTTCTCCATAAATCCTGGAAATAAAACCTGGAAATAAATGACTGATCATTTACTGTGAGTAGCAGCCTCTCATTCCCTGGATGACTACCTGAGTAATCCACACTCATGGGAAAGAACCAAGCCCATATTCATAGGGTGGGTGTGCTTTTTACTGTCATCAAGTACTGCTTGAAACATAGTCCTTCCAAAAGCCACCTGAGCAGCTTTTTATATTTGTCTAACCTGTTGTGCCTAATAAAAGTGGAAGGTTCCTTCCAGCCTGCTACCCTACAAACTTCTTTCAAAGAAGCAGTCACTTGAAAAGCTCTTGTTGTGGATCTAGTTGAATATGCCCAAACATTCTTAGACCTCAGAAACTTTAAACGGTAATGATTTAAAATACATGGTTTAATCCATCTCCCCAACACAATTTTTGAATTTTTGTTTCGGATAATCTTAGGACGAAAGGAAACAAATAGCGCTTCAGTGTGCTGTTATTGGACTTGTTCTCTCTATGTAAATTCTTAGAGCCCTTCTAACACCTCTAAGAAGTACCACTTCATCTCCAAGTGACAGAATGGATTCAGGCAAAAGGTTGGCAAGTGTGTAAGGACTATTTCATCGTTTCACATATAGAGATTTTGCAATGAATGCTGGATCCAGAATCAGCGTCACTTTATCCTCCTCAAATTTGCACGATGTTAGATTTACAGACAGAAGCCAACTGAGACACAGTTCTTGCTGAAATGCTACTTTCAGAGACAAAATCCTCAGAGAAGCCACTTCTGGTGGTTAAAATTTCTTCATGCATTTAATACCAAATTCAAATGCTATTATAGGAATCTGTGAATTGTAGGAGCAACACTCAAAGTAGCCCCTTTCAAAAACTTCTTTACATAATGGTGACTGGAAGGAGTTTGACCTCCAGTGTCTACAACACCATCACTTGCCTTTTTCAGTTGTTTGTCCTGAGACCTTTTTCTATGCCATCCTGAAGACAGTTCAAAATCTTTCCCATTTGAATGTGTTCAATGGAAACCCTCTTCTCTATACATCCCTTCTTGAAAGATTTCCAGGTCATCTTATATATCCTTTAGATGGATTGCCTCCTTGAAGGAGGGGTGCCAAGGCCTACCAGCTGCACTGTTCTTAAACTCCACCAGAGTTTTTGGCTGTATCACAAAAGCAATCCTTGCCTTCCACTAAAATGGTATTCAGTACTGAATCAGAATACACTTGATCTTTTAAATGCTGCCACTCAACACCCATGCAGTCAGTTTTAGCCAACGGGGATCCGAGTGTAATATTGGACCTCGCAATAGCAGGTACTACCTCTGCGGTAAAAAGGTCTGGCCAATGTGTAGTAGCAATGGGAATCATGGGTGGCATAGTAGGGTGTAATTAACACTACCCGTGCCTGCTCTAATTATATATTATTGCATATAGCATTCCTTCTGGCCCTGGTGCTGTTGGAGTATCTACTGTATATATACTGCCTGGAAAAAAATGCTTTTAAATTTTGAATTCTTGCCAGAAGCAAACAAGTCCATCTGGAATGGTCCTAATGAGTTGTTCAACTACTGAAAAACCTCTTGGTTTAATTACTACTCTCTTTGGTTGATTCTGTGCCTGCTTAAGTAATCTGTTTGAATATTTAATGCTCTCTTCCCAAGGTAATATTACTTTCACTTCCCTGGTAGGTACTGGTGAAGCTAAACTTACCTAGAGTTAACATACCCTATCACTCCTCATGCTGAATATGGGGTATTCATAATGAATATCCAGCGTGGAACAGGACTGGAAATCATGATGACCGGATACATGTTTTGGGGGATCACAAGGTACAAGCAAGTTAGCAAGTACCAGTGTCAGGGGCACTTGATCTAGGGCATACTTAGCCTAAAGGAGAACAAAGACAAGCACCATGGGTTATGCTAAACATTCCTACCTGCCTAAAAACTCTTCTTAGGACTTGTATAAACAGGTGTAAAAAGGTCCCTGGAGTTACCCACATTTTGATGCCTTCACAATCCCATTGTGGGGAAAACGCAGAATATAAATCCTTGAAATAAATAAAAAATACATTTTGAGCTAATTAATTCCCCAACTTTCAACTGAGAAGCTCCAGTTGTTCCTGTCATGCCCGTGGGGGGAGGAGGACCACTAGGACCAGTAGGCAGGGGCAGGCCAGCCAGGTAGGTGCCTGTCATCCCGAGGGAGGTTTTGCAGGCACCAGAGGACTCAGGTGGGTGAGGGTGCCTGCTGTGAGATAGGCGCAAGGTGCATGCAGTGCCCTTGATGTGAGACTCCAGGCCAACCTGGTTGTGGGGCCACCTCCTTCTCCCGTGCCCAACCGAGTGGGTGGCACCAGCTTTGGTCCTGCCTGCCAAGCAAGGGATGCCCAGAGAGCAGAAGGAGGGGTGCCGAGGCCTACCAGCTGCATTGTTCTTAAATTCCACCAGAGTTTTTGGCTGTTTCACAAAAGCCTTTTAGTATTGAACAGTCTCCCATTCTATGTCTATAGACTCTTTAAAGCCCTCAAGTACTGGTAATTCAACATTTTTAGGGTTTGGTTTCTTTAAAACCCTGGAAACCTTGTTTTTATCAATGCACTCTTTAACAGAAGGATTGTTATCATCCCGACCCATCCTTTGCTTATCTTCTAAACCCAATGTTGTGATCATTTTCTTTAGAAGTCTCCTAAAATCCTGAACTTCAAATAATGTTAGATTTTCTTTCTTCATCTATCTCTGCATCTGAAAATTGCTCATCCTCACTATTAATCTGCATGTCATCTGAATTTTCCCTTCACAACCGAAATGTTCTCCCTCTGAATCTGAATTCAAAATCCTTTTTGTGAACTGTTTCTTGTCTATTTTTAGGGCTGGATAAATGCTGAGATTTAATCAGACCTTTCCCATGTTTGTAACTCTTGTCAATGTTACCTCACTTTATGTTTGCTTATGAGAAGATTGAATTTGATTGTGATGACTTTCTGAATCCCTTGCTACAATTTGTGTATTTGAGTTATGCAGCAGTGTTAAATTAATTAAACCTTCTGTTGCTCCCTGCTAGGTACTCTTGCTTAAAAATAATAATAAAATGAATTAAGTTTGAATTCATTTGATTCAAATTCATTTAATTCAGATTAATGTATTATGCCAATGAATTCAGTTCACCTATAAATCTTTTAAAAATTGACTGTTGTAAATTCATATAAGCTTGAAGGCTTTCTCTTATTTGATTTTATTCACCATCTGCTTAATCATAGAATCATAGAAATGGAAGAGTCCCCAAGGGACATCCAGTTCAGCACCCTGCCATGCAGGGAAACATAATCAAATGACTCCAGATAGATGGCCATCCAGTCTGTTTAAAAACAACCAAAGAAGGAGACTCCATCACACTCCAAGGCAGCACTTACCATGCAATATGCTGACTCAGAGTATGATAATAATTCCCTGCATCTCAAACATGCCTGTTATACATTTATTTCATGTTGCTCAGCTATTTGTTCCATTACTGGTTTCTGATAATCATCCTGCTGCTGTGTCTGTTTCTGTGGCTCTGGCCTCTCTGTGTCTCTGGGAATCACAAGTGTAGTCTTAGCCATTAGCATTTGTAAATAGGAGAGGAATTCAACCTGGGTATTCACAGCTTAGAAATTAATACTTTTTGGAGAAACTTCCCTATCCAGGAGAATAGGTAGTTCATTCCATGAGCTTTGGTTGGCCAGAAAACCACACATCATTGTTTCGGTTTCTCTGGCTCTCTGAATGGCCAGCAGCTTGCCTAAACAGAGCATCTCCCTTCCGCTCAGAATCCACCTTCCCAACGTGGTGGATTGAAGCATCTGCTGACAATTTTGCTGCCATTCCTGCCTGACTAACTGGGCCCACTTGACTTGGTACATCTTTAAGTTTATTAACTCCCTTATGCTGGTTTTATTTTACTCTTCTTAATCTGTTCCTTCCGATTCGATCTTATCTTCTCATCTGCTCTTCTATTTGTTCTGGCTTTGTTATTGACTTTTGCTGCCAGCCAATTTGCTTCACTATCACTTGAGGAAATAAACAATTTTTTAATACTGAATCTGGATTTTGATCAGAGACTCTTCAAGAAGTGGCCAGCTGATTAGTGTTATTTTTATCCATTTCTCGCTCTATGACATGCCTCAATGTGGTCAAAAGAGCAGTTCTGAGCCGGTCCTTCATCTACTTGCCTCTCCTTTTTCTCTGATGGCAAAGAACAGGTTCTCTGATAGACTTCTATAGTTTTTCTTAAGGTATTATTAGACATAGATGCCATTTCTAATTTTACTACCATCTCTTCTTTTGGCCTACCTGATGAAAGAAAGCAGGAGTAGCAGTGCAGATCAAACCTGACAGCCCAGTCCCAGCCCAGCTCACAAAACTTAAGCAGGGTCCCAAATGTGCCACCATTTCTCCCCCACCATGTGTTCTAACTCTTACTCCAGTCAGTCTGTCCCCAAATGGTGCCGCTCCAAGACACAGAAGCAATGTCTTGTGTCCAAGCCTCTCAAAAATTTCCCAACCACCATTTAATGAAGGACACCGCTAAGGGAGTGTGGGGAGGTGAAGAGCAGGAAACACTGCCACACAAAATGATCAGTGAGCCTAGGCAGTGGTTTTAAGGGACCCTGAAAAGACATTTGATATAAACCCACCATGGTCCTAAATGCTGCTGGTTCCCCTTGTCTTTCTTGCACAACAATACTTTTGAGTGAAGCCCTGTCACCCCCTTTCCCCTTTACTGCCCCCTTGAATCCTTCCATTGCCCCTAGAAGGGTATATCACTCACTTTGGGAATCACTTTCTTAGAGATTTTTCCAACTATAACACTTAGCTAGCCAAAGCCTAGACAACTCCCAGAATCCCTCAGCCATCATGCAACCAGCATGCTGGCTGGAGGATGTGGGGAGATAATTCAGAAAAGGACTTTAACTACTAACTTTAACTTTAATGTTTATAGACAGCCTTTTATCCAAATTGACACTAAGGTATAGAGAGCCAGGGTGGCAAAGTGATTTGAGCGTTGGACTATGACTGTGGAGATCAGGGTTCAATTCCCAGCTTGGCCATGAAATCCACTGGGTGACCTTGGGCTTGTTACATGCTCTCAGCCTCAAGGGAAGGCAATAGCAAACCTCCTCTGAACAAATCTTGCCAAAAAAAACCCATGATAGGTTCACCTTAAGGTTGCCGTAAGTCAGAAACAACTTGAAGGCACACAACAAAACATAGTAGCATTCAGTGCCTTCTTGTTGACCTATGATTATCCCATGAATTGTACAGGGCTATCTTAGGGAACAAATATTCAGAGGTGCTTTGCCATTGCCTTTGAATATAGCCTACAGCACTTCATATTCCCTGGTAGTCTCTCTTTTAAGTATTATTCAGGCCTGACCCTGCTCAAACAAGATCTCATGCCTTCAGGGTATTTAGAATGTCAAATAAATAAATAAATATCAAAATTGCAAGTACATTTTACAACATATGGCTATTATTTTTCATAATAAATTCGGAGAGGAGGCAGCTGATAAATACACATGTGGAGTGTTGGTCATGCTGGCCACATGACCATGGAGTCGTCTCTCATAATGCTGGCTCCCCCAGCTTAGTAACAGAGATGAGCACTGCCTCCTACAGTCAGACATGACCAGACAATCTTGTCAAGGGAAAACCTTTACTTTTAAACATTCAAATGCTTCCAATGGATTTCTGATTGTTGGAATCTTTCAGATCCTATACTGCAACTCCCATAACCTCTTGACAACAATTACAGATGTCAAGAATTGCAGCCTTGCATTTGGTGGACTGTGGTTACCCTCCCATAATCTAAGGTATACAAATGGATAAACAACCTAGTTGTGTACAGTAATGTGGCCTCAGGATGCAAACAGGATTCTTGGCAAGGTGAGGGCCTCCACATGTGTATTGAATCCTTGCCCTTCCAGCTTATTAAAAAGCCAGAGGGGGACGGGTTGAGTGAGTAGACGGAGTGGTCAATACCTCACTAAACAAAACAGAATTCCATTATGCCTAAAGGAGGCAGATGTAAGAGCACTGTTCAAAAAGCCCTCCCTGGATCCCACCATATTGGACAACTATAGAGCAGTTCCTAATATTCAATTTTGAAGCACATTTTGCCCAGCTACAAGGATTTCTGAATTAAAAGTATTATCTAGACCCATTTCAATCTGGTTTCTGTCTTGGCAATGGGCACCTTGGTGGATGATCTATGCCTAGAACCGGACAGGAGGACCGTGTCCCTGCTGGTTCTGCTGGATCTCTTGGTTGCTGTCAATGTCAATGTCAATCATGGCATACTTCTAGAGTACCTTGTTGGAGGCATTGTTTATCAGTGGTTATGTTCCTTCTTGGAGGGGGAAATGCAGGTGATGATAGTGGGATACTCCTTTGACTCCTTGTCCATTGTTCTGGGGGGGGGGTCCCCAGCGTTATTTTGTTCCCATATGCGATTTAACAAATACATGAAACTGCATGTAGATGTCCAGAGTTTAGGGTTCCAGTGCCATCAGGATGTGGATGAAACTCAGCTATATTACTCCCGCCTCAATCTAAGTAAGATGTCTTGGTTCTAAACCTGTGCTTGTCATCAGTGGATGGATGAAGTGGAAGGTCAATCCAGACAAGACCAAGTTACTTCTGGTCAATTAAACAGCAGATCTGAATCAAGAATTCAGTCGGTGCTCAATGCAGCTACATTCCTCTTGGAAACACAGGTTTGCAGCTTGGGGTGTATTCCTGGATTCAACCCTGAGCTTTGAAGTTCAGGTTTCAGCATTGCTCAGGACTCTCTGTTAAGTTTTAGGCGCCAGTTCTGCCTGTTCTTTCAGATGTCAAATCTGGCCATGGTAATACATCCCTTAGTTAAATCCTTTTTGGATTACTATAATGTGCTAAATAGAACTGCCTTTGAAGTTCTACTGATGCAAAGAGCTCCACTGAGTGCCGGTGTTTCTAGCACAATTCATGACTTTCAAAACCCTATACAGCTCAGGTCTAGGAAAAGCCCTTATCTTCCTACACGAACCTGCCCATGCCTTAAGACAGTGATTCCCAAAGTGGAGGGTACATTCCCCCTGGCGGGGGGAAGGGGCAGTGGAAAGATTCAGGGGGGTCGGTGAGGGAGAAAGGGGCAGCAGGGAGGCTTTCAGTCAAAGTATCAGTGCACAAAAAAGAAAAGAGGAACCAGTGGGCTTTAGGACCATGGTGGGGATGAGGGTTGCATGAAAAATCTTTTCAGGGTCCATGAAAACCACCGCACAGCCTTGCTGATTGCTTCATGGTGGTAGTGTCTCCTGCTCTTCACCTACCCACGTGAGCTCACTCCCTTAGCAACATCTTTTACTAGGAGTGGTGGTTGGGAAATTCTCACAAGATTTGAGTGAAGGGCATCACTTCTGTGATCACTTCTTGGAGTGATGCCATTTTGGGACAGACTGATTGACTGGAGTGACACATTAAAGCACTTGTGCTGGCTCTATGCTGTAATAAATGTCTGTCATTAGAGTATATGGCAGCTGGGGAGAAGTGGTCGCAAAAAGGAGCTTTCAAATTTGGGACTGTTTAAGCTTTGTTACTTTTGCCAGGAGTTGGCTGACAGGTTGGAGTTGCACTGCTTTTATGCTTTGTCAGACAGGCCAAGAGAAGAGGTAGCAGAAGAAATAGTGTTTAGGGGGAGGGGAGACACTTGAAGCTGTGCAGGAAAGGCACATCTTTGGGGAAGCAGGGGGAAAGTTTCTGGGATCAATGCTCTGAAAGTCTGTTGCCTTGGAGTGACTCCTGTAGTTAAATTCTCTCCCTTTCCCCACCCATGTTAGTATCCCAGAGCATGTGGCCTCTCTAAAACCCCAATGCACACACCAACTGCACCCCCGTCTACCCTGACATCCTTCCTGAGAAATTTTTCCTTTTGCATGTGGCCACCTTGGGAGCTGCAACTGAGTAGCTGGTTAAGGAGCAACCACAAGGCCTCCTGCTTGTACTGGCCTTTGCCACAAGGCAACGGTGTCACTAGAATGGGTATCACTGGGTGTGATAGCTCATGGTATCAAACCCGCCCCCCCCCCATTAATTTTTTCCTCTACCAGACCATACAGAATCCTTA
Organism: Urosaurus nigricauda; assembly: GCA_034509955.1. Taxonomy (NCBI): domain Eukaryota; kingdom Metazoa; phylum Chordata; class Lepidosauria; order Squamata; family Phrynosomatidae; genus Urosaurus; species Urosaurus nigricauda. Next base: position 135,820,343 of record JAOEGL010000005.1, on the reverse strand, counting down.
ATAATGTTTTCTGCACTAGTGTTACAACTTAATAATTCCATTTATCACTAATGTAATTGCAATACGGTAGTTTTAACTCCTAAACATCTTCATCTGCCTAATTCCTGAAGCTAGAAGCTGCTGTCTGCCATTGATACAAAAGCCTCCAGCTTTGACTAGGGTGCAGGAAGAATCTAGACATACTTCATCTTAACTGCTGAAGCAGAAGGCTATTGTTAGAATGGGAGAAAGCAGCCTCCAGCTTTGGGAGTTAGGTGCATGAAAAAGCCAAGGGTTCTTTGTCATTCTAACTCCTGAAACAGAATCCCTGGATTCCTCCTGCACCCCACTCCTGATACTGGAGGCTCTTGTGTCAATGGCACAGAGCACCCTTCCTCACTCGCTTGCTCCATTTCCCCTGCCTGCATCTCCCTCTCTCACGGATGGAGCCAGAACATACCAGGAGAACAGATGAACCCAGAAAGTCCTGCCCTGTCTCCTCCTCATCTCCCAGAGGATTTGAAGGCCAGTGGGTGGAGAAAGGGGAGGCCTCATTTGCCCCACTTTCTGGTCTTTGTGTCTTACAAGATTAATTATAGCTATGCTATGCTGTTTCTTTCCGAAAGGCAGACATGTAGGAAGCAAGTGGTGTTGCTAGGGTATTGGTTGTGGCATCACCCCACTTATTGTGTTTTAAGTGGTGGTGGTGAGATATCAGTTCCCACCACAATTACCCAGAGTAAAATGGGTGCGCGTGGACTGCGGCTTGGACCCGGAATCTCTGTGGAAAAATTGTTATCCTTGATCAAGGAGATTCCCTTCCCCTCCTGAAAAAGAACAACCCACACCCCACATGCCTCTTAGTGACATGCTGCAAGGTCAGCATGGACAAGAGGCTTCTCAGTCACTGCTCAGCCAGCTACTTGGTTGCAGTTCCCAGCGTGACCACGTGGAAAAGGGAGCAAGTTCCAGGACCCTTCATAGATAACAAAATTAGTGAATGCTCAAGTCCCATTAAATACAATGGCATAGTAAAATGGTGTCTCTTATATAAAATGGAAAAATCAAGGTTTGATATTTGGAATTTATATTTTTTGGAGTATTTTCAAGCCGTGGATGCTTGAATCTGTGGATAAAAAATCTGTGGATAAGGAGGGCCAAATGTAGTAACTACTTGGTTCAGTAGCTGTATATAAAACAAGGTTGCTCAGCTATCCAGAAAAACAGGCCACCAGGAATCCTTTTGTCAGCACCATGTATACTCAGAACTGAATTGTTGATGTTCAGACTTCAGAATGGAAACATTAAGGGAGTCAAAACAACCTGGAACTGCTTCAAATGTGGCTGCTACAGCGTATGCTCTTTGCCCATGAGAATTCACAATGGCTATCTTCAGCAGCTACTTAGTTCACAGTAGCATCATTTTTATTTTATTTTTATTTTATTTTATTTTTTATTTTATTTTTTTTGGTGTTTGCCCAGCCTCTTCAGAGCTGATTAGATTACTGATGTTATACTCAAATACTTACTTGGACTTTCATTCATTTGATTTTGATGGGGGGGGGGAGGGAATGGGTGGTATTTCTCTCCCATTTGTTATGGGTTTTGTAAAGATTCCTTTAGACAAATCTGCCAGATGCTTTTTCATGTGCTAATCTCCACAACTAGGGATGTTACTTTTCTGGGATAAGCTACTCTATTGACCTTGAAAACATTATGATTACCTGGTATAGATTCAGCCCCTAGCTACCTAAATCCACCCAATTCCTACACAGTGACAGATAACACTGAGGGCCAATCAAGTTTATTTGAAGCTGGCTTTGCAATCTATATAGCCCTACTTCGCATTAAGTAAAAACAAGTCAGAACTAGAGCATCCCCATCAGTTCATCTGGGGCCAGCACAAAGTGGGGGAAGAGGAGAGAACACCAGGCCACCCCACCACCCCAGGAAAGAGATGTGTAGTACCTCCTGCTGCTGTGTAGACTTGTTGCTTGCTACCTGCATGCTCCATCTCACCTGGTGGATTGCTGGCCCCAGACTGCTTCTTGCCAGGACCAAGCCCCAGGTATCCAGCCAGGAACACCTGCTCCCCTTGGGAAGGGGATAAAGGCTGGGTGCCTGCTGTGGCAGGCCCACCACCAGTGAGCTGCTTCAGGGGGAGGGGGCAAGGGCCAGTCCATTTGGCTTGTAGAGCAGGATATAGTTTAATATATTTTTATGTCATTAATTTCACTGTATTTTGATGTTCGTATTTTAGTTAAGGTAAGGGGATGAACTTTTTAGTCATGTATGTATGTATTAATTTTATATGTCATTAAGCATTTTTGTAAACCGCTTTGATCCTTTGGAAAGGCGGTATATAAATAAGGATAGGTTGCTTACCTGTAACAGTATTTCTTCGAGTGGTCATCTGCGAATACATACAAATGGGTTTCTCTGCGCCTGCGCAGTCGAATTCGGAACTTTCTGGAATCACTGGGCAGAAAAGCGGCTTGCAACTTTTTGCAACTTTTTGGCGGTAGCCCCTCCCCTCCTCTATATAAGCCCTGTTCCCGCTCTTTTCCTCAGTTCCGAAATTTTTCCGCCGCAAGCGACGGAGGAGCAGAACAATGTTGAGCAGGACACTGAGGGGAGGAAGGGTGGGATTTGTATGTATTCGCAGATGACCACTCGAAGAAATACTGTTACAGGTAAGCAACCTGTCCTTCTTCTTCGTGGTCTCTGCGAATCATACAAATGGGTTAGACTAGCAAGCTTAGGTAAGCGGCGGAGGGAGTGTCATGACAACAGTTGTGAGGTGAACCAAAAAACATTTATTGATTCACAATAAAGATTATCAAATTGAACCAACCCTTGTGTGATTCTTGCATGAATTATAGAACATAACAACAATAGTGCAATGCTGCTCATAGAGCAGAACATAACCCAAATACTCCAAGAGTAAACTATGTATATGGTGTATAAATGCAATCAGAAAGACACCAGAACACCCAATCCTGGATGCAAAGGAAATCAAGTAATAAGGCAAACAGTGCAACAGTTAGTGCAATGCAACAACAATGCAATGTAAAACCAACATGGCATAGTACACAACATGGCATAGTACAGAACTTGACATTAGTGTAAACCAGACAGTAGCACTGCTCTGCCAAAGGCTGCATCTGTCCTTGCCCTGGTGTCCAACCGGTAATGTTTTATAAAAGTCATAGGTTGGGACCAGACAGCAGCCTTACAGACATCCTCCAGCGGAATCCCAGTCAAAAAAGCGGAGGATGTCGCTACCCCGCCCTAGTTGCATGTGCCCTGACCCTGGCCGGAAGAGTTCTACCCGACAGTTCATAACAGAGGTGGATGGTACCAGCCACCCATTTAGAAAACCTCTGAGCAGTCACAGGTAGTCCCTTCTTGGGCTCTGAGTAGCACTGGAACAGTCTGTCAGAGCGGCTCGAACCCGAAGTTCTGTCCAGATAGAAGGCCAAAGCCCTCCGAACGTCCAACAGGTGCAAACGGCGTTCGGTTTCGGTGGTCGGGTTCGGGGCCAGGGTCGGGAGCACAATGTCTTGGCACATGTGGAAAGCAGACACTACCTTAGGCAAAAAGGTAATGTCGGTACGGAGGACCACCTTATCCTTGTGAAACCTAAGGAAAGGTTCGTCCCTCCGTAAGGCACAGAGCTCGCCAGCACGGCGGGCAGAGGTAATGGCTACCAGAAAGGCTGTTTTCCAAGTGAGCAGCCTCAGGTCAGTGGTAGCCATGGGTTCGAAGGGCTTGGTACCAAGACGGGACAAAACAACCTCAAGGCTCCACGCCGGAGCCGGTACCGAGGCCGGCGGATGGAGGTTGTTAAAGCCCTTCAAAAACCCCTTCACCAAGGGGTCCTTGAAAAAGGAAGGTTTCCCATCAAACTGGAAATGGGAACAAATAGCAGACAAATAACACTTGATGGAGTTAAGGCACAGCCCCGACTCCACCAGTGTCATCAGGAACTCCAGCACCGTCGGCGTCGACACCCTGGATGGAGACAGGCCTCTCGAATCCAGGAAGCGGAGGAATCTCTGCCACTTGCAGGAGTAGGACCTTTTGGTTGCCGGTTTGTGGGCCGCCAGGATCACACGCCTCACCGCCGCCGGGAGGTCCTCTAAGGCCGGAGTCGCCACGCCACGAGAGGAAGGTCCTCGATGTCCGGATGACGAACTCGACCCTCCTGTAGAGTGAGCAGGTCTGGTCTGGGCTCGATCCTGAAGAACCGGTTCCGCGACAGGTGAAGAAGGGACGGAAACCACGACTGCCTGGGCCACCAAGGGGTGATCAGGATGGCGTCCGTCCGGTCTCTCGACATCTTGGAGACGACCCTCGTGATGAGCGGGAACGGAGGGAAGGCATACAGAAGTTCCCCCGTCCAGCTGTGTAGAAAGGCATCCCCGAGCGAGCATCGAGACCGATCCCGGGAGCAAAACCGGCTGCAGTGTGCGTTGGTCTCCGACGCGAAGAGGTCTATCTGCGGGGTGCCCCATCTGGAGAAAAGCTTCGCGACCACGTCGGGGTGGAGAGTCCACTCGTGGCACTGCGAATCTGACCTGCTGAGCTGGTCCGCCAAGACGTTTTCCTCCCCGGGAAGGTGCACTGCCTGCAGGAAGATATTTCTCGGGATGCACCAGTGCCAAATCTGAAGAGTTATCTCCAGCAAGGTTGGAGATCTGGTTCCGCCCTGCTTGTTCAGGTAGTACATGACAGTGGTGTTGTCCGTCAGGAGCTGTACTACCTTTCCGCGAAGCTCGGATTCGAAAGCCTTCAAGGCCTTCTCGACAGCTAGCATCTCCAGGGCGTTGATGTGGAGATCTTGGTGACGCGTTTGCCACTTGTCCCTTATGGTGAGACCCATAGTGTGGGCTCCCGAACCGTCCATGGATGCGTCCGTGGTGAGGACCACCTGCGGGTCCGGAGAGACGAACGGCATGCCGGCGCAGACGTTCTGGGAGTCTAGCCACCAGGACAGGGAACGAGCGACCGGCCTCGGTACCGTGAGCCACTTGCTTGCAGGATCGGCCAACGGGTTGAAGACGGAGAGGAACCACGACTGTAGGGGCCGGAACCGGAGCCTGGACCACGGGGTGACGAAGGTGGTCGAGGCCATATGGCCCAGCGCTACCTGGACTTCTCGGGCCCGCACCCGTCTGTTGGCACAGCAATGCCGGACGGCCTTGGAGAGGGAAAGAAAACGGTCCTCGGGCAGGGATGCGATGCAACCTTCTGAGTCGAGGATAGCCCCGATGAACTTGATCCTGGTGACGGGGGTCAAGTGGGACTTCTCGAGGTTCAGTACCAGGCCGAGAGATTGGAGCAGGGAGACGGCGAAGGAGATGTCCTGGCAAAGGGCCTCTTTGGAGTCTGCTGCGAAGAGCCAATCGTCTAGGTAGGGGAAGACTCTTGACCCTCGCTGGTGCAGATAGGCGACTACCGGAGCCATGCACTTGGTGAAGACTCTCGGCGCTGTGGCGAGTCCGAAGGGCAGGACGTTGTAGTGGTACATCTCCGTCCCGATGGCAAAGGAAAGGAACCGTCTGTGTCCCTCTCGAATGGCGACCTGGAAGTAGGCATCCTTGAGGTCCAGCGTCGCAAACCAAAGTCCCTGCGACAACAATGGCAAAATGGAAGCAAGAGTTACCATCCGGAACTTCTTGTAAACCAAAAAACTGTTAAGGCACCGAAGGTCCAGTATGGGACGGAGGCCTCCATCCGGTTTCGGTACCGTAAAGTATCTAGAAAAGAACGCCCGGTGGGCCAGGTCCGGATCCAGGGGGGAGATGGCCCCCTTGTCCAACAGAGTGCGTACTTCGTCGAGGAGGGAAGGTGAGGGATCCGTAGAAAGGAGGGCTCCCGTAGGCGGGAGTTCTTCGAACTCGAGAGCATATCCTTTGGATATAATAGTCAGCGCCCAGGAGTCGGTGGTGATTTGGGCCCAGATGTTATAGAAAGGCCTCAATAAATCCAAAAAGAAGGGACGAGAAGGGGAGACAACGGAGCACGCTGGAGACCTTCATTGTCCCTTCTTACCCGAATCAGATCCGGGCTTCCTCGGAAGCGGTCTTCGGTATCGGGACTGAAGACGTCTTCCCGATGAAGATGAGGAGGGAGAGGAGAACCTCTGCCTGGTGTCCTGGCGACGGTACTGCCTCTCCTGCTCAAATGGCCTCTGTGCCTGTCCGAAGGATGGTCTGGACCCGAAGCGCCTCCTGGGGAAGGCCTGCTGGGGAGCGGACATGCCGTGCTTCTTTGCGGCTGACTTCATGCGGTACTTGAAATTCAGCCGCTCGTCGGTGTCCTTGGCAAAGAGCCCTTCACCATCAAACGGCATGTCCTCTATAGCGGCCTTCGCCTGCGGGGTTAAATCTGAAGCCCGAAGCCAGGCATGTCTCCGGAGGGCCACACTGGAAGCCATGGACTTGGCCGAACAGTCCGCCGTGTGTCGCGCCGAGGTAATCAGAAGGCCGGCAACCGAATGCACCTCCTCCCGGAGCTGGTTTGCAGCTGGAGCCTTCTCCTGAGGGAGGTCAGCCAGCAGGGGGGACATCCTCTCCGTCAGGTATTGGATGTAGGCCCCCATGCAGGCATTATAGTTCGACACCCGCAGTCCCAGAGCTGAGGCCTCGAAGATCTTCTTAGAAATCCCGTCTATCTTCTTGCCCTCGCGGTCCGAAGGAGACGGGGAGGTCTTTGGGGTGAAGACCTTCTGTGACCCCTCGACAATTGCAGAATTCTGAGGCGGGTGCGAATGGAGCCACTCTGCCGATGATGGCGAGATCTTGTAAATGGAGTCGATCTTCCTCGAGGTCGACGGGGTGGATGCTGGATTCTGCCACGACCTCTTGGCGATCTTCTCCAAGGACGGCAGAAACGGGATGGCTGCCAATGTTGGTGCCGAGCCCTGAACTCGTTTCTCGACCGGGTCGAGGGCCTCCTCCTCGGAACGAGACACCTGGAGCTCCAAAGCATTCGCCATCTTGATAACGTGCTCCCCAAAGGTGTGCACATTATCAGTAGGAGACAATGGACCTGGTTGGTAAAAGGCCTGCCGAACCGGCCCCTTTTCCTCGGTGTTGGTATCGATCGGAGATGGAACCGAACCTTCGGTGTCGAACTCCACGTCCGAGTCGGAGCTGGGCCCTCCACAAAGTACCGCACTGGAAGGGGAGTAGGCCGTCTGGGTTGCTGCCTCTCCGCGAACGGCGTCCTCCTCAACGACCTTCGACGGTGCCGAAACCTGGACCTCCTCACCCACTCTGGCAGACACATCCAGCGGGCGCCAGCGCTTGCCTCGTGGTCTGTCAAGAGTAGAAGGGTCAACCGCCACAAAGTACTTGCCGGACTCGCTATCATAATAGTATTCCGGCTCGTCCTCGGTCTCGGCCATAGGGGTCGGCGACCTACGAGACCTCTGGCTCAGCTGTGGGGAACGCTGAGCGGGCGTCAGGCTGCGCGGCACCGATGTCTCGCGCCGGGCGGCCTGGGAGCGAGGCGACGCTTCTGTCGGTACGGAGGCGGTCGGTACGGAGGCGGGCCTTTCGACAGCGGGAATTTCCGTTGCGGGAACATCCCTCGGTGTCGACGCACGTGGCAGCTCGGTTCCCACGTCGGAATCGGAGCGGGCCTTCTTCTGGAGGGTCTCACCCTCAGAGGAGCGCTTTTTCCGGAGGGATTCCCCCTCGGTAGAATGCTTCCTCTTGGCAGGGGCTTTAGAAGTGGATTCCTTCAGAGAGGAAGAGCCCTCTGCCACGCCCTGAGAAGGAGTTTTCACCTTCTTTCTCCGATTCTCATCCCTGTGGTCCTTGCCCTGCTTGGGCTTGTCCTTCTTGGAGGACTTAGACTTCTCACCCGTCTTCTTAGCCGATTTCTCGGCGGGGTGAGTCTCCGCGTCCCGGGAGGACTTGGAGGGACCAACAGGGGAAACAACAGTCACCTTCTCCTGAGACATCTTGGAGGCCGGAACGGGTGCTTTAGAGACTGAAGCCGGAACCGAAGCCGAAGGCAGGATCTCCTGAGGGGCCAAAGCCCGATCGAGAAGGTAGGATTTCAGCCGAGAAGCACGGTTCTTCCTCGCCTGCGAAGTCAATGATCTGCAGAGGGCACAGCTCTGGGTGTCGTGGGCCTCGCCCAGGCAGATCAAGCACTTGGAGTGGGGGTCCGTGTGAGGGACCTTGGCCCCACAAACAGCGCAGTGCTTAAATGGAGCCGGAGACATCAAGTCCAAATCGGGATCCAAAATCGAAGTCAATCAAGCCGAGAGGTCAACAATAGCCGAGTCACAGACAAGGGAGAGTAGTCGAGAAGCAAGCCGAAGATCGAAAAACCAAGAGAGACAAGCCAAGCGATTCCACACTGTTCCTTTAGAGTAGCCTACGCGGCGGAAAAAAAGGAACTGAGGAAAAGAGCGGGAACAGGGCTTATATAAAGGAGGGGAGGGGCTACCGCCAAAAAGTTGCAAAAAGTTGCAAGCCGCTTTTCTGCCCAGTGATTCCAGAAAGTTCCGAATTCGACTGCGCAGGCGCAGAGAAACCCATTTGTATGATTCGCAGAGACCACGAAGAAGAAATATTATTATTATTATTATTATTATTATTATTATTATTCATCTAGCCTCTGGTTGAAGTTTTCATTGAGGCAGGGACCCAACACTCCCCTGCCCCTGTGATAACTACTATAATTGTTCTTACTAATAACACATTTTTCTTAATGTTGAGACAAAACCTATTCTCCTGTATTTAGGCAACATTTAATCACAAGCAGGAAGATGCTGTTAACAGCCATGGCTTGCTTATGGGATCTTCATAGGCATCTGTTGGAATAGATAAGCCTTTGCTCTGATCCAGCAGGGCTCTTAATGTGTTGTTAGTAGTCTTGTTTTCTAAACAGAGACGCTTTTGCCTTTAAGTGCCAAAGCTGAAGTCATGTTGGGAACTTAGCATGAGAATGAAGAATTCTCTCAAGTGGTGTTTTTATGTTTTGAAAACAATGGGACTTATTTCTGAGAGGTATATGTATATGATTCCAAATTCCATGACTAAAACTGAAGGTCTGTTTCATCCATAGTACTTATATCTCTCCTTTTATGCTAACCTTTTGGACTTTCTAGAGAGGCTGTAGTTATTTGAGTAACAAGATTTTTTAAATAGATTAGTAATGAAGCAGTAACAATTTTTAGCCTTCACACTTTCCATCATAGCTTTTGTTGCGATTATATTCCTACCGGTATGATCCAAACAGATACTTTTAAATGTATTTTATTTTCATATTGTGTGATGCCTGTTTCCAATCATACCTGTTGTTGCGATTATATTCCTATGATCCAAGTAGATACTTTTAAATGGATTTTATTTTCATATTGCATGATCCCTGTTTGCTCTGGATCTCTTTACCTGGGAGATGAGAGTACATCTAGAGACCTGAAGTCAGTCTTTCCTTGATATGAGAGGAAGGACGCATTAAGGAAAGGGAGACATGCAAAAGGTGTTTCAAATAAACTATGATATTAAACTGGTTACATTTAATTTATACCTAAGGAGGCCAGCATTCATAGGACAATAATTCCTTTTTGACAGACCTTGGGGATAGATCTGTCCCTTGTGTTGTTTAAGGGCAAAGCTGTGCCAAATTGTTGGCTTAAAGGCTATAATTCACCACAGGTACAACAAGTTTCTCAAACCAGCAAAGGGTAAGGTAGAAACTGTCTATATGAAACTAACCAATACCATACATTCAAGTGAACTTGCCTTGGAGATGTATGGAAGCACAATTCTCACTCTCCACCAAAATGGCACCAGTTCGGTCAGCTCCCAGAGTGGGATGGGAGTTGCTGCCCAACATTTCTGGGCAGTCAGGTTAGGGAAACCTACTGTCTACTTGAATTAAGCCCCCTTCCCACACACACAAAGGGAAACTGAAGGAACCCAGCATGTCCTGTCCCACAAAGCTACTGCATATCAGATTACCAAAGAATAAAAATGCATAATGGAGTTACAAAACTCCACAACAGGTTAAATGTCCATTCATTCACATCTGTCAGGTGTTTCTGCATAACCTTTTAAGTGATACCTATAAGCTTCTGTCTTTAGGGCAAATGACTCAGCTGCTGCAATAAACGTTTAAGCACTTATTATTTGATCTAAACTCCACTCTTCCTCCTAAGAGCTCAGGGCCAACAGATCTCACTCTCCCTGAGCAATCAATTCTCAGAAATGTGTCCTCCAAGGACAGATATTTTTTTTAGCAGAAATAATATTCGTAAAAATCAGTAGTATTTTTTCAGGTCAGTCTGAAGTTTTTACACTGCTTATAGGTCTGGTTTGCTATTATTCTGGCCCATGATGGTACTGCTCAAATTATCCTAACTTGTGTATTAATTCAGTCTCAAACAACACATAAAAAGGCATGTCTTTCCACAGGTTATTCTGTCTCCACTCAATATGTAATGCACATTAAATATGAGCATAATTTAGTATTATGTTCTTTGTTTGGGAAGGGGGAGGAAATCAAACTATTTATACATGTCAAATTCTGAACTTTGACAAAAGCAAAACACTGTCTTAAAAAGAGGGAGATTCAAAAAGAATGGTGCAAAAGTAAAGCTGTTCTTACTTGGTTTTGTCCCAATTGTGCTGAATCACACTGTATTTTCTAGACTATTTGATTGGAAATCTGAGGTTACTTCAATACAGCTATGAGTAAAAAGAAAATAGACACTAGTTCTTCTTGTGCATACACAAGACTTTGGCCAAGAGTTCACAATGTGTTATGATATGCTAACACCATATGTATTCTTCTTCTAATGGGGTGGGTGGGAGAAACAACTTTGGGTTTTGGTTCAATTATTTCAAATGGAGATTTAGTCTGAGGTATAAAACAGAGATTCTCAAGACTGGAAGACACTATTTGCATATAGGAGAGCACCTATGCATCCAACACATTATTTAGGAAGCCACAGTGTTCCTGTGAAAACAAATGCTACACTTCACCTAATTAAATAAAATAAAAAAAATCAATACTATGGGTTTCCTTGAATTTATAAAACTTGACTCTTCATATAGCATAATTCAAAACACACCTACATACAAGTCAACTTTTATTTAAAACTACATTTTAAAATTGCTAAAATCACAATGAAATAAAAAACACAAGACACCAAAGAACTGTGCAGCCAGACTGAAAGCTCAGTTTTAGCTGTTTAAAGAGTTTTATGGGCCAAAGTTAGTGTGCCTATTCTAAAAGGCAGTGTATGAAAAACTAATTTACATTTTTATACAGATTACAACACATGAAGTTTAGCTGCAAATTTCTATATGCATGTGTAACTTAATTAGGGCAAGGAGTTGCTCTTGAAATTATTTTTCATGCACTTTGGGCTCCAACAGTTTCTGGAAAAAGAAGAGAACATAGTAATTGTTTAGCAATGATAAGCAATATATTTGTCTTTAAAATAATTTGGCCAAAGATTCCATCTGATTTTTACAGACTCTAGTCACCATTGACATGAGCAGTTCAGGGCATGCATGTACCCTGACATGGAACTCTTGGTCACTCTTTCCCATACATTTAAATACAGGTAGAAAACATCTGTATACAAAGAACTACAAACATGTGCTGCTTCCACTGAAATAAATGGGAAAGCATCTGCAGATGTATTCATGATCTTGCATCTATCAGGCAATAGTAGGGAATGAAATGGGAGTAATACATGTGCACCACATTGGGTTTCATCTGCATGGCTAAATCAGTTCACTGGATCACAAATGCAACAAACTGAAATTAGTAAAATACTGATGTTAACCCTCTTGCTCCAACTAACACCCAAAATGTTAAGCATTCAGACAATAAAGGGAAATGTACAGATCTGGTTCTCAATGTTTCCATGTTCACTAGAATATACAACCTGGGTTAAGTAAACTAGCTGAGTCAAATTTAGTAGAACAGACATGAGTAAGGAGATTAAAGAACCTCACCAGGTTCTTTCAGGATTTGAGGATCTCCTGCTAATTCTTCACCATGACTTGCTGCACCAGCAAGTATCTCGGAAGTGATATCGTTGGTCTGAGCCTCTGCCACCATTTTTTTCATTATATCTTCCTGGAAATGGATAAGTTTAGAATAGTTCTTACAACTGAATATTCTTAAAAATCACTTCCTATGTATGATACTTTTAAAAATAAAATATTTTGCTCTGTACATTTTTAATCATACTAATTTTCAAGCAATGTACCTCAGAATAGACTGCAAGTTTAAGAGGCACATCTTCAACTTTCACAAAATCATCTTCATCAGATTTCTGACTGATGTTTCCAGAACCTGTTTCCTGTTGACAGAATATGTTTTAAGACTAGGTTCTCATAGACTAAAATAGCCAATACTGAGCACTTGTAACATGCATTGATTTTTATGGGAGAGCTGGGATACACCTTTAAATAACTAAAATCTACAAGATCTGCCAACTGATCTAATTTCAAAGTCTTAAGAGGCACACACTAAGCAAAACATATCTGGGAAACCCCTTGAATTAAACACTGACCAGGTTCCAATCCCACTTCCTGCACAATTTCAGAAATTTAGTATTTAAAAGAAGATGAACAACTGTACCTCATCCGTAGCAATACGTACATATTCATTCACCAGTACAGGAGACTCTGTATCAGGACTACCAATCACAGAGCTTTCAGGAGTTCCTGATGAAGATTTGGTTTCCCCATGGACAGTGCCTAACACACGACTTTCATTTTCTGCTAATGATGAGTCACGTTCCTCTGTTAATACAGTGATTGGATTAAGATCCTCAGAACCATTAACAGCTAAGGGCTGATTCTCTTCCACTATATTAAGATATTGAGGCACAAAGGCAGTCAAATCCTGATCACCTAAAAATAGACAACAGCAGTTTACTACAAAACCTGCAAAGGTACGTGGGGTGTTTGGGTTTACTTGGAACAAGTACAGGACAGACCAAGTAATACTAACACAACAGTAGTTCTGAAATGGTAAAGATACTTCAGAATGCCTGATGAAGAGTAAACACTGTTTAAAAATAGAATGCTAAATTGAAATATTGGTATTTACTGTCAGAGGTCATTATTGGATGGTAGGAGGAGCAAGCCACAAACCAATGAGTTATTCCCCACATGCCAGCTTGTTAGGCAGGAGTCTAAATTCTTGTACAGTAACGTCCATTTGTTCCCTTCCCTTGCCCATCAGTTTCCCTCTATAGCCTTGCCATAATGACCTAACCTAACGATATAAGCTTAACAACTATACTACTTTTTTTGTGAAGCCACTCACTGGATGGGGTGGATTGTCCCCACCATCCAAAAATGACTTCTCATGTTATCTACCAGTATTTCATTCTCTGGATGGGTTAGGAGGAACAAATTCACAAACCAACAGGATATCCAAGCTCTAAATATTGGGTGGGTATGGCTGCTCACTAATGACCTTACTAATTGTAACACCATATGTCCAAAAGCTGCCTGTGCAGGCTTATCAATTTTATAATGTCGAATAAATGTCCAAGGTTCTTTCCACCCTGCTGCATTGCAGGCCTACTTGTTTTGGCCCTGTCCTTTTGTCATAATCATATCACAAGAATATGCAAGCTTTTCACCAGCTAGCAATCATGAGCTTAGCTGCTTTATGTCCTAATATATTTGGATTAAGAGACACAAACAGTGTTTTGATATGCCTGAAATCTTCTATCTTTATATAATACTTTACTGCACCTAAAGTGTGACACTTTCTTTCTAATGGATGTTTAGGATTAAGACAAAAATTGGGCAAGTGTATATCCTGAAACACTCCCTTATTAACTAAATATTTTGGTAGATTGGTATAAAGATCCTTTGGTCTTTATATAATAAACAATACATTAAAAATCAGTCTACTTTTTAAAAATGCATCATGCTACCTTTAGCCACAGTTTCTTGCTCAGAAGGTACAATTTGGCAATCATTTGAATTTTCAGATTTGGGTTCTGAAACCTGTAAAGAAATTATATGAAACAATCAAAACAGTAAAAGCAAACACATTTCTACTAAATTTTAATTTTATTATGCAGATAGTGCTATGATGCTTTTTGCACAAAAGACTAGCTAAGTTATCTGGCCAATACAATTCAAGAATAAAAACACTGTTAACATTAGTTTCCCAACAAAGTCTAGTTTAGTAACAAAATGTATGCAGTTGCATCCTCTCTCATATATTACCTGGATATTGATTAATAAAGACATTCCCTTTTCCAGTCTTCATAGTTTGAAAAGCTAGGCTTAAAAGGCTTATTAACCCATTTCAGATTTTAGAGGCACTTTTATCACCTTTCTCCAGGTCTAGAAGCATTACGCACACCAACTCATTTAAGCCAGTTAACAAATCTTTCCAAGCCACGGTCAGCCACAAAGAACCAATATTATCCAATGTTGTCATTCTGTCAATACCTGCTCCTGTTCATTTTCAGCTGTAGTTTCATTGTTTGCTTGGAGGGAAGTTTGGACATCTACAGGCCCTTCTTCAAATTCATCTATTTCTTCATCTTCATTTTCATCTTCTCCACTTCCATAATTAGTTAGAGCCTGGGTTTCTGCTTTAGACAAGCCTGAGATAAGTGAAATAGATTTTAAGTGTAAACAAAGCACTGCGTGTACACTGGTGGATGAAACTGGCTATCACCCCAGAAAGCAAAATTAATTAGTGCATTTGTATTTATTATTGAATATATTTCCTAATTTGTAAATTATTAATTTTTAATCTCATTCTAATGAAATAAATATGGAACGTTATGACAGAAACTTTATTGCATCATGCTGCAATCAAAGCAATGAAACTACTTACTTATGGACACTGGACAACTTTCATTATCTTCTTCTTCTTGGTCTGAAGCATCTGATCTTATACTCCTTGGCACTCCGATATTATTGAATATTGCTGATTCATGAGCTTGCTTAATAGTTTCAGTTTCATCTTTGTCCTAGACATAAGCAAAAGTCACGTTCTATGTACAGGTTTTAGATTCATTCATTTTGTCTACTGTGAACGAATCATGAAATGTAAATTCTACAGCACTGTTGGAATGTAACCATTTTGTTAACACTGTATTGGTCTACAGACATAATTTAGAACTTCATTAAGGCTGGGAGGAAAACTAACAAACAATTGGGATATAAATGAAAACACCTAAGCTGTTTTCATTTGGAAGATGCTTCCCAACAATTTAATGCCCAACAGGCATCTTGTTGATTGCTACTGGTAACAAAATAAAAGTACAGTTTCCTTGATGCTTCACTTAACTCTCCTTTCAAAAGGAAGAAAAATAAAAGAAACAGTTTTTGCTCATTGTGCATAATGCATTGAGTGAGGAAAGGTTTTAATATTTCTGTTGGAATACAATACAATTTATTACATATCCTGCTGAATTACTTTCCAAGCCTTACTATCATGTATTGTGGGGGGAAAGTATTTCCTTAACATTAAAATCATCACTTTTGAGCAAATTGCTATCCATTATGTTTTAAATTACCCTTTGGTGCAAATCTATTAAAATATAGGATTATTTTCTCCTTAAAGGAAAACTTACTTTATCTTCATCAATATCTTCCGTAGATGAACAAGTTCCTCCTTCAAGTGCTCTTTTGGTCTAGACAGCAACATAGAAAAAGATGTGTTTCAGCAAAAAATCAAATATATAATAAGCTGCTAGATAAGCCAGAGATTAACCACACTCTAATAAAGAAATCAATTTGATTTCTATGTAGTAATGGGAGACTATCCACTGCTTTTTTATGTTGTTCATGTGCTGCTACTTATATTAGGGTAAATGTAGTTCTACTAATCTGCTGTGTTGGAATGAATTTAAAGTTATGCTGAAGGTTCTTCAAATTTCTACATGAGGATCAAGTTAAAGCAGAAATAATTAGTAGGGGGTGAGGTGAGTCCTTAACATTTTAAGTACAATCATCTTGCTTGTTTCCAGATTTGTCCCAATTACAAACACTGAAGATGTGTTTTTCAGTGTGTGTTATATCCTACAGCCAAGACTCCACTTCAATATTAGGAGGAACTTCCTGACAGTGGAACACACTCCCTCAGAGAGTGGTGGAGTCTCCTTCTTTGGAGGTTTTTAAACAGAAGCTGAATGGCCATCTGTCAGGGATGCTTTGATTCTGAGTTCCTGCATGGCAGGGGGTTGGAGTGGGTGACCCTTGTGGTCTCTTCCAACTCTATGATTCTAAGACTGAAGATAAAGAACAAAGAGACACGAGTGTTTCCAAAACTCAAGGACAACAAATTTCTAAAACTATATATATATTCCCATGCTCTTATAGTATCAGTTGAAAACATCCCTTAGTAAGAAGAATGTAAGGAAACGTGTAGGTCTAATTTTAAAGTATTCAACTTGATTAGCTTTCTCCAGCTTACTCCCTTCTCAGTGTTTTGGATTACAACTCACATCAGCCACATCATGGGAAAAGGCAAGGGTTTATGGAAGCTGTAATCCAAACGCTGGAAGAAAAGCTGAGCTAGATTGGACTAATTGTCCTTCATGACAAACACCAAGGAAGGCATAATATCCATGCAGTGGATTGCTCAATCAAATTTTACACACCAATTCAGAGTAGCAATAGCAGCTTCATTTAGGCACGTTACAAATTCTGCTGTGAAATCAGCAAAGCTGGACAAATGTAAATCTGTCTTTTTTAAAAAAAGGATTAAAAAGATGATACAAAATACACTCTGTAGGAAATTTTAATATATTTAAAGTGTATATATAATACTTAAAGTATGATATTAACCTCCTTGGCATAAGATTGCATTGTTCCATCTGCTTCAATTTTCCTTTTACATCTTTGCTTTACAGTAAGGCTATTGTTATCCAGATCTTGCATGAGTTTGAAGAAGGCTAGTTCATTGAATAAGACTTCAGAAATCTCTACAAGAAGGTCCTCACCACAATCCTTTAGTTTCTTACCAGCAAATTTTGCCAGTGAATCCTGTAGGGGAAAAAAGAAAATTTTGTTTTATTAGTCATCTATCTCCCAAATAGTAACGGTTGGTGTACATAGGGTGTATATAATTGTACTCACAACCATGATAGTAATTAAATGACTTGCTTAAGGTCATATAGTGAGTATTGTGGTCAAGTATGATACTGAACCTGGATCTTCTCCAAGTCCAACATTCTCTTCAATAATACCATATGCACTCTCATAAACCCAAGAGCGATTAACATCCAAACATGGATTATAATGAAAAGTGTTAGCAAGTCAACTTTTCAAAAGTCTAAAGAAGTAATAGAGAAGACATGCTAATCATGAAACTCTCCTAGACAAGTCTTATTGACATTACCCCTTGTAGTTCCAACTTATTTTATATCAGAATATAAAAGTATATCCAGAACTAATAAAACTAGGAGAATTTTAAAAAAAGAAAATGTATCTGCATTAAAAGGAAACATATGTAAAATGCTTGACATCATCATACTTCAAGGCTGAACAGGACATTTTAAGTACATCTCGAAGTCAGGTATCTGTTACAAATTGTACTTTCAAGATTGTACTTTCAAGAATAAACAGGATAATTTATACAACTAATTAGGCTGTAGCAATTTTCCTATTAATTTTAAAAGTTAATTATAGTTTAGAAAGAACCTTGCTTTAATTTGGTACTTCATATTCTGTGCAAACAGACTCACTGATGTGATAAAACCATATACTACCACAGAATTTAAAATCTACATTAAAATAACAAAGTCTTAGCTTTGCCATAATTACTGTTGTTGTGTCTTCAAGTTATTTCTGAGTTATGGTGAACCCAAGACAATATCAACTTTGAGTTTTCATGGCAAATTTTGTTCAGAGGGTATTTGCCACTGCCTTGCTTTGAGGCTAAGACTAACACCTTAGAGATCTTCCCATAAAGGGTCCACCCTTGCCAAGCAGAAGGAACGATCTATTAATGAATTAATATCTGTTGCAGCCCAGGCTAGGCAAGATATCAAATTACTTAAAATGATCCTCTATCAGTCTTTACCTTCTCCTGCTTTGGAGACACAGGAAAGAATAGAAAACACTCTCCATGTCCAAAAAAACTCCACCATCTAGAATGGAGCTGGATGGCAAGAACAGATCGTCACATTAAGTCCTTCAGTGTGCCTTTGGGATCTACCCAAACAGGCATGTTCACTAGGGTAAGAGGTGGCAATAATGTGTTGTAATGTGATACTACTAGTTGCATAATGCTTCTACTAAATGAGGCTCTGGCTAAGGAAAAACTGTCTAGTTTATAGTGTTTAGGGAACAAGGATGCAGCTGCCTATGTGACTGCCTTGCTGACTTCTCTAGGGGTGCATTCTTAAAAAAAAAGACTGTAGCTGTAGATGCTGATCTAGTTAAGTGTGCTGTTACATTTTGTGGTTCTGGAAGACCTAAGGTCTTCTCTTCACCAAGCTGAACATGCCCAGCTCCTTCAATCTTTTCTCATAGATTTTATTCTCCATACTTATCAGCCTTATTGCCTTCTCTGAATTTACTCCAACCTGACTATATCCTTCTTAAAATGAGGCACCCAAAATTGAACACAGTCTTTTTAGTGGCACCTGATCAGCGCAGAATATAGAACTATTATGTTCCTCAACCTGGACACTATATTTCTATTAACGCAGGCTAAGATAGCACTGGTCTTTTTTGATACAGCATCACACTACTAACTCATGTTTAACATGATCAATCCCTAGGTCCTTTTCACATGTAATACTATTGAGCCAAGTATCCCCATCCTATACTTGTGCATTTTTTGTTTTTGTGGCATAAATGTAAATGTTTGCATTTGTCTCTGTTGAATTTTATTCTATTAATTTCAATCCAGCTTTCTAACTTTCTTGAAAAGAAGTTCATTTTACAAGATTATCGAGGTACGGGAAAATATGTGTTCCCTGTAGTTTCAATGCTGCTACAGAAACAATCACAAATTTTGTAAATACCCTGGATGTTGATGCTAAACCAAAGGAAATTACTCTGAATTGATAGTAAGCACTGCAGTAACAGAAACAAAGGTACTTTCTTGAGGAAATTTGGTTAGGCACATGAAAGAAAGATTCTAAAAGTTCCAGAGATAGGAGGAAATTCCCTAGGAAGATGTGTTCCTGGATGGCCTGAAGAATTCAATTCAGAATTTTCTGTATTAAATTATCATTTTGCTTCCCTTCTTTGCAAGAGAAGGCATAGTCTTCTTCTTATTTTTGGTTTCTATGAAGATGTATTTAAGAGCATCTTCCCCCAAAAGCAAACTATCAACAAAGGAGATTGAGGCTATATTTGTCAGCATTCCAGTGTTTCAGCCAGACTGATCTTCTTGCTACTATGGAGGCAGAGACAGTAGCTGAAAATAATAATAAGTCTCTGATGGCATCTAGTATAAAGGCTAAGGATTTATAGATCATTAGAAGTGGCCTGTGCAGGGATTTTGCATCCAAATTTTGGCTGGTGAAAATATCCTGAACTCATAGCATGGGTGCTCTGGATATCAGGGAGCTGTAGAGAAGGCCCAGATATTGAGGACTGATGCCTCATGGGAGCATTAAGAGCTGCATCTGCCCACTTCTCATTTGGATCTTTAAGAAAATCTCCTTGTCTAGATGCCAGAAAACTCATGAGAACCAAAAAAAAGTCCATTACCTCACGGTTCAGGGTGAAAAAGTCCATTGCCTCAGTGTTTAGGGTGTATAATTTGAGTAATATTTATCCTTTTTCCTCCATGCATAGGTGAGATACTGGGACTGTGGTTGCTGTGATAAAGATTGGTGGAGTGGAGGAGCAGCCCTGTCAGAATCAGCTTCTGTCTTCTCTTCCCTTTAGCCTCCTCTGAATATTCAGCAGTAGCAACCCTGCAGAGGCTAAATTTTATATTTCTAATTCTTGCTGAATGGAAACTGACTCCAGTGCCTCAACTGTTGTAAGGTTCAGAAGCATAAGAAAGATGTATTTCAGTACAAATTCAACAGCTTCATTAGCATGGGCAGTTCTACAGGAGGCAGCCACTGACACAGGGGATGCTGTTTCATGTTCGCATCTTTGTGACTCCCAGGGGAGGCAGCTAAGACTGCACACACATCCTCAGCTACAAAGACATGCCTCGACGCACGAAAGCTCTGAGAAGCAGAGCTGGTTTAGTAGATTTAGTTTTTAATGTTCCTCATCCTGAGAGTGTTTTTGAGAGAGAGGCATGAAGGAAGGTGGGAGAAAGCTGGGAAGAACTATGAGTGCAGGGAACTAAAGCATAAGGACTTTTTTGGAAAAGACAAACAACCTTTCCTGGATGAGGCAAGAAGAACTGAGGCAGGAGGAGATGAGGAGCAAAAGGTTTATTTTAATTAATGCTTTATTTTGCCTAGCCTGGGTGGTGATAGGAATTAACCCATTCATTGTTGGCTTCTTTCCGCTGGATGAAAATGTAACTTTCCCAACTCACCCAGCAGGTTTCCAAGACTGAGCAGTGATTCAAACCTTCATCCCTCAGACTTCTAGTCCAACACTGGAACCACTACACCACACAGTCTTTGAGGCCAAATAAGAGTAACATACAAATCTTTGTACTCACCTGCAATATGCTACCAAGTTGCTTATGAAATATCTTCACAAATTCTTTGCTTTCATCATTTTGCTGAGTAAGAGTTAACACCATACGTCTTACTGAAGTCAAGAGCTGAGTAGAACACACCTCATCCATGTGCTCCTAGAGAAAATTAAAGTACATTACACTTTGAGCTCCCATCACTAGCCCCAGCTTCTGCCAACCTAGCAGTTCGAAAGCATGCAAATGCAAGTAGATAAATAGGTATCACTTTGGTGGGAAGGTAAACAATGTTCTGTGCAGTCATGCTGGCCACATGATCACAGAGTAGTCTCTGACAACACTGGCTCTTCAGCTTATTAACGGAGATGAGCACCACCCCCTATGGTCAGACATGGCTTGACAACCTTGTCAATGGGGAATCCATTTACCTCTTTACCTACTCTTTAAAAGAATTATTTCAGAAAAAAAAACATGCTAACATACTGTTTTATTCAATAGTATAAATCTAACTACTAGTTCCAACTAAAGAAGACTCAGAGATTCAATGCAATTTACATAACTGCTGACTTACCAGTTTCAGCTATTGGTTCAATGGGTCTACTTTAACTAAGACCAACAACTAGATTTAGGCTACTGAATAAAGAATGTCTCAAGAACTGTAGTATTTTCCTAAGTCTTATGTACAAATCTGGCAGTTTCACCGATTCTCCAGGCAGCAGTGTTATCTTCTTACAGAAAATATTTTGTCTGACTGCTGTGCATGCGGATATGTGCATGTATGTCTCTATGTCTCCCCTAGTCTGACTGTAGATAAGTATGAAGTCTGCTCTTATTATGCCCTATCACTGTTGTTGTTATCTTTTATTGTGCATGTCCTGAGAAGCTGTCTCATGTTCTAGGAATAAATCATTATTGCTTCAGGAGTGGACAAGGTCAAGAGAGTTGTTTAAAGCCTGCAGTTTTTTGTTTAAAAAAAAAATTAAACTTTTCCCTCTGATCTTTGTTTACTTAAATGAGAATTTTGATTACCTTCAAGAATGGGATAACCTCTTTCATTATAGCTTTAATCTGCCTGTCAAGCTGCTGAGTATCTATCCGAGGACAAGGAACAGCAGGTACCTCAGCAGGCTGTGCTGCGCATTGACTTTCAACTGCATCTGAACCTTCAGCACAGAAGAAAAGTACAACCAAATCAGTGCTGACAAATCTGCTGTTCAGTATAGATAGTAGCCATAACGCATACTAAAAGATACAAAGTCAAATACACCAACCATATAAATATCAACTGTTTAGATACATCATCAAATACAAATGCCCAGAGGAAAGTATTAAGGTGCAACAGGTCAAGACAGTATCTGCCTGAAAAACTACCTGACAAGGATCTGCATGTTCCTTTGAAACAACGTGAGATAAACAGCAACATATGAATAAATGTATACCTTCCAACTTAGAAGAAGAAACACTCTGGACATTACCACAACATCCATCTTCAGAATCAAGATTACTTTCAGTTGTCATTTTCATCCGTTCATACTCTCTCATCCGAGCCAGTGCCTGATCTAAGTGAATCACAGTTTTTCCTATATTAAGGCAACAAAAACTAATATTACCTTATATTAATATTAGGTTATGAAAATTCAAACATTGATATGTGTACATTAAATATAATGAAAGAAAGAAAAAAAGTTGTTTACTGTTAGAATTAAGGAGTACACCAGTGAAATCCTGGTTGACAGCAAATAGTTGTGCCTGTAGTTTCCAGATCTATGCTTACCAAGATCATCTGTAGCAAAAGGTTCAAAATTTGAAGATGTAGACATAGTACTGCCATTGTCGGCATCATTTTTATCAGACTGTCTACAGGCTCCTTCGTCAAAATTCTTCTCAAATGTCTCCTTGAAATCATGCAATAAAATAAGTTAGCATATGTTCTTCCATAAGCAACCAGCCAATCTCAAATTCTTTTTCATATTTTTCTTAAACAAGTACCAAGGACCTCAATTAAAGGATTCAGATGATCTTCAAGTGTGTGTACATCTATCCAATTCTACACCCCTTGCAAGCATCACATACAGAAGCTTCAAAGCTTTGCTAGTAATGACTCTTACACTGGGTTACTATGAATTCTTTTCCAGATAGTTTATTTACCAAATAAAATTAAAAAAACAGTCTTCCCCAAATATGTGACATTTACACAGTAAGAAAAATCTAGTTCTTGCCAAGTGACAATAGATATTGAGGAACAAGTTGTTATTTTAAATGGATCCTTAACTGCTTAACAGGTAAAAACAATAAGAAAATAAATGCTACTGTGAACTCAAAAATTCATCCTGAGAGGATCATCAAGACTCTTATAAACTGAAACTCTTAATGACTGTTAACTGCTGTCAAGTCAGCTTTGATGTATGGCGACCCTATGAATGAGAGAATACCAAGATATCCATTAATACAAAATACTTATTATAGAGTATCCTCACTTGAGAATTATGGAATACTCTCTATAGTAAGTATTTTTACATCCAAGTATTATTCCTCAAATCTGTACAGCTTTTAGATGTTATCAAATCTATGGGTAAAGTGTTTTTATGTTGAAATGTAAAATATAATAAACTTTTTACAAAATTTACAATGCAATAAACAACATTGTAAAAAATCTTACTTCATCTGTAGTTACAAGGCTTTCACTGGGAGTAAGTTCTGAATTTGATCCTACCCACGCTGCTGAGCTCAGTGGTTTTGCACATTCTTCTTTTTTATTGTCTTCTGAGGCATGCCTAGTCACTATATCCTATATAATATAACACTTCTGTTAAGATTATACTGTAAAAACATTCATTTAGTAGTAGTAGCAGTAAAAACAATAATAAAGATGATCATAAAATCATGGCATTTAAAATACCTGTAAAGCATACAATGCTCTTTGTCTCAAATAGTCTGTATTTAACATCTGTAGCTCATGAAAAAGCTCAATTAGAAAATGAGGGCGAGATTCATTTTGTGATATCAAAGTAGCGACTTCAGAATAAATGGTGTCTCGTAAAGCCTCAAACATAGAAAGATCGCTGCCTGTTTCTGTGAATGAAGAAGGAAAGTATTAAGTACCATATTGTGTTTCATAGATACTTCGCTTGCATAAGAACATAAATCTTTGAGGAGAATTCTATTTCTCATAGCTGTTTCCTAATCTTCATGGAAGTAGTGCTCTAGAGTGTCTACTGCTGTGTCTATATAGGAAATCCCTACTCTTAAAGGGAACACAGCACAAAACAACATAGCTGTGCACTTTTACAGAACTAACAATACAGTGACAAATTGATTTCTGAACACTGTATTTCACAGATTACATAGATTACATTTGCACAAAAGGCCCTACTTAAGGATACTAAAGATGGGGTGGGGAAGAAGAGAGAAGACTATTTATTTCATCCTGAGCACTAAAGGCACAGCTAACCAAAAACAGCAAGCCCTGAAAATTTAAACCTATATAAGATCACACTACACAATATATTGGGACATTATAATTTGGTAGCAATATGCTAATAGATGTCCAACACTCTCCATCCACAACATTTATGCTTTTGATCCATCTTATTTTCAATTATTTGTTAGCTGAAATAACATACTCTGCTATCAGGTTCCATTCTTGCATCTCTTATTCTGTAAGCAGCCTTGAGTCCCACTTTTGGGGGAAAGGCAAGATATAAATAAAATGATTGACTTAGTTTAAACAGAAGTGAGATTTCTCCAAACACTAATCATACCATGAAACTGTTAACACAGAAGGTCAGTGCAGCTGTTGAGAAGGGAACTGTGCTAACCATCTCTTGTTCCATCTCTCTCCACATATGGAGTGTAGTATAACTGGACAGAGGAGCTCCTTTTACATATGGGCATTTTGAGGTTTTTTTTAATATTCATGGAGATTATGCACATACAGGGGAAGCTCTACTATTCAAACTTATCACTCTAATATGAGAAGAAAAGAAACTAAAATGAAGATGTGCAGCTAGTCTATTGTCCCCTTCATGTGTTGAAAGAACATGCTTAAGTATCAGCTGCATGGGGCTTGTGTCATTTAACTTTGAAAATTACAGCTGAGATCCAAAGTAACCCTTGGTCTCCACAGTATTAGTTGTGAAAGAAAGACAGAGGTGTGAATATCCCAGGGATCGGGGGGGGGGGGGGATCCAGAAAACAAGTAGGGTTTTCCTGTTTCTCTACCATACTACATACACCTCCCTCCTTGAATTTTTTTTTTGGGGGGGGGACTCATGAATTTTACAATGAATAAAATATTTAAGATAAGGTAGGCTGTTCATTTATCTCTATCCATCCTTTACTTCCCAAAAATAATTTCTAAAGACCTATGCATTAGGAAGACTTAAGTATAACAACACTACAGTTTCTGTACACTGGGGTAGGCCATGTATGGCTTCAGGGTTGCATGCAGTCCATGCTCAGTTTGACTCTCTACCCTCTAGTTAAAAAGAAATAGCTGTGAAAGTGTTTACCTGCCCTCAAACAATCATGAGGGGATAACTTTCCCTTGCTAACATTTGATGTAAAGGCTGGCTGAGTCACTTCTCTGCTAATTCACTTTTTAGAGAGCTTTTTTTTTAAAAAAAGTTTAATTTCAGAAAGTTTTTTGGTTTTTTTATCACTTACAAGAAATATAAGCATTTAAAGTCAATTCAGTTAATATTTGTATCTGACTCAATGAACTGTATACTGTACTATTAAAATTTAATATACTGAACATGATAATTTTAAGATCAAACCAAATTATGACCCTAATGAAAATTTAAAACGGTAAACTGAAAAGGCTCCTACAAATAAATACTGCATATTTTTCATTTTCCCCAAAACTCTGACTTCCCAACAAAAAGAAAGAATGAATTAGGCTGTTTCAATCCACGGCCTCAAAACATTTAGGTATTTTAGATCTCTGTTCTTAGCAACTGATGTATTTTAATTAATGCTGCATATTTGTTTGTCTGCCATTTTTCTCTGCTTTGATCCATAGGGAGAGGTGGGTAATAAATAAATAATTTACTATTAGTTCCACTGTATACTTCATGAACATTTTGAAGCTGGCTGTTGCCTATGAAAATTTGTTCCATGATAATTGTGTCAGTTTATGGTGTCAAAAGCATTCTTGTGCTCTTGAAGACAGTTCAACAGTAGAGAAAGTGTGGTCTGTGAACTCCGCATGGTTCCCCAGGTCATTTTTGTAGCCTATAAGTCTCCCTGTACCTTAAAACAGATCACAGGATCCAGAGGGATACTCTGACCATTTTCACACATAGCCTATACTGTTATTTTTAGGCCTAGTCAGTTTGTGGCACAAAGAATTCTCTAGATCCGTGGTAGCAAACCTGTGGCATAAGGGCCAGAGATGGCACGCAAAGCCATTTTTGTGGTACACAGAGGGGAGGGAAGAGGAGGAACAGACATGAGTCTGTTCCTCCTCCTTCTCCGCCATCCCAGGCCTTCAGCTGCCTACAGAGAGGCAGCTGAAGGCCTGGGAGGGTGTGGGGGGAGGAGGAGGAATAGGCACACGCCTGTTCCTCTTCTTCCTCCCTAGCTCCCCCGAGCATTCAGCTGCCTCTGGGGAGTCAGCTGAAGGCCCAGGAGGGTGGGGGGAAGAGGTCCCGACCTGGAAGTCCCGCCCCCGGAGGATGGAAGTCCTGTCACCTCCCAGAAGACCCACCCCTGGCACTGGGTAACATCCAGTGCCGGATGGCCTTTTAGTTTGGGCACTCAGTCCCTAAAAGGTTCGCCATCACTGCTCTAAAAGACTGGGGAGTGCTATGCCTCTTTTATGACTAATTTTCTTTCAAATCCCCATGGGAGGTTAGCTTATGTGAGAACTCTAGATACAGCCCCTAGGGTCCTGCAGGTGGCCCACGCAGCTCCCAACCCCTGGCAACTGCAGAACACTATTGTATCATTCCAGACGCAAAGATATGGTTATAACGCTAATGGCAATAACAATAATAACAGAAAGCAAACTGGTAAAGACAAATTATACGAACTTGCAGAATCAATTTGCATTAGCACAGTTTTTCCTAATTCAACTAGCAAACTATGAAAAGCAGAAGCTTGGAAAAAAGATCTAACAATCAAGGTAGATTAGCTTAGAAGCTAAGCAGCTACTGCATTACCTGGTGGTTCTATGCATGCATTTCTGTTAGACTGCTGCAGTATTCTCCTAGCATGTGCTGCAGGAAAGGTGTGGGTGGGAAGGACAGACAATGACAAACACAAAAATGTGTATCAGAAATAAAAGTAAGGCCAAATGAAATAATGGGAGAAAGGTTACTTAACTTTTCAAATCAATCCCCACAGAGCCCGTATATTTTAGGGGTGTTGTTTTTAACAAAAGTTCAAATTGGGGGGAAAAACACCACCACCCAGATAAGTTTAAAAAAAAAAAGATTCCAAAAGGCATCATTCAATTATATGTATGGATTTTCTGTCTCATTAGCCACATACCTATTCTGTTGAGGTCAGAAACTCTACTTAATTTGTGTATAAATCAAAGTAGGGTAGACATACAACACTTCAATTTGAATTTTTCAAAATATAGTCTCCCACAATTTCAAAGAACCACACAAAAGGAGGGGGAGAGAAAATGTGTGTGTGCTCACACACATGTGCACACACCACCACCACCACACATTGGGGAAAAAGGGATGTTGGGTGCATGTGGATGATCAAGCTGACCCTTCCCTTCCTCTCCTCTGCCAAGCAGCTATGAGAAGACACTTAAACTTCCATTTTAGATTAACTGCAGTTGAACAGATAACTTAAACTCTTGATAGCAGGTAGGATTATCTGTGGACAGTGAAAGCAATCCAACTTCATAAATAAAAGTTAACAATAGTAAAAAAAAAATCATTCAGGGGTAGTTGCACTGGCCATGAAATTTTATTACCTGTCTTTTATTGCTCTTTGTCTCTAGCTCACATGGCCAATAAGAGGAGTGGGCTCACCTCCAGTGAAATCCCTCAATACCATTTTAACTGACATCATCTCAGGCAGAATGTAGGCCTGTGACTCTAACATTGTCACCATTTTCATCTCCTGATGAAGAAGCAAGTGAAGCTTTGAAAACTTGTTTAAGGCATTTTATGCTTTCGAATTGGCCCAGAAAAGGTATTGCGACTTGCAGAGTTTGGATTTCATAGTAAAAATTAATTACAATATCCTTGCATTCAGACAACACCATGAACTGCAGTTGATCAAAAACAGAGGCAACACTTCTGAAGTGGTGGGCAAGCTTGGTTCACTCTCCTAGTGCTAAATTATGACTGGATACAATGTCCAAATTAGCCACTGCTAGGTTACTTTGTGTACAAAATACGATTAAAATCTGAATAGCGAATCATAGTTGTCTAATTCAGGCATATTGCAGCCCACATGCTGCCCTTTAGCTGTCCAGTGCCTTAAACACCACCACCACCACCATTTGGGCCAAAAGAATTTTCAGTCAAAAGCACACTCATTTAGGACAGATTTCATTAAATAAGACTGTGAGAGACATTCAAAATAAGGAAAAAAAACCCTAAATTCCCAAGAAGTGACTGGCACGTCTACTTGCCCCTGATGACCGCTATTTACTCAAAAATAACTACAACAATTACTTTTAGTTACTTTCTAAAACAATAACCAAAAGGAAAAGCATACAGCAGTGCTAATGTGATATTTCCCCTTCACTATTCAGTGAAGCCACATTCCCGAAAGTATAAAGATAACTAAAAACAAAAGTAGTAAACCTGTTAACAAGTAACTGTCACATTAGCATGATACATCATTGTCAGAAAATTTTGATCCTAGATTCTCTTAAGTACACATTAAGTAACAACTGAATCTGTTCACATTCACTGCAATCTCTTAAATTTTTTTAAAGTACCTGAAGACATTTCTGATGATCTACTGTATTTAATTATTTTTTCAAGTTGTTCCCGATTCTTTTTACTGAACACTTTTGCTTGAACAATTTCTTCTTTCCGAGTTGAGTGTCTGCTCCTATTACTCTTGTAACGCTCACATGTACTAGAAACACTGGCACTTTCAAATCCTTAAAAATGAAAAGATGTGTTTTAAAAACTTGCATTAAAAGTTATTTTAGATTTTGAACATTCAAGTCAAATATCATAATTTCAGTTCAATGATCCTCGTATATTGAAGATCTCAATTAGCAGATTCTGAGAATATCAAAATATAAATCAGAGTGACCAAATTAGGCAAAAAAATATTAGACTTAGGCCTGAAACACACAAGCCAAAAAGACTGCCTTCTGGCCACTTCATGAGCAGGGTGTGCAGACGACGCACATCCCTGAACTGGCTAGATGTCAGTCCAGGGATGTCTAAGGTGGCCCAAAGCCGTCAGAAAATGAAGGCTAGAAAAAGTGCTCCTTGCTAGCAACCTGTTTTCAGAGTGAGCCATGTGGCTGCCACAGTCCCTGGCTGATCAGGGCCCAGTTGGGGCTGAAGTGACCAGAAGCTGCTCCAAGCCACCTGTCTGCTTCACCCCAAAGTTAACAAAGAGCAGTTCTATCAATGACTATTGGCCATGATAACTGATTTGAACTTAATTTTCCAAGTAACAAGGTCCTTGAATATTGTGAAATTCTCAAAGGCACCATCTGTTTAACAGAATATTAGATCAGAAAGAGATTTCATTTCATGCAACATGATAAACCTTATTAAAACAATCTCAACAAAACATTAGAATGAGAAGTTCTACCCAGTTCAATAGCTTCCTAGCAAAACAGGATTATCAATGCATTTGAAATATGCTTATCTAATATATACTACCATCATAATCTGAGCCAAAAAAATCCCAGTACTAGTAATCAATCTTGCTTCCAACTGTGTGCACTTAAGAAGGACTTATCAATCTTGCTTTCATTTGATTTAAATATACAGTACCCTTTTTTTAAATTACAAAACTCAAAACTCAGCTCCAGTTATGAATCTCATCTAGGATGGACATAAAATGTCATATTTATTTCACATAATTTATTTAGAATGAAGGTATGACTATGTAAGTCCATAGTTATGAAGGCTACTTCATGAATACTGCATTTTAAACATACAGAAATTCACATTATCATCAACGTTTTGCTTACTGCCATCAAGTCGATTTCAACTTATGGCGCCCCATACAGTCAAGATGCATTAGTAGTTGCACTGCCAAGGAAAGGGATGGAAATGAGAAGACTTGTGTTAGAGACAATGAACAAGAAATGTTCATCTTGGCAGTGGAGCTTGATGTTGCAAAAGGGACAACCCTGGCTGAGGTCTTAGACTCAGTCTTGGCACACGATTTCCCAGGAATTCCATATACTAGCAAAAAACAAACCATCTCAAATCATGCTTGTATAATGTGGGCATACCATTTGTTCTAGCCTGGTTTTTCAACTGAGAAGAACTCCTCTTGTTCTTGGACTTTGGTGTTTTGTCTTTGGAAGCCAGACTAGCCTGCGCAGATGCTTTTCTGGGTTTAAAAGTTTTAGTCACAGTAGTTGGGTCCACTGGATCTGGCATGCTGCTATAGCTCTCTAGAGATTCTTCATCAAATTCTCTTCTTCTGCTGGTATCAGGATGGTTTTTGTGAATACCACATGCTTTATTTTGTACTGGTACTGCAAATCCAGCCTTCAGGAACAACGGTTTCTCTTTCCCTCCTCTCTGATGTTCATTTAACAAAGCTGATCTATTCTCCAGCTCCTCTTCAGACTGCCTCTGACCTCTTAATAAAAACAGAGAGGTTTATAACATCTTCCAGAACCACAGTACAGAGGTGGGAAGACAGAAACATTTTTTTTTTTAAAAAAAAGAGGCATTTTATTAAATTGAAGCACATTTTAAAACAGCACTCTTTCTTCTATGCTATAAGGTGAATGCTTTGGCCATATGATACCTTGCCTTTCCCAGAGCCAACTACAGATGGATTATCCTTTCACCAAATAAAAATCTGGGAGCAGCCTGTGGAATGGCAAAATTCCTCTCCTACAGCACAGCAGTTTTGCACCCCATTTTACAATGTTTCCACCCAAAATATTAACCATGGTTAAACAGTATCTAGTACAAACACTCAGATTCAGAGTGCCTTCTGAGTCAGCACACAGATTAAAGCAGTAACAAAACTGAACTTTATTCCACTAAATAAAGGTCCACAGAAGAGTCTCTGTACTATAATGAAAGATATCAATTTGGAATCCAAAGGATCTGCATCCAAGTTTTTCTTTTCTGCCACAAGTGAATATGTAATATAAGCACTCTTTGAAAACGCTCTTGTGAATATAAGAGACTAAAAACACTACTCAAACTGTAAGAAATGGAAAAGCCCTCAGACCAGATAGTTCTCCTACTATATCAGTTTCCAGAATTTTTTGTTTGTATCAAAGGACTTTAATTTAAAGTTTGGATGTTTCCCATCTCTTTCAAAGAAGATGTCAGTTGTCTCCAAAGGAAAGAGTGATTACAAATGGGATACTTTCTGGCATTTTTAATCTAAAAGGGGTACCTAACAGGGATCTTCTCCCTCTTCCACAACATTTGATCTATGTTTATAAAACACTCACACGTGCAGTTAAGCAAAATCGAGCAATTTCTGGGTTAATACGCAGAAAACATTAGGCAGTTTTGTGTACCAAGGATCTCCTGCTTTTTACCTCTAGGATAGAAGCTTCTGTACCAATATTGACAGTATTAATAGCTTCATGGTCCTGGCTATTCTGTTAAGCAGGGAAGGAGGGAGGGAAGGAAGGAAGGAGGAAGGGGAGGGAAATATTCAAGTCCCATTGATAATGGGACACGAATATTTGCAAAATATCGAATTTGCAGGCGGGGGTCTGGAATGGATCCCCCACAAATGCGGAGGGATGACTGTAAGTAGCTGAAGTAAGATAAATATACTACAGATGAATTATGTACATTTTATGTTCTCTGAGGTGTCATCTTTTATCTTCCTAAAATTTACTTTTACAAAATTAATCAAGTTTTAGGAGATCTATATGGGGGCATTATCAACCTGTTTTTCAACAAGACACATTTTTTCTTTGCAGAAAGTAGATTTAATTTTCCACATTTGAGTTTGTATCACAATACTTGTCTCCTGAATCCTACAAAAGCTGGGAAACATGATCTAATTTAGATAAATCTCCTTGGCCAATTTTGGAAACCATTTACTTAGAACTTCTATCTGGATGGACTGCCAAAATATACATTCTTCAAATTAGAACAAATTTAAAACAGAAAGGGATGGTGACTCCTGAAATCTTTACTGTCAGGGTAGCTTGGTGTACAATAGCCTTTCCATTACAATTTGATACTATCATGCTAAACTAACTATGGGATAATTCTAATTTGAAGAATGTGAGACAACTCTTCTTTTTATGGAAAAACTTGTCTGACTGTGGGTTTTATACTTTAGATCAATTGGTTCAGATCAAGAATTTTCACTATCACCGGAGTGAAACAGTCCACCCAAAAAGGGCGGATTGAGGCCACCCCAGCATTGCTCGCACATGCCCATGGCACCAATCCAGCCCTTTGCCGCTATTTTAAACCAAATTCTGAAAAGAAGTGATTTTTCTCCACTCCTTTTCAAGCTGGCTCTTCCTGGTTGGGGCATCGCCAAGGTGGCTTTGGGCTGCATTCAGGGCATGCCCCCAACACAGCCTGAAGGCCGACCATAAACACCACACCCCGAGCACAGCCTGAAGGCCGACCATTTGGCCTATCTGTTTCAACCCATGGCTTGTCGATTACCCACAAGTGTAGTAAGACAATATGTATAATTGCAACACTCTTCACTATCTATATGTGGACACTCTACTTTGCATACCTAATCTACCCTGCTGTGTTGAAAATATTGATCGTATCTCAAGAGATACTAAAAACCAACAAATTCAGTTTATAAATGTTTCTGGGAAAGCATTAAATTTGACAGCAATGGAATTAAGAGTTGAATGGAACAAAGAGTTACATTGTCCTGTGTAAATCCAGCAATGAAAAACTGCCCAATGAGGTCAACTTCAAGAAAACATATTTCTGGAAATGTAATCAGCTTACATCAGTATATAGGCCTAGTACTTGTATATCCTACTTAGTTCCCATTCCTTTTTCTCCCCTGTTTCTTTCCATTGTAATCATACTTTACTTTTCTTTGTAATTATAACTTTGGGGGAGCTTACTTTTGTAGGCTCAGGTACCTACAAAAAGGAACTTTCACCACCCATCATTTAAACTAAGTTTTTATTAGCTAACTGCAAAATTAATATTCAAAGCATTGTTTCACACATAGTGAAGTGACAGTAAAAATACACTTTCACAAACTGAATTACATTATTTCTTTTTTCAAATGTAGGCATGGGATAAAACAGAATGTTGCTCACAATCAGCTCAACTGACTTTAAAATACCTTGGTTTCTCTGCTCCAGCAGTAGAACTACTTTCAAATGGTTTTGGAAATGCCATGTAGTCAGTTTTCCCAGTAATGTTATGTTCTAAGGGTGGCTGCTGCTCATTGTTCTGAACATTACAGTTTTGGGGGAAATCCCCCAAACCAGATGGAAACATTGGGCTGAAATTGATGCCTGTGAAAAGAAATCAAATCAGAAACAGATGACTCATTACAAAATCTTACAAAATGCAAGAACATCAAATGTTAGCTAACCTATTAATGGTTTATTAAATTTAGATCCCATCTTTCTCCAAGGATCCCATGGATGGAACATGCAATTTGTCCTTATGATCACTCCTGAATCTAACCTCATAAGATCATAAAGACAACTACCTACACAGCTCAGACAATTTGAAACACACTGCTTACAATTTCTAGAGAGGGATAAACATCAACTAGTACATAAACTGCAGAAACTTCTACATTAATCACCTTACTCCACCATTTTAGCAGGAAAAAACGCTGTATAGCAGAGTCCCATTAGCTTTTCCAGTTGTGTAAGCAAGGGAACCTTTTTTTCTTGTGCTCAAGGATTAACAATGGTGTCAGGATTAAGGGGAAAGTATCGATATGTCCTGTCCCATATGGAATGGTCCTGTCAAATCATAGATGGTAACAACATTCACTTCACTGGACTGTGCACGTGTCCACTGGAATAGGGTATGAGTCATCTATGGAGGGGTCCTTACATAGAGATGAGCAAATCCAATCCCACAATGGAGAGCATCAAGCCAAAACGAAACTGAATGAGAAGAACCAAGCATGTTTCCTTGAGAGACAACTCTTACACTAACTGGTCTAACCTCACGATTTTCTTTTTGGGGGGAATTCTGAGTGAGAAACAGTTGATTCTAACCTTATACTTAGGAATGGCATGAGATACAACTTTTCAATATTCACATAGAGATGTATTTGCCCCAGAAGGCTCAGTATATAGTGTTGCTCCTGCTCAAGCCTCCTGTGAGAAGATGCTATCAACAGCTAATCTTCAACATAAAGAGTAAATTGTCACAATTCTTGCCTACGCAAAGACCTCTACCATTGCCCTAATTCTTGTGAATACACATGGGGCAAATCTGAACTGATAGAAGCAATGGTCTACAGAAAATCAGAGGGTGTTCCAATGAGATGGCTGTACCGATATACAGAAATATACATCCACTGGTATTAAGAGATCTTTTAGACTGAGAGAAACAAAGAAGTTGGTAGCACAAGCTTTCATAGACAGGACATAAACAGGACATGGGAGGAACAGTGGCAAGAAAAATTAAGCTGAGAGTACCTGCTGGAGCACCCTTTTGCCAAAGGATGCCTTGGCTAAGGCAAATTTATTTAGCTTAATTGTTTAGTGAAAGTAGAAGGAATAGCCCAAGTAGCTGCTTTTCAAATTTACTCCAGGGGAGCATTAGCTGAGAAAGCTGCTAACATGGTTACTGATCTGGTTGAATGAGCTATCACATTCTGTGGTTTGGAAAGTCCAGGGAACTCATAAGACAGAAAAACACATGCTTTGATCTATCAGATTAGAGTAGAGGGAGAATTTTAAGGTTTCCCATGCAGTTCTGAAATGCCTACCTGGTGGAAAAGATGAGAAATTTGTGAATCCAGGCATGTTGAATAGGTTCATTGTCTGGGAAGGAAAACTGAAGGGACAAAACACAGTTGGTGATGGAGGTGGTGGTGCCCTACTGTTTTTTTCCTTTTTGGCTGTTCTTGCTTGCTGCTGCTGTTCTTGCTGATGCATTAAATCATTTAACATTTGCTTCAACCTAGGAAATTAACCATGTTCTTTTACAAGTGAATTATAAAACAGATTTTAAGTGAAATGTTATTTCAAACAACTAAGAAAAACAATTAAGAAAAACAGAGAGATGTCAGGCTGTAAGCAAGCTCTAATAAATAATAATATATATCATAAATTCTAGTCCTGAATTTCAAATGTTTCAAAATTTCAGTTTAAGCAGAGAAAAAACATATAATAAGAGTTCTAACTGATTTTATATCCCAACACAAACACCATCAAAGAAAGACCATTCTGATATTCTCATTTCTTCCACATTAATACAAAGGGTACAGAAATGTTAATTGTTTAATATTATATGACACGCCTTACTACAGTATCCTTTTGGCTTCACTGTGCTTCAAAAATACTATACTCTCCTTTTTTATTAGTAAAATACTTTCTACCATATTGTGTATGTGATCGGTAGTGAGGTAGGGCAAACAAACTTGAAATGAATACCTTTGAACATTATTTTGTTGCCAGGTCAGTTGCGTATAGCATTGATTTAACTGATGCATTATAAGATGTACTTGTGGTGAAGCAACATTACTGGGCATCACACTGTAAGGACCAGTAAGCAAGGTCTGCAATAGGCAGGAAAGAGTCTGCAAAGAAAAATATATGTCAATTCAAATTTAATTCTCATAAATGTTTGTTATTTAAAATATTTTATTTCTCTTGGCCACACACTTAAGAGTAGAGCAAAATAAAAAAAAAATTCAAGTAAAAAAAATTAAATAGAATCAACAGTACCAAAATAACAACAATATCAGTTGTTAAATCTTAACAACAGTATCATGTAGACTGGCTTTCAGATTCTCAAAAGTAAAGCAACCGGAGAGCAAACCACCAAGGTGGCTCTTGTCCTTGCTGAATATGAAATGTAATGGCCAAGAAATATGCAATGTGTCATGAGCTGCTGTGATGTACACACATAACTGTCTTTTTTGTATGGCTTCTCAAGTGAAACAAAGAATCTGACAAACTAGTGTCCATACACAAGAGGGTCGAGAACGAAGCGTTACCACAAGTTAATTTCCAGATTCACTAAAACTAGCCTCAAAAGCAGATTGATGCTCAAGGAAATAGGGTATGTCGGGTTTTGGCAGCATGCTAAACTGTCTCAACAAGGTGGGATATCAATTTATATTAACAAAGATTGGCATTATGATGTTTCAAAGAGGGATTTAATCAATCATAAAACAGATTTTTTGGTCACTTCCTCTCCTGCTCAAGCAATCTAGTTGAGTCATTTTTAAAATCAAAATGGGAAGGATGAAGACTTAGGGAGGCATCCAGTAAGAGTAGGAAGAGGAGAGGAGGGGAGGACCTTTTTATTCAAGGCTGGAAGAAAAAGATCAGCACAGTAAGGGAAAACATCTTTAAAATGCAGAAACATTAAGGAATCAAAGTAAGAATTTCAGGAATAGTAAACAGGCAAAAAAGAACGAAAGTGAGAGACTCTATATAAGCTAAGAGAAGGGGAAATTAGGGGAAGTACAGGTTGCTTACCTGTAACTGTGTTTCTTCGAGTGGTCATCTGTGCCCTCACACAATAGGGTTTGCGCCTGCGCAGAAGCTCCATCCGGAATGCTGAAAAGCTGAGCAGATTGGCGGGAGCCCCGCCCCTCCCATTCCCTGAGCATGCCCAATCCCACCAATCTAGCTCCTCCTTCAGTTCAAGTCCGCCGCAAAAAAGGCAGGGACCTGACCGAGGGGAGGTAGGGCGGGATTTGTGTGAGGGCACAGATGACCACTCGAAGAAACACAGTTACAGGTAAGCAACCTGTACTTCTTCTTCGTGGTCTCTGTGCCTCACACAATAGGGTGACTGAAAAGCTTACCTATGGAGGTGGGAAGGTCACTGCAAGATCGATGAAAGGACAGCACGACCAAAACTGGCATCTCTCCGTGACCTGCAGTCCAGCCGGTAGTGCTTCACAAACGTGGATGGTTGAGACCACGTGGCCCCCTTGCAAACCTCTGGCAGTGGATCACCTCTGAGGAAGGCAGCAGATGAAGCCGTAGCCCTGGTGGAATGGGCACGAACACCAACCGGGAGAGGGCGCTTAGCCAGTTCATAAGCCAGAAAAATGGTTTGAGCAATCCACTTTGCAAACCGTTGTGATGAAACTGGGTTGCCATTCCTGGCACCACCATAACAAATAAACAATTTATTGGATAATCTGAACTCTTGAGAACGCTGAACATAAAAAGCCAAAGCACGGCGAACATCCAGGGTGTGCATAGTCTTTTCCAGAGGCGAAGAAGGATCTGGATAAAAATTAGGAAGCACAATCTCCTGGGAGAGGTGAAACTGAGAAACCACTTTAGGGAGGAAGGAAATGTCCGGTCTAAGGACCACCTTATCCCTATGAAAGGTCAAGTAAGGCTCATCTGAGCGTAGGGCCGTCAGTTCAGAAGCACGTCTGGCTGAAGTTATGGCCACAAGAAAGGACACTTTGAGTGTCAGCAGTCTCAAGGAAGCAGAGCCCAAGGGCTCAAATGGAGGTCTCGTAAGCTGTGTAAGCACCAGAGAGAGTGACCAGGCCGGACGGTTCTGGCGTCTGGAAAGGCATCCCCTTGAGGATGTTGGAGGGAGACATCCACCACTTGAGGGAGTCTCTGACATGAGGTGGCAATGAGAGTCTCTTGGACGGATTGTCCCTCAGGTGATCGAAGGAAGCCAGGAACCAAGCTTGGAGAGGCCTGAGCCTGAGACGAGCCAGGTAGGTCACTGCTGTAGTTGAGGCCAGGTGGCCTAGCAGTCTCTGAATGTCCTTTGCAGACGGACAGTGAGAGTAAAGGACGGATCGCAGCTGTTCCCAGAGGGCCTCCGCCCGTCTGGTGGGAAGGTAGGCTCGACCCATCACAGAGTCCAGGGACGTGCCTATATAGTCTATCACCCTCACAGGGTAGAGAATGGATTTTGGCAGGTTGACTTTGAGTCCCAAGTCTGCTAGCAGATCCAAAGTGTACTGGACGTCTTTGTACAGTTGTGTCTTGGAGGACGACACCAGAAGCCAGTCGTTGAGGTAAGGGAAAATCTTTATTCCTTGGAGACGAAGGTGAGAGATGACCACCGCCATGCACTTTGTGAACACTCGAGGAGCGGTAGAGAGGCCGAAAGGTAGAACGGTATATTGATAGAGACCTCCATCTATGGCGAAACGGAGATACTTCCAGTGTTGAGGCCTGATGCTGATGTGGAAGTAAGCATCCTTTAGGTCTATGGATGCAAACCAGTCCCCTTGGTGCAGGAACGGCAAGATGGATTGGAGAGTCACCATCTTGAACTTGCGAATCGTGATGTATGAGTTGACGCCTCTCAGGTCCAAGATGGGGCGGAGACCTCCTCCTCTCTTCGGAATTGTGAAGTACCTGGAGTAGAAGCCTTGGTGTTTGAAGCACGGTGGAACACGTTGAATGGCTCCTTTGTCAAGAAGGGAGGAAATCTCCTCCAGAAGAGGAGGAGAAGAGGGAGTGGAACAGAAAACGCCATTTGGTGGAATATTTGAGAACTCTATGGCGTA
Organism: Urosaurus nigricauda; assembly: GCA_034509955.1. NCBI lineage: Eukaryota > Metazoa > Chordata > Lepidosauria > Squamata > Phrynosomatidae > Urosaurus > Urosaurus nigricauda. The sequence goes on along the minus strand of JAOEGL010000005.1, from coordinate 135,781,970 downwards.
GCCCAGGCGGATGATGGTAAGCACCCAGGAGTCCGTGGTGATCTTGGACCAGTTCTCGTAGAAATGGCGAAGTCTGGGGACTGAAGAAAGGGAGACTGGCAAACAAAAATTGGGTGTCGCCTCCGAGAGCCCGTCAAAAGTGCGACTTGGAGGAAGGTTTCCTGGGAGGCTGCTGTTGCTGACGCTGCTGGCCTTGCCTTTGCTGTTGCTGCTGTTGCTGCTGTTGTTGAGGTTGTCTGTAAGGCCTCCTATTGTAAGGCTGGGTCCTATAAGTAGAGGACAGAGCCGAACGAGAGCGGGTGAAGCCAGGGTCGTAAGGCCTTTGGCGCCAGACCCAACCAGATGAGGGCTTGCTCGGTGTCAGCCCAAGTCTCTTCCCGTTGAGGCGAGCCTTGGCCATGGTGTCAAGGGATTCGTCAGTCTTGGCGGCGAATAGGCCTTCACCATCAAAAGGGAGGTCTTCGATCTTAGACTTAGCCTCCTCAGACAGGGAAGTGGACCTCAACCAGGCAAAACGGCGGAGTGCCACTGCACCGGCCATCACTTTCGCAGAACAGTCTACAACATGTCTAGCTGAATGCACTTCCTGAGCAATAAGAGAGAGTGCTTCAGCGTAAAACTCCTGAGCTGCCTCTTGTTGTGCCTGAGGCAGGTAGGGAATGAAAGCAGCCACACGATCCCACAGAAACTTCTGATAGCCGGCCATGCAACCTTGCATATTGGCGACCTTTGCTGCCAAAACTGCAGAGGAGTAAAAACGACGGCCAAAGATGTCCATCCTTCTGCCATCTTTGTCCACGGGGGCAGAATGGGACTTGCCTGTAGACTTACAGGTAGATTCCACCACCAGAGAGTTGGGAGCTGGGTGGGTGAACAGGAACGGTGCTGTATCCGGCTGGACTCGATACAAGGAGTCGAGCTTTTTAGAGGCAGGTGGCGTCGAGGCTGGCTTGTTCCAAGAGGCCACCATGATGTCGGAGAAAGAAGGCAGGAATGGAATGACCGCCGTTTGCTGGGGACGCACCACGAGGCCATCGATGGGGTCCCTTGGAGGTTGGGCTGTCTGGGCCGTTTGGAGGCCTACTGCCCTTGCCATCCTGTCGACAAATCCAGTAAAGAGATGGAGGTCCTCGACAGGTGAGCCCGGTGTCTGGTCCTCAACTTCCTCATTGGGAGAGGAGATGGCAGGCTGTGGGGAGTCGGGACGGTAGTCTGTCTCCGCCGTGGACTCCTCCGTAGATTGGGAGGCTGGCAACTGCGGATCCACATAGGGCTGTGTCGGCGCCGTAAGGAAAGTCGACGTCGAGGCGTCCGCGTAGCTGACCGGAGCGGAGACTGTCGACGTCGAAGTAGTAATTGTAGCAGAGGCCGAGACGGTCATAATGGCACCCGATTCCGGGGGTTTCGACACCGTAGCTGTCGAGGCCGGCGGGGGTGATATGGCCCTATATTCGGTTCGGGACCGAAAGGGAGAACGGGACCGAGATCGAGATCGTGTGAAGTCTCCGACGTGGAAGTCACGAACATGGTACCGATCCCGGTACGAAGGGGAGTAGGAGCGGTAGGATGGATGACGCTCTCTCCAGTATGATTCAGCCCGATGTTGCGCCAGAAAGGAGGCCGACGAATGGGGCGAGTCGAAGTAGTGCTCCTCAAACGGTTCCGGAGACTTCCGGGGTGGAGGAGATGGGAACCGCAGCCTGTAAATGCGCTCCGAAGAGGCTAGGATTTCCTTCGGTGGCACAGAGGTTGGAGCCGAAATGGGCGAAACAGTAGAGACCGAGGTCGAGACCGTCCCCGTAGGGGCGAGGACCTGGGTAGATGCAGGCTGAAATGCGGGTTCCAAAGTCTCCGGCGCCGAGTCTAGTACAGTGACCGGGGCCGGGACTGAGAGGTCAATGGCCGAAGGCTGTCTAAGAAAAGACATGGCCAGGTTTGCCTGGGCAGCCGCCGAGGCAACCGAAGTAAGGACCTCCTTATGCTTATGCTTTTTAGCTTTCGGCTTCTCCAGCTTGGTGGATGAAGGCCGCTTCTGTGTTGTCCTTCGGGGCGAGACATAGTAGTCGTGGTCGAGGCCGATGCCGAGGAGGCTTCTGTCGGTGTCGAGGTCGCCGTCGAGGTCGATCTTTTGATTTTCGGAATCCTCGGGAACTTAGAGATGGGAAGGCGTCCCAGGGGGTCCGTGGACGGATCAGAGGAGTGGGAGACCGAAAGGGCCTTCTCCCACAAATGGGCCTTGAGCCGGTCTGCTCTTTGGCGAAGCGTGGCGGGATTAAAAGCCTTGCAATGTTTGCATTTCTCCGGGATGTGGGAACTGCCTAAGCAGAAAATGCACTTCGAGTGTCCATCCACAACCGGGATTTTACCGCCACAGTCGGAACATTTCTTGAACGGAGCGGCCATAAGAGGCCGGTCCGATCGCGAGGGGCCCGTCCGGGCCAAAACCCTCGAGTTCCGAAAAAAGGGGCAGCTCAAGGAAAAAAGGGGGAAAAAACAAAGAAAAAAAAACAAAGAAAAACTAATAAAGAACGAAAATAAGATCAAATAGACAGAGTCTAGCTACTCAGCTTTCGTCGCGGTGAAGAGCACTCCGAAGGAGATGTTACTCTTGTGGCGGACGAAAGAGAACTGAAGGAGGAGCTAGATTGGCGGGATTGGGCATGCTCAGGGAATGGGAGAGGCGGGGCTCCCGCCAATCTGCTCAGCTTTTCAGCATTCCGAATGGAGCTTCTGCACAGGCGCAAACCCTATTGTGTGAGGCACAGAGACCACGAAGAAGAACTAAATTAATTACTTAGTTAATTAATTAGTTAAATAATTAATGAAGTTACAAATAACATGATTCTAGCCTGACTGGGTTTTGACAGGAGTCAATCCATTCCCAAATGCCTCCTTCACAGAATACAAAGAACAAGAAGTTATACTTACCGCGTTATTCTGGGATATCAGGGCAGAGCAATCCACTGATGCTGGGTTCTATCCACGCGATGGTCACAAGGCATGAGTTCAAAGCTCTAAACTGTTAACTTTTTTCTGTTGGACCCAACTCCCCTTCTCCTCAATTTGTTTTCTAGCCCCATCAGTGTGTTGCTTATATCCTTTTTAGGGAGGCTATGGATTGCTCTGCCTGCCATCTCAGAATGAGCCTTCACAGTAAGTAGAACTTCTCATTCTCTGCTTGCAGCACAGTTCTACCAAATGCTGCTTGTGCAGATTTGTACTTGTCTAATTTGTAATGTTTAATATAAGTATTAGGCTCTGTCCATACAGCAGCCTCCCATATGTCTTGCAAAGATCATGACACTGAATGTGTAGAGCTGGTTGCCAGTGACCTTGTGGGATGCCTAATTTCCTATCTCTCAGAGAAGAGTTGCCTGCGACTGTCTTGTAAGGCAGGTAAATTAAAACTGAGAAAAAGGGATTTGGGTCCAACAGAAAAAAGTTAACAATTTAGAGCTTTGAATTTATAGCTTTGAATGGCAAAGTATAAGGAGGCAGGAATACAGGAGGGAAAACTCAAAAAGCCTTTTACATTTTACCTGTTGATCCTGCATTAATGTCTGGCAAATGCTAGCACTGAATTCAAGCTGTTTCTTCAGCTGATTAATTTGCTCTTGCCATTGTTCTTTCTCTTCCACATAAGAAAGTTCAGACATCCAACGATGATTTTCTTGCCGACGCATGCTGATATTCTGTTGCTGCCTTGCTTTAGCTAGAGGACGGTAGTTTCCATCTGCTGAAAGAGGACGAGGACTCTTCCAGCTAGGAATAATGAGTATTATGACAAACAGTTACACATTTCAAAATTCTGCTCTTGGTATAAAATATTTTATAAACTCATAACTAGTTATAAGCAAAACATTAAAAACGTATTAATTCTTTAAAAAAAAAACTCCAAACAGTCCTAGTATGTAGTAGACTAGGACTACTGCTTTATAATGCATCATACAGACCTCAAATACTAAATCATAGGCCCAAACCTTGGTTCAAATGAGAATGTATAAATATGAAAGTCTTACTAGTCAAACACTATAAGATGTATAGGGAGAGTAACATGTCCTCTATACCAGAAGAATGGCACTTACTAAAAAAATGTATAAGGCTCTAATTAAAACAAAAAAGGAACAAGCTCTAAAGATAACTTGGCATTGTTTAATCTGCACCTATAAATCCCACGACTTTTCTGCTTTCTGGAAAATAGTAATGGGTAACACAGAAAAATCTAACCCAAGAGCTGATTGTCACATATCAGCAACATCATGGGAATTATTCTTCAGTAAAATTTTTACAAAAGAACATATTAGCAGTTATAATAACCCGAACATCAATGGTAACATACCTGAATGGCCACCTGTTACAGAGTCAGAGATTCTGAAACTAACAGCTCTATTAAAATCAGGCAAGGCTGCAGGAAATGACAATCTTCCCCCAGAACTCTTAAAGAGGAATCTAAAATGGTGGTCACCAATATTGGCACACCTGTTCACATGGAGTCATTGAACAGCTGTCTTCTCTAAAGACTGGGCAGCAGCCATAGTGATCCCCATCTATAAGAAAGGTGACCACTCGGATCCAGCAAATTATAGGCCAAACAGTTTATTGAGTGTAGTTAGCAAATTATATGCCAGACATTTGTATTTTAAGTTACAGGACTGTCTTGAGCAAGGAAACATCCTGCTAGAGGAACAAGCAGGCTTCTTACCTGGTCGTTCAACACTGGATCAGGGGCTTATTTTGAAACATCTGATTGAGAAATACAAGGCCTCACACACAAGTGAACTCTATGCAGCGTTTATTGATTTTAAATCTGCTTTCCATTTAATAGAGATTTATTATTGGAAAAAATGGCAAGACCTATCTATAGACAAAAGGCTGCTAATACTCATTCAGGGCCTGTACTCACACGTGAGCCTTAGAGTTAAATGCAATAACAAGGGCTACCTCACAAATGCTATCTCTACTCACAGAAGTGTTAAACAAGGTTGTATTTTAGCCCCTCTATTATTTAATCTGTATATTAACTCCTTAATTGGGTACTTAAAAGGGAAATCTTTCCATTCACCTCAATTGGCCCATCATCCGATTTCTATTTATACTGAAATTGGCCTGAGAAGACTCCTTAGACAACTAGCTACACACTGCCATAATGCTTTAACGCTAAATTATAATAAAACTAAGATATTAGTCTTTTCTAATTTAAAAAACCCCACTCATAAATGGCAAATAAATGGTGTAGCAATTGAGCAGGTAAACAGTTTTAAGTACTTAGGAATAGTCTTTCAGACATCAATACATACAAGGGGGGTATCCAAAAGTTTTAATGATCGCCTTTAAAAAATTTTGACAGAAAGTTTGTTTTAATTTGTAGTTGTTAGCTTATCTCTATGTAGCCAGATTTAAATATTTTCCCCAGCATTTCTTGACCCTCCAAATACTACTATTGTAGAAGCCTGCAGATTGCACCTGATGAGGATTTTACACTTTAGTCACTTCTGGCAGAACCAGTCACAAAAATAAAAGATGCAATAAGCTGATTTTCTCAGCAACGTGCACTTAGGGACCAATGATGACACTGACAAAATTTTATCAATATGCCATAATAACTTCCAGGTGATAATTATTACTTTACGATACCCCCTCGTAAGGCACAATCTGCAGACTTCTACAACATCAGGTATTCGGAGGGTCAAGATACGCTGGGGAAAATGTATAAATCTAGATAGTGACTACATAGAGATAAATTAACAACTACAAATCAAAACCAATTTTTTGTCAATTTTTTAAAAAGGTGATCATTAAAACTTTTGGATACCCCCTCGTACATTCTCCCTTCTCTTTCCCTTTGAGGGAAAATAATTATTTGTATTTGTAATTCAGATGGACCACATGTGCTTCTGCTCCTTTACATTCCAGACTCTCATCGTCTCAATAAATATTTAAATGAACATCAGAGTTTAAATAGCTGCAAATCTGTTTAACGGAATAGGCTAGATATGTGTATACTTCATGTGAGTGGGTATGTATCAAAAAGAATACAACAGATACACTTAAATGTTCGTACTTTTCCCAAGTTATATAATTTTTCAGACTGTTTCTCTAAGGAAAACAAAGAACTAGCATCATAATGAACAATTTTAAAACAGTCAAGAACAACTGTATTCTTAGTGGATACAATTTAAGACAACTTTACTATTGGTAAGGAACACAAAACTGACCTCTGCTTATCTTCCTTTGCACAATATGCACTTTGATCTACATTATTGTGACACATGGACAACTCATTGGAACTAGAGTCTTGTTCTTCCTCTTCTTCCTCTTCTGCTTGAGCAAGTCCATCAGAAAGATATGCATCTTCCTCACCCTCATCTTCATCAAGTGCACATTGAGTAGACCCTCCCCACGTTGCCATTGTTCTATAGTATCAAGTATTAAAAAAAACCTTCAGTCATGCTGTGCTAGTACATAAGTAGTAAATTAAGCTCATACAGAACCAAGAGATTTGCATCATACTAGAATCAAGAGCAAATATGTTCAACCTATTTTTATTTCATGTATTTTTATTTCAATGTATGTTAACCCATAACATACTTTGATTTTTCTGTTCAATGTTTTCCAGTAATCTGCAGGATTCAAATGGTAAAGAAATAATATTCCATTACTGAATATTTAAATAGCAATATAATACAGACAAGCCCCCCACAACAGACTTTTTGGATGCATATACTTTGCAACCCTTCAAATGGGGGACTGGATTAATATTATATGAGGCTGGAAAACCACAACTGATTTTCCCAATGGAACTTCATTTCTTATTTGATGATACTAGAAATACTTTCAAGTGCACACTATTTCTTATATAGTTGATATATTCTATTGTCATTTGTATTTTGGATAAAACTTAATTTAAAAAATGGTATCGGAAAGACAACCATGTCTTTAATTTCCCAACTGCCATAGCATTTTGCAGTTCACATCTGTGTCTTTAGAAAGACACTGCAACTTGAACAATTACTTTCTTACAACCTAACAGCCTCTGCTCAAACCTACTATTTTAAGATCAAGAGACTTAGCTAAATGCATGTTGGTCAAGCTACTTGTACAAGTGAAACCTCTTTTGAACAGTGATTCATAGGCTAGTGTGGATGAAGTCTTAAAAGTATTTACTTCATGCCTAAAAGTGAATTATAACTCAGGAAAAGGACAAAACAACATGCTTTCTCAAATCTACCTAAGATGATGACTGAATTATTGTGGCATTCATGACAATTTCATGACCATGTGATGCTAGCAGAAAGGAAAGGGTGTCTCCCCTCCCTCCTCCCTCCACCTTCCCTCCCTTCTTCCCCTTTCCCCCCTCCTTTACTTGCTTCCTCCCTTCCTCTCCGTTCAAACTTGGCTTTGGGGGCAGAGTCTGGCTCCAAGTCAGCCAGGGCTTGAATCTTGGAGCCCCTGTCCCTAGGCCCAGCACCCAGCCCAGCACCACTGGCCCCGGCCCCAAGCCCCAGCCCTGATGTTGGCTTCCTCCAGCCAATGGGGCTCTGAGGAAGCCAGCACCAGGACCAGGGCTTGAGTCTTGGGGCCCAGAGGCCACGTCCCGGATGCTAGGCCTGGGGACAGGGGTTCCAAAACTCGGGCACTAGGAAGCAGGTAAGGAAGGAATGAGGAGTGAGGGAAGGAAGGAAGGAAGGAAGGGGGGGGGACGAGGGACTTTTGTCCCCAAAGGCAGTGCGGCTTCATCCGTGCTGCCATTGGGGACAATGTAGACTTGCCATCCACGGATGCTCAGATCAGTGGACGCAAGTCTGTGGATAAGGAGGGCCCATATATAGGCCATTCTAATTATGGCTATTTTAAAAAGTATTCTATTTGTAGAAACAGAAATGTTTACAATGAATCACCAGAGTAAAGTACAGTTCTAGAAGCCAAATAGGGAGAAGCAAGATTCCTCCTCCCTCATACAGCCCTGCTTCATGTACAGTAGTATAAAATATACTTCTGAAGGCTAAAAACAACCAGAGCAAAATTCTAGGGTCACAGAAGGATGCAGGAGCACAGATGCAACCCAAAACACAGCATTAGATGTTATCTTACATTTCTATTATCTACCTAAAAACAAATGAAGTCTTTCCCCCTTACTTTTCTGTTCTGCTTTGTTGGGGAGTGCACTGATTTTCTGATCCATCACTTTTCACAGAACCAGCACCAGCAAATGCGGTATCTGCTAGATCTTGTCTTCTCTGGTGCTCAGCCATTAAAGCTTCAAGTTGCTTTCTTCTTTGTCGTAATTCCTCTCTTAAAATCTCATGCTTACGCATCTCAGTCCAAAGCTGTTTAAAAAAATAAAATATTAGCTTTTTATGTAAAGTCATTAGGAGTAAAAGAGATGCAAGCAAGAGAATGGTATAGAAAATCTTATCCCCATAGTACCACAATGATCTTTTTGCCATCTTCCTCATTCAGATTCTTTTTGTCTTAAAACCACTAATTTTTTGTCCAATTTAACTTCTCAAAAACAATCTATGCTGGGAGATTGTTTGATCCCTATGGTTTGTAGAAGACCATTTTTTTTTTTGGTCCAAACATTCCCAGTATACTTCAAAATTAAGTGATAAAATTGTTGATTAACAGTCATAGGCAACAGCATAGTCACAACTGAAGATTTCTTGGAATCTAAGATGAAAAATTACACTCACAAAAACACTGATAATAGTACCTCACTATCCACTGTGTTTTTTTCTTCTGGCTGACCAACAGGATTGCTTGCTGCATTTTCATTAGCAGCTGGTGTTGAAGTATTTCCTGGACAATTATCCAAGCTAGATGACAGCTAAGAGTGAATGAAATATTAAAATTATGAGATTAGTATTCTAATTAGAACCTTTATCAGATTAATAACTGTAGCATCTGGATTGCTACACAACAAAATCAACAGGCAAACTAGAAAAGACTGTGATAGACAGCAATGAACTGAAATATAAAAGTAATCCTACTTATTAATTGTAGCAGATTTTTCAGACAATTAAATATTATATGCTTTTGAACTACTCATCCAATCATTTAATTTACTTCCAAAATAAGATTTTTCTTGTTTTCTCTAATCTTTCAATATAAGAGCTGAATATTTGTTTTCTGACATGCTTGGGACCAAAAGTGTTTATTATTATTTTTTGGAATAGTTTGGATTTTTGAAATATGAACAGCATTTTACATACTGTATTTGCAAGGATGATGTGAAGATCTGTGAAATGGTGGCTATTTAAGCATAATCTTGGTGTGAATCCACACTTCCTGCCATATAATCTGTAATGTGGCTACATTCTGAAGAATTACCTTTCCATCCATAAAAACCAACATACTTTTCTCCCTGGCTTTTAAATGAGTGTTCAGAATAACTGTCTTTATTGAATTTACACCCTGCCTATCTCTCAAGATGGGATCCAAGGTTGTTTACAATAAATTATGAAAGATTAAGGCAAAATATTATTGTACAAAAGTTTAAAAAATAATTAAATAATAATAATTATTTTAAAATGTGATTTAAAAAGTTAAAACCACTTAAAACTTATTTAAAACATAATTTCTGGTAAAATATTAAAACTATTAAAAATGCAGCACACCACTTTACACAAGCACTTAGAATTCAAAGGCCTTCCTGAACAAAATAAAACTGCATTTAGACTTAACTTTCCCTCAACTATGTTAAACCTCCAAATGCATCAGTTCTGAGTTGGAACTAGCAGCAATTACAGGCTTCCCCAATACCTTAGCACCCAAAACTGACACACCTCACTGCTACAAGTAAAATTTTATTAATGGAAAATTGATGCAGCAGGTTATCAATAGCAGAAGCAGCATCACAGTCCCTTAGCCAATGGATTCCAGCATCATATTGAAGCACTTGCCACAATCTGCACCTAAACAACAAATTCTACCCAAGCTATCTCTGAGCCAATATTATCAACCCTCATGGCTGGATAACATGTTTCCTGGCTGGAGCAAATTTTCTAAGGTGAAGTAACTGGAAGATGGATTACTGAAGCTACACAGGGCAAAACTAAAGAAATGGAATAGAACTGTAACCTCCCACCATTATAGCTATGCTAACAGTCAAAGCATGTAGCTAACACTCCATTTTTTAGGGAAGGTTCTTGGGCATATGATGGCCTATCAGCTCCAGGAGTTTCTGGATTACCTGGATCCAGTTCAATCTGCTTTCAAGCCTGGTTATGTGATAGAGATTTGGTCACCTTAGTGGATGACCTATAACAGGAGCTAGACTAGGTAAGTGTGCTCCTGTTGGTTCTGCTGTGCTTCTTAGCAGCTTTCGATATCATTGACCATGTGTTTACCTTGCTGGGATGGGACTTGGGAGCAGTTTTACAGTAGCTTAATTCTGTCCTAGAGAGATGAACCTAGGTGTTGCTGGGGGACTCTTGTTCAACCCCTTGCTCACTGTCCTGTGGAGTCCCTCGGGATTTGGTTTGGTTTGGTTCTCACTTCAATTGGTCCACAGAGCTGTATTACTACTGGGTGCTAGCTACAGGGAGCGAATAACTTCCTTGCTGCAACAGCTCCACTGGCTGCCAGATAGTTTTCAGGCAGAATTCAAAGTGTTGGTTGTGACATTTAAAACCCTACATGGCTCAGGTCCATGTTATTTGACTGTATTCTACCTTACAAACCGGTTTGAGACTTTGAGATCTGAAGGAGGCTCTTCTCTGTCCCACCACCCACACAGGTACATCCAGTGGGAACACAGGAAAGAGCCTTCTTAGTAATTGCCCCATGCTCTAGAAGTCTCTTCCAGAAGAAGTTAAGACTGACACCCTCCCTACATTCTTTTCATAGGCAAGCGGAGACTTTTTATTTCAACTGGCATTATATAAGGCCCAATATACTGGATATTTCTAACTGCTATGTTGGTGTGTGTGTGTTTATATTAAACATATAGTTGAACCTGGTATTAATTTTCTCTGGTTGTTTCTGTTTTAACTTTTGGATCTTGTGGATTTTTATTTTTTTTAAAAAATTAGTAGTTCTAAGATGCTTTCAGTCTCATTCTGGGAAAAAGGCAGGAGTGGAATATAATGATAACAATAAAAGAAGTGTACGTCCCAGTTTGCTTCCAACCTTGAATTGCCAGGTTAAAATAAAATGATCACGCAGGGCCTAGTAAACATCACTGTTAATATTTGCCCATTATGCTAATAAAATATCTGCTTACTTGAAAATCTGGACAAGCCTTCTGCAACACCTGGATTTTTTCTTGAATCTTTATTAATTTCTTTCTTTCCTCCTGGAGATGTCTCAGTTCTCTTTGCTGCTGCTGAAGTTTTGCTTCATAAAATTTCTCCCTGTAATAATAAACTCCTTATTTTATCATTTTCTGGAACCAAAGTTGAAGAAGGAAACAAAATAACTATAAGACACAAGAATCTGAAATCATCTACTCCCAAGTAATGTTGAAAGGTCCCAAATAGGAGCGTTTGTTAAAGAGCATCCCACCTATTATGCTTACTGTGATAGCAATAGAAACCTCAGACATTGCAATTCATGGATATTCAGTATAGGTGACGATAAAGTATATACAGTGTATATATATATATAGGGTTCCATGAAGTATACTAAATGAAACAAACCAGGGATAAGAGGAGCAGAAAGATCAAACTACTGTGAGTTAGGGCATGGTGTGTACTACTGTCCTATTTAACATCTCAGCCTTCAAGTAGACTCTGAAATCTTGAAACCAGTTCACAAAATTGCTCCACTACTAACTTTAATTCAAGTGAAAGTAGTCATACCTTGCTTTTTCATTCAGAACCATAGCCTTCTCCGACTTGTTTGCACCTGCTCGAATGTTATTCGGCTGCTTCTGTTCTTTATCTTCTTCAGCCAAAAAGTACTGATCTACATTATCCTGTCCTGCAGCCTCTGGTTCACCCTCATCATCCTAAAAAAAAAAAAAGTAGTGTTTTCATGTGTAGTATTATTGAATAACACATTTTCAAAATACTGGGTCATATGAAGAAGTTCTTGATCTCTGGCTGCAGTGGAATCCAAAATTATACTATACACTTGGTGAAGACCTTGCTGCGCATTATTTATTTTTAATTTAATGATAGTTAAGGAATTTAATGATAGTTGAGGACAGAGGTGCTTCCCAAAGTCTCAGGTGGAAGCATTGAGGAGACAAATATATTCTCTGTAGGAGAAAACTACACAAGCAATTTGAAGTCTTTTCAAGTACATTAAATTATCATACCTTCACTGAAAAAATTCTAGTTAGATCTAATTATGAGGTAATGTAACAAACTACACAATCAGGAAATAGAATAAAAGAGTTCTCATATCTGGGATAAAATGTTGATAGAAATGGGGAGTGCAGCCAGGAAATCAGAACACTGGGGAGGGCAGCTATGAAAGAACTAGAAAAGACTCTAAAATGCAAAGATATGCAACTCAGAACAGCACAAAAGATAATACAAGCCATTGTATTCCCCATTACAATGTATGGATGTGAGAGCTGGACAGTTAAAAAAATCAATTCATCTGAGATGTGGTGCTGGAGAAAAGTGATAAGGATCCCATGGACAGCCAAAAAGACAAACAAATGGGTCCTAGAGCAGAACAAGCCAGAAACCTCCCTGGAAGCCAAGCTGACAAAACTGAGGCTGTCATACTTCGGGCATATCATGAGAAGGGAGGATTCACTGGAGAAAATAATAATGCAAGGAAAGGTGGAGGGAAGCAGAAAGAGAGGAAGCCCACATGCTAGATGGATGGACTCTATTAAAGAGATCATGAGTTTGCAGGAGTTGGGCAGAGCAATGAAGAACTGGCGAGGGGCTGGTCTGGGCCAAGAAAACCTTGCTAAAGTTCGCTTAAACAAATGAAAAAGAGGCTAGCAAGAATAAAACAAACGAAAATGGAATAAAAGTCTCTAGGAGAATTCTACTCAGCCATTTTGGAAGAAATGTTCAGCAACCCGAAGGAATGTTTCTCTTGCGGTGGATGAAAGAGAACTGAAGGAGGAGCTAGATTGGCAGGATTGGGCATGATCAATATATGGAAGGGGAGGGGCTACCGCCAATTTTCTCAGCTTTTCAGCTATCCGAATGGAGTCTCTGTGCAGGCGCAGTACCCTATTGTGTGAGGCACAGAGACCACGAAGAAGAACTTGGAGATGTCTCATCAGCAGAGTTGCCATTGGTCAAGATCGACAGAAAGGCAGTTAACAACAACAAATGACAAATGGAACGTTTACATTACACTTAGTATTATACAGTGTGCCCGCACCATACATGGCCTTCTGCTTATGCTGAAGCCACACAACAGAAGCAGCAACGCTGTGTGTGCCCATACTGTGCGCACTGCGTGCACAAACCCCATTGTTTTCAATGGGGTTTGAGCATATGCAGTATTTCCCTTACACTTTGTGGTCCGGAACATATATGGGGGGATATATAATGAATATATGGTTTGGACACTATGTAGCTAAATGAAGTCCTAGTGATTTTGAGAGAAGAGTTAACCATGCATTAACTTTCCTTCATAAAAACAGTGTGCTTTAATTTTTTAGGTTCATATCTTCAAACGTCATATTTGTATTGCTTTTTCAAAAGTGGATTCTTGCATACAGTCAATTTTTTCATACAGTCAGTGTTAAATATCATTTTGATTTAATTTCAAAACCAGAAAGAATGTACTCTCAGTATTTTCTGGCTGGAAAGCATTGCAACATATACAAAGAAAGGTAATCTTAAACGAAATTGATTATACCATATTGATTTTCAAAAGAAAACTCAAAGCAAAATTACCTCACTGTAAGTAAATGAATAGGCATTTTCATTAAATGACAACATACCTGTACCATAGCAACTAGATTTTGCAGCTGTTTTAGTTTCTGTTTTGCTGCTATAAGTATGTTAATCTTTTGCTCAAACTCAGCATCAACAGGTGCCTCATCAGCGATACTGCTTCTATGACTGGATAAGGAAACTTCACTGGCTCTATCAGCTTCTGGACCAATGTCATCATCCTCACCTTGAGGTATTTCTATACTATCATCTTCTCTATTATAATGACAGTCTCAAAGGGAAAAAAATAAAATGATTAATTAATTATAGGCATGGCTGAAATAGATCAATTACTTACTATTTACACGCATGTAAAAATCTAGAAGTTTCAATCAAAGTATTGACTCAAAAAACCTGGGTAGACCTATTAATGGATCAATATAAATACTGTACTTTATCAAAAACACTTTATCAAAAAAGAAACCATCCCCTGGTGAAAGGTGAAAGCTTAATCCCTCCTTAGAGCACCTAAAAGAAGCAGCAACCTCCTTTACTCTATCATCCACCCAGCCTTTAGGATGAACACAGTTATGCCTGCCAGAATTTTGTAAATTCTTTGGCATTGCTTTTATTTGCTTCGTCCTTTATATCCTTTGTTACATGTCTCCAAGTTTTACCCTCGACTTATCCAAGGGTCTTAGCCAAATCCATAATTTTGGCCTTAAAACATGTCCTCGACTTATACATGAAATTTACTTATAGTCTTGTATACATAGTGATCTATTTTAGTTAATTACAACTTTAAGGATTCTTCAATTACCTGGACAGATTTAAAAGATCTCTTCTTAGCAGATGCTTACAAAAACTTATAAAAAGACAGCAAGCATCTGCTTAAAAGAGACATTCTCCTTTCTCTCATACAAATGTCTCTTTACTTGTATCATAAACAATGTAAATACATTCTCATCAGATCAAATACTCCTACTGATCCTGTCTGAGAGTAACCAGGCTTTGACCTGGTTAGTGCTTGTATGGGAGACAAATTGGAAATACTGGGGATCTCCCTGCAAGTCAAGTTGGCAAAACTGAAGCTGTCGTACTTTGGGCACATCATGAGAAGGGAGGACTCATTGGAAAAAATAATAATGCAAGGAAAGATGGAGGGAAGTAGAAAGAGAGGAAGGCCACATGCTAGATGGATGGACTCTATTAAAGAGAAGGCTAGGAAAGATTTCCTAGCCATTCTTCCCCCAATTCTTCATAAAATCTACATGAAACCACTGGGAGAGATCATCTGGATGAATGAAGCAGGGTGCTATCAATGTGTTGATGACACAAAACAGTCTCAGCAAAGGACAATGTGTTTCCTCTTAATGAATGCCTACTGGAGGTAATTGGCTAGATTGAAAAACAAAACAAAATCAGAGGTGCTTACTATTAAGGGTCCTAATCAGGTATTGGAAGTATGTCAACAGTTCTGGATGAGGTTATACTTCCCCTAAAACACAATGGGCCTGAACAGACAGGCCAAAATAAAGCTTGTTCGGGTCACTTTGGAGGTATGCTGTTTAAATGACACACACATCTTAAGAGGCCAGAAGCTGCACCAAAGTTGTGTTCCAGTACTTAGGACTGGAGCGTGGCTTTGGTATGGCTTCCAGCCACTTAGGACCACTGCATCATTTAAACAGCATACCTCCAAAGTGACCCGAAGCAGCTTTATTTTGGCCTGTCTGTTTGGGTCCTATGCTCACAACTTGGGACTACTTCTGGAACTGTCTTTCCATGTCAGCTCAGAAAGATGCAATGGTGGGGAGTGCTTACTATCAGCATCAACTGATATGCCAATTGCATCCCTTCATAGAAGTGGAAGACCTAAATGTAGTAGTGCATATGCTGATAATCTCAAGGCTGGACTTCAGCAATGCACTGGGCTACCTTTGTACCAAGTTCTGAATCTTTAATTAATTCAAAATACAGCAGCCAAATTGATCACTGATACATCTAGGAGTGAAAATATCACACCAATATTAAATCAACTCCACTGGCTGCTAGTTAGTTTCGAAGCAAAGTCCAAAGTGTTAGTTAACTTGCTTTCTGAATTTAAAACAGTATTAAAGACCTCTCTTTTGTATTTTAACTATGTGCTTAAATGTGTTTAGTTATATATTATATTCTAAGCTATGTTATATCTTGCCTCGAACCTTAGGGAGAGATGGGCAAGAAATAAAAATGTGTATTTCATCAACATCATCGTCTGCCTAAAACCTTGGGAAGTCATTGTTCCATTTTGAATTTACAATACTGGGCTATAGAGCCCAATGGTCTCGATCAATGCAAGGAAGCTTCCTATGTTGTTATTATGCAAAATTTATCCAGCTAGGTGTGCACACATATGCTTTCAAGTGGCCCATCAACTTATGGCAACCCCATTAATTTCAAAGGGTTTTCTTAGGTTAAAAAAAAAAATACTCAGAGGAGGTTTTGTCAGTTTCTTCCTCTAAAATATAGCCTACACTACCTGGTATTTCTTGGCAGGCTCCCATCCAAATACTAACTAGAGCTGACCCTGTATGCCAATTTAAATATAGAGTAATATTATAATATTAAGATATAGACATTTCTTAAATACACCGTTGTGCTAATAGACTATTCTAACATGAAACTGAAGTAAATGCGTTTTCTGGAATTAAACTTCTAAAGTATTCTAAGAATTTCAATCTCATGTTCCTGGACTATACCAAGACTTCTCTATAAACAATTTATAGGTATCATGTTCAACATTCTGTTTTAAAAAGCACACACACACAAAAGATGTGAGTGCTCACATAATGGATATAACTTTTTCTGTCCATACAAAATTATCATTGAAACATACCCAGGGTTGACGGCATATTCAGCATCCTTACATTAGCAGATCGGTTGTTTATTTCGCATGTTGTATTAAGATGACTTCCATTTCTGTTATTAGTCCCACACTGCAAATTACTGTTACAGTTTGTTTCACTCCAGTTACTAATGCCTTGTGGATTTCTAGGAAGAAAAAAGAAAATTAAATATCATGTAATTATCTTATTTCCTCCCAAACTCTGCACCAAAAAATTACAAACAAAACTGCGTAACAAAATAAATATATGAAAGACATATATGAAATATATATGGTTCTTCTATGCAGTCTTTATCCCACTGCCAAAATAGCTACAATGTATAATATACTAAAGCACAGGAAAATGAAATTGAGAACTCTATGTCCAGGGAAGTAGTATATCCATACATTACCAAAGCAGGTAAGAATTTACTCATATCTCATTGCAACAACAGCAATTCTTAAAATGTTAGGTATTTATCATGGGAGAGAAACACCTCATTGGTCAAAAAGTCAAGGAGGGGGAAAAGAAGAGTTGGTCCCCCATATCACATCTTTCTTTTGAAACTCTGCTTTATTGCAAAAGCAGTTTACCACTTCTAATAAATAGCACCCAGGAAGCAACTATCTTCTAGTACAGTCAATTTCACTCTTGAATTTTCACTGGGAGAAGAAGAGGGGTCTCTGAAATTGCTTTAATCTGGATGATGCAGAAGAAAAAAAATTAAAGGAAGGACGTGGCTCCTGTCTCTTTTCTGGGTGATGACAAATTGTGTCAAGTTATCTTTTTTGGGGGGAGGGGGGCACTACTCGGAAAGTTAAAGATTCCAGTCTGGAAATTGCAGAATTAAATACTCCTTTAAATATCCAGCCTGCTTACTTCTTGAATGGAACATGGGCTATTCACTGTAAGTATGCTTCAGTAGTAGATAAAGGATATTTTATTTCCACTCTAGTTAACTCCTCACATTGACCAAGAATAGCATGTTCTTCCCTTCTTCTGGGAAATGGTGCAGGGCTTCTTACTATGAAACTTCTTTTTCAGCTATGGATGGAGGATATCTAATCATTCTAATAAGATTGAAGGAACAGTCCACAACACTTGAGTTTACTCCTCGTGCCAACCTTGACAGGCAGGATCCTCAAAATTCCGAACAATTATTACTGCTGCTTCAAACCCCTCTCCTCAGTTTTGTTTCATAGCTTAGTCAGTTATTCAGGACAACATTCCTACTATTAAATAATTTGAGTACTACTTTCTTAAAACTATTACTACTGGCACTGCTAACATTAACACTACTATTATTTACTTTGAAAATTACTACTTACAGAAATAGAAATTTTCCTATTTATTCAACACTATTATATATAACCTTTAAAATTATTTATGTCTCCTGGGATGAGGGTGGACTGTTCCTTCAGTCTCATGAGAATGATTATTCTCAGTAAGTATCAACCACTCATTCTCTGTGAGACTTCAGGGGCAGTCCACAATACTTGAGATACACCCAAGCCACCAACAATAGGGAGAGCTTATCCAGAATTATCATTAAGCACAACCTGCATTACTGTCCTACTGAAGGCCTGCCTGACTAGCCCTAAATTTGACACCCTCAATTGAAGCTAACATAATAATAAAAAAAATCTTTCTTTTTGAAGATTTTATGTAAAGGATAGAAAGACAGAGTAGGTGACCCACAAGCTTAGAAGGGTATTTATAGAGGAGGATGAAATGGTAGTATTTGAAAGTTTAGGATAAAGGTAAAAGAAGTAGCTTAGCCAAGGAAAAAGAACTTGATTTAAGGACGCAGTGAGGTCGAATTTAGAATGTATGATGAGTGTTAATTTAGATGTTTTGATGTATTTTTTTTTATGCAATCATTTATACATTTATATGTACAACAAAATTTGCCAAATTTATTGTCAATCTGTTAGTTTATGTATTTGTCTAATAAAATAAACAAATAAATAAATAATTGAAGCTAACATAATATAGGATACCATTGTCATCATCGACCTGACTAAATGAGTCCATACACACATAGGTTGCGCAGCTTTTGCCAGGTAGTAACACTGGAAAATATAGGCTTTTAACCATTGAGACTGTATCTGTGCTGATGCCTTCTGACTCAAAGACCTCAGACTGCAAGATATGAACAGTGTCTCAATCCTTCTAAAATGTTTAGTTCTCCATAAACCGATTCTTACTGCTCTCTCTATGCCCAATGAATACCGCTTCTTTTCCAGAGGATGACATGGATTTTAACAGAATATGGATAAATCTAACACTCAACCACCTGCTGGGGTCAACAGCGATTTCTGCATAAATGATGGATCAGTAATTAAGGTCAACTTATGATCCTCAAATTTGCAGAGACTTGGATTAACAGAGAGGGCAGCCAGATCAGATACTCACCATGTGGAAGTAATGGCTGCTAAAAAGAATACCTTAAATATCAGAAACTGTCTCTCTCAAAGGCACAAAAGGATTTCCAATCAAAACATTCAACACTAAACATAAATCCAAACAGGGAAATCTATGTAGTGTTGGAGCAGATCTTAAAGGTACACCTTTTGACACAAGCATGTAATGCTAGAACACCAGACTCTGACAAAACAAGAAAGAAGACAGAGCTGCTAATTGTAAAGCTAGAATATCTTTTACCATTGCATTCTCTACCACAATGGAATGCTGCTCTTACCATTATCTAAACACTTTCCAAGTGTTTTCGTAAATGCATTCAGCTGATATTCACCTAGATTTCAAAACAGTGTCTGTCACTAACCCCGAAAACTTTGACCCAAGAACTTTCAGCACTCAAACACCATGTGGGTAATTTTGGCCAACACTGGAAAGCTCTGCCTGCAAGGTCAGTAAGGAACAAGTAATATCACTAGTGCCCTCCTGCTTCACTTTCAACAGATTTTTTTTTAATGATTGGAAGTGCTGGAAAGGCATACAAGAGGACTTTTGGGCATGATACCACCAGTGCATCTTGATTTTCTGCGCCTGAATTTCCACCTATTGAAATATATCTTTTTAATTTGAAATTCTTGCCAGATGCAGAAAAAGTCCATTAGAAAAAATTCCATATTGTTTTTGCAAAAGAGCAAATACCTCCACGTTAAAGCTCCATTCTCCTGGCTTGACTATGTTCCTACTGAGAAAGTCTGCTGTCACATTGATTGAACCCCACAGACAGGCTGCCATCAATGACTGTAGATTTTTTTTGGGCACACTTCAACATTTTTGTTGATCAATCTCTATAAATGTGAACCTCCCTGGCTGCACAAATAAGCCTTTAGTCACATATTGTGCTTTCCCAAAAAAGTCCAAGAAATGCAGCAATGCCAGCCTTGCAGTTTTCATCTCCAACAGACTGATATGCTGCACTCTCTCCCATACTGATCACTGGCCCAGTGTATAACAGTCTTGGCAATGACCCCCTCAGCCATAGAGACTGGTATCCATTGTTAATACTACCTTTTTCTGAAAATTTCACTAGATGAGAGGAAAATCTTTTTTAGAAGCGACTCCAGTCCTGTCTTGGAAACCTGTAGATCAACTGTTTAATATTTATCACAGTCTCACCCTCCCCAAACTGCTTACTCACAGCTTTGGGGTCTGGAAATTTTTACCAAACTTCCTTTGGGCTGACAACTCCATTTCCATGCTAAGAGCCTATTAACAACTGTGTCCTCCATTTCTTCTTGTTTCCATTTCTTAAGGCTTACTTCTGATTCCATCCTTGCCTATTTCCTGACACTAACTTATTTTCTAGTTAACTGAGAGAAGAGAAGGCTTAATGCCTGACCAGTTGGCAAAGCAAGAAACTTAAAACTGAGGGAAGAGGGTTTGGAATCAACAGTAATAATGTTTTGTAATTTTGAGGATCCTGCCTGTCAAGGTTGGCATGAGGGATAAACCCAAGTATTGTGGACTGTTACTTAAGTCTTGTGGAGAATGAGAAGACTTTAACCAGAGTAAGAGTAGACTATGCTCCATCTCCTGCTGGAAAACTAGCAGACTGTATTTGCTGACCTGTGAACCGGACTAAATACCTCTTTATAAAGGGGGGGGGAGAGGTAAGCTAACTAAAATAAAAATAATAAAAAAGGAATGTTGGATCTGAAACAACCTGGGGGGTGGAATAGGCTTTCAGTGGCAAATCCCACTTCCTAACATTGTGGAGATGCCATTGCTTCCCCCCCCCCCCCCCATTTGGACATAGGGCAGTACGGTCTGACAGGCTTCAGGGAAGCCAAAAATGACCCTAAAAACTCTATACTCCATTTAATGAGATATAGTAAACCCACTGTATCTGTGTGTGTGGTGGGGGGGGGGGTTCATTTCAGGACCCTGTGCAGATACAAAAAAAATGTGAGTATTCAAGTCCCATATTATTAAATGGTGGCTATGTGAATGCAGATGCTTCCTGCATTCACGTTACTGCCATTTAATAATATGGGATAATTGATACATGGTTGATGGAATTCATGGATCCAGAGCCAGCAAATTCAGAGACCCACTGTACTTAATTTCTAGGAATATAACTTGGAAGAGACAGTGACATCTGCTCTGACATGATAAGGAATACAAAAAAATATTTTGGAGACAAAGCTTGAAAAAATAGCATTTGCAGATACAAATTAAATTACAGCTATATTCAAGGATGAAAGAATAAAAAAAAGTAAGCCTAATGAGAATGCCATTTTATTCGGGATGATTAGATTCCAAGCATCCTGCATATTAATAACCAAGACAAAGAAACAAAATGAAGACAGATATGCTTCCTTTTCCTCAGTTTCTGTAAGTATAGACTTAAAGGTTAGGTATTCTATATAAAATCAATAGTTATAACATGATTAGATATTAATACTATAAGATTTCTTTCTTACAATTGTATCATCATCATTTTAACAGAAAATGCTAATAAGTAACCAACCTAATATTGGTAACAGGCTGTGGATTGTCGAGATCAGACTCACACTCCGAATCCTCTGTCTCCTCTTCCCCTTTAGTGTTCTCATTAACAGCATCTGTCATCATATCCGAGGTCTGTTCATAGTAGTGGACTAACTCACGCAATTCATTCAGTCTCTTCCGAACTTCATTCAACTTCCTACAATGAAAAATATTTAAAGTGACAGATTGTTCAGTAGAATCTGATTTAAGAATCTGATTTAAGAATCTTGCTTAAATCTTTATATAAAAGAAAATGGAATCCTGGGGTAGTAAAGTTGGGTGCTTCCTCAGAATAATTAGTTTTGACCAAAACATTTATAACTACCAGATTTTTATGGATACATGCTGGAAAAATTGGGCTAAAGTGAAAAAGAATAAAAAACCAACCACAAGGAAATACTGAAACCTCTGATTACTCTGGCTTCACATAAGCTAAGCACGCAAGCATTGGGGTTTACAACAAAGCAGTTGCTAAACTACAGTGGCCCCCCGGTTTACGAATCCCCCGGGGAACGAAATCCCCGGGACCCGAAACCGGCGGGACCAAAAAATATCCCCCGGGATCCGAAGCAGAAAAACCGTGCGGCCCCTTTAAATCGGCCACGCGGTCCGTCTCCTAATGCGGTCCCCCGGGAAACAAAAACTTCCGGGTTACAAAAGGTAATCCAGAACGGATTACCTTCGTAACCCGGAGGACCACTTATACTGTTTCAAACATTTGAGTAGTTCTTTCGCAATCTGTCCACTATTGCTTAGCATGTACATAGTATGTTACAGAGTTCAGATCTCTTCACATTACACTGCTGCAACCCTTACACAATCCTGTAAAAGGTGGATTGATTTTATCCCTACACTTCAGATGGGCTTAACAAAGTAGAGGGATGGTGACACACCTAAGGTCACCTAGTGAGATTAGAGTTGATCTGAACATGACCAATCCATGTCTCTACCTCTTAAGAATCAAGCACCTCCCAAAATATAGCTACAGCTCTGCACTCTACTGATTAAAGTCCAAGACCACATACTAAGATTAAATTCTAGAGGACAGCACAGATAATACAGCATTGCCAAGCACTAGGCAGAAATTTGTTTATTAGGAATCACAGCCAATCATTTATAAATTTTTTGAATGAACCAGAAACTATACATACATTAAACATTCAGTATTAAACTATACAAATGAACAGTGAACACACAACCTTGCCTTTGTTCCAGCAAACAGTTTGAACTCACAATGGAACTGTAATCCACTGCAGTGTAGTACCTATTGATAGAACCATGTAAAAATAGAAAATATCCATGACTTAAACTGGATTACTATGTAACAAAAATGCTCTCAAATAAATGCTCTTCCCAACTGTTTAATACAGTCAATTGGTTCAACTAATAGTACAAAATTAAAAGTTAAGAGTATATTACTGAAGCTTTTCTGTTGCATTTAGGTTGTCATCCTCCTCGCTTTCATTCTGTGAAGTTACAGAATCCGGGTGATAGACAACGGATGATGTTAAGCTGTTAGGTTCCTCATTGACACCTGTTGCAATCCCTACAGGTGCAGAAGCTATTGAAGTAGCACTTCTTTGATCAATACCCCTTTGAGGAGATCCTGAAGCAGGCAACACTGCAAATTAGAAGAAGATCAGATTTTATCTTTTGTGCAAAAAAGAATACAGGATTGTATTTATGATCAGATATGATGAGATTGACAGGAACAATCAATCAATTAATGTGGCTCTCTCCAAGATGGTACTCTCCAAAGGAGCACAATTACCATCAAATTGAAGGTGATAGAAAACTAATTCAGGAAGGCACTAAGTTGGGCACGAATAATGATGTCTCCCCTTGTAACTACATACAAGCAGGGGTTTAAATTCCTTCCTAGCAATGAGCTTATTGTTTTTGTCTGTAAAATAATATTTGTTTGTTTGTTGCATTTATATTGCCTGCAAAATAATGGTTTCACAGATACATATAAATGCAATAAATAAATAAAAATTGGCTGGAGTATTCTGCAAAACATTCAGGAAGAATTTCCACACAGAGACAAAAATGTAATTTACACAAATGTCAATTTTTGTTCTGTTTTGCCTAAATATAAATTCTGTATTTTTTAAAAAGAGAAGGAAAATTGTGCGTCTTAATAATTGCTTTGGATCAAGACATTATAATACTAACTTCAGCTCACACTCCATTACATCCTTACTTTTTGTTTCATCTCCCTCTCTTTATGTGATGGAAGAGGAACAAGCAAGCAGATGATTGTGTTGTTTAGCAACAACCAGGCAAATATGCCCTCTTATATTTAAATTCTGAAGGACGAGTTATCTGAATCCCTATATAGAGCAGCTTAGGTCATCCCTGTTACAAGTAAAATTTAATCATGGTTGAAGATCCTCACAACCCTCTTACAAAGAGAATGAATTGCAACTGGCCCTTTGTATCCACAGATTCTGCATCCACAGATTCAACCATCCACAGCCTGAAAATGTTAAAAAAGAAAAATCCAAAAAGCAGACCTTGATTTTGTCATAAGAGGCACAATTTTACTATAGCACTTTATATAATTGAATTTGGAAGCAAACCTCAACAAGTATCAAAGACCTGCTTTAATAAGAAACAAACTTTTACAACAGAATTACTATCTGTTTTTGGAAGCATGTACCCAAGCTCTTTGCAATACATAGGATGTTTATCCTTGCAACAACATGGTGAAAGTGTAGAATTGACAGCTCCCTCTTTGTTAAAGGAGAAGACATCTGTATATGCTTCTCTATCAAGACTAAACGATTAAAACCAAATCTGGTAACTTCTATGGACATGTACATCTTTTTAAAAGGAATGGTGGTACTAATGTATTTTTAATCTTTCATAGAAAGTCTTGTATCATTAGGCTGTACCCTCCCCTTAAACTAACAGGAGCACAAAATGTAATTCTTAAAACCAGAGTGCAGAATACTTACGAGATGAGTTGTTAAGATGCTGGTCACGAAGCGTATGCAATTCTCCTAGCAATTTGTCCATTTTTTGCTTTTTACCCTGCAATGCTATCATCTTACTGAATAGCTGTGCCTTCTCCTCAGACAAATGCTCAGACACAGAAGAATTCCTGCTTTGGGAAACCTCCCTGGTAAGAGAGAGACTCTCTGCTTGTCTTCTATTATCTGGCACAGACTGAACCTAAAAGCAAATACACACACACAATCATCTATCTTTACACATTTATTCCAGTTGTAGGTGGTTTATCTAACAATGTTTCAACACAGCAAATCTATATCCAAATACAAATGTACATCCCACCACCTTTCTTTTTGTGCTTCAAGCTCCATCCACACTGCAGAAATAAGCTAGTTTGATATCACTTTAACTGCCATGGCTCAATGCTATGGAATTCTGAGAATTGTAATTGGCACCAGAGCTCTCTGACAGAGAAAGCTAAATACCTCACAAAACTACAGTTCTTAGAATTGCACAGTACTGAGCAGTTTAAGTGGTGTCAAACTGGTTTGCTTTTGCAGTGCAGATGCAGCCCTGGTCTACTAAAGGATCCTGACCAGGAGATAATGGTGTACTCACTGTTAATAGTCATTCTGTGGAAGGAAGTTCAAAGGAGCAAATCTATGACCATATGGCTTCTCTTCCATCATGCCTGGCAGGAGTCATGTGATTATGAGTAAAACTATAGTAAAAGGAGTCATGGTAGTGCAGTGGTTAAATGCCGGTACTGCCATTCACAGCCACAATGTTGTGAGTTTGATCCCAGGCAGCACTCCAGGATTCACCCAGCCTTGCATCCTTCTGTAGGTTGCTAAAATCTACAGTTTTGTTTGTTGGGGCAATTAGCTTACACATTGTAAACCACTTAGGGGGTGCATAACTGCACTGTTAAGTCGTATGGAAATGTACTTGCTATTGCTATTATCAGGCATTTAGCTGTCAGCTCCTCTCTATTTAAGTTCTTTTATATAGCCTTGCCAAAATGATAGCTGTTCAATGAAAACTGTTAAGCTCACTCCATCCTACTGCTCTGCAAATATCATCCAGAGGTGCACTTATGGCATAAACATTAGATGTTTGCTATTGATCTTGTGCAGTGTGTCTGTACTTGCTGTGACTTAAGTTTATGAATAAAATCATAAATAAAAGCAAACCTTTATCCAGTGACACAGCATTTGATGAGAAGCCTAGTTTCATGGATTCTGAATGCCTTATCTGGTGTGTCCTATCTATCAAGTATAGCCTTGCTAATACCACATACTGGCCCCAGGGCTATTTTTAGGGCCTCCAAGAGTAAAAAACCATTTTTGCCACAAAATGCCCTCATTTATTTATGCCCTCGTTTATTACAGGAGCCATTTCCACATTTTTGTATCTCTCAGTCAATTTTAGGTTCAGAAGAAGACTTTTTAGGGAAAAAATAGGAAGTGGCCTCAAGTCACACCCACCCACACCCACTACTATGTCTGGAGGGTCATGTGGGATAAAAATTTGAGGGAGGATTGTCGAGTGTGGGGCCTAAAATGTCTTGCAGGGCAGAAAGCTAATGCAGCCACTATCCTCCCACAGTTGCCCACTCTTTTAAAGGATCAAATCACTGTTCCATTAACACATTTAAAACCAACTTGCAAGCCCCAAGTCAAGAACCTGTTCACAGCTGATTGGCATTTCTAAGCTAGTCCTCCAAGAAGCTTCTTTTATATGTGGCTGAACTGGCAACCTCTGGTTTTATAGCTGACAAACCATAGCCAGAGAATCACCTGTTTTTTAGATCAGTTTGGACAAAGACTTTTCTCCACCTCTGAACAAAGAAAAACAAGAATATCATTCACTTCCACTCCTCCCAATCAAACTTTAGATGACACCAAGATATGAAAGTCTGTCAAGTGAAATCATGTATTTTATGTATGGATTAATGGCAGACTCTGAACCTTTCTCTACAACAGACCTAGATCTCTCTCCTTTCTCCATTGTCTCGGTGCTATAATGCTTTCTAAAATACTGAAAGGAAAGAACTTGTCAAAACATCTCCTACTGGTGCTAACTGACAACTGATGATGCATACAGGCACAATTCAATTAACAAAGCCACTGAGAGTAATTCTCCTTTTTTTTTTAACAAAGGCTTTAGAGATCCCATCTACCAAGCCTGAAGTCACTTACACCTCCAGTCCCATTCCTTTTTGTCCTCTGTATAGCTGGACATTTTTAGCATCATCAGCAAGACATTTGAGGTAAAGCTGAAAATGAGTAAGATTCTACTGTAGTCAATTCTACAGTGGCCATGTAAACAAGAGCCACCTATGGCAGGCAAGGCAAACAGTAAATGCCTCCAGAACCCCCTAATGAGCATGCAAGAAACAGCAAAATAGAAAGAAGAAGTGACAGCAGATAAGCTTGCCTCAGAATAATATCAAAAAGTGTTTATCTATACATTTAGTCATCAAATTGTAAATCAAGAGGGGTAGAGACTGGTGAAAACAAGAAATCACTGGATGTAATTTTAGAAGAAGCTTTCAAGAGGACTACAGTTTTTATGTTTTTGTTTACTTATGCAAGGTTTTTCTGATCATGGTGCTTCATTCCACACGTGCATATTCTTAGTAATAATAATAATAATAATAATAATAATAATAATTTATTTCTAGCCTGCTCCTCTGTCAACTAACCAGAGCGGGTTACAACAATTAAAAATACAAGGTAAAGGGTAAAATTTACAATGACCCATACCCAACCACCCACCCCTTATAAATTAGATTAAACTGACATCAAAGTTAAAAACAACATAAATAAAATTCCCACAACATAACGCAACAATCAATTGCATGGGCATCAGGGGTCGAGATATTAAAAATTGAGGGGGGAGCTTGTCCCACTAACAGAGCCGGGAGTTAAGAACTTTCTGGGAAGGCCTGCCGGAAGAGTTTTGAATTAAATGCTGAAACCTATTGAACTACTCATCTTTTTTGTGGTGTATCAATCTATCCCTCTTCCTTTCATGTTAGTACTGCCTTTGGCACTAAATTTTCTGTTAAAAACTAATGTTTAGGAATATATCTATTTTGTTAACTGAGGAATACCTGTACACTTAATAATAATAATAATAATAATAGGTTACCTGAGAATCATGAAGCTGATTGTGAAAGCGCTGAATTAAGTCATTCAGTTCTTCATTCAGCTCAGAAGTTAGACTCACTCCTGAAACGCTACCTGTGGTTTCTGTTACCACTGCAGATAGGAGGAAACAGAAAGAATCAAAACATAGCCTTTTAAAACCAAAGCAGATCAAGGAGTAATGAATGTCATGTCACAAAAAATGGATTCATATCATGAATTATTGAATGTGGAAAGATTTTAAAGATCTGAAGAATGTCAATTTTCTCTAGGAAGACTCTAAATGGTCCAAGCACAAAACATCCCCTCTCCAAAAAGGTCTTTTTATTCGTAGCAATTACTCAGCATAATAAGAGAATGGAGAACTGGCATGTGCAGTGAATATTCCTACTGGTCTGGTGTGAAAGAAGCATCCAAAAGGCTGGGACCTGATTTTCTATCCAGAACAGTAGTGATCATATGTATGATTTTTGGTCTAGAATTATGTCCCTTAGCTTCCTATCAAATATGGCAGATAACCAAGGAGCCCCTTAAAGGAGGCACAGGATGGCTTTTAAGGAACAGAGAAGCCTCTGAAACCGTATCACAAGAGGTGCAGGCACATTTGGTGAGCGCACAATGATTTAAGACTTCTGTCTCAACCAAGTTGCCCTGGATGCAATTCAGATGTTTCTTTCACATCAGACTAAAGGAATCATCATGGTAAGTACCTAGCTTATGGTGGGAACAAATCTCTGGTGTCTGTTTGGAAGGAGGCATCCAAAAAGATAGGAAGAACCTAAACTACTCAAGCAACCCACCCATTTTTGTAGGCTGTTTCTGCTTAAAGGTATCCACCTGATGGAGGACTTTGCACCAAGACAGATGAATTGTACCTTAAAAGAAGAGGGCATGGGATCACAGGCTTGAAGCAAGTTCTACTAAGGGCTGAGGACATTCAGCAAGAAAATGGTAGATTAATCGAGGGCCTCACCAAATAGCCCAGTGAGAGAGGTATTTCATATCAGGGACAAACTAGAATACCCAAGTTTAGATAGCATAGAGAAGACAGATATCTGTCTGAAGGATGAGCTTGGCTTTAGGATGACATACAGATTTGCCTGGAGAAGAATAGCAGTTCCATTATACTTGCTCACTAGTGGCTGAAAGGCTTACACCAAGTGTATTTTTGTTACTTATCAAAACAGAGAACAGAGCCTCATATCTATACTAAGGGAGCCAAGACAGCCATTACACATCCTATGAGCTATGCCAACTCTACATTACCTTAGACCCCTCTAGGAATTTTATCTCCATCTTTATGGACCACTGCCCCACAACAGCAGAGCTACTACTGGGGCATCAATTAAGAGAGGAACAGCTGGGGAATTAACAGAAAATATAGCTCAGAGAAGGCTTTGTTGTGGGCAAAATAAAAATGGTCAACTAAAGGAACAGGATAGGGTTATTGTAAGACCATAAATTATGACCATGATATCCCTGTCTTCTTGGGCAGGAAAATTTAAAACTACCCTTCTGTAGGTCTTCTGACTAGACAGGGAATACAGCATGCCCCACTCAACAGCTTGCTATTTACAAAATGCTTCTTTTCACTATCACTGACAGAACCTTACTTTGGTTGCTTGTTTAGTTAGCCGAGTTGCATTTTTGAGAAGATTCCACAGGTTTTAAGTAACAGCACTGCTAAAATAATGTAAACAATTTCACTAGAAACTGCTGGATTTTTCATGTACAATATCTCTTTAAATCTCCACATAAGGTGACAGAAAATTGCAAAATGTGATTATCAATTATTGATAAATGAGGACTTTTGTTCATGTCTATAAGAAAAGCATACCAGAATCATCCATGACAGCAATGGCTTGTTCTGCTTTATGCTGTAGAGCAAGAAGGGCAGCTTGCCTTCCTTGAAGAGCTTTTAACTGTTCCTGCTGTTGCAACATCCTCTTCAGTAAATCATGTTGCTTTTTTAGATTTGCAAGTTCTTCTGTAGCCTCTTGCTGAGGATTTCTGGCCTGGAAAATAAATTTTTAGAAAACAGATGGTAATGCAAAAAAGATAAAGGCAATTAGTATTCATGTATCCTTCACAAGAAACTTAATTTATATACTGATTGTCAATTATACTTGACAACCTTTTCCCCTGTCCAATATCGTATTTGCTGACATTGCTTATCTTTAGTTTCTTAAAAACCCACTGTAAAATCCTCTAAGTAACCGTGTTCAGTGGAACTTACTCCCATAAGTGCTTATAGCACTGACATATTAACATATTTATTTGGGTAGTATTCTGTCTTTTCAGGTTCCTGCTTTCAGAATAATGACAGAGTTTAACAATTACTATTATGTTTCATACAACTACAAAGGAAAATACTCCAGCTACAGCACATTCAAATCCTATTGTCATGTGTCTCTCAACATTGTGGTGATGTAAAATTCACATTACTGTGAAACCTGAGGGGAAAAGAAAGTCATCCAAAGAAGTGGAGATCAAATCACAGTTCTGACCACATAATGAAAATAAAACAATCAAAATGACCAAGACATTTGCATCAAAAATGATTTTTGATTTTGATAACAGGGAAAACAGAAAAGGAAGTCTTCCAAATGAGAACAATCTGAAAGTCCACATCCAAGGACTGGGGGATCTTGCACAACAGACACTCTGTTGTCCACAAAAGCAAGAACATTCACTAGACCTTCAATGGAAGAAAAGCAAATCTGGATCCAATTCAAAGTATGAAAAGCATGTGTACATTGAGTGCATATTGAGCATGTGTACCTGTCATGCCTCTTAACTTCTGTATATTTTAATGTAATTTTATATTGTTTTTAGATAATTTTAACTATTTTCAGTTTTATTGTATTGTTTTTAAATGTGCAAGCTGCCTTGGGTCCATTTGGGGAGAAAGGTGACAAATAAATGAAATAAAATAAAATAAAAGGTGACATTTTGAACTAAGTAACTTTTTTCACACAAAAAAAAACTTTATTACAAAAAGGTTAATAGACTGAATCACAGAGAAATGTGATTATTTTATATATGTAGAGCAAAAAGTGAATAACAAGCTTGGGTTTCATACCAAAGGCATGAAGGAAACATGTGAATTGCACTGTAAGAGAATAACTGGGAAAGAATATTTAAGATTGCAGTTCTTAGTGATTAATTCTAAGCAAGTATACCTTAAAAATTAAATCTGTGTACAATAAAATAGATTAATAACTCTATTAATAAGTACTGAAAAATGAAGAAAGAATAAGAAATAAAGCAGGCAATTCTCTAGAAGGAAAATAATCTGCTGATTAACACCCTATATTCCAAGGCAAAATCTGATAGTGTACCTTTGAAAGCAATCCAGATTCTTGATTATTAATCCTACTAGGCCAGCTGCCATTCAGGGCAACTCTGTCACATCTCACTTTTGGACTTCCTGTATCATCCATGTCTGAAACCTGTCCTTGAGAAGCTGAATTCCCTAGTTTGTCCTCAATGCCGGGTCGAGCTCCCACACTAAAATATGCTTCCTTTATCAAATAGTTTAGTAAGTTAGACTGTAAGCACATACTTTTATTAACCATAGCTTTCAAACTTATAAAACTACAGATCTACTCAATTGTTTTATTTCTTACTATGACACACTGTTTAAGTCAGGTCCTCAAATAATACTTTTTTAAAAAAAATTGCAAAATGGGCAGATCAACAGTTATGATACAGTTATGATAAATAAAATAAAATATAAGGAGACATTTTGAACTACTTTTTTTCACCTTACATAATACATTTTTTTAAAAAAAAATGCAAAATGGACAGACCAATAGTTATGATACAGGAGCTGTACATGCACAAAAGTTTCTTTGAGTTTCTCTGTATGTAGCTCCTTCTAGCAAATCCCTCAACTGACCCAAAATCCCAAAAGTGGAAAACAGCAGTTTATAGGTCTGGCAGAGAAACAACGAAAAAACTAAGTAGGGGCCGGTGCACACAGGCACAAAAGAGTGGCCCAAGTTCACTCTAGTTACAAGCATATCAGGACTGCGCTGAGTGCAAGGCTTGTTATGAAAGTGAGTTGTGGCCACAGAACCCAACCCGTGCCACCAGTAACCAGATTATCCTAGCTCCATTTTGCTTTGGTCCAAAGGACTGGAGCATGGCTTCAGGCCACATTGGAGGCATGCGTCTTTTGAACATGATGCCTCCAAAGCGGTCAGAAGCCACTTCTTTCTGCCTGCCTGTTCTGGGCCTAGGTTATATATAGGCACAGGGCCAATTCTAACATCAGATCCCACAAACTTGGAATCAAACTTTGGAAATTTAGCACAGATGAACTGTTAATTAAAAAAAAAAAACACTATGCACACCATTGACACATGAACACTTCTCCTGGATTGTAATATATTATTCTGAGAATTCCTAATACTTTTTAAAAAATCTTGCAAAAGCCCAACTACAAGACTGTTTAAGAAATCAAACATGAAAAAAGACGATCTAATTTATACATTACCAATAGCAACATGGGAGCTGTAAATAAACAGGTATTCAATTCTGCTCCCAGTAACGTTTTAAGTCAATGGATCAGATGCACAGGAGCAGCAATGTGGCTACTTCCCACTTACTTGCTAAGCTCTAACAACTATTAAGCCCAAATTCTTTCTTCTGTTTTGGGACTATATGGGACTGCCGCACATATACACCAATGTATCTCATCAATGCAAATTCAATTTACAGAAAAGTAGGAAACCATATTGTATACCTCCATACTGTGCCCAGCTCTATGCCAATAAGTTTCCTACTCAATATTGTTCATTGTTTCAACCAGAACTCAAGAACATTAAACAGTTAACTGTTTTGTCAAGCTTGGGGGGGGGGGGGTGTCACCATTTTGAATTTGCTTAGAGGTATGATATTCTAATTTTAACATGTATCAATTACAACTTACTTAATGAACACTAAGCACAGATCTCCTTGATCCACTTATTCAAAGAATACTCCAGGATCTTTAATGTCACTGACTCAAACTAGCCCTTTTCAGAGCTAGAACTGCTTCTGCATGCCTGTATCATCACTTTCTACCAAGTACTGAAAGCACATAGGCCAGAATCCTGCCAATGCACAGGACCAACATAATTACAGCAATGGAGGCGGTGGAGGGACTAAATAAAAGGCCACAGGTACAGCCACCACGAAGGAAACTAGGCAATGAAGAAACAGATAAAGCCAGCCAGTTCTGTCTGCTTTTCCCACTGCTGCATCACCCTGGAAAAAGTGAAAATGCTAATATACTGCACTAACAAGATTCTGGCCATACTCGTCTCCTCTTACCTAATAAATAATTACACTCTGAACACTTAAGCTAGTTTATTATTAGGGTGGTGAGGGTACTGTTAAATAATCCATCTATTTTCCCTTACCCTGAAAAAAAACAGGGAAATAATTTCTATAGCAGCAGAGTGTTAAAATGTAGGTACTTGCATATTTGTTATAAATCACAGAATAACAAACATTTGACAGGCAGGGGGAAAACAGTAAACAGCAACCAAGGTCAAATAGCTTTACTGGTTTTCGTTTTTGTATCTTTTATTATTCCAAATAATTATGTGATCACTATTCTGTGTTATGGCTTAATTACTTTAGAGAAACAAATCCTAGAGTTTGAAAATTTATATAGATTCAGTTTTCAAGATAACGAAATATGCAACTGGAAGCCAAGACATGGAGCCTTTCACTCTCCTAAGGGCAAGTCCCACTGACCCCAGTGGTGCTTACTTCTAAGTAAATACGCACAGGATTGTACGTGAAGTGGTAATCATTTCTCTTTTAGAAAGGAGGACTGTTTTAGCAGACAGCAGAGAACAAAATAAGGTATGAAATAAACAGTCTTTAAGAGAACACTTTATAAGGTACAATGAGGAGTCTACCTATGTGGTCAAATGGATTCAGGTTCAAATCTATCAAGGGGTTAACAGGATCCCACAACCTGAAAAAATATATAGGTTACATGTTCTGGAAAGGGGAAGGGAAGAAGGCCTCCTTAGATCTAGAACCTTTTGGGTTTGGGAATTTCTGTTAAGTAGCAATTTATCAGTCTTATCATGTCATAAATAAGTAGTGAGTTGTCAGTTTTATCATGTTATAAATAAAAACTGACAAATCAGTTTGATTCAAACAGATGCACCTTACTGGAAGATTCTTCTGCTTATGCAACTGAAGGTTCCTATATTGAACAATTCACCTTTTCTGGTGCAGCTCCTTTCATCATATGCCATGCAACTGTAGCGAGTTTCCAATCTCAGGAAAACATTTTTTCCAAACAGGCTACAGCGCTCTCATTTTAATGGTAATTAGGTTCTAACCCATTTGAGTTGAAATAATTAAATTCTCAATGACATTATCAAGAATTTTAGCTTGTTAATATTTTATTGAACTAAAATTCAGATGCAAAACATCAGTTATCTGCAGAAGAAAGCATCATCTCTACCACCTTAATTACTAAAAAGCAGCTTACCGTTGTATCTGAAACTTCAGACTGCACATCTATGTTTAGCGATGTGCTCTCAGCTACAGAACCAGATCCCACAGCTGAATCTACAGTTCGACCATCCTCCTCCTCATTCTTTCTAGCCTGGAATATTTCAGTGGCATAAACAAAAAACTATATAAATGGAGTAATAAAGGGAAAGTTAAAGGGAAACTGCTACATATTAAACTCATTCCCCATGCTATTTCCAATAATGCTTTTAGAGTGTCAAAAGACTTTTCAAACTTACTAGTATCTTCTGTAAAAATTTCATGTAAGATTTCTCCTGTTCTTTCAGGTGATTTATGAGATGAGATAAGCGCTCAACATTAGAAGATCTCTCATTTTTCCCAACGAGATCATCTCTCATGGAACTGGCTTTTGCAATATAGTCACGAATTTGAACTAATCTGCTCACAATCTGAAAACGTCACAAGAGACAGTAACAACTTATCATTTGTGTTGTGAAAGTATTACAAACACACCGACTATAAAGTAAATTATGATATATATAAATTAACATTTCAAGGCTAAATTAAATAGTCCACTGATTACCCTTCAGAGTAATCAAAACTGGCTTCAGAGATTTTCCAGTCATCCAGAGCAGATTTGGTGATTACATGAAGGAGAAAAGGAGGAGGTGAGATCACCCCCATCCAGCTCTTCTGATAATTCCAATTCTACTAATCATAATCCAGCACAGCATACTGCATAAATTTATTTAGGATGACAAAACCATCACACCAAAAAACAAAGTTATGCTGACCACACAAGCTGCACTCAAGTCTAAGTTAGTAATCTAGTGTTATATGTTAGGATGGACAACAAGCATCTATCCAGAGTGTTTTCTGCAGTCATTGGCTTATCCAGACTGGCCATTATCTAAACAAAAAGAAAGGAAAAAGTGTGAATTGCCTCTTATGAAAGTCTCCAAGTAAAAGACATACTTGGAATGTTCCTTAGATGCTGCTCAAATAATGGGATGAAAAGGAAATGAAGTAAATGAGTGGTAAAACTGAGAGACAGCACTGAAGATGGTTGTAGCTACTGCCATCAAACTTATATACTGTATATACTCTTGAATAAGTCTAGAAATTTAGGTCAAAAAATTGACTCAAAAAACCTAAATCGACTTATCCACAGGTCAATGTAAGTACTGTATCTTAACTCTTATTTAAAAGAAGGATCCATCCCCTGGTGAAAAGCAAGAGTATAATATGTCCTGGAAGCACTGACCCCCTTTACTCTCTCATCCATCCAAAGAATAAGCACAAAGAGGCATGTCTGATGGACTTTTGGAAGTTATCTGAAATTGTTTTGCTTTGCTTCATCCTTTAGATCCTTTCCTATATGCCCCTAAATTTTACCCTTGACATCCACGGGTCATAGCAAAATCCATAATTTTAGCCTCAAAACTTGCCCTCGACTTATACATGAGGTCGACTTATAGTTGAGTATATATGGTAATTATTGTCGAAGGTTCCAAGGATCCACTGCACAGGCACAGAATACCTAATTGTGTGAGTCACAAAGACCACAAAAATCCAGCAATTATTTTAAATAGGATGCAGAAGGATCCCTGCACCATTTAACATAAAAAAATCTGCCTTTCAAAACCAAAGTAGACTTTCAGACCTGCTGAAGTAACCCTCCTTGATATAAATGAATAATCATATAAGTAATATTCAGACACCATTAAGCATGTCTTTGTGTGACTACTAAAGTTAATAGAGCAATCCAATGTACAGGGTGATTCAAAAAGAAAGGTGCAAAACCAAATAAGAACAGCTTTACTTTTGTACCATTCTTTTTTACTGTTTCCCCAAAAATAAGACATTTTGCTGAACTGCTAAATATAAGGTCTCCCCCGAAAGTAAGACCTGGCAAAGTTTTTGTATATAAATATATAAAGCATATAATAAATGTTCTTTTTTTCTTTTTCTTTTTTTTGTTCAACAATAAATGTGAATTCTTCTTCAAGGAAAAATAAGACAAAAATAAGACCTAGTGCATCTTTGGGAGCAAAAATTAATATAATACACTGTCTTATTTTTGGAGAAACATCGTAATCACCCTGTATAATCATTCATTCAGCTTAGCCCCAGTTAAGTGTCCATAGCCTAAGAATGTATAAAACATTTAAAATGTAAAAAGGAGAAAGCCTAATAATGTATGAAACATTTAAAATGTAAAAAGGAGAAATTCAATCAGCCCAAGTCCTACTCTTTCATTTCTACTAAAAGGACTTGTCTGATTATCCTGAAGTCTGTAAAACAGATTTTCCCAAACTGGTGCAATGTTGGCTGGTGGTAATGACAACTGAAGTCCAAAGCATATAAATGGTGTCAGGCTGGAGAACACCATTCTAGAATCAAAATGATTCAATAAAAATACATGCTTTGATAAAAACCACATGCAGTATCTGCATAAACATCACACTCCCATGTGCAACTTTCACGTCTTATGCTTTCTTAAAGATTGCCTCCCATTCATGGATCATTTTTAAAAGATGTTTGTCTTATAAGAAACACAGTAATTATGCATTCCCTTCAAATTCTTTTTTCTGGATTAATCAGATACATGAACCAAAAACAGTACCTGGCTACTGTCCACAGCAGGTTCACCTCTTCCATCTTCTTCAATTGAGACTGGGCAGTTCTGCAACAAATCCTTACTCAAGGCAGCTGTAAGTAAGTCTTTATACTGGGATGATCCACCAGTTTCTTGTGTCTGAGCACCTGCAGCAGCATCCTTGCCTTTGTTAGTATTAATCTGTAGTGACAGGAAGTTGAATGGCTTTCGGTTTTCATTTAGTTGGCGCTTGTTGTTAGCAGCTGTTGCTCTGCCCTGAGAATCACTTCCAATACTTCTCTATACAAAATGAAATACCATCACATTACTCACATAGTTCCTTTAAACATCACTCCACTGTTCCTCAAACCTGGTGATGCACTACCACATAAAAGTATGAACAAAAAAACTGATCGAAATTAAATAATGAATTATCATAAAATGCACAAATCAATGCAGACCAGAGTTACTCATCCCTACTTTACCTGCCTGGGTTTAGCCCCTGTCCCATTCTTCTCATTTTCCCATCCTAACTCCCCAGCTTAAATATCCTCTTCCCCACCACAGCTATGCCTAAGAATAGGGGCAGAAGACTAAATTGAGAGCATGGAAAGCTGCTCCTTCTGTGAAGCACTGCAGAAGCCTATATTAACTCTCTCTAGAATAGCAGCCACCAGGTTCACCAAATGCCTACAACCATACTTTTCCTTTATTTAATGAGGGAGGCCAAGTGAGAATATAATGGAAAAAACAGAAACATGTTTGATAGCAAGTAGTCATCAAGCAGTGGCAGAAGTCCAACTGGCTCTTGCCTGTAGCCTTAACCAGAAAGTAGACAGAACACAAAGTAATGTTGCCACTGTTACTCAGAAGACACCAGATGTAATGTAATCCACTGCTGCCTTTCTTTCTCTCAGTTGCTTCTAAGACAGACTTATGGGATGACGACAGAATGCACAGCAAAATAATTTGGCATCTGCTAGTTTCTCCACACAAACACACCCTCCTCTCTATCAAAGGGACATGGAAGGAGATACAATGGACAAAATATACAACCGGCAGTTTCCTAGCTTGGAAACATGGGGCAGCATTCAAGCTATTGCTAGCTTCTATTTCTGCATGTCCCCCCAAGCCACCTCCTGTTTAAAGTACCAGGTAAAAAACAGGGTGTTCCTCAGCTGGCCACAAGGCTGACACTTCCCTCAAGAGGTGGCCCTTTCAAAACAGGAATAAGACCATTCTAGATTATGATTTTTTAGCTGAAAACTTTTTCATATATAACTGAAAAGGATTTGGGGAAGGACCAAGATCCTTGAGGGTTAGAAAAGACTTGTGTTGAGTTTCTAATAATGTAGCTGGAAAAACGTGCATTTTAAAGATGTTAATCAAATGGCATTACGATCAGGTAAAACAGATGCCACAAAATGCTTAAACACTATGATCACATGCATATATATATCTCCTCTGGTTGAGAATCTAGTTCAATTTATTAAATTATCTAAGCACACAATTATGATATACATTCTCTAGGTTTATCCATTTTTTCCTTAAAATTAACAATATTAATGTGCACCTTTCATCTTGCTGAGTGAAAACACAAACCTGATCCAAATCACTGAAGTTTATTCTTTGTTTAAGTTTTTCTAGTTCTGCCTGCTCTGGGACAGACATTTGAGTCATGTATCTTGTATGAGGAAAGCTATGAGAAGTCTTTGATTTCCTTCGTCCAATTCCTGGAGTAGATTCTGGAGAGACATCATTAGTAAGTCTTGTTTCACTTTCACGAGAAACCTTTTTCTTGTTTTTTTCTGAAGATTTATTAGGTCTCTTTGGTTGACCACCCCAGCTCTAAACAGACATAAAAACAAACAACACACAAATTCACAAAACAAAAATAAACTTCTCACTGTTGTTGAAGAAAAATACATTATTTAAAGCCACTGATTCTTAGCCCCCCTAAAGCCACACAAAACTACAAAAGGAATATTAAACTTTCATTATATTTTCAATTTAAAAAAAGACATCAGGCACTATAATTTAATAAAATTTTGAACATTGGCTTAAAATAAATATCAAAATTTTCTTTATAAATCCTAGGATAAAAACAACAATTTCTTAATTATAATCACCATAATTTTTCAAAGTTACAAATGACCTCATAACCTATATTTCACTGATGTCCAAAATGATTTCATATTACATATAATATACATAACAGCTTAATATTACAACATGACATTATGATATAAACATCAAAGACTGTAGTTTTACCGTATTGTTCAACTGATCATCAAGGCTCTCATTGCTCCAGTTGGGTAAGTCACGATCATCCATTCCTTCTTCAAAAGGACTGCCTCCAGCTGCCATGTTGTATAATGGATTGCTAAAAAATAAATACCTTTAAGAGAAAACAGTTTAGCAAATCAAAATTCTAGTTTGTACTCAAGTTTGGACATCAGACCAGTTCACATGTAATAGAAAATCATGGTTCGATTTAATGTAATAGAAAATCATGGCAACATAATCAAGATTCCACAAGCCTTGTGGCAATACAGTAACAGAAAACCAGTTTCCATTACAGTGTATATCAGCTGGCCCACTGACTATACAGTAGAGTCTTGATTATCCAACCTTCGGTTATCCAACGTTCCAGATTATCCAACGTTGCGGCTGCTGTGATTTCTTTAAATTTTCAGAGGACTGAACTGTTTATACTGTACATCACAATGTTGATCAGTTATTTCTTTACATTTACTTTTACTGTTATTGCAATAAACTTCAATACATTTGCAATTCATAGTGATTTCAAGGCTTTTCTTGGACCTTCCAGATTATCCAACATTATCAGCCGGTCCAGTTTATGTCGGATAATAGAGTCTCTACTGTAATGCAAGGTTCTACCAACTGCAGATCATAATGAGTACATGCTTAAAAATAACACCACTCTTTACCTCTCTTTTTAAAAAGACTTAAAAATAATTATGTTTCTGCCTAATAAGATAAAGATATTTCAATGAATATGGGCCTCAAATACAGGAACAACAATAGTATAGATTTATTGCATCAACCAAAATCAAAAGAGCTACCATACACCCACCCCAACTTACTCAAAACTATAACCTGATCAGTGAATCTTGGACTGCAATACTATACAATCTAACCAGGGAGTAAGTCCCAGTAAACTCAACAGCGTCCACTTCTAGGTAATAATTAAGATAACAGTGAAATCGCTTAAATGCTTGATTTTATGCATATTTACTCTGCAGAAAGACCAACTATATTTCACTATTACTCAGAAATATCTCAGTTTAGTGAATAGTATGAAGCTGTTCATCTGACTAACAATCCAAATCATATAAAAGTCATATTTCCTAATCAATCCCTAGAGCAAACATTTTTTTAGAGAGCTTTCAGCTCAAAATATATTTTAGCATTGTCACAATTCTTCTACAAGGGTGACTTCACATAGAAGCAGAATGCGTAACACAGGCTTCTACATATTAACTCAGATGTTTCACTGTCTTCAGTAGAATATGCTCTCATATGAATGTTAAAGGGGCTGAGCAGATAGGCCAGGGTAGCATGGGCCAAGGCTGTGCTATTCTAGCCTAGTCCTAACCCGGGGCATTCCCCAGGCCATGTGGGGATGGGCATAGGTTTACAGGCCCGCTGCGCCATAGACCCACTACTGCCATGCACCCCTTACTGTCCTCCACCATTGCCGCTATTGAGCAGACTCCTGCCACCGCATGTGGCCCGGCACCTTGTTTCCACATCAGGTGCAGCAATGTTTAAGCCCCTATGTGCCGAGTTCAGGCTGGGACTGCCAGATCAGCATCCAGTTTGCCCGGTCCCAGCCAGGGATTATTGGTCTGCGTTATTCAAACATTACGACGTGAGCCAGGGGAAACACAGGCCTTTTGGCCCAGGTGCACAGCCCAAGGTATAAATAAGGCCTATGAAGTTCCACTGAATTTACTGCTTCTCCTGGAAGTCTATAAGAATAGGAATTCAAGTTTTAAATGAGCTGCACACAGCCTCCCCCTCCCAAATTTAACATCAGGTTTTCAAACTAGAAGTGATTTTCTCGCCACTTCCAATTTTTAGTTGGTGGCTGCACTTGGGGCTGGTTCTATGGGCCTTCACTGGGTTTAAGAAACAGGAAATGGTCCCGGTATCCACTTCAGTTGCCCATCACTACAGCATAAGCTGCAATTTGAACCAGAAAGATTTTGTGTGCATGTGATTAAGAGCATTTATATGTTCTTTATTTTCTTTTCCAGTTCGTCCTTTCGTTCTCATCTTCCTAGAAGCTATTTTCAGGTGAATCCTCTTATAAAAGCTTGGTTGCCCTGCCATGCTCTTTAACTTTCATGAGATGCCACACAGGTTGGCACTAATGTCCTGCA
This sequence comes from Urosaurus nigricauda, assembly GCA_034509955.1. Taxonomy (NCBI): domain Eukaryota; kingdom Metazoa; phylum Chordata; class Lepidosauria; order Squamata; family Phrynosomatidae; genus Urosaurus; species Urosaurus nigricauda. The sequence goes on along the minus strand of JAOEGL010000005.1, from coordinate 135,740,741 downwards.
CAGGTCTGTAGCTCCTTATCATGCAGTGTCAAATAAAATGCATACAGAATGGAAGTGCACTAAGACTAAGTTTACTTTCAACAGTTGCCAAGCCCATAGGTACTATAATGACAACTCCAAATTTACCTTTTCTCCTTGCTGAAAAAATATTGACTATATATATTGACTATAAAAATACTGAGTCCAGATCCTGACACATTTTCAGTGCAATGTGTTTACTCAGAGGTTAGTCCTACAGAATTCAGCGGGGCATATTACTTAGTATGCGTGCACAGGCTTGAATTTTAAGATCCTATTAAAATTGAGATCGCACCTTTTATCATCTGTGGTGGGAATGTAGATATGCTAAACAAAACTGGGAAAGTATACATGAAACTATGGAGAAAAGATTAGGTACATCTTTCCGGGTGGATCCTAAAAGATATCTATTGTGTATAAATGAGGAAGAAGGGTTCGAAAAAAATCACGGAAGGCTTATATTTTATTTAACTTCGGCAGCCCGAATTATATACGCTTCAAAATGGAAAGAGAAGGAAATCCCAAAAATTAAAGATTGAGTGAATAAAGCATATGATTTTATGCAATCAGATGGACTGACACAATTGCTACAAAATAGAGAAATGGAAACATTTTATAAGGACTGGCAACCATTTTATTAAATATTTGAAATAAACTTGGGGAGGAAAGTTTGTAATGAGCCTGTATGAGAAGCAATAATAAGATTGGTAGAAAGGGAGAGAGAAAGTTACTTCAAAGGTTAAATGATACGGAATGACATTAGACTCTTAAGGTAATAATGATTTTCTATCGCAGAACAGGGGAAGGAAAAGGTGATAACAACATATATAACATATATAAGATATGGAGTCTTGACAGGAAGGACTATGTCTATGTGTAGATAAGTTTGTTTTTTGTTTGTTTTTTGTTTCTTTTTAATAAATAAAACTATGGAAAAAAATTGAGATTGTATGTATTTAGCTAATTTTAATACCAGGACCCTAGACAGAAGACTTCAAAGGGCTGGCATTACAGGACCTTCCTTTTAAAATGTGTTTAAAATATGTACAAAAAATCAAGTTCAAAGTGCTTTTTCGAAATTAAACATCACAAAACCAGTAACAAGCATAAAGAATTTTCCTATGAGCTCCACCAAATTACCTGAAATGGAATACGACATACACAGCACAATTCAATACTCTAAAAATGGACAGTAATGTAATATCCAATTGTGCAAAGCAATTTTCCAATAAGGTGTTGCTGACATCTATGGTCAGTCACAAGAACTCTTTCATCGCTTTATAAACTGCCACAGACAAAAGGGCATAACCATTGATACCCTCTGGTTGCCATCCAATGCATACTGCTACAAGACTGGAGGTTGAACAAAAGAAGGTTAATCAGTTCAAGAATACTTCTGGATGCTGTTTTAACAAACTTTACCAAGTTGCCAACTCGTTGCTCCATTAGAAAAACTACATATAAATGTTACTAGAACATAGTTGTTACTTGCAGTAACCAGATATGGTTGCTAAAACATAGCACAAGCTCTTCAAGGTTGAAAGGCCTATTCTTTTTCCTCTATCCCCATTTCTTAGCCCAGGAAAGATGCCTGAGAATGAAAAAATAGACTGCGATTTAAAGCTGTGAAAATGCAGACTGAGCAGAGTCTTGAGTTTTGCAAATTAATAGTAATTTGGTGTGTTATGAGCCTCCTTAATCTCTAGACATCCAATGCAGAAGCCTTGAACTCCAGCTCACTATTGGAATACAGTCAGCTCTTCGTATCCACAATTTTTTTTTAAATCCATGGATACAAGCATCCACAGTCTGAATGTACCTTAAAAGTTATAAATTCCAAAAAGCAAACCTTGATTTTGCTATTTTATAGAAGGGACACCATTTTACTATGCCATTGTATATAATGGGACTTGAGCAAAATCCATTTTGTATCCACAGGGTGTCCTGGAACCAAATCCCAGCAGATACCAAGGGCCCACTGTATATAAGTTGTGTCGCCATGCCATTTATACCTAATTTGTTAAGAAACGTAAACACTACAAAAGGCCAGTTAACTTTTATCAGTAACATTTTAGTTTTATCCTTTTAAATTATTGTAAGCTGACTTGAATCCTATTTTGGGAGAAAGGTAGGATATAAATCTCATAAATAAATAAATACCTTAAAAGCTAGTGATTGTTTATTGTGATATAAACTTTTATGAACTACAGCCCATCTCATCAGACACATGACATTTTACCTCCACTGTGATTTCTACACATTAAGCCTGGTATTTTCCACAGTGTTGTTGCAGATCTAAGCAACAAGTCCAGCCCTACATTAGTTGCTATATACAAAAAGTTGCCAAGTATATAATGTAAATAGTTCAAAAAAATCTGCACCTGCATTCCAATATAGATGGCCTTAATCTCTGTGGAAAGTAGCAAAGATAACTGGTAATTAGTAACTTGGACACCACCAACAAATGCCAGGTGCTGTAGGCTATATTTCAGAGAAAGAAACTGGCGAAACTACCTCTTGAGTATTCCTTTACTAAGAAAACCCTATGAAATTCATGGGGCTGCCATAAGTTGACAGGTGACTTGAAGGTGCATATATATATACACACACACTAGATTTCTTACCTCTAAGGATATTAGAAATTGAAATGGAGTGGGACACCTGCACAAAGGTCACAGTTCTAATGGTCCATTATATGTCAACTCCCAGCTCCATGAGCGAAACAGTTCAGGTGGCTGAAGAGCAGGCAGACTGAATAAGAGTGCCAGAGCCACTCATCCATCCACTCAACTATGCCTTGACAGCTACAACAGATCCCACAGCAATTCTATCTAGGATCATCATCCACAAGGAAGTGTGACACTGGAATTAGAGCTGGCCTGGAATTTGAGAGATCCAGGCTAAAGTCCCTCAGCCACGGCAACCACTGTCTCAGCCTCACCCACCTAACAAGACTGTTGTGAGGTTTAAGTGGAGAGGGAAGAAGACGTGAAGATTAGACTGATTCTCCTAGAGGATAGACACAATATAAACAGAGCCAAATAATAAATGAAATGCATTTGGGAAAGCTAACAGAATTCAAAGACATAGCTGAGTTAGTCTAGAAAATGATTATGCAAAGGGATCTTGTAGTATCTTTGAGACTAACTGAAAGGAATAAGCTGGTAGCAGGAGCTTTCATACATTGGAGCCTCCTTCCTCAGAAGCACAGGGTGGAACAGAGAGTCCAGAGACAGGCTATATAAGCCTGAGGTGTGAGAATGTCGATGAAAATTCAAACCTTCTGGGTATGGAGATGAGGTAACAAATTCAGTTTTAACCCTGGTCATTGGAGGACAAAAGGAAGAGGAAGGATGTAGTCTAAAGCCGAGGAGACTAGATAGCCAAATGAATGGTGGTGGGAGTACTGGGGTGTAGTGTGGGAACCCTAGAAGAAATGTGATGAACTGGTCAAGGGCTTGTGAGGAAGGGGGTTGTGTGTGTGGTGTGTCAGGACACTGAAGTCTGCTTCCTCAGATATAGAGACAGCAGCAAATAATCCACAACGCATCTGAGGAAGTCAGCTCAAATCTACAAAAGCTCATGCAACCAGCTTCTTTCCTTCAGCTAGTCTCAAAGGTGCTGCAAGATCCCTTTGCATACTGGGGAAGCTAACCTTAACTCAGCCAGTGTGGTGTAGTGGTTTAAGCATTGGACTATATGACTCCGGAGACCCAGGGTTCAAATCCCTGCTCTGTCAAAGAAACCCTCTGGCCGACCTTGCACGCATTACACTCGCTCTCTCAGCTTCAGAGGAAGGCAAAGGCAAGCCCCCTCTGAACAAATCTTCCCCCCCCCCAAGTCCACAAGAGTGTTGCCCTAAGTCAAAAATGACTTGAAGACACACAACAACCAACAAAATCTGAACTTGGGTCCACCTGCTAATTGGGTCCTACAAGAGATCAAATGTGAGCTCTTCCTGGAAACGAATATGATTAAGTTGAGGCTGATGTACTTTGGCCACATCATGAGAAGGTACAACTCATTAGAAAAAAAGTAGAAGGTAATAGAAAGAAAGGAAGACTGTATGCCAGATGGATATACTCAGTTAGAGAGACCATGGGCCTGAGCCTACAGGATCTGAGCAGAACAGTGGAGGACAGGGGAGCTTGGAGACAGGGTGACCAGATGCCCTCTTTTTCCAGGACACGTCCTACATTTCAACCTTAGATTGGAGCCTCCATTTTGAGTATGACTAAAAAGCAAGGAACACTTCATTTTTCTTGAATGTCCTACTCCTGTGGCACCATTGCAATTTGGCACCTTTGAAAACTTCCGATCACCCTGGGGATATCTAAAAAGACAAACAAATAGGTCCTCGAAAAGATCAAGCCTGAACTCTGCCTGGAAGCCAAGATCCAAAACACACTGCAGAAATAATCCAGTATGAGACAGATTTAACTGCCCTGCTCAGATCTAGCAAATTCTTTGAGCCGTTTAGAGTCCCTATGCTGGGAGAAACAAAGGTGGGATATAAGAAAACAAAATAATAAAAATAAAAACAGTAATTCTGGGAGCTATAGTTTTGTGAGACATTTATCATTCTCCGTCAGTGAGCGCCAGTGTCATGATAAACGACAATTCCCAAGATTCCCTAACATTGAGCCAGGGCAATTAAAGCAGTCTCAAACTTGATTATTTCTGCAGTCTGTTTTGGACCCCAGATGACTAAACTGAGGCCGTTGTACTTTGGCGACATCATGAGACGACACAGATCGCTGGAAAAGACAAGAACAAGATTACAGCATATGTTTTCAGTACCTGAAAATGATGCCCATTATTATTATTATTTCTGGTATGGAAAAGAGTGCTTAGAAAACTGTGGACAGACAAAATGACAGACAGATGGGTCTGGGAATAGATAAAAGCCAGAAGCCAAAATTGAGGCTGCCGTACTTTGGCCATAAAACATACGGGGGGGGGGGTGTAGCTGTGTTGGCCCTTTAGTAGATTTTTGTTTGTACTTTGGCCATATCACAAGGAGGCCTAGATCACTGGAAAAGACAAGAATGCTAAGAAGGGCCGAGGGCAGAAGAAAAAGGGAAAGGCCACATGCCAGAGGGATGGACTCAGTCAGAGAGAGCCTGAAGTGGATGGAGGGCAGAGGGGCTTGGGGGGGTGTCTCTCTCATCCAGAGGTTGACTCTGGACTGTGGCACCAGAGCTCTCTGACAGAGAAAGAATAAACGTTTCACAAAACTACATTTTATTATTATTATTAATAATAATCAAAACCCAGCCTCGAGATTCATAGGGCTAAAACACACACTGCTAGAAATAATCCACTTCGTTCAGTGTCAGTGCTGGGGAATCCAGGGAATTGTATTTTATTTTGGCACCAGAGTGCTCTCTGACAGAGGAGACTTCAATGTCTCACAAATCTACATTTCCCAGAATAATAAGAATAAGAATAATTATTATTAATCAAAACCTGGTCTCCAGATTCACATGTCCAAAACACACACTGCAGGAATAATCCAATTTGATACCCACTTTAACTGTTATTTAGTTCAGTGCTAGAGATTCCTGGGAACTGTAGTCAATTGTGGCACCAGATCTCTGACAGACAGGGCTAAACGTCTCATGAAACTACATTTTCCAGAATTATTATTATTATTATTATTATTATTATTACTATTATGGAAAATCCATTTTTGTGACACATTAATCCTTCATTTGAACTAATTATTATTATTTTTATTATTAGTCAAAACCTGGTCTCCAGAGTCATAGGTCCAAAACACACTGGAGAAATAATCCAGTTTGAGACCAGTTTTAACTGCCATGGCTCAGTGCTAGGGAATGCCGGGAATTGTAGTCTACTGTGGCACCAGAGCTCTCCCTGACAGAGAAGGCTCAATGTCTCACAAAACTACAATTCCCAGAATAATAATAATAATAATAAATTAATAACAATAATAATTTAAAATTTTATAATTATTATTTTTATTATTAGTAGTAGTAGTAGTATGGGAACTGTAGTTCTGTGAGCCTTCTCTGTCAGGGAGAGCTTTGGTGCCACAGTAAACTACAATCCCCAGCATTCCCTATTATTATTATTTATTATTATTATATTATTATTATTATCAATCATTATTATTAATGAAAGCATTGTCTCACAAAACTACATTTCCAATAATAATAATAATAATAATAAACCATTAATGATTAAAATAATAAATCCATCCAACACAGGGAGAGATGGGATACAAATCATTATTAATCAAAGCCTCCAGATTCATAGGTCCAAAACACACTGCAGAAAGAAGCCAGGAACAACCTGAAGGGGACACACAACAACAACCACAACCACAAAACTAACAAGAAGCTTGGGCCCACCTCCTTTTGCTGCTGCTGCTGATCCCAGGAGCCAGAAAGTGACCCTGACTCCACAAACTGCCAAGGTCTTCTTCTTCTTCTTCTTACCTGGCTGCCTTTGAAGAAAGGATGGTGACGTCACTTTGGGGGCGGGGCCAAAGAGCCCGCTCTCCTTTCCATCAAACCGGCGCCAAAGTCCATCCAGAGGGGGGAGGAGGGAGGGGGAGCGAGGGAGAGGGAGAGAAAAAAAGGGGGCGGGGCAAACAAAAATATGAGCCAATCAGGAAAGGCGAGAGAGCGGCGTCGCCCTTAGAAACAACAACAAGGCAGAACTCGAGAAGAAGGGCGGGAGGGGGAGGAGCCACCACGAGGGGCGTGGCTAGAGGGCACACATGGACACGCCCCCTTCCCTCAACCGTCGCCTCGCGCGCCCACTCGCCCTCCCTCCCTCCGCCATTACTCTTCCTCTTTGGGGAAGGATGAGGAGAAGTAACGCGTCCCTTCTGCCACCCACCCGCTTCGTTTACCGTCTTTGGTGGAAAGGAGGAGAAAAATAGTCCCCTCCACTCAGTCCCTCACACAAAGCGTCCCAAAACGGTCGTCCCCGCCGCCATCTTGTTGAAAGGAAAGGGATGAGGGCGGCGGCGGAGGGATACACACACACACCCCGTTACTTAGTAACCTCTGTCAGGGAGGCTCTTCCGCCGCGAGGCCTCACTCTCTGTGTCCAACGGTTGTACTCGTCGCGTCCAACCCCTGAAGGGAAAACTACGCTTCCCAGCGTGCATCGCGCGGGGGCTTGCCTTCTAAGCTCGGCCGAGCGCCGGTGGAAGGCGTTCTGGGAATTGTAGTTTATTGTTTTTAAATGCTCTCTCTCTGCTCAAAATGGCGCATTGGGAAAAGTAGTTACGCAGCAATTAAGCACAGTGTCTTCCAGAAATAGAATACACAAAATAAAGAGCGTTGAGTCTCCTCCTCATTTTGTGGACTGGTGTTCCTCCAAAAAACATACACTGCAGAAATAATAATAATAATCCACTTTGACTCATGGCTAGGGAATTCTGGGAGTTTTAGTTTATTGTGGCACCAGAGAGCTCTCAGAGAGAGAAAAGGCTAAATGTCTGCTCTCACAAAACTACAGTTCCCAGAATAATAATAATAATAATAACCAAATCTGGTTTTGACCTATGAATCTGGAGACCAGGTTTTGATTAATTATTATTATTATTAATCAAAACCTGGTCTCCAGATTCATAGGTACAAAAAACACTTCCAGAAACAATCCACTTTGAGACTGCTTTTTTTAACTGCCATGGCTCACTGCTAGGGAATTCTGGGAATTGTAGTTTGCTGTGGCACCAGAGGTCTCTCTGACAGAGAAGGCTCAATGCCTCACAAAAGTACATTTCCCATCATCATCATCATCAATCAAAACCGGGCCTCCAGATTCATAGATCCAAACCACACACTGCAGAAATAACACAGTTTGAGGCCGCTTTAACTGCCATGGCTCAATGCTAAGGAATTCTGGGAATTGTAGTTTGCTGTGGCACCAGAGCTCTCTGACAGAGAAGGCCTAAATGTCTCACAAAATCACAGTTCCCAGAATTCCCCAGCATTGAGCCAAAGCAGTTAAAGCGGCCTTAGACTGGATTATTTCTGCAGTATGTTTTGGACCTATGAATCTGGAGACCAGCCAGGCCTTGATTTCCAGCTCGGCCCCATAAAACCCATTGGGTGACCTTGGGCAAGTCACACTCTCTCAGCCTCAGAGGATGGCAGTGCCAAACCTCCTCTGAAGAAATCTTGCCAAGAAAACCCCATCAGATAGGATTGCATCAGGGTCACCATAAGTTACAAACAACTTGAAGCCACACACAACACACATACAGACACACACACTTTTGTAGAGTTGTTTAAAACTTGCATGGGTTTGCTGTAAAGTATTTGTTTGTTTGTAAATAAAAGCAAAGAGATTATGTGCATGTACTCCTCATACTACACTACTTTTAATATCCAATTTGGCTTGATGTTGGCCTAAATCCAATTGTTAGTGCCAAGCAGATCAGACACTGTGATTTTTTTTTTAGATTTACATAAGTGTAGCTTCAGCTGTTTATTGGACTGGTCTGGACTATTGATACTAGGGTTTAGACTTCCACTTTGCTAAAGGACTATATTTTCTTTTGCTTCTGTCCTTTGCCCTTTAAGAGGCCCGTGTGCTGCAGAGGGAGATGGATCCAAGCAATTACTAGATCTCAGACTTTATAAAAATTGGAGAAATAAAACACTGAACCAGCTTTAGTCATCCAAAAGTCAGACTTAATGCACAGTTGAGTTTATCACATGGGAGGAATTTCTCTCAATTGCAAATGGAGCCAATTCGCAATTACGTGAATTCGCTAGTTTAGCGAATTTACGTGAAATCTGATTGCGTTCGGAATGCATTCAGAATGACTTCCCATTTCCCGAAAATGACCCCCCATTGCCCAAAATTGCGTAAGATACTCTAAATACGTAATTACGTGAAACTCCATGATTGTGTTCAGCATGACTTCCCATTGCACGAAATTGCATGAGATACACTCATTCGCAATAACATGAAACCCCATGATTGCGTTCGGATTGCCATTAGATTATACCCCCAAATTCCGTCGTATGATAAACTCCTCCAAAACTAATTGAATCAAGAGTGCATGTCTAGTATAGACTCATCTTGCAAAACTTCAGCCTATCCTTTATTCTACCTCCCCACATACAACACTATATAAGTAAACTATAATAATAATAATAATAATAATAATGACAACAACAACAACTATGAGGACAGAATACAGGGAAGCAGAACAGTTTCCAATTAGTAATGTCAGGCAAGCCTACATCATATCACTGTTTAATTTGTATGCCAAAAATATCGGATTAGAGTCAGAGGAAGGTGGCATGAAAATTGGAGAAAAAAGCACCAACAATATGAGATAGCAGATGACACCGTACTGCTAGCAGAAAATAGCAAAGACTTGGAATGATTATTGAAGAAAGTCAAAGGATAAAGTGCAAAGGCAGGTTTACAATTGAACATTAAGAAAACAAAAATAATGACCAGATGGTTTATATAACTTTTAAAATAGATGATGAAGACATTGAAACAATACAAGATTTTCCATACTTCGGTTCAGTCATTAAAGCGGAAACTTCCATCAAAGATCAGAAAGAGACTAGGACGTGAAAGGGCAGCTATGAAGGAACTAGGCAAGATCCTGAAATGTAAAAATATATCACTGAATGTGATGGATAGGTTTTTATGATCAATATTTAGTGAACAATGTGCATTTAAAATTGGCTACTTTGAACCAAAGAACAGGAATGCTGATTTCTGGGAGAATGGGGGGGAAACCGAAACTAAGCATGCAGAACTAGAACAGTTGAAACTGAACAGAAGGATGTTTAAAAGTATAACTTGCCCTTACTCCAAATGGAGGTGCCAAAGTCAAAACATAAACATCCAGATAAGTGGAATTGCAACTCTGTAACTCTGTACAAGGGGCCTCCTGATATGATCTTTTGCTGGAAAAAAGTAACTTTTGTAAGGTAGGCAGATGAGTCTGAAGTGTATTCATGTACTCATGTATTCCTTGCCTGATTGCTTGAGATTCATGTGAATCAACCAATAAAATGCATTTTTGGAGATCCTTTGTGTAAAAGACCATAAAACCCATCATTTTGTATGGTTCTGGGGCTCAGTCTTTGGAAAACTCAATTCCACTGGGGACTCTGCCGGGTGAATAAAACCTGAACTCTCAGCGATAACTCTGGGTCCTCTTGCCTTACTTCAAAGCTAAGGATTTGAGTAAGCAGTCCTAGCTGAACCCATTATCCACAACAGAATATTAAAGTTAAGCTGGTCCCTGCCAATGGCTGTGTATGACTATGAAAGCTAGACAGTGAAAAATGCTGATAGGAAGAAAATCAACTCATTTGAGGTGTGGTGCTGGAGAAGGGGCAGCCAAAAAGACTAATGGGTCCTTGAACAGATTAGGCTTGAACTCTTCCTAGAAGCCAAGATGACTACACTGAGGCTGTCGTATTTGGGACATATGAGAAGACATGATGTCATCCGAGGGAGAGAGAGGCCTTGCCTGAACTAAGAAGAAGAGCCCTCCCTCCAGTCCATCTGCCTTGGTCCAGGCCTCAGAGGGAGAGAAGAACTTTTGGACCTGATCCCCTTCCCCACCACCATTCCCTTCTCCTTTTGTGTCGTGTCTTTTTAGATTGTAAGACTGAGGGCAGGGAACCGTCTAATTAAAAATAATAATTGTAAGCCGCTCTGATAGTCTTTAAGACTGAAGGGAAGGGTATAAGTAGTCTAATGAATAAATAAAAATAAATGACCACCTAGAAAAGACCATATATACTCGACTATAAGTCGACCTCGTGTATAAATCAAGGGCAGGTTTTGGGGCCAAAATTATGGATTTTGATATGACTCATGGATAAGTCGAGGGTCAAATTTACAGCCATGTAACAAAGGATATAAAGAATGAAGCAAAGAAAAACAATGCCAAAGAACATACAAAATACCAGGAGGCATAACTGTGCACATATTAAAAGCTGGATCAATGAGAGAATTGCGGGTAGTCATTGCTTCCAGGACAGATTGCCCTCTTACTTTTCACCAGGAGATGGTATAAGTTAAAGTACAATACTTACATTGGCCCGTGGATGTTGACTCAGGTTTTTTGGGTCACTTTTTTGACTAAAATGTCTAGACTTATACATGGGTATACTGTATACAGTATAATTCATGGGGTCACAAGGTTAACGGAAGTAGGAAAAGAGGAAGACTGCATACTAGATGGATAGACACAATCAGGGAAGCCCTGGCCCAGGCTCCAGAAGTTTTGAGCAGGGCTTTTGAGGACTGATAGAGTGACTTGGAGTTTTCTCATTCATGGGGTCACTGCTAATAAGATGGAGTTCACTTTAAGGCAGCCAAAAACAATGTCAAATCCATTGTGTCCAGCAGGTGGCAGAGGAATGTAAGGAAAATACACATTCCTGCATTTGGTTTTAGTAGCAAGTCCTAACTGTGGGTAAGACCTTCCAGAAATGCCAGTCAAGTACTATCCTGGAAGATTCATACAAATGATATAATTTTTCCTGTTGTAAGATAAGCATACCTCTTAAAGTTACTAAGCATCCTAATCATAGAATATGTCCATCCTGCTGCTGCAGCTACTACTACTGCCATCAGAAGATAAAGTACAGTAGAATGCAAATTACACAATATACAACACGATATTTTGGGGTCAAAATATTGAATCCAGTATTTAGGAAATGGTCACCAATTTTGACTGTGAGTGCAATACTCCTCAAAACTAGGTCCGTTTAAGTGTGTGGTATCCACCACCATCACTGAGTAGCAGAGCCCATACTAGTTGCACACAGGTGAAATGTTACAGAACTATGAAATGTACTACCCCTTCTATGTATGTGCTTCTTGGGCTTTTAATGTGTTGAAATTTCCTGAACTGATTGTTGAAGAAACTCATGTGGAAACACATATGTTGTTGTTGTTGTGTGCTTTCAAGTCAGTTCTGACTTATGATGACCCTAAGACAATCTGATCATGGGGTTTTCTTGGCAAGATTTGCTCAGAGGAGGATGGCATTGCTTTCCCCTGAGGCTGAAAGCATATCACTTGCCCAAAGTCACCCAGTTCCCATGGCCAAGCAGGGATTCAAACTTTGTTCTCCAGAGTCGTAGTCCAGCACTAAAACCACTACACTATGCTGGCTCTCTATAGCTCTATTTAATTCTTTTGTAGAACTGGATGGATATTCTGGTGAGATTTCAAGGACTGTTACATTTAAAGATCTAGAACTGGATTTTCAAGAATCTTGAAAATGCTTGACATTGCCTAGTAGAACAAGACAGGTTTTAAAAAAACAACAACTAATGTTCAGCACACTGCCTTATTATTAAAATCAAATTAATTTATTTCTATAAGTTAATGTCCTGAATGTATAGCTTGAAAATGTCCTCAAAATTAAATCTCTTGTTATAATGTGAATATATATATATAGTATTGATTTTTTAGAACATGGACAGTCGTGTTGGCTTATCCACCTCACTCCTTCTATCATGCTATTTATTACAGTACTTCTGAAAGAAACTTACATATTTGTTTGGAATCCCCTTTAAAGACCAAAAGTCTTTTCAAACAACATTTCTAAACGCCTTCTGACAGCTTATTTTCTTCTGTGGAAGAATTCCAAAATTTCCCTTGGCATAAAACATAAAATTGATTCATCAAGTCCTAAGCTTTTTGTTTTCTCTATGTGCTGGTTTTACAGATTCCTTTTATTTTCTCCTCTGCAACTTGAGCAGATACTGCAGTTCCTGCTATGAAATGATTCTTCATTTCTGTACAAAACCTCTTTAGCTTGAAGACATTTTGCTGTTCTGAAATGGACTTATCCAAAGTAATCAGAGAGAAGTCAGTCAGGAACATTCAGGGTTGCAAACAATTGTTGATCAGGGGGAAAAAATAACCAATTGTTATATAGCTCTAAAACTTGTACACAACTGAATTGAAAAATATGGCTTAATACATGGTTATTCTTAACATGTTTTTCTATATTTTTAAATTAATTGTTAGATGCTTTACCATTTTTTTAGTGGGAAAAAAAAACAGGATTGAAATGTAATAAATTTTTGTCCACTAGCAATGCAGGAGTTGAGTATACCTAATTAAATCAGAAATTCTCTGCTCCTTAGGCATTGTTACAGAAAGCAAAATGTGTAAGTGCCAAATTCTGATACTGCATTGCAATAAGACAAAAGCTTGAGGGCTCAATGTGCTTTAATAATGGGGAAATTAAAAAGAGCATCTGATAGAAATCTTGCATCTCATTTTAAAGTGCCCCTACAGCTGATGTGTTTTCTTAACACCTTATGGCTTTAATTTAGCGAATGTGTCAGCATTCAGGAATCTAGCATATCAAACAAAGTTGGACACATCAAAGACAGAATAACTTGCTGACCATATGCTTTATATTTATAACACAAATATTGTATGCCTGAATTCTTAAATCATTTTGTTATGCTAATAATTTCCACAGTACTCAAATCAGCTCTGAGAACACATTCTCCTGGCTGGCTCAATGTGGTGGATGGAGGCCACAAGGTAAGCTTGTCATAACTTATGTAACCCACATTCAATGGAGAAAAAAATGACATAGCTTACAAAATATTGGGAGAGCAATGCAAGAAGTTGCCCAATTTTATTCATCTACTAAAGAGAGAAGTATTGAGATGGTGAGTCCTAGGTCTATACACGAGTCCTCAAATCCCTGTTACACAACAGTCAGTAGGCAATCCATTACTGCATCCTAGGAGTTTATCACACGGGAGGAATTTCTCCCAATTTCGAATTGAGCCAATTCGAATTCATGTAAATTCGCTAGTTTAGTGAATTTACATGAAATCTAATTGCGTTCGGAATGCATTCAAAATGACTTCCCATTACCCGAAAATGAACCCCCATTGCCCGAAATTGTGTGACATACTCTTATATGCATTAACGTAAAACCTATGATTGCGTTCGGAATGACTTCCCTTTTGCCCGAAATTGCGTGAAATACACTCATACGCAATTACGTGAAACCCCATGATTGTGTTTGGATTTCCATTGCATTATACCCCCAAACTCCGTCGTATGATAAACTCCCTAGAAAACAGGCTGCTCCTCTTCCTCTTCATTATCCATTAGTAGTTATTGCAAGAGCAGTCCTTCTTTTATCTGACTCCAAAGTCGGTGGGGAAATCACAAATGCACAACCCCCCCCCCCCTCTGTTCCATTTTTAATTAAATGTAGGATATAGTCATGTTCATAATTTCCTACGTCATCAGTTCTTGTTCGTATGAACATTGAACTACCAATAGCAATAATAGTAATAGTTACTATACCTAGCTGAGGGCCGAAACAGACGGCTCTGATCTGGCTTGGAGCAGCAAAATGCCGCTCGTTTTTGAGCCAGCAAGAAGCTGGCTTTTATTTTATTTATTTTATTAACAGTATTTACAGTATACCCCGCTCTTCAGCCCTAAAGGCTATCAGAGCGGCTTACAATTATTATTTTTAATTAGACGGTTCCCTGCCCTCATGCTTACAATCTAAGAAGACACGACACAAACGGAGAAGGGAATGGTGGGAGGGAAGGGGATCAGGTCCAAAAGTTCTGCTCTCCCTCTAAGGCTTTTGTCTCCCCACCGCAGCTTTACAGCACTTCTACGACATATAAACGCTGTACCACCGGAGTACCATGAGCTGGCCCATATGTGGGCAGCCTGGCAGCTTTGGGGCAGCTTTGGGATAGCCTCGGGGTGTCATCGGGATTTGCGTTGTGCATATGCCACACCCTCAAGCCACCAGGAAGCCGGCGTTTTGAGCCAGTCTGTTTCTGCTCAAGATTTGGCTACCAGTCCTGAAAAACACCAAAATCAAAACTCAGCAGATGCAAATGAACATCACCCAGGGGTTTTCCCAGCAGACAATTGAGTAGACACAAAGGCTTCTTACGTATTCCTCCCACCGTGAGGCCTTGCCATTCTCCAACAGACGGACACAAAGATTAACATGTACGTCACTTCCTCTCACCCAAGGGTCAGACAATATATATATATATACCCCACTCACTTCCTTGCCACCAACCTCTGAAGATGCCAGCCACAAATGCAGGTGAAATGTCAGGTATAAATTCCTCCAGAATGCAGCCACATAGCCTGAAAGACCCACAAAAAACTATGAATCCCAGCCATGAAAGCCTTTGACTTCACAAAATAAAATAAAATGAAAAATAAAATAAATAAAATAAAATAAAAATATAATAAAATATATAATTTAATTAAAAATAAAACAAAAACTGAAATAATAAATAAAATTGAACTAATAATAATAATAAAATACAAATAAATAAATAAATAAAGCAAACTAAAATTAAATTAAATTATAAATAAATAAAATGTATAAATAAAAATAAAGTAAAATAAAATAAATATAAAATATAAAATTTAATATAAGTACATTATAATAAAAAATAGAGTAAAATACAACAAAAATAAAGCAAAATACAAAATTCAAAATAAATTAAATCAAAAAATATAAATTTAAATAGAAAATAGAAAGTAAAATAAAATATAAAATAAATGAAAATAAAATATAATAAAAATAGAATAAAATGTACAAAATAAAATAAAAATAAATAAAATATGAAATATTTAATTTAATTAAATTGAATAAAAATAACATAATATAAAAAATAAAATAAAATTGAAAATATATAGGTAATACAAAATAAAATAATAAATAAATAAATAAAGGGCCAAAATAGACGGCCCTGATGAGGCAGCTTGAAGCAACCCATCTGAACGCAGATTGGGTCCCTGGCAACCGCACACCTTGGCCTCAATCTATTTTGAAGCTGCCTGAATAAGGAGTGGCAAAGAGCTGCTCTTTTTTGTGCAGCTAAAAGCCAGGTTTTCCTGCCTGCTGCAGCCAGAAGCCAGCTTTTAGGCACTCCAGCATAATGGCATGTAAATGTCGCACCACGGAAGCATCTGGAAGCCAGCCCATGTGTGGGCAGCTATCCAGCTTGAAGCAGTCTCCAGGCGCTTTGGGGGCATGCATCGTCTGCATGCCACACCCTCAAGATGCCTGGAAGTCGGCTTTTTATGCTGGTGTATTTTGCACCAAAGTGAAAAAATATATGACTGAATTGAGTTAATAATGCTTGGTAATGTAGAATGCAGGAAGAATAGGAAGACTGCATTACAGATGGATAGTCCAGAAACTGACAGCCCTGAGCCTGCAAGACCTGAACAAGGCTATTGTTGACAGGGTGACTTGGAGGTCTCTCATTCATAGGGTCAACATAATTTGAAGTTGACTAGAAGGCAGTTAAGAACAACAAACTAAAACTGAGAGCCAGAACAGACCGACAAGTTAAGCCACCTTCTATGTGGCTTGGGACCATGGCGTTTACATGCCGCACACTCCCAAGCCGCCCAGAAGCCACCTGGCCATTTACATGGGGACGGCATCATGACACTCTGATGGTGTGGCATTTACACACCATATGCCGCCAGAGCGTCATGAAGCATGTCTCCAGCCACAGTATGGGCACAAAGATGGCTTTTTGCTTCCCGAAAAGGAGCGGCTTTTTGATGCTCCTTTTTTCAGGTGGCTTCAAGGCAGAAGATTGGGGCTGCAGCGTGCAGTTGCCATGCCCCCAATTCGCCTTTGCCAGGGGTGGCTTGAAGCCAACCTTTCAGGGCTATCTGTTTCAGCCCTATGTGATTGTATATTACTCTGTAAGACAGGAATTAGAAGGTGTTTCCCTGTTCAAGGTTAACTCCTGCAACCCATTGTTTTTAGTCAAGTATACACCACCACAGAGGGAATGAAGCATGTCTATATTTTGTTCCAAATGATTTTATTACATGATAGCAAATGAAGGAGCATAATTTCTTTCTTTTTGTTAGATGGTTGATCATATTAGCATTGTATTTGTGATGTGGCAAGTTAACAATAGTCATCTACAGCTCCTCTGAACATTCCTCCCCACTGACTCACCACAGTTTGAACACTCCAGAAATTAAAAAGCAAAAACTATCTCATTCGGGAGAAGACTGTGAAATTCTTTGCATCAGCTACACAGGCTTTAACCACCAAAGGATATCCACAGCATTCGGAGGTAAACAACATAGGAATGTTTTCTTGGATTGGGGTTGGAGAGTCAATATGTGCATTATCGGATGTGCTTTTTATACATAATGACACTGATAATGTTGTAAAAGGATCAGTATCTTAAAGAACTGATGAAAAAGAAAGACTGCTTTTCTAAATGCACATATTGTATAACCAGGGAGTAACTCCTATCAAATGCAGTGGGACTCAAACACAGAATATTGCATGCCAAGCACTGTCTTTTCACCATCAGATACACACATGAGAATTTCATGAATGTAATCTGAATATGTTTTCATAGGTATTGAGTGCTTATAGACAGAAACAGCAAACCATTTTTACTAATACTATGCGAGCACTACCCTGATTCAGTGATGTACTTAATATGTTCTCCCTAAGCAGTGGATCTCTTCAAAAAGAAGTGGGGATTATCACTGCAACTCCCAGAATTCTCAATATTGTTTGTGCTGATTTGGGCTGATGGGAATTGTAGCCCAACAACATTTGGAGGGCCACAGGATTCTTACCTCTCTTCTAAAAGGACAATTCTGTTGGGAAACATTTTCAGTCACCATCATGTATGTCTGGCTGGTACGACAAGCACTTAAGGCACTCTCAATGATAAGTGTGTTTGTGGCTATAATTAATACCGTTCAAGGAAAAAGAAAGTCACTTTCCCCTTGACTAGTGTTCCTCTCAGCTGTAAATGTTGCTGCTGGGGAAATTTTCAAGACATGGGATCAACACTTTCCACATAAAAGTTGCTTCCTCCCTGAAGGATAAGTAGTTTGGGTTGGTTTTCTTCCTTATCAGAAGCCATGTGTGTACTTTTTAACAAAAACAAAAGAGTGGGTTGGCTTTCCTTCCACATTTGCTAAGTCCCACAACATTTTAAGGACAAATCATGACATAATGGCCAAGGGTTTTGTATGAATTTCACGTCATTTTTAACTGGATGATGGGATAAATTATTTTATGTTAGCATTACCTTATTTTGCCTTAAAACTATAGCAGTGTGGAACCTGCTACTGTAGTAACTGCATTGTAGAACAGGTAATAATAGAAGGGAAAACCAGCATTGGCGTACTGGTTTGAGTGCTGGATTAAGGCTCTGGGAGACCAGGGCTTAATCCCCAGTTGGCTATGGAAACCCACTGGGTGACATTGGGCAGGTCACACACTCTCAACCTCAGAGGAGACACCCCTTTTGAACAAATCTTGTAAAACCCCATGATAGAGTCACACTAGAGCTGCCATGAATTGGAAATGACTTGAAGGCACACATCCACAAGAATAATAGTGAAAGGAAGGCCAGATAATGGAAAGACATCTACAAAAAAACAAAAAAACAAACAAACAAACAAACAAGCTTCATTTATATACTGCTTTATACCACCTAAGGAGTGTCTAAGCGGTTTACAACTTTAAGCTAATTTGCCCCGATCAATCTGGGTACTCATTTTAGCGACCTTGGAAGGATGCAAGCCTGAGTCAAGCTTGAGCCCTTTTGCTGGTCTTGAACTCACAACCTTATAGTTTTGAGTGAGTGGCTGCAGTACAGGCATTTAACCACTGCGCCACCAGGGATCATTGTAGTTCCACATTAGTTCCATATGACCAGCAAGCAAATCACAAGCCAAAGCGTCAGACACATAAGTTAACTGAGGCCCCATTCCCACTTACAGGTAAATCGGTGTGCGATCTGAATTGATGGATCGATTTGACAGCAGAGTGTGGATCCCACTACATTAGCCCCGATCTCATTTTCTCCCTCTCCATTTGCCCTGATTACATTTTTCCCCTCTAAAATAATCCACTTGTGGTTCCCATTCACGAATGAATCGATTCAAAATGATTCAGTTCTAGCCGGCCGAAGAGGAAATTTAAATAGATTCTGGTCCGCATGTAGTTCACGCTTGCGCAGATTCAATTTATCGGGAAAAAAAGCTGAAAAAAACCAACATCAAAAAGATGTAGGTTAAATGGGTCTAGCGCATGACCCCCCCCCCTCAGAATCGCTTCAGCGATTTGGATTAAGTGGGAACCAGAGTCGTTTGAACCAGTTCAAACCAATTCACAATCCGATTTAAAAGCTAGTGGGAATGAGGCCTTAGTTCTCAAATTGATTTGTTCTGTTTGCTCTAAAACAGGGATGGATGTGCTTTGAAGCCTGGAAAGCAGTATCACCCCATCATCATCATTATCTACAATCATCATCATTCTGGCTCTCCTGGTTGGTAGCAGGCATGCTGTTGCAGCAACTATAATATGACGTTACTCCTTCTCATCTTTTAGGCCAATTTTCAGTCGACATTTTTACTGTTGGGATGGCCCTTTCAAAACAGGAATAAGACCATTCTAGATTATGATTTTTAGCTGAAAACTTTTTTTTATATAACTGAAAAGGATTTGGGGAAGGACCAAGATCCTTGAGGGTTAGAAATGCTCAGAAGGGCTACACTCCGGAGCCCTCCAGAGGCAGGTGAGTCTACAAGTCTCATCCCTCTTATAGAAGCATTAAAATTGCCAGAGACCAATACTTTAAGAGGAAGGGAGATGGCACCTTTTAAAACGAGAAAAGTGCATGGTTTGTGAGAAGCAGTGCCTGGGTTATCCAGTGTTCACAGGTGAGCAGGGGAAAAAATAATGTGTAAAAGGCATTCCATGCCTCAGGCTAAGTTATGTTTATAATACGAAGTCCAAGCCTGTATGCTTTCCAAAAGTAAATGCTACTATGTTCAGTCGGATTTACTCCCAAATATGAGGGAGATCATAAAGTTTTAATTATCACCTTTAAAAATTTTTGACAGAAAGTTTGTTTTAATTTGTAGTTGTTAACTTATCTCTATGTAGTCACCACCCAGATTTACACATTTTCCCCAGTGTTTCTTCACCCTCCAAATACCATTATTGTAGAAGTCTTCAGATTGCGCCTGACAAGGATTTTACACTTTAGTCACTTCTGGCAGAGCCAGTCACAAAAATAAAAGACACAATGAGCTGATTTTCTCAGCAACATGCACGCTGGCCTGATCTAGATTGGCTAAAAGAAGTGTGTTCATGGGTGCATGAAAGTCTAGCCTTTAGATTAGAAAAAGGGAAAGTGTGCCATGAAAATGCTTTTTTTGCGTTTTAAGGGAGAAGAAGCACCTTTAAAAAGGTGCTGGTTTTCCTAGCTTCTTTTTTAAAAACTGCGGAACAGCGCAGCTCCATCTAAAGGTTGCGGTGCAGCTGCTAAGCATTAAGGAAAAGGCAACTTCATGTCACACTTTCCTGCCAATCTAGAAAGCCCCATAGGGATCAATGACGATACTGACAAAATTTCATCAATATGCCATAATAACTTCCAGGTGATAATTATTACTTTATGATACCCTCTCGTAAGGCTCAATCTGCAGACTTCTACAATATCAGGTATTTGGAGAGTCAAGATATTCAGAGGGAAAAATATATAAATCTAGATAGTGACTACATAGAGCTAAGTTAACAATTACAAATCAAACAAACTTTGTCAATTTTTTAAAAAGGTGATCATTAAAACTTTACGATACCCCCCCCCCCCATACTTAGCAATCAAACCTTGATAGCATTTTGCAGGATTTTTTTTTAATCTTCACAGTATTTAATCCTTCTGTTATTTCTAATCGTAGGCCATTCAAGAACTGAGCAGAGGGAATGGAGTTCTGTATTGTTCAATATTTTTTGCTCAATATTTTGATGGAAGGCACCTTCCTAGCTCAGTCAGCAAGACAGAATTGTTCTCAAATAGCGGCATTTAATGGTTTGAAATTACCATAGTTATAAACATAGAGCATTACTTTTCTGATACCATATACTTTGTTATCAGTCAAAAGGCAAAATTCTGATAGTTCCAGCATGTGGACATGGTAAGATTTTGGGCATTAATGAGGCCAGTTGTTCAAAGTACATGAATAAACTTGAAATGAAGTTTGAGGATGATAGGAGAGACAGGCTGGTGGAAATGCTTATTTATTATGCCGTTTTAGGCAAGGCAGGTTGCTATAATCCAGTGTTTATTTTAAAACTCAATCAGATCTTGCTGAAAGCTCTTTTCTCCACTGCTCTGCCTAACTACTGTTAATAGTATGTTAGATTTACTCAAAAATGTGCACAAATATTATGCTCTGTCAACATTGAGGAACTTTTGACATACTCTCTAAGTGTCCAGATAGTTCCAATTAATTATCTGTTGTCCCATTTTTGCAGCTGCTTTTAAACGGTCCCATTTTCTTTCTTATTCTCTCACTTTCTCGTTTGTCCTCAGCTTACTTCAGTTGCTCCAAGGTGCATTCAAACTGCAAAAAGAGTCTGCGCTCAATTAATTCAGTGGGGAAAGAGAGGAAGGGATGGAGTCTTGCCCTTTCCAGTAGGCTCAGGGAACAGCAAACTGCTGCAGCTTCTTCTAGCTTCTCTTTTCTTCCTCATTAATAACTTTTGCAATCATGGCCACATTCTGATGTTTCTTGACTGTAATGTGTCCTGGCTTTTATCTGTCACATAATGGAGGGTGATGTTTTGGGCCATTTGTGTCCTGGTTTATATCTGTGAGATGTTGGAGGGTATGCTTTGGCCTTTCAAATTACTGGGTTCTTTATGGTGATATGACAACCTGGGTAGAGTTGCAAGTCGATCAGGAAAGAATTCAGTATGGTTTTTTTTTCCCTGTGGTATCTTATTGTGGCTAAAAATATGTATTCTTGGCGAGTAACTCTATTAACCATGTTGCCTTTAAGTAAAGTTTTCCTTCTGTTTTTATTGCTAGAAACAAATATGGCTACTTTTCTAGAATTATTTGATAATTGTGGAATACATACAATCTGTATGGAGATAGAGTAATAGACTCAAACTTCACCAATGACTCCTTATATTATTACTTAAAGACTTTAAAGCACTGATTTTCTACTTATGGTTGAGTGTCCATATACTGGCTGAAATCTTCATACACATAATCTTTCTCATGTTTTCTCATCACTTCATCAGTCTCGTTCCCTCTTACCAGGAAAAAAGAAATAATGAGGACAAGACAGAAGGCTTCCAAACTACACTCTGATTTATAACCAACAATTCCATCAACAATTTTTTAAAAATAAAAAGACACCAGCTCTCACTAACCTTCACACGATCTGCAACAGCTGTGTTGTTAAGATGAACTGAGCAACATTTACGGCACTGTTACACTGCAGAGTCCCTTATCTGTTGCTTGTTTTGCACTCACCTAATTATAGTTTTCTGTTCCATTTCATTTGTTTTATTGTTTTGTTTTCCCTTTAAGAGTAGGTTTCATTAGCTTAAAAAACCCACCAAAAACAGCAAAGAAATAACAATGCAATTTCTTATTTAGTGAACAACACACTTTAAATGTGCAATTAATGTCCTTGGATTGGAGGTTTCAAATTCCCCAAACAGCTTTTCATTTGTCTGATCTGCTGGATTTTAGCCGAGATCACTTTTTCAGAATCTTTTCGTGGAGGTCTGTTTCCCAAGCCAAAGAAATGTGAAAATCTGAAGGACAATTTAAGGGCAGAATCACTCTAGTAATAAGGGAAGGGAGTGGCTTTTATTTAAGACAGCGAGGTCAGCTGCGGCTAGAATATCCTTCCAGATATGCCAAGAGCAGAATAGCAGAACATACTAACGTTGCACTCATGAAGTTGATTGTACTAACTTTGTAAGGTTATAGCAAGTATTCCCGTGAGAGTATTGAGCTTTGTGGCATCACAATGTCTTTATAACCAGCATTTCCCTCCAAAAGGTAGGCCAAAATGGCTAAAAACCAATGTCCAGAGAAGGGCAACCAAAATGGTGAAAGGTCTAGAAACCATGCCCTATGAGGATTGGCTTAGGAAGCTATGTTTAGCCCGATGAAGAGAAGGTTAAGGGGTGACTTGATAGCCATGTTTAAATATTTGAAGAGGTGTCATATTGAGGATTGGAGCAAGCTTGTTTTCTGCTGCTCCAGAGATTAGGACTCGGGGTAATGGATTCAAGGTACAGGAAAAGAGATTTAATCTCTGCATTAGGACTTCCTGACAGTAGGAGCTGTTCGGCAGTGGAAATATCTGACTCAGAATGTGGTGGAGTCTCCTTTGGAGTTTTTAAACAGTGGGTGGGTGGCCATCTGTTGGGAGTGCTTTGATTGTATGTTCCTGCATGGCATGCGGACTGGATGGCCCTTAGGGTCTCTTCCAACTCTAGGATTATATGATTCTAGGATAAGATCCTTATTAGTCTAACCAAACACACACAATACGCAATCAACACTATGAAGTTTTTGTTTGTTTGGGTACAGGGTAGGTTTGGTTGGCCTGCCCCAGTTAACAACATATGGTAGATGTGTTCCTTGGCTTTGCTTCTTTAACAAAAATTTTGGTATCAGAGTCAGAAATAGCATGGAAAGAATAGGATAGGTTGTTGTTGTGTGCCTTCAAGTCATTTCTAACTTATGATGACCCTAATGCCAAGCTGTCATGGGGTTTTCTTGACAAGATTTGTTTATAGGAGGGTTGTCTTTGTCTTCGAGGCTGAGATAGTGTGACGCGATGAGTGGGGATTTGAACCCTGGACTCTAGAGACATATCACCAATACATGATGCTCGCTTTCGAGGACAGGTTCCTGCACCACAAAAAAGAAGAGCAGTTCAGCATGTTTCAACAAACGTTTTATTCAAAACTAACATTAGGCACATGTAAATGAAACAACCAGGTCAGTTAAGTCTTGCATAATTGAACTTAAAATATTTTGAGCTTTCTAGAGACTACTTGAAAGCTTCTTCCAAAATGTATTCATTTCCCTAGCCCCTACATTTCTTATGATTTCCATTTTGATAGCCAAACTTATTATTGTTGTCAGTGGCATCACTAGGGTTGACCTGTACAATGGTGTCACCCTCCCATTGATTTCTTTCCATACCACACTATATAGAATCCTTTGTTGTTGTTAACTGCCCTCAAGTCCACAAGAACAGAGGGGCGACTGTATATATGTACATGCACACTCACACACACAAGATACAAAATGAACCAGAGCAATAATGACAAATAGAATAATATAAAATAGCAAATATATCAAATAATATAAACTACATTGAAGCAGGGTAATAAAAGATATAATGCAAAAGAGAAAAGGCTAAGAGAAAGAGTGAGTGAGAGAGAACACAAACAAAAGCTAGCCTTATGAAGGCCCAACAGCTGATTAGGGTAATACACACAGCTGAAAATCATTTCTATCTCAGTAGCTTACCATAATGATTAAAGTTATAAATCTTGTTCCTATTCCAACACTGGTGAGGCAGGCTTATCTGTTCTCTCCTTTCTGCATTTTATGAATACTCAAGTAAGGGATTCTGGAGGCAGCTGCTGTTTATCTTGCTTGTTTTAGTGAACCACGCACAGCTACAGTAGGATTAGCTAGAGTAAAATCATGCTTCCCCCCCCCCCCCCCCACTGTAAACTTCATTGTGGTAGCCAGTGTGGCGTAGTGTTTTGAGTGTTGGACAATAGCTTGGCCATGAAACTGAATGGGTAACCTTGGGAAAGTCTCATACTCTCAACACAAGGGAAGGCAAGAGCTCACCTCTTCTGAACAAATCTTGCCAAGAAAACCCAGTGAAAGGGTCGCCATAAGTTAGAAATGACATGAAAGCACACAATAACAACAACAGAACTTCGTTATGGAAATTATCACTTTCAGTGGTTACTTTCACACTGTTGCAATAACAGGGCATTAACAGATGGTAAAATAGCACTTTTACATTCTGCACCAATCCCGTCATTAACCACCATTAACCCATCATTAAAGCAGTATGGTGTTAATGTGAACTTCCATGAATACAAAATGCTGGCCAATGTCATTTCGATGATGGATTAATTCCAGGTTAATGATGGGATCGGCCCAACTTCAAAAAGCTTTTAGCGCCATCACAGTCATTCACACTTACCGGATAGGATAAGCGTGAATGTGTTGTGAAAGTTCTTCCGTGATGGCATGGAAAGCATGGGACAGTGACGAGACAGGGACGGGACATCCCTCATGTGATAATCTAGTTTGTTTAAAAAGCTGCTTTGTTAGAAGCTTTGTTAACTGACAGATACCTATATCTTTAAATGGCATTTAGAGTTTAGGTTTTGCTACAAAATGAATAACTGCATATGTAAAACAAATACAAATTTATCAAATGCAGTTAGTGGGGTCCGCACAAAGCCACACACAGAGTAAACCCATTGAAATCAATTGGATTTAAGTTAGTAGTGCAGTAGCTATCAGAGAAAGGGCCTTCTCAGTTGTGCTCCCTATTTATCAAATTCCTTCGCAAGGGAAATCTGCCTACCACCCTCATTAATAATGTGATCTCCTTCTTCTTACAGGCATTAAGTCTTTGCCTGCTTTGGATTAGCCTTCAACTGTTGTTGTGTACCTTCAGTTCATTACTGACTTATGGCAACTGTATCACAGGGTTTTCTTGGCAGGTTTCTTTAGAAATGGGTTGCTATTGCCATCCTATGAGGCTGAGAAAGTGTGACTTGCCCAAGGTCACCCAGTGACCTTGAGTTACTTTCACCACTTAACTTGTATTAATGGCTCTTTATGTTCCAGTATTTTAATGTTCTGGTAACTGACAAATCTGGCTGCTTTATTTATTTTTCTGGTAAAACCAGTTGTTTTTTCTTTTGCAAGCTGCTCCAAATGCATTTGCCAGGAAATAACTAAGTCTGGATTGACCTGTACTTTAGAGGGAAAAAAAGGCTTTGATTTGATTGTTTTTAGACTTACTTATAATAAGTATATAAATTCTGTTTAAGTTATAATAGAGAGGGAAAATACATGTGGAAAAGCGCAAGTTGAATCTTTAAGAGCAGAAATTGAATTATCACTTTTGTTTGTTTTGGCAAGACTGCTATGGAAAATCAGGAAGATAATTGTATGTAAAGATGTTAATGGTTGGGTGGTGGATTTTTAAATGTTAGTTGATGTTTGTTATTGTCTATAGTCTTTTGTTGTTTCAATTTTTGCTATATGTTATTTTAAAATACAAAATAAAAGATATTTATATAAAAAGGAGGAAAAATGCATTTGCCAGCTGTGTGATGTTAGAAAACTTTTTACTTTATAAATCCATTGATTTCAGTGGACTGCTCTGAAATATTATGAAATTTGGCCCTGTCCTAATAGCAATAGATGAGCACTGTCATTAAAGAATCTTCAGTTAAAAGGCACCAATACAGTTAATACAATATTCATAAACAAGATATCAACAAAGGTATCAACAGCATAAGCCACTAAGCATAGGGAAATCCTGAGGCACTCAGAGAAGAAACACGCTGTTAGCACTAGTTAGACTTTGCATTTGTTTCCTTTGTAGTGTTAGCTGATGAACATTTAAAAAAATTCTGAATTAAGTTATGCTTGTTTTTGTCAGAGAATTGGCTCAGCCTTTGGAATAATTTGGTTCTAGTAGTGTACTTCTCTGCAAATGAGAGAACAAACAGCATGTCCCTAATTGCTTCTACAAACTTAGTGCTGAACCATAAACAGCTGTGTTTGCCATTCTGTTTCCAAAAAATGCTTGTTTTCTTTTACAGATTCAGCAAAATGAAGAACTGCATTTTATTCTGTGTGTTTCTTGCAAATGCGTTGGCAGCATGCACTGTCGGCTTGGTAAGTTTTGTTTGCAAAAGCAGAGTGTCTTCTCATTTGTAAAAGAAGTCTGAAAAATTGAGACGAGATTATCTATGTGTACTCACATTGAATTCAAATGTGAGACTGGGGTTTTACCACCTTTATTTAATATACTAAACAGCTGTACCTATAAATACCAGCAGATATTGCCATCCTCTTTTGGACATAAATGACTAATAGTTCTCATATTATATCTTCTAAAGCAGAATCCACAACAAATATTCACAAAATGAGTCATGTCATTTCTAGGAGATTCCATGTTGTTTCTTCCACTCTCATTTTCTAGTCCTCCATGCTGTGGTTACTGAGCACACTTAGTCCTCCTAATAGTTTTTAGTCCTCCAACACCAGGCCCCCCGGCTTAACACCCCTCCTCCAAATGTTTGCTTGTACCTCTATAAATCTTGATGTTCATCCAAGCCTGCTCATGTCTCAGTCTTATGCATGACTGGCACCATTTTTGTCTACATAAAGAACATTAGTCATGGGATGAGTTTGCTTTTAGTGTGTATGTTGAAAGATGCGATTTTCTAGACTAATCCAGTATATTCTGAGAAATTATAAAGACGTCTGCTAATGGGATTGTTTTTTATATATAAAATGTAGTAGTTCAAATTTTGTAAATCAAGCATCATATGGCAAAGTTTTTTCCTTTTGATTCTTGAAATTGACATGATCCAGCTAGCCAACCACATTGCTCCCGACACTGGGATACTGTTCTACCATGTGAACTTCAGTTTACCTAGAACTTTTCGCTAGGCTAGATCTTTCCTTTTATTATGCGTGAATACTTCTATTATGTCTAGCCTAGTCTGTGATGAAACATAAATGAAGGATTAACTCCACTGAGAAATAAAATGCAAGACTGAATGGGATCTCTTGAATTACAAAGAATATGTGTGCCTCTTTATTGTTTTTAGCAAGTAGTTGGAATTACATGATTCGATGCTGAATGCCCAGTTTCAAAAGTAACTACCACATATTCACAGCTTTTAATCTTCAGTTATTCATACAGAAAACAGGTGGAACAATAGTTCTTCAAATGTAGTTCTTTTAACATGATACAAACCTTCCTTGAGTTGGGCATAAATTAAAAAAAATATTTAAAAAGTTAAAATGAAATTATAGACAAATGCAAAATACTGCATTTAGGCCACACAAAAAACTAAATTCACAGGTATAGGATGGGGGATACATGGCTCAGCAGTACTACATGCAAAAAGGAATTTGATGATATTGTTGACAATAAGTTGAACATGAGCCAGCAGTGTGATGCTGCAGCAAAGAAGGCAATGACTATTTTAGCCTGCGTTAATAGAAACATCTTTTCCAAGTGGATGGAAGTATTTATTTATTTGTTTGTTTGTTTGTATCCCGCCTCTCCCTGTATTGGATTGAGGCAGGTTACAACAATTAAAAGTAATAAAGTTCAAACAGACTGACAAATTTAAAACATAGAAAAACATAACAATTCAAATTCCCTATCTCCCTCCCACCCTAATAATAACATTAAAGCAACTATTCCCAGTAAAAATTCCCAGTACAATCCATCCCAATCTGGTGAGAGCAGCTAGACAACAGGAGAGTTCAATTATGAGATCAGTTTGGGAAGGCCTCCCAGAAGAGACCGTTTTTATTGCCTTCTTAAAGGCCTCCAAAGATGTTATATGGCGGATCTTCTGCAGCAGGTCATTCCAAATTTTTGGAGAGGCAGCTGAAAACATCCTCTGGGAAGTTATTATCAGTCTGGTTTTCTTTGACTGTGAAAGATTCTTCCCAGAGGACCTTAGAGTGTGGGATGCACTCCTCCAATGGCTTTCATTAGAGAGGAGTGGATAGGCCTGTTCTCTGCTGTCCCAGCTTTGTTGCTAGACCAGATAGTTTACCGCACACGCTCCAGGCACGGGATGAGAACGGTCCAAAAGGGGCCAGGAAGGGAACGGAACAAGTAGGGGGTGCATTTTACTGCATACAAGAAGTCCTTCACTTGTTCTGTTCCGTTCTCTTTCCTTCCCAATCCATCCAAGAGGAGGTGATTTTTGAGAACTGTTCTGAACGGGGAATGGAACGGAATGGGGACTTCTGTGTGCAATAAAATGTGTCCCCCACTTGTTCCTGGTCCCTTTGATTCTGTTCTCCTTCTTTTCCGTGGAGCCCCTGTGTGATAAACTATTGAATATTGGAAGGAACTTCTTGACAGTAAGAGTGGTTCAGTAAAAACACCAATAGCCTACAAAGGTGGTGGGATCTCTTTCTCTGGATGTCTTTAAAAAGAAGCTGGACAGCTACCCGCTGGTGATGCTTTAGCTGAGCAGGGAGTTGGACTTGATCACCCATGAGACCCCTTCCAGCTCTATACTTCTGTGACTCTATGGTTGGGTAGTAGCTTGTAATAGTTAGCTTATAAGCTGTGAAATAAAAAACGCTGCTGCACATGGTAACAGCAGCAGCTAGGATGGGCATGCTGCAGCTTGTCCAGATCACAGCATTTGACAGCAGCTGGTTAATATCTGGCTTTCAGTTTAGAAAATAAAAAAAAGTCAATAAAGCAGGCAACACAAGTTAGAACTCAGTCTGCTTCCAATTAGTGACATAGCTGGAACCTAAACAGAATTTTTCCCAGTGATTATATTGTAATGTTTTTCACTTTTCTTTCAAAGGGTTCTAAAAGGCAAAGGAGAACAATCCCCAGTCTTTATAAATCTGTGTACCACAAATGTTCCTTTTTTTATTTATTACTGAGAGTATTTATACTCCACATTTCAGCCAAAAAGCCTCTGAGAGCAATTCTGGTTTAATGGCTTCAGGTGCAGTTAAAGAGACTTAAAGGCACACAACACGCACACACACAAATTGGGATGTTGCATAGGGCTTACAGCTGTGCTGATTTCTTCAATAGTTCCCAAACTGTGGTCCTCCAGATGTTTTGGACTTCAGCTCCCGGAATTCCTGACAGTTGGTCAAGCTGTCGGGGGCATCTTGGAGTGGAGCTGCAAAAATCTGGGGGAACAAAGTTTGGGAATTGCTTTTTAATACAGCTGTTTTAAAGAACTGGTTAAGAAATGCTGTTATGATTTCTCCCCAGAGAGAGCAAATCTGGCATTCTAAACACAAAAGCCCACCCTTGCCCTTAAATGTCTTGGTGGAAGATCACGACAGATTCATACAATAATAAACACTTCCAGTGCTTTCTAAGGCTCCTGCTATAGATGTTTTCTTTGTGGTATATAAACATATATGAAATTGCCCTTTTGTTCCTTTGCACAAAAATCACTATGGCATTATGGCATGTTCCCATGCATATCATAGTGGGAATAGCTGGAGAGGTGATCTAGCAGTGGTTGTGGTGGTCCTGTTTTGCTACATCCACCCACACTATTTTTTCTCCATGCTTCTTCTATTACCTCATGACACCACAGTGCCTTGCAAATATGGAGCAGTGGCATGTTCTTACCACGAGGAGGAGCACCATGTTTCCATGATACGAGTTAGTCTTCTTGAAAGAGTAAGGGAGCATGCATTTCATAGACCGCAGTGACTGGAAGGTACATCTTAAAGCAGCTTGAATAAGAGCACCATGATTAGTGGGAGCATTTCTTTAAAAATCATTTTCAAGAGTAGTCAATTAATAGCCCTGTATTTAAAATATTCCAGAGCAAGATTATATCACAACTTTCACATGAAGCAGAAATCTAAGGATGGAATGAAAAGGCACTTGTATCATAATAACTTCTTACAATCTTGCATCTTTATCAGGGTAGAGTTAGTTACACCTGAAAGAGTTACAGCTGAAACTGTAAAAATATTTTAAGAAACTGAATGGCCTCCTTGAAAACCATTTTAGTTACACTTTGTTTCTGATACCTCAGGGAGTACTTGGGCCAATATGTTGTTGCCTACTTTAAAAACATATCCCATGCCTCCATGAGAAGTCTTTAAGCTTCAGAATATTTAAAAGTTTGTGATTGGTTATTTGGTCAGGAATAGTAATACTAAATCAAAGTTTCAGACTTCAAAATTATCTGTGTGGTCTCAGAGTTTGTTGGAGAGCATATCTACATAAACAAAATCATGAGGACCGGGGAGGAATTGAAACAGGTTCAGGAGGAATTGCGCTGCAACACCAAAGTTGAGTTATTTTTTTAAAAAGTACACCAAACTATGAACATCAGCCAGAGCACTGATAAATCTATTAATACAAAATAGAAAGAACATGGTTCAACTGTGACTAGAAGGCCATCCACCAAAAAAAGTAAGTGTGTAAGGAAGGCATTTGTGAAAGAAATAATCAAGTTGATAATCTTAAAGGTGAAGGAATTAGAGAGCTCCATAGCTGAGCTAGAAGATATCATCCATGGGGTAACCATCAGCTGGACACATCACCTGGACAACCAGGTTTTATGGAAGAATGAAAAGAAGAAAGTATTTGTTGAAATAATTCGATATCAAACCCTGTTTGACATTTGTAAAAAGACATGTGAGAGACACAGCAGGCATATGGCAAAACGTCCTCTAATCTAATGAGACCAAAAGTGAGATTTTTGGTCTTGCTACAAAACTTTTTGTATGTCATTGCTTTAAGAATACCATTTCCACAGTGAAGCATGGTAGTGATGGCACCTTGTTATGAAGATGCTGTTCCTTGACAGGGACTGTTAAACTGGTCTGGATAAAGGGCATGGTGAATGGGAGGGCAGGAGGATTAAAGAGAAAAACCTAATTTAGGGGCTATACAGACCCCTCCACCTTTGGGGCGGTCTGCAGCCACCCTTTTACTGGATCAGGGCCATGGCAACTGCATGCTGCAGCCCTGATTCAGCCTTCGAAGAGTAAAAAAGGAGCTGCAAAAAGTGGCTCCTTTTAGTGGCCTTGAAGGGACGCCATAGCTGTGGCAGTGTGGTTTTATGACACCCCTGCGGTGCTGTATCATGGAGATGCAGCACCAGAGGGGTGTCATGATGGCACATGCCGTGTGGACCAGCACATGGCAAAATGGTGCGCTAGGGGTGGGGGTGGGGCACACAGCGTGCAGAATCTGTGTTCTAACTTCGCCCACAGGCCAGCACAATCTGTATTGGCTCTTAGTCTATAAAAGACCTGGGATTGGGATGGAGGCTCACCTTTTAGCAGGACAATGGATCTAAACATGCGTCCAAAGGAACACTGGAATGGTTTAAAACAAGAACCTGGATGCCTTACAATGGTCCAGTCAAAGGTCATACCCGAGTCCAATTGAGAATATGTGGCAAGACTTGAAATCTGCTTTTTGGTAATGGCCCCCATCCAAAATAACAGAGCTGGAACAATTTTGTAAATAAGAATAGGCCAAAAATGTAATACCCATATGCATCTTAACCACACACTGATGTTGCTTGGCCACACAGTTTTCATCTGTGAAATGTTGGAAAGTTCATTAGGCCCTTCATATTGGCTGGGGTTTTCTTCCAGGCCCTGCCCCTCACATGAATACCAAAATCTGTGGATGCTCAACTCCTATTAAATACAGAGGCATAATAAAATGGTGTTCCTTCTATAAAACAGCAGAATCAAGGCTTGTTTGTGGAATTTAAAAATATATTTTGAAGGTATGGATGGCAAACTCCATGGATATGAAGAACTGACTGGGGATGAAAGGGGAAAGCATTTTAGACCCTGGAGAAGACTTTTTAAAATCAAGAAGTGAACCTGAAGTTTTTAACATAGGAAGCGAACATCTACATGGTATTCAGGGGCAAAACCCAATTTTGAATATTTTTGTAAGGGAGTATAGAAGTAGGGTGGTCCTCCAAGGTCTTCTATGAGACCAGTGCAGCTCCTTACCCATGACAGTTGCCCTCCACTGTGCCAAGACCTCTGTATTCATAGGCCTACGATTTTATTTTATTTTATTTTATTTATTTTATGATGCTGCAAATCCAAGCAAACAAAATCTCTTCAAAGCCAAATTTCTACTTACACCACCAATTTGAAAATTTATGATGGGGAAGGAAGCTGAGGAGACACAAGCCAGGGAGGAAAAAGAGGTCTTGGCATGTGTAGGATCCACTGAAACATGGCCTGTTTGATCTTTTAAAGAGCAGCATGATTCAAGGACTAACTACAGCACTGACCTCTTGCAGAGAGCTCTCACTTTTCTTCTATAAATGTCTTACATTCTTTCCAATGGGTAAAGAAACAAAAACATGGCAGTACCTTGTGTAAATATCAGAGCAACTCCCCAGGGAGAATTACACCAATAAGTCCTGAGCACTGGTTTATTAATTGCCATTTTAAAAGTGCTCAGATTTCTTTCAGAGCTGTACTATAGCAATGTGTAAGATGATGAAAAGGTACTTATGATTACACTGACTAACAGGGCAGTTGTAGGGTACTGTTCTGGAACCTGAAGCATCATCTTGCCACTACTCTTTTTGTTAACCTTAGTTTTATTCACAAATATGACACATATGTAAAACATCACATAACAAATCCAATAACATATCAATGACCGAGTATAACAATGACAGCATATAACATTATCACCAACAAACAAAATCTTATATACAATAAAAACAAACAGAACTTCCTATCTTCTAGATCAGGCATTTTCTCATGATACACTTCCTTTTAATTTCAATTACATAATATATCTAATATCATCTGTCCAATCCTGCTTGATGTCACCTATTTATGAATAAACTTTATAGGTGAGAGCTTATAGTTACACATAATGTCTCTAACTTAAAATTACCATTCTATACATAATTCATCAGAATTGAATTGGCTTTAAATAATTTATTATTTCTGCCCATTCCCTTTCAAACTTTTCTGTAGGTTTATTTTTAAGCAGTTGTGTCAATTTATCAGTCTCCATTGAATAATTCACCCCGTTGCCCATGGACACAGACCATCACAGAGAACACCCTAACTGTCCATCCCTCTGACTGGCTTGACTGTTGATTGTTTTTAATTTTAATTCTTTTTAATTCTTTTAATTCTAGTCATTGTTTAATTATTATTTTATGGTGGTACAATTGGGGAGTATTTTAATTGTGTGCTCTATTTTATATTGTGTTTTAATTGATGTTGTAAGCTGCCTACAGGAGAGGCAGCATATAAATAAAATTTATTATTTATTATTATATAATCGTAAATCTTCCATAACCATTCTGACATCTCTGGTAGATTTTTGCATCTTGTCACTACTCAATTATGGATAGATCCAGCAGGTATTTATATTTGTTTGCTTCACAAAAGTAACTTTCAGAACTCTGGACATGTAAATGTCTGTTATTAATGCCATGGATGCTAGAAGAGAGTTCTATAGATACTATGGACTGCCATAAAGACAGATGAAGGTTTTCTAGAGCAAATCAAGCCTAAACTCCCCAGAAGCCAAAA
This sequence comes from Urosaurus nigricauda, assembly GCA_034509955.1. Lineage (NCBI taxonomy): Eukaryota > Metazoa > Chordata > Lepidosauria > Squamata > Phrynosomatidae > Urosaurus > Urosaurus nigricauda. Next base: position 135,706,542 of record JAOEGL010000005.1, on the reverse strand, counting down.
TGACTAAATGGAGAGTATTGTACTTTGGCCACACCATGAGATGATCTGATTCACTGGGAAAAATGATAATGCTTGTCAGAGTGGAAATCAGCAGGGGAAAACGGAAGACTACATTGCAGATGCATTAATTGAATAAAGGAAGTTGCAGCCCTGAGTCTGTAAGGCCAGAGCAGAACTGTTGATGCGTGACTTCTTGAGTCACTCATAGGTTTGCCGTGGGACAAAGCCAACTTGATGACAAATAACAAAATGCCAAGTGACTACCCAAATTAGACCCTACAATCATTGTTACTATTTTGCAAGATGTAAACCTTGGGTTGTCCCACTAACAAGCTTAGTTTTACATTTTAATAATAATATTAATAATATTAATAATAATAATAATAATATCCCGCCCAATCACGGGGAATCCAGGCAGCTAACAACAGTGGGAAAATACAATGCAAAAGTTACAATAAGATGCAAAATAATCCCTTGTGTGCTTGTGTGTGAGTATAGTTTTTTAGTGCCTTTTTGCACAGGGGCAGAGTGGGGTTTGTTGCTGAAAAGCCCCTCACAATTGACGCTTATAGTACTTGTACTTGCCTTGTACTATTGTATTTGCCTGTAAAAGTTGTTTAGGCTCTTTGTTTTCAAATGTGCACATTAAAGTGGGTCAACACCCCATGTCTAGTGTTGGGGGCATAGCCACACATATCCTCATGTCCTTGGGACTTACGCCTGATGTTGTTGTTGTTATTATTATTATTATTATTATTATTATTTTGTCTGTGACTGGAGATAACTGTAGTGATTCCCCCAACATACCACTTGTCTTGGAGTCAGTTCTGACTTGTGACCCTATCATAGAATTTCCTTTTAAAGATTTATTCAGAGGAAGTTTGCCATTGCCTATCTCTAAACTTGAGAGAATACAATTTCCCCAAGGTCACCCAGTCGGCATCCATGGCTGCGTGGAGATTCAAACTGTCGTCTCCTAAAATACTTGTCCAGCATGACTACACCATGTTCAGTCTTCCTCAGCATCTTAGAAGGAAACAGAATGTGACAGTGGTAGAACAGCATTTAAGTGTGTTCACATAACTGTCTCATTCATATATAAAGGAGAAGCAAGGAGAATACATAACAGTATACCCTCCAAGATATCATAGATGAAAACAATGGCATGTGTGGACAAGCATCATCAAGATGGGGGAAATTATCAGTAAGGAAGAAGACGCAAGTTAGTAGTAGTAGTAGTAGTAGTAGTAGTATCCTCCTGCTTTCCTCCCAGAATTGGGACTCAAAGCAGCTAGGAGAGGCTGCAGCAGTTTGCTTTTGTCTAAGTCTACGGGGAAGAACATGACTCCATTAACTTATCTGAGTTAATTGAGTGCAAACTGCTTTTGCAGTATGTATGCAGACTGCTGCAATTCAAGTAAGCTTTGGATAAAAGGGGAAAAGAGAGGAAAATGGGACATTTTAAAAGCAAAAACTGGGATAACAAGGGTTAATTGAACAAGTGGAGGGTATGTAACTGTAGTGTATGGGTAAGAGAAGCTGTATCAGTCCCCCATTTTACGTTGTCACACTCCACCTCAGTTTTTTTTTCTGCCACTTGATTCACTTTCTGTAGGCCAGAAGAAAAACCCTAAGGTAAGGTTAGTTTAGCATAGGGAGAGGGGTGGTGGTTCAGTTCTCACTGTTTTGCCCCTCTGGTATAAACCTGTGACCTCTCATTCCCTGCTATAAATGGAGTTGATGCACATTTTTTAAAAAAAGAATCTGTCATTGTTACATCTAGTTTGTATAATGGGGAATTGACCCCATTTTTTTAAAATACCTAAAATAGAATATTGTATGGCAGCCTTGCAGAACATGGCTAGGAGTCTGATTTCCTACTTGGGTGTCTTTCATTTGCAAAGCCAGAAGAGGGAGTGTGTTTCACAACATGGTTTTCTAAAAGCTAGATAGAAAGAACATCTTATAAATAACCACCTGTTTCAACTCAAGCATCTAGATTAACATGGAAAAAGCCACAGTTCTCTCTCCCTTTGTCTTTATTGCTTACTGATTACACTAGAACCCTTGTCAACAAATAGGATGGATAAGGCACATTTGTCTCATATGTGTCATATGGCTTGGAAGTTGCAACTCCTAGCATAACTTAGCCACCATGGGTTATTCTGGGAGTGACAGTCCAACAAAGGATGCATCTACACTGTAGAAATAATCCAGTTTGACATAACTTTAATTGCTGTAGCTTCATCCTATGAAATCCTAGGATTGGTAGTTTTACAGGGTCTTTTGCCTTCTCTGCCAAAGAGTACTAATGCCTCATAAAATTATAAATCCCAGGATTCTGTAAGATGGATCCTTGGTAGTTAAAGCATGTCAAACAGCATTATTTCTACAGTGTAGATGCATCCAAAGAAACTGTTCCAAGTTATTTGTATCCCATGTGCTCAAGAAAGCAGTGAAATGATCGCTGGACAAACTGTATTGATGGTCACTTTGTCCTTTAAAACAGGGACCAAGCTTTTCCAAGTCCATATTTGCATATCTATAAACTGAAAGATCCTTATTGTATTTCATATACTTGTGTTCCCTTTCTATATGATGTCATCAGCATATGTATCTTTTTGTTAGGTAACAGAGCTCAACTACAAAAGATTTACTTGGCATTAGTGCAAAAAATCATGACACTCAACATTGTTTTGCAGGCACACTGCTGCTGAGCTGGTCAAATTCACTTGTCTTCAGTACATGCAAGTGGTAAAACTGCAGATTTCCTCTAACACATCTATTCTTCCTATATAAAGAAGGCAAGACTTGGAAACATTACTTTTTTTAGACTGCAAGTCTCAGAATATTCCCCAAGAATATCCTATGGTCATGCTGCCTTGGAGATTTTAGCTCCACTTCAAGCGCTGTTAATAGGGGTAGTATATATTATGTTGTCCTTAGTAGAACATATTTGGTATGAAAGTGCAACTCCAAGACCATTTAATTAGTAGCTTAATCTCTAGAAGTTTCAGTTGGACTGCAACTAATTACAGGAATACTTATTCCTTTTGGAAAAGCTGTGCCTGGAACAGAGTTACCAAAATGTACGAAAGTTTCATTTTCTTTCTCACTCCACACACAGAATAATAAGAAAACTTAGGCCTGGTACAGATGGGCACTTTGTGGCATCCTCACTGTGAACTAGGGCTAGGTGAGGCTGGGCATTTATATGCCCAGCAGCCCTAGTTCGTGAGTACGCCACCATCATGGCTTGCCACCGTCCACATGGGTGGTGCCATGATGGCATGAGTGTGGCACAGCGCCCAAACGGCGCTGGCCGGAAGTGATGTGATAGGGGCGCTTGCATTTGTCCCAATGCACGAGAGAAACAAGCCTTTATCAAGAAAGCCCTGTTTTCTTTCCCTGGCCTAACAAACAAGGAAAGGAACAAACTAGAGTACTGGTTCCTGGCGGGTTCAGATGTTCAGTATGTTTAGTTGTTTCAAGTACTACTGACCAGCTGGTACTCATCATAGTTATTGCAAATTCTGGCTTGACATGATATCTGAATGCACACAGAATATTCCACAAAATATTATTGAACATTAAGTTCAATGGGACTTACTTCCAGTTAAGTGCATAGTTACTCCTAACTGCTAGGAGAGGCTTCTGGCCATACCTTCCTCAAGGTAAACCTGTGCTTCTCTGTGTGCCTTTTGATTGGGTAAGACCTTAAAATTTGAATTTGTGAGCCATTTCATTGGTTCATTGGGGAGGAGGAAAGAGAAATCTCATTTTATATAACTGCTAGGAGAGGCTTCTGGCCATACCTTCCTCAAGGTAAACCTGTGCTTCTCTGTGTGCCTTTTGATTGGGTAAGACCTTAAAATTTGAATTTGTGAGCCATTTCATTGGTTCATTGGGGAGGAGGAAAGAGAAATCTCATTTTATATAACTGCTAGGAGAGGCTTCTGGCCATACCTTCCTCAAGGTAAACCTGTGCTTCTCTGTGTGCCTTTTGATTGGGTAAGACCTTAAAATTTGAATTTGTGAGCCATTTCATTGGTTCATTGGGGAGGAGGAAAGAGAAATCTCATTTTATATAACTGCTAGGAGAGGCTTCTGGCCATACCTTCCTCAAGGTAAACCTGTGCTTCTCTGTGTGCCTTTTGATTGGGTAAGACCTTAAAATTTGAATTTGTGAGCCATTTCATTGGTTCATTGGGGAGGAGGAAAGAGAAATCTCATTTTATATAACTGCTAGGAGAGGCTTCTGGCCATACCTTCCTCAAGGTAAACCTGTGCTTCTCTGTGTGCCTTTTGATTGGGTAAGACCTTAAAATTTGAATTTGTGAGCCATTTCATTGGTTCATTGGGGAGGAGGAAAGAGAAATCTCATTTTATATAACTGCTAGGAGAGGCTTCTGGCCATACCTTCCTCAAGGTAAACCTGTGCTTCTCTGTGTGCCTTTTGATTGGGTAAGACCTTAAAATTTGAATTTGTGAGCCATTTCATTGGTTCATTGGGGAGGAGGAAAGAGAAATCTCATTTTATATAACTGCTAGGAGAGGCTTCTGGCCATACCTTCCTCAAGGTAAACCTGTGCTTCTCTGTGTGCCTTTTGATTGGGTAAGACCTTAAAATTTGAATTTGTGAGCCATTTCATTGGTTCATTGGGGAGGAGGAAAGAGAAATCTCATTTTATATAACTGCTAGGAGAGGCTTCTGGCCATACCTTCCTCAAGGTAAACCTGTGCTTCTCTGTGTGCCTTTTGATTGGGTAAGACCTTAAAATTTGAATTTGTGAGCCATTTCATTGGTTCATTGGGGAGGAGGAAAGAGAAATCTCATTTTATATAACTGCTAGGAGAGGCTTCTGGCCATACCTTCCTCAAGGTAAACCTGTGCTTCTCTGTGTGCCTTTTGATTGGGTAAGACCTTAAAATTTGAATTTGTGAGCCATTTCATTGGTTCATTGGGGAGGAGGAAAGAGAAATCTCATTTTAGGAGAGGCGCGCGCCTAACGGCGCGCGAATTTTTTCTTTTCATACTCATTTTTATATTTCATAGCCAAGGCAGGGGGGAAGTACAGAGGAGAAGGTAGCCTGAACACAGTGAGGACAAACTCATTCAATATTTATACTTTTCTTCCCACTATTCCCTTAAGGGGCTGTGGGGATTCAGAGGAAGTGAATCAGGGACTTGCCTCTAGAAGGAGCTAGCAGCCAGGAACTTTCTAGATACCTATAGGCCCAGTTGATTGAGCTCACTAACAGAGCTTGGGGACAAAGGCCAGCCACACAGGGATTTTTTACACTGGTGTTTTACAGGAGAAGCCCACAGTCTTGTTTCATTGCCTCCTTAAGACCTCACTATGGACACTGAGGGACCTGCTGCAGTAACCTGCAACACCTGTGGGATGTTTGTCTTCTTACCTATAGATGTGGGGAACTTCACCTGCACCAAGTGCAAGTTGGTAGCCCTCTTAGAAGGAAGAGTTCAGCAGTTGGAGGCCCAGGTGTCAACACTTCAGCATCACAGAGAGCAGGAGGTTCTCTTGAACAGAAAGGACCAGATGGTCCTGGACAGGAAACACACAGAGAAAGTTGCTGAGGAAGAAGAGGTCACTTCACACACAAAAGAAGGAGATGGTTGGAGGAAAGTTACACGCAGAAGTAGGGAAACCACGGTTCGTTCTGTGAGCTTGCAGCTACAGAATCACTTTGAATCTCTCTCTGTTATCAGAGATGATGAGGAAAAGCAGCAGGGACAGACATCAGGGACAGAGCAGGGGAGACTGAGAGTACCACGAAAGGGAACAGCCGCTGCTAAGCCTCGGAGGAGGCGTGTGGTGGTTGTGGGGGACTCCTTGCTGAGGGGTACAGAAGCAGTGGTTTGTGGGCCTGACAAGATGTCTCGGGAGGTGTGTTGTCTCCCTGGGGCAAAGATCCATCATGTAACTGAGAGGCTGACAAGACTTGTCAAGCCTACTGATCAACACCCCTTTCTTCTGGTTCATGTGGGAACCAATGATACTGCAAGGCACAGCCTTCAGAATATCATAAGGGATTATGAGGCTCTAGGAAGGAAGCTGAAAGAGATGGATGCACAGGTTGTCATATCATCTCTTCTCCCAGTAGAAAGGCATGGTCCAGGAAGGGAGAAGAAAATAGCAGAGGTGAATAACTGGCTCCGTAGATGGTGCCGCCAAGAACAGTTTGGATTCTTGGATCATGGGCTGCGGTTCCATGAGGAGGGACTTCTGGCAAGGGATGGGCTGCATCTCACACCAGTTGGCAAAAACATTTTTGCCAAAAGTCTCAAAAATCTGATCAGGAGGGCTTTAAACTGAGTTATATGGGGGAGGGAGACATTATTTTGGAAGGCAAAAGGGCTGGAGAAAATAATCAAACTGACATAGAGGGAACAAGGCAAACAGTGCAAGGACCCAACAGTGGGAAGCAAAAAAATTTGCACAGGCAGCAAGTAAAGGGAACACATGTTCTTAGATGTCTCTACACTAATGCACAGAGTATGGGAAATAAACAGGATGAACTCGAACTCCTAGCACAACAGAGCAAATATGATATAATAGGCATCACTGAAACCTGGTGGGATGAGTCTCATGACTGGAATGTAGAAATAGAGGGATATAACCTTTTTAAGAGAAACAGGCCAAACAGGAAAGGAGGAGGAATAGCATTATATGTCAGGGATATTTACACCAGTGAAGAGATCCAGGAAGTCAATACTGGAAGCCAGGTGGAGAGCATCTGGATAAACATTAAAGGAGAGGGAAACAACAGGGATGTTACTGTGGGAGTCTACTACAGACCCCCGACTCAGGCAGAGGAATTGGATGATGCCTTTCTAGAACAGATGAGCACACACTCAGAAAGGAGAGATGTAGTAGTGATGGGGGACTTCAACTATCCGGATATTTGCTGGAAGTCAAACTCAGCCAAATCCTCAAGGTCTAGCAAATTCCTCACTTGCCTGGAAGACAATTTCATTGTCCAAAAGGTGGAAGAGACAACAAGGGGATCAACTATTTTAGATCTGATCTTAACCAACAGGGATGACCTAGTCAATGGGGTGCAAGTGGTTGGATCCTTAGGGGGAAGCGACCATGTTCTCCTGGAGTTTGTTATACAGCGGAAAGGGGAAGCCAGGCATAGTCAGACACGCATTCTAGACTTTAGGAGAGCTGATTTCAATAAACTTAGAGAAATACTGGGGGAGATCCCATGGTCAAGAAAACTAAAAGAGAAGGGAGTTCAAGACGGATGGGAGTTTCTCAAAAAGGAGATACTGAAGGCGCAATTTCAAACAGTTCCAATGAGGAAGAAAAATGGGAGGTGTCTCAAGAAGCCAGGATGGATGACTAAGGAACTTTCAACTGAGATAAGCCTTAAACAGAACATGTATAAGAAATGGAAAAATGGGGAAATCACGAAAGAGGAATTCAAACAAATAGCCAGCACATGTAGGGGTAAAGTCAGAAAAGCTAAAGCACAGAATGAACTCAGGCTGGCTAGAGAGGTTAAGAACAACAAAAAGGGCTTTTTTGGGTATGTCCGAAGCAAAAGGAAGAAGAAGGAAACAGTAGGGCCACTGCGTGCAGAAGATGGCAAAATGCTCAAAGATGACAAAGAAAAGGCAGAATTACTCAACACCTTCTTTGCTTCAGTCTTCTCAGAAAAGGCAAAGGGTGGTCAACCTAAGGATAATGGAGCAGAAGACAGAATAGGGGAATCTCAGCACAGAATAAGTAAAGAGATAGTACAGGAATACCTGGTTAACCTAAATGAATATAAATCTCCAGGACCAGATGAACTACATCCTAGAGTATTAAAAGAACTGGCAAATGTAATATCGGAACCATTGGCAATAATCTTTGAGAACTCCTGGAGAACAGGAGAAGTCCCAGCAGACTGGAGGAGGGCAAACGTTGTGCCCATCTTCAAAAAGGGGAAAAAAGAGGATCCCAACAATTATCGTCCAGTTAGTCTGACATCAATTCCAGGAAAGATTCTAGAGCAGATCATTAAGCAGAGAGTCTGTGAACATTTAGAGGCCAATGCCATAATCACAAAAATCCAACATGGGTTTCAGAGAAACAAGTCTTGCCAGACAAATCTGATCTCTTTTTTTGATAAAATTACCAGTTTGGTAGATGAAGGGAATGCTGTGGATATAGTATATCTTGATTTCAGTAAGGCCTTTGACAAGGTTCCCCATGACATTCTTGCAAACAAGCTCGTAAAATGTGGGCTAGACAAGGTAACCATTACATGGATTTGTAACTGGTTGACTGACCGAACTCAAAGGGTGCTCAACAATGGCTCCCTTTCATCCTGGAAAGAAGTGACCAGTGGGGTCCCACAGGGCTCTGTCCTGGGCCCAGTGCTATTCAATATCTTTATTAATGACTTGGATGACAGAATTGGGGGCATACTTATCAAATTTGCAGATGACACCAAATTAGGAGGAGTAGCCAATACTCCAGAAGACAGGATTGAAATTCAGAATGACCTGAATAGACTAGAAAGCTGGGCCAACGCTAACAAAATGAAATTCAATGCGGAGAAATGTAAGGTTCTGCACCTAGGGAGGAAAAATGAAATGCACAGATATAGGATGGGGGACATCTGGCTGAATGAAACTATGTGTGAAAGGGATCTAGGAGTCCAAGTAGACCATAAGTTGAACATGAGTCAGCAGTGTGATGCAGCAGCTAAAAAGGCCAATGCTATTTTAGGTTGCATCAATAGAAGTATAGTGTCTAGATCAAAGGAAGTAATAGTGCCTCTCTATTCTGCTTTGGTGAGGCCTCACCTGGAATACTGTGTCCAGTTCTGGGCACCACAATTCAAAAAGGATGTGGAGAAACTGGAGCGGGTCCAAAGGAGGGCAACTAAGATGGTGAAGGGTCTGGAAACCATGCCCTATGAGGAACGACTTAGAGAGCTGGGGATGTTTAGCCTGGAGAAGAGAAGGTTAAGAGGTGATATGATAGCCCTGTTCAAATATTTGAAGGGATGTCATATTGAGGAGGGAGCAGGCTTGTTTTCTGCTGCTCCAGAGACCAGAACGCGGAGCAATGGATGCAAGCTGCAGGAAAAGAGATTCCACCTCAACATTAGGAGGAACTTCCTGACAGTAAGGGCTGTTCGACGGTGGAACACACTCCCTCGGAGTGTGGTAGAGTCTCCATCCTTGGAGGTCTTTAAGCAGAGGCTGGATGGCCATCTGTCAGGGATGCTTTGACTGGGAGTTCCTGCATGGCAGGGGGTTGGACTGGATGGCCCTTGTGGTCTCTTCCAACTCTATGATTCTATGATTCTATGATTCTATGATTCTATGATTCTACTTGGTAAGACACTGAATCCATGAAAGACAGATAAGTTGTTAAACATTATTTGATCAATTGACAGCCCTAACAAGGCTCTGTGTCTAGGAATGGTACTACTTCTCACTTTGCGCAGAGGGGCCTCATTCTTTGCACTGAAGAAGCATCAATGCCAACAAGCAGGAAAGTTGCCTTTTGGACAGATTGTTAGGAGTGTTACCAAAGCTGCTTTGGACTGGCACTGTGCCCAACCCTCTGGAATATTTTCCTGACAAGCTGCCTAATCCCACCGCATGTTTTCCAGGCTGTTCTCCATTGCCATATATTGGATTGCACTCAAGGGTAGGAATTAAATGAAAAACAAACATCTGAGACACAACACAAATATTTAAAAGGCAAGCATGCAATCAAGATCGCTCCAGAGTCAACATGCCTCGAGCAACAAATGCTTATTTAAAGCAACCTAGAAATGAATACTGAAGGTTAGAGGGATCTAGTTTAAAAATAATATTCCATTTTGAATTTTTCTCCATGTAGGCATTTCAGTTCTATGCCATTCCCCATCCCACTCTCTACCCATTTAATTAATTTCCTAGCATTTGTTAACAAATGTGAATTGTGTCTTTCGAAGTTAAAAAAACGCACACACAACAGCTATGGGGAATGGAGAGACTCAAAAAAGTCTGGTCCTATACCACAAGTAACAGTATGCAATTATGAACCATACTGTATATATGTTTCCTGACTGTGGTAACAAATTCTTACTTTTAAGTGAAGCCAAAAAGGGATTAAGTTGAGGGTTCACGATTTTAATCAGCAGCGTTCTAATGCTGAGTAATAGCGCCATAATTCCTGTGCTGTCACATCAATGGAAAGGGAATGCTAAACAGAAATACGTCATGATGGATTTGATGAAACTAGCACAGTGACAGATAGATAATATTTATTTGTTTAAATTAATAGGTCATAAATCAGGATAAAAGGCAAGCATAAATTCCAATTGCCAATTGTGGCAAAAACTGAATACAGAATGAGTGTGTGTGACTTTTAAATAGCATCACTTGAGGTAGCAAGAACAAAATGTGCTCATTATTGCTCTTGAATGTATTCACTGTGCATTTCACCAGCTGAACTTTTTTTAAAAAGTCTTTTACAGTACATCTGTAAGTTATTAACATTCAGGCCAGAAACCATAGGCCCAAACAAATAGACAGTTGATTATTTCCCATCCTTATTAAGCAGTTTCCTTATTAACTGCTGTTCTTTAAACAGCAGCAGTTAATTGGACATGTTAATCAACTCAAACCTTAGATTAATGAGAAGGTGCATTCCAGAGTTCCTCAGCCTTGTTGTCCAATACATCTGGAGGGCACTGGTCAAGGAAACCTGGAAAATATTTTTAAACAGGCTTACGGAACTAAAAGTGACAGAGGATTTTATAGTGATTGATGATAAATTTGCATCCTAACATACAGCATTTTGCTAGTACTCATCATGTCTTCTTTCTTCCTTCATCCACCAATCCTCTTTGGCAGACTTTAGAGAGTTGTTTCCAAGAGCAGTTGCGGCTTCAGGCTCAGGTGAGACTTTTGGAGCACAATGTGAAGCAGCAACAGGCAAAAATTGTTCAGCTTTTAATGGAGCGGGATGCTCAGAAGAGAAATAAAGGAGATGAAAACAGTGTCATCAGTCTGGGAGAAGAGAGGGAGTATACAGGTAAGAACTGAATCATGTTGCTTTTCACAGAGGCTCAGGAGGGTATTGTCTATGAAAAAAACTGTATGCTGATCACAGTTTGAAAACCAAGCCATGAGTCAAACTTCCAAGGACTAATTCCAATTGCTAGTCCCAAAAGGAATAAATCCACTGCATCTTTTGCTGAATGGCAAGTCAACACTTATGTCGACTCCATTGATCCAATGGATCTGAGTCTAATTGGGACTAACAATTTGATTTAGGCACCAATATGAAACAGACAAATCCCTGATTCCAGCTAACTGCCTGTTTTCATTTTCTACGTTCCTGGCATTCCATGTCATAAATGAAGCAGTCAGTATAGCAAGGGGCCGGGGGTTCTCAGGGATCACATTCAAGTGTGGGAAGGGGCAAAGGAAAAGGGCAGAACTGGAAATGCCAGCAAATTTTCACTTCAAGATGCTTGCTGTCAGTAACCAACTCTGGAGAAAGGCAGTTATTCCTTTCAGGATGGGAAAAAATTGATACAAATGTTGGGAAATAATCAAAATATTGTTTTTTTATTATATGGGGAACTACATATATCAAATCTGTCCTTTTCCTTTGGCCTTGCCCACACTTGAATGTGGTCCCTAAGAACTTCCCTGAAGGTGGGTCAGCACCGAGGGAAGCCCAGAAGGCTGGATCTAGCCATAAGATCTGAGGGTCCCCATACCAGCATTATAGACAGAGTGATGGCCACAACAATAATTGGTTGATCAAACATAGACCAACCTATGATTTCTTTCTTAATTTGCCAACTAGTAAAAAAACTTGGTTCGTCCATTTGGACATCATACCAAACTATTGTTAAGATTCTTTGACCATATTTAGATGCAATGTCTCATATTAGATATAAATTCAAGGGCTCCCTGTTAAGAAGTAACAGTGACATTGACTCTCCACACCAGTGTTTTTCAGGTAGGTGTTCCTTAATATCTCATAGAAGATAGGAAACCTAACCACACAATATGATAGTCCTGTTTAAATACTTGAAGGGATGTCACATTGAGGAGGGAGCAAGCTTGTTTTCTGCTGCTCCAGAGAACAGGACCCGGAACAATGGATGCAAGCTCCAGGAAAAGATATTCCACTTCAACATTAGGAGGAACTTCCTGACAGTAAGGGCTGTTCGACAGTGGAACACACTCCCTCTGAGGGTGGTGGAGTCTCCTTCCTTGGAGGTCTTTAAACAGAGGCTGGATGGCCATCTGTCGGGTATGCTTTGGTTGGGAGTTCCTGCATGGCAGGGGGTTGGACCGGATGGCCCTTGTGGTGTCTTCCTACTCTGTGATTCTATGATTCTAAGAAATGCTCCTTAAATTGCCAAAACATTAAGCATTTTTATCTAGCTAGTTATCTAATGTATATTAATTAACATATATCAAACGGCAACATATATCAAATTAACGTAAATAAAACTTTTACACCCTCCTCCCAATTAATGGAATTCTAATGTAGTGTTTTGATTCTGAAACAGGGATAGGGAACATTCCATCCTCCGCATATTACTGTACTTCAATCATTTCTCACCATTGGCTCTGCTGATAAGGGTTGCAGTCCTCCAGCATTTTGGGAGACCATATGTTCCTTAACCTTGTTTCACACAAATAAAAGTTGGATTTTACTATTTCTGAATGTGGGGAAAGAAGGACAAAATGATGCTGACAGGAAAACATCCAATATAATTATAAATAACTGATACATTTTGGAAAGAACACTGCTTCTTCACAACCTAAATCATTGCAAACACAACCAATAGAGGTTTTCCATCCTATCTCACCCTATTCCACATAAATTATTATTATTATTATTATTATTATTATTATTATTATCCTTTATTTATATAGTGCTGTAGGTTTACACAGTGCTGTACATATAAATTTATAATTAGACGGTTCCCTGCCCTCAGGCTTACAATCTAAAAGACATGACACAAAAGGAGAAGGGAAAGGTGATGGGGAAGGGTATCAGGTCCGGTGGTTCTTCTCTCCCTCTGAGGCCTGGACCAAGGCAGATGGACTAGAGGGAGGGGTCGGCTTCATCATGCACAGTTAAAATGGGGCAGACAAAGTCACACATCTGGGAACGCTTCTCTAAACAATATAGTCTTTAACTCAGTTATGAAACTGGTTAGAGAAGTGGAGGATTCTAGATGGGTTTCATTTTTCAACCACTGTTTCATTTATATCTATAGTACTATTTTCAGTTTCTCACAGATCATGACTCTTCAAGGTTGTAGTCCAATATTGTCAACTGTGACTGACAGCACTTTGCTGTATATTAGGCAAAAGACTTTCCAAGCCCTATCTGGAAGTTCCTGGTATTCCCCAAGGCTTCTAAAACGAAATGAAGTCTATTCAAGGTGGCATGGTAGAAGTTAAGAATGTGAATAGTAAATCTCATTGGAGATGCTGCACTTAGAGAGGAAATACCTTGCGATATATAAATATATTTTCAATAATCATTTTCAGAAAGCCAGTCGGTTTCATGGCCACTGGGTGATGTTGTTGTTGTTCTGCCTTTTCTCTAATTATGAGACTCAAGGCAGTTTAGTATATAAGTTCAAACAGAATACTGCTAAACAAGGTATAATACAAAGTTTTTTAAAAATAAAATTGTTATATCAAAAACATTAATTTACAACAGTTTAAAAAGCAGTTAAAACAGAACAATCACTATAAAATAGAGCATAACCCAGTAAAAACCCATTATTTCTACAACATGTTGAAGTAAAGATTGAGGGGAAATGGTGGAAACTATTGGTAGGTTCAGTATATAATTAAGATTTAAGTAAGTCAGGTTTCCAACTGTTTTCAGTTTATTTATCTAGACAGCAAAATTGATTACCAGTGGTCCCCCGGGTTACGAAGGTAATCCGTTCTGGGATTACCTTCGTATCCCGGAAGTTTACGCAACCCGGGGGACCGCATTTTCGGATGCACAGCGCGCCAGAAGCACGCTGTTTTAAAACTTCCGGGTTGCGAATTTCTTTCGCAACCCGGGTTTTTTTTTTGTTGGCCGGGGGCTTTTTTTCTCCCCCGGCAGTTTCGGATCCCGGGGATTTCGTTCCCCGGGGGATTCGGATCCCGGGGGACCACTGTATATGTATCGGGTTGTTCTACAAACTTACCCTTTAAAAGTTCAGCAGAGATATATTGTGGCCCAAGAATGTTAGTGAAATTTACTTCGGAGTGTACATGCAAGTAAGACCTAATCTTATTTTGTGTGTAACATCATTGGTAATATAATTCTCCAACAACATTTCAGATGTCTTTACCCTCTCTTTACTCAGTTGTGTTGGACGGTTAGTGAAAGTGACAATACCTATTAGCTGAAAGCATTTTCAGTTGGGGGTGACCTGAGACAGCTGCAAGTTGATATCTTAATCACTTGTCTTAAGGTTCAATATTTCCTGCAGCTGTTTCCACACATGAGCTCCAACAGCAGGGACCCCACTTGTCTCTGGCACCCCTTCATTAATCATGCCCAAGATCTCAGGAATGATAATGTAGAAGGATCTAAGCTGAAGCTGAAGCCCCACACATTCTCTGGTTTCTGGGCCACAAAATTTCCAGGAAGAGATGGGGCTATTATATTTTCTGTAAGAATCATCAGTCTCTAGCTCCTTAGTGCTGGATCACTGCAAGGAAAACAATAACAAACTTGAAACCTGAAAAAGATGTTCTTTTGTGCTTTAATTCCCAGAATTCTCCTGTTCCCAGGAACACGCTAGCTGGGTTGGCGAGTTATAGTCCCCAAAAGTAATTTCCCCAAGCTTTGCTTGTAACCACCTTTTAATGCACTATATGGTAAAAATACCCTAAAGGCACCAGATCCTGACTCATATTGGAAGTTAAGTAGAGTCAGTTCTAGTTAGTGCTTGGATGGAAGACCATCAGTGAATACCAGGTGTTGTAGGCAATATTTCAGAGAAAGGAAGTGACAAAACCACCTCTGATGATTTCTTGTCTATGAAAACCCTATGAAATTTATGGAATCACCATATGTTGGCAGGCAACTTAAATGCATGCATACACACACACACACAGACACACATATATATATACACACACAAGGGCAGTAAAGTTGTATCACGCATACCACATGGAACTGGAAGAGGGCACTATTTCACCAGAATACTGGCTGGATATGACACAAGTGTTGTGATTTAAACTATGATGATAAATTGTGTTTTTTCTTATTAATCACCAGGCCAAACATCATATTGAATGAATTCTTCCACTGCTTCTCTCAGATTACAAAAAATAAGCAGTTTAAAAAGCTTATTTAAAGTTAAAAACATTCCTTAAGTCAGAATCTATGGGAAATGGGTGCACTCGGTTCAATGGTTACATGTTCAGGGCAATATATAAGCAAATATATTGTAGAAGTCATGAGAACTGAACTAAATATAACTCTTTGGAATAATCAATTGATTGATTGACTGATTGTTGCAGATTGTGCTGAGATTTACAATGCTGGATATGCACAGAGTGGATTTTATAAGATAAAACCTCTCAGGAGCCCCCATGGATTCTTTGCCTACTGTGACATGTCAGAAGGAGGAGGATGGACAGTCTTTCAGAGACGGTCAGATGGAAGTCAAGATTTCGATAGGTAGAGTTTGAATTTAAGTATAGAAATAAGGTAAACCTTATTGATTCCAATAATTCTTGGCAGTGAAAAATATTGCAGATTTTTAAAATGTCCCTTCTGAGAATTGTGACTTCTGTTGTGATTGTGCTTCATGCATCTACAGTGCAAAGCAAAGGTAAGGAAACTTTGGCCTTCCAGATGTTATGAGCTACAAGTCAAACAATCCTTTACTATTAACCATTGTGGCTGGGGTGTCTATGAGTCAGGTTCTTGACTAGGATGCTTGAAAATTTGATCTTAGTGAATTCTACCATAAATGGATTTGATCTGCTGTACTGGCTATAGGTCTGAATACAGAATTCAGAGACATAGCCATAGCACCTTTAGACTTACTGCAAAAGAAATTGTAGCATAAGCTTTCATAGACTAGGTCTGCTTCCTCAGATGTGCAGGTAGACCTGGAGAGGTAGACACTGAGGTAGACCTAGAGCCTTATTGCATGAGAAAAGAAAGCCAAAATAAAACGGGAGTGTAGGAGCTTTCTCTGTGCCTCCCCACATGCCATCATAGCACTTTTGTTCTCTTCCCAAGGAAGATGGTCATAAAAGTGTGCCTTTTGTCAAACAGATTTTTTCCAGCATGACAAATGGCACACTTTTACTATGTTCTCCCTTGGGAAGAGAGAGGAAGTGTTACAACATCATGTGGAGAGGCACAGAGAAAGCTGCTACTCTCCTACTCTGTTTCAGCTTTCTTTTCTCATGCGATAAGGCTTCTGATCTATGAAAGCTAATAGTACTTTTTTTTTCTCAGTCTCAAAGGTGCCACGAGATTCCTTTGCGGATCTGAATATATAGTTATGCTTTGGGATATCATACTTTTCATAGTTTTGCAGTGCAGTTCTATTCTTTTAAAATGTACCAAAATGCATTTTTAAATGTTTGTTAAAACAAAAATACATAAAGGATTTTTAAAAATGTAGATTAACAAAAAAAACAGGAGAAAATGGATATATGAATAAACACATGAGAAAGTGACCTGTATTTAAAATAAGGAAGGTGTAGACAGATTAATCTGATAGCTAAAGAAGTGGATATCACAAGCAGGTAACTGCAAAAGGATTGGCCTTTTTGGAAATCACCACCCTGTATTTGGAAGGTTGCCTAGTAGTGTCTTGCATTATAATCTTTTCAGTGCCAGCTGAATTTTTTAATTTTTTTTTTAAATTTGTGAAGGTAAACTTGTTTTGAGTGTTTAGTCCTCTTCTCCTTTTGTTCTCAGATTTATCTTCACTCCATTTGGTGTTTTCCCTGCTGATTTTATATCAGTTTTATTATGTGCTGTCCAGTCATTTGTTCATTTTCAGTGCAAGTGGGAAGTGATTTAAAAACAAACAGTGCTTAGCAACCTCCATAGATTTGGTGGTAGAAGGCTGAAACAGGAGGTTTGTGATGACTCTAGCAAGATATTAAGAATTCACTAACCATAGATAGCTTCTCCTGGCTGCCATATGGTAGTTAATAGAAACTGCAGAGAAAACCACCACAAACAGAATGTGTTGTTGGCTGTTGCTTGACCCATGTCTTTGTGGAAAATGGTTTATCTCAAAATTATTATTGCTCTCTTGATGTTGTAATCAATGATACAAGGGAGATAACCTCTTTGATGTAAGTGTTGCTTAAGCTATTTGCTGGTAAAATTGCTAGTACAGGTTGCTGGTAAAAGCTGTCCTGAAAACACCAGTCAGCAATCCTGGGTCACACATTTGTGATTCCAAGTATTACATCACTTGTATGTTTCTCAATACAACAGTCACTTTTAGGAACAAAATGACTGGCAGGACATATTTTATTAACAAAACATCACCTCCCAGGCCTGCAATCCTACTTTTGTGGTTGAACACAGATATACAATCAGTGGTATATGGAAAAACAACCACAGACCTGTGTACGCTTTTCAGGAATCACAAGTCTGTAATCATGACCAGTAAAATTGAGCAACCAGTGGCTAGACATTTTGGCTTAGAACACCACAGCCTGTGGCAGCTATGTGAAAGCATAATCCAAATATTCTTCTTTTGGTGATTTGCATTGTTAGGCTGTGCAACTTGAAAGGGCATTTTTGAGACCATTTGATAATCAGTTTTGCATGATATGAATCAGAAATATACACACTTTATTTTCAGAGACTGGGCTGAGTATGAACAAGGTTTTGGCGATTTTACTTCACCAGATGGCGAGTACTGGCTTGGAAATAAAAATCTCCACTATCTGACTTCTCAGGGTAAGAATTCTATAGTTAATATTCATTGGGGAAGAGGAAGTCAGCGAGGACAAGAAAAACTCCTTTTTGTGCAACGCTAACTGCAAAATCAGGAGCCAGCTATAATGCTTCTCTATAGCCCTAGCTCAATGAAACATTTTCAGATATGTGTGTATCTTTCTCTAAGTCTGTTGTAGAAAGTTATGAGTTTATACATTGTTCATTATGCCGCAGTCCTTTCCTCACTTATCAGGAAGTAAATTGTTTGACATCAGTGGGGATTACTGCTGAGCAGACGTGTCCAGAATTACATTGTAAGGCTACAACAGTATACACACATTGCTGATGGTAAACTCCATTTAGTACAATGAGGCAAATTGTCAGGAAAATACTAAAGGGGCAGCCCTACCATTAGGCAGTGTGAGGCAGTTACCTTGGACAACAGATACTGATGGGCTGGATATAATGTCAAAGGGTTATCTGACAGACCTGTGTGCATCTGCCACACAGCCAGCCCTGTGCTCAGGTGCATTCAGTTGAGTAGTGGTGACGCACAATGTAATTGTTAACTTTTCTTGTCCTCTGAGACAACAGCAAAATGTTTTGGCACTAAACAAAGGGGCAACCGTGACATACAGACTACCTAATTTTCGTACACATGCAAGTTTTTTTAAGCAATCATATTAAACTCATGCATGTATATAAGGAGGATATGTATCGATCTAAAGCTCACGTTTACATGCAACCAGAACAATCATTACACAAAAGAAAAGGGTACTGACAATAATCGGTCAGTGAAGACTTTTGGAATCAAAGAGGCATCAATGCTTGTATAAAGTGCTAAGTGAGAGAGCAGAGTAATGCCTGCACTTTTTTTGCGTCTCTTTCTTTAGTCTGTGTACTCAAGCCTTTTGCTTCCTTCTTATCTGCAGACATCATTTCTCCCTTCTCTCAAGAAATTTATCTCTTTGTTTTCTTTTGTCTGGAAAGGAGCATCCATGATGATGCTAGCTTACAGCAACTCATGACAGCCTACTTTTTAGGGACTCTTCTAACCAAGTTTAGGTCACCTTCTTTTGCCTGTCTCCTTTCCTGTCCTAAGATGGATTTCCTGATACAATAAACATAAGTGTTCTTTTGTACCCTACAAGAACATCTTTTGTCCTGTTTTTGCCACAAGCTCATATTGCATTAAGCTGCATTCTGCTTAATGTTGATACCAAATATCCTTAGAAACACTTGGTATTGCCCAGTGTCTTATAGAATTGTTGTTGTTGTTGTTGTTGTTGTTGTTGTTTTTGTTGTTACATAAAAGATATATCTTGTATATAAGCCTGAATTTAAAATGACTGGTTTTAAAAAAAATGTATATTAGTATGTGCAATTCATTTGTCACTTAATATTATAAATATTTGGTAGAACCACTGTTCTGTGTATTGATGCTGCTGGAGGTCAGCGAAATGTCACGGGCCAGGCCTGTTAGAGAGCTGAAGTTTGAAAGAGGATTTACTTTGTGTGAAGTATATGCTTACATCACTTTCTCCCCTGAGATGAGAGAATTTTTCAGAGATGACAGAATTGAAAAGGAATGCATACAGAGAGATTTAGAAGCAAAGCTTCACTCAAAAACTATTGTCTGCCTGCAGCTTTTGGGGCTGTGGTTTAGAAGACCTAGTAACAGTTGATTCATGTCATGATAAGGTCATCTTTTCATCCTCTGCTTACTAGTACCTGACTGATAGCAGATGCTTATAAGCATTGAGGGAGAATGTGTGGAATTGTGAAGCAACACAGCTATCACATGGTAACAGCAATAACTATGTCAGAATTATTTCCTTGTAACTCTGATCTCAGTCTGGATTCACATTAGAATGAGCCTCATTATTTGAAGCCTCTTATCCTCAAGACAGAGTTAAAGAGGTTTAACATTTT
This sequence comes from Urosaurus nigricauda, assembly GCA_034509955.1. Taxonomy (NCBI): domain Eukaryota; kingdom Metazoa; phylum Chordata; class Lepidosauria; order Squamata; family Phrynosomatidae; genus Urosaurus; species Urosaurus nigricauda. The sequence continues at coordinate 135,686,677 of JAOEGL010000005.1, read as the reverse complement.
CAGTTATTATGATATAGCAGTACCAGAATTGTCATGAGTACGTTTTTAGTTTTGTTTTCATTAGTTCAGGAATCCCATAGTACAGTATTATACAAGGCTGGAGCCATTATATACAGCTTTTTTTTTTTTTTTGGCCTACAAATAAGCAGGCTGAGCAGATGTTGAAGTTGTACTATTGTGGAGAAATATATTGGCATAACCCAGTGGCATAGCCAGTGGAATTGCCTCTAAAAGCTACCCAAATGATCAATGGATGTCACAATATAATAGTGTTCTCTGGGAACCACTGGTGGTAGGATCAGCTAACCAAACTACAGACCAGATTCCTCTAGTGCAGACACAAGCAAAGTGCAAGTCATTTGCAGCCTCACAAGCCCCTTTTGCAGGTACCAGAAGCCCCATATGTGTGTGGGATATTTAACTGTGCTCCCAAGCATTTTTAAGGCTGAGGGGACTTTTGGCCAAAACTGGAAATGATCCTTGGGTGTGGGATGCATGCATGGCCCCTGAAACGTCTTGAAGTTCCCAGATCATGTGCTATCATAACAGTTGAACTAAACAACAGCCAGCTTTTTGGCTTTTCTCTTTCCAGATCATCCTACACCAAGCCAGGTTTCTCCTGCATGTTGAATAAATAAATAATGAGCCCAAGGTCTATGATTTGTTTACTCTTAAGAGGGATAGCCAGCATGGTGTAATGGTTTGAGTGTTAGATGATGACTCTGGAGATCACGGTTCTATTCCCTGCTTAAGCCCAATAAAACCCCATTATAGGATCGCCTTAAGGTCACAATAAGTCAGAAATGGCTTGAAGGCACACAATAACAACAAACTGCAAAAGGGAGTGATGCAACACATGGGGCCGATTCACACTACACAATTATATTGCTGTTATTCCACTTTAACTGCTATGGTTCTATCCTATGCAATGCTATGATTTGCAATTTTGGGAAGGGCATTTAGAATTCTTAGAGTGCTCCATAATTCACCAAATTATTGACATCAGGATTACATAGAATAGGACTATGAAAGTTAAAGTGGAATAATAGTGTTAGAACTGTATGGTGTATATGAGCTTCTGGAACCAGCATACTGAATTGTCCTTAATAAGCCAGAAGCCAGTAGAATTCTGGCTTATTGTGATGATCAAATGCAGTCACTGAATCATTGGATGATAGAAAGCTTTATCTTTAAAATCTATGTATGGATATTTTTATTTTTTTAAATGTAGTTAAATAATTTCAACTAAATAAAGAATAAAGACGATTTCATAGTAAAACGCCAAGATGTAGTCAAGGTCCAGTGCTTCAGCATAATGCGCATTCATGTGAAGCGCCATCTTTTGATCCAATAATTAAAGATCATAGTTCAGCCTCCTCTCCCAGGACTCTCTCAGTGTTTATGGATAATAGAATAAAAAGTACTCTTTTCTTTTCTCTTGATGATTTATCCTCATTATTATTGTTATTTATTTAGGGAATTATACCTTAAAAATTGATCTTTCTGACTTTTTGGATGAACAACGCTTTGCACAATATGAAAATTTTCAGGTTGCAGATGAGCAGGTAATAAATTTTTTAGCTTTAACATTTCTCTGAGAAATAGGATTCTAATACTATGGGTGGGAAAATGTACCATAATTACCATTTATATTGAGGGCTGGGGTGTTTAGTGAATAGGATATTTGATTTGGTCTAGGAAATCCTCAGATCAAATCTCCGGAAATCATTATTTCTTAGTCTAACCTACCTCATGGGGTTATTCTGAGGATACAGTGGGATAACCTGCATTTGAACAGATTAGTCAATTTAAAAAAAAAAGATAAATACAAATAGGGCACCATGTGATCAAGTGATGGACCCTACAACCTTGAAAGAATTACTCTAATTTTGGCATTTGCACCACCCTTTTTGGCCAAAGGTTGGATCATTCCCAGCTTGACCTTTGCACTTGGTTATTTGGTAGTGTAAAGAGTATCCTCATAGTACTCCATATTGGAAATTTGATCTGTACAGTAAAACAACATTTTGTGTTAAATCTACACAAAATGAGCAGCCCCACTGAAATCAAACTTAAATTAGACATGACTCACTTAAATCTCATTGATTTAAACAATTATACTGGATCCATGTTTTGGGTGTGGAAGTGTTTTTTGCTTTGTTTTGTTTAGCTTTGCTTTAACACTTTCTTTACCTTACTTTTCTCTTACTATCACTGTATGTTGAATGAAATTGTATGACATGTTTGTATTTATTTTTTTAAAAAATCTGTTTGGTTTATGCACGTTGGATTCAGAAGACATTGTTAAATGCTAAAACTGCATTTTATTTATATGACCGTCTTATGTCTTACACCTTCTAAAACTTTTCACTAGAGTTCCTACACAATGAGTTGTGGACAATACTCTGGAACAGCTGGTGACTCCCTCACTGGGGGGTTCCACCCTGAAGTCAAATGGTGGGCAAATCACCAAGGGATGAAATTCAGTACAAAAGACAGGGATAATGACAACTATGAAAATAACTGTGCAGAAGAAGATAGAGCTGGCTGGTGGTTTAACAGGTTGGATGGGTTATTTTTTCACTTTCCTTGTTCCTGAAATATTTTTCCATGATTTTGACTCTGAATTTAATTGTGCTAAGACAAAACACCTATATCCAGATCACAGCCTCTCAGCTTAACCCAATGCTAACCCATTCTCACTGTGGCAGGCAGAAGGAGGGGTATCTCTTCATTTTCTTCCTCTTCATCTCTTCTTCCTCCTCTTCTCCTCCTCCTCCTTCCCCTGTCACTACTACCGCGGCTCGTTCTCCTCCTCCTCCTCCTCTTTCCTGCCTCCTCCTTCTCCTTTCTCCTCTTCCTCTTCTTAGCTCTTCCTCCTCTCTTTCTCCTTCTCTTCCTCCTCGGTTTCCTTCTTCCTCCTCCTAATTGTCCCCACATCCTCCACTTTCTTCTCCTCCTCTTATCCTCTTTGTTGCCCTGCCTCCACCTGTCCTTTTCTTCCTTCTCTTCTTCCTCCTCCTCTTCTCTGCTCTTCCTCGTTCTCCTTCTCCTCCTCCTCATCCCTGTCACCACCTCCTTCTCCTCCTCTGCCACCAGCCCCCCCCCCCCTTTTGTGGGCTTGCCATCCGCATATGCTCAAATCCATGGATGGCAAGTCCACAGATACAGAGGGCGGACTACACTTAATGTAATGTACTGAATTTGTGGAACTTTACTTTGAGTGCAGCCTGGAAGCAACCTCCAAAGGATGCCAGGCTGAATCAACCCTGAAGCCCCTGATTGGAATCGAATGCACAACCTTGTGGCTGTCAGTGAGTGGCTGCAGTATTGGCATGTAACCACTGAACCACCAGAGCTCCTGGTTTTAAATCAACTTGTACTCTTTTGAAATGTACATTTTGCTGCCTGAATCTTTGGTTGTCTTTACTGCACAATGAATACTGATAATTTTGTGGGTTCCCTTTATGCAGCCTCAAAGTAAATAGTTTACAAATTACCATTTCCTCAGTCTATTTACCAGTACCCAGGAGTCAGGGGCAAGCTAGGCATTACAGCAGTGGAAATCTATTGGATGTCTCAGAATGCAGGTTGTGTCAATTCCCTTTAAAGCAAAGAGGGTTGATTTTAAACTATGGTATGAACAGGAGTCCTGAATCTTTCCCCTCTGACAGACGTCTGCATCCTGCCATCATGAACCACAACTTTCATCATCTCCAGTCACCATGCTTACAATTGCCTCCCCCAGTCTGTTTCACTCCACTGCAAGGGAAGCTGCAATGGGAAAACAATGCAGTGGTTGGAAATGCCAGTGGGAAAGGGTCTGTGGATTTATTTCATACCCTATCCTATTGTTGTGCCTTATAATGTCCCCTCCACAGCTCTGAAGGCCATTGTCAGCAACCCAGTTGTGATACAGAGGTCTATCACCCTCATGTCTTGTTTGTTCCTCAGCCAGATCAGACATGGAATAAGAATAAGATCGGAATGAATTAATAATTTTAATAGGGATGATTTTTCACTCCTCCTCCTGAGAGACTCAGCATGTTTTCAAGAACATCATAGGGACCCATGTGGACTGCTCAGACAATTATAAGCAAGGGAAATACATAAATGACTGCATTTAAACTACATCCATGGCATATCTCAGGGAACTATGACAGCAGCTGCCAGAAACATTTGTCAAAAATGCTAGATTTTTGTGCTTACAAAATACAGCTGGGCTATATAGTTATGCAACAACCACTATAGAAATATGCATGTTCTGTTTGAAATGAGTTGCCTTTTACCATTTTTGAGCAATCTAAATGCACTTGGCAAGGGATGCCAATCTGAATTAAGTTCATTCTTCATGTGCGTCGTATTTTATTTGTTCTGGATTTCTGCAGGGAAGCTGCCCAGACCTGTCCATTACCTAACAGACCCTGTCACCAAATGACTGCAAGGGTCTTGCCATCACTCCCAAGCCAAACTGCCTGTGTTGAAAGTACAGTCTGTTTCAGCGCTCATCAGTTTGTTTCAGCACTTTATCATTAATGTGATAAAAAGGAGGAAGTGAACCTGTGTGTAAATCCTGTTCCAGTGAAGTCAAACCTTCCACTGACTTCAGAAGGAAAATTGTTTGTTGTTGAGGAGACTTTTGAAAAGTCACATTAGTTTCTGGTGACTCACCACTGAACATACCCCTCACTGAGTCACATTTTAAGAGTCGCAGAATAGTTATGGTAAATGTATTATTCCAGCTCTTGTTGTTTAGTTTTTACCAGTAGTTTATTACCAAACATAGGCTTAGTTAAAACCTAATCTTCCTTCCACAAAACTAACACACTTCATAGCTATGGGATGAAGCCTTCCTCCCTCCCTCCCCTCTACAGTTCTCTTGAGACCAGTGAAAATGTGCTTCTGGGTCTGGAGAACCATTAAGTAAAAGGGGAGAAAGAAACTGAAGGGTAGATGGAGAAACTGACAAAAATCCCATACACTTTTAAGTTAAGGGAGAAACAACTCAGGATCCAAGCCACATGTGATTTTGACAGACACATAGGGAAATTTAAAATTCCTACAGCCCAGTGCCAGAACTTTTTTAAAATTACATTTTCTACTACATCTCCCAGAACAGTGGCCATGCTGGGAATTGTAAACCAAAAGTAATTTTTCCAAACTCTTCCCAATCCTCTATGTATTTACAAAAGAATCAGTCAGTGTTCACTGGGCGTTCTTTCCAATTTAAATGTACACAGGATTGCAACCTCAGTTGGACTTTATATGTGAATTGAATATCACCTGATTACTCCGCAATGAAAAGATGCCTGTTCAGAGCTGGATTAAACATTAGGCTAATTATGCCAAGAGTCAAGCTAGAAACTATACAGTACTGTCTACAACAGGAACTGTGAATAGGAAATATTCTTAATATCAGATCTCCTTAATATCCTGCATATCTCAGAAACTCATAAATGTGCTCTTGTCACAAGTCAGGGAAGGAAGTGGCCATACTGTGTGTCACAGAGGAACTTAAATAACTATGTCTACAAGCAGAAATAGAACTACCACACATCCTGAACTGCAGTGGATATTAAGTATAGGATTAGGTACTTTAACTGGATTACAGTTCAGTTTAATACACCCAACACGGAGATGGTTCGTGGCCTGATTTCAAATGCTGCCAGACAAGCTTTGCAGGGGAAATTATTTATAACAGCTTTGAATTAGGCACATCTTTGTCACTGTTTCCATTTAAGTTGCACAGGACTCTAATTAGGGAAAACCAAATTACAGGATATAGCAAAGAAAAGCATTAATTCACTAGGCTGGTTTCAGTTGTCATAGCACAAAAGTACATTGTGGCCACTGAGTTCCTTACTAGAAAACTTACCTTACATAATAAGCTTTTAGAGTAAGTTTTAATTCAGACAAAAAATAAAATAAAATAAGGTAAATAAGTTCAGTAAAATTAGATAAAATAAGTAAACAAGATATGTTTGTTCAAACAGGCCTTTGGGTTGATGCTGAAGTGACATTTATGTGTTGTTCATTCTTCTGTTTATATCTTTTTAACTGGTTTGTTTGTTTTCTACATTTATATCCTGCCTTTCCTCTAATTATCTAAGATGGTATTCATGGCTGCCCCACTCCTCTCTACCTTCCCATTTTGTCTTCACAACAACCCTGTAAGGTAGGCCAGGCTGAGAGAAAGTAATAGGACCAAAATCACACAGTGAGTTTCTATGGCTGAGCAGCAACCTGAACCTGGATACCCTAAGGATTTTAGTGCGCAGCTAAAAAATCCGGCTACCTTGCCTGGTTTGAATCCTCTTCCGGGAAATAGCCAGATATTATCAGATGCATTTTGCTGCTGATGCTGCCTCCTGCCTAAAACCCGGCTCCCAGCCTCACTCAGCCAGCTGATCTGCAAAGTTGGGAGGCTCCCGACTTTGCAATCGGCCAACTGAGTGAGGCTGGGAGCTGGGATTTAGGCAGGAGATGGCATCAGTGGCAAAACGCATCTGAAAATATCCAGCTACTTCCCGAACCAATACAATCACCATTTTACAACATTGTCTGTCTTTTGTCTTTTCATATACATTTAAATATATATGAAAAGACAAAAGACAGACTATGTGGTATAATGACTAGCTTGTTAGCCACTATGAATGCCATGTTTGGTGGAAAGAATTTTAATAAATAAGTACTTGAATATTAGCATAGGATTTCCTTCCACTGCAGTTTCAGCAAACCATGAGCACGTTCTACCTTTCCCAACACCCTCATGTCTTGGTAAAGCACTGCCTGGAATAGCAATTGCAAGAGCATCTCCCTCAAGGCTAAAGTTGAATCAATTGCAGGGAGAAACCTTACTTTCCTTGCTTCAGTGCATAATCCCAGCAAGCTATCTTTGCACCGCAGGTCATTAAATTACCTCATAAAATAATAATCTATGCATCTGATGAAGCAGACTTTGGTCTGGGAACAATTATGCTATCATAAATATGTTTGCCTTTCACGTCTCGCAAGACTGTTATTGAGATAGGTGCATACTGTTGAATATGCTCAGAGAAAGAAATCTGGCTAGCTTGAGTTTTACAGTCATGGCACAGTGGAAGTCTCTGCATAGTCAGATGTGATCCTAATGCACTTTAATCAGTTGTAGACTACAATATGAAAGACTTCGCAGCGTGAGAAAAGTTTTTGTATCTCAAGAAGAACTGACCATATGATAGCAATGTTGGGTGCAATGCCTGGAATTGAACAGTGTCCATCTTCCCTTTTCTTCTGTGCTTGCTGTTTGTAACTGCGCCTTTTGTACTTAACAATGAAGCATTCAGAGGAGGAGTGTTGTATGCAAGAACAAAACAGGCAGCCACAGGCACAGGGGAAAGCAATGGCAGTGGGCAAAAGAGAAAAGATGCAGTTCCTTTGATTGCTTGGGAAAGGGTTGCCAAGAGGGATAAAAATCTGATTTACTAGGACATAGCAGGGACTTCTTTTCTCCTCCTGGCAAATCAAGAAAGTAGGAGCACAAAGACAGCAGGAACAATCCATCTGAGGCCAAATCAGATTACAGCCTATAAGGCCACACAAACTGTCACCTCTAAAGGAAAGTACATCCTAATGTAGTGTATAGTTAAAATGTGAAGTCGTTGCCACAAGATGCAATGGCAGCTGCCAGTTTTGACATCTTTCAAAGGGAAACAGTCATAGAGGTTTGGGCCATAAGTGGCTGGTATCTATGATGGATATTATTAAAAGGCAATATGTTTCTGCAGATCAATAGTTGAAGAGCAAAAATAGGAAGATATAGGTTTTACTTGTTGACTTCCTATGGGTTAGCTTCTTTGTGAACAGAATGATAGACTAAATAGACTTTTCATCTTACACAAAGCATGGCTTTTGTATACATTCTCTATATGGAATTCTCCTGGTTTTCCTGCCTGTCTGGAACTATAAAAACATGGGAGTTATCAAGCAACTGGCAGCCAATTGTGACCAGGCATTCTGCACAGCTTGATCTCATGCATGTTCACTTGGAAATTAAATGCCACAGCATTCAGTGGGGCTTACTACTGTGTCACTCTGCATAGTATAGTGCCCTTTGCCTGCTTCATGGTCTGTCCAGAAGGGAGAGGAAACAAAAATCACTGCTGAATTCCCATTTACCAACAGCTGGGAATTGTAATTCAAAGCAGTAACTTTTTCAAGGTCTGGTTGGACAGCATTTGCAGTACATAAGTTATTTATTATTTGCTCCAGAAGAGGCTTCTTTGAAAATGACCGCTATACTGCTCATGAAAGCAATTTTATTTGAGGAGGTAGCTAGTGCGCTTATAGGTTAGACAGGTGAGGAGGAAATGCAGCAGCCCTTTCTAATTTTCCATATAGGTGGTGCTAAAGATAGTGTCAAAGTGCAAGGTGGTGCCAAAGATAAACAATGTATCTTGGGACTCATTTGCTCAGGAGCCAAGGTGCATAGTTAAACAAGAAGAAGAGTAGGACAATGCCTCCCCAATAAAAATTCTGCTCACCAAATGAAATTTTCCTTCAGTCCCCACATTTCTAGCATTGCAGAAATTAAAACTTTCTAGCATAATTTTTTGCTGGCACCCCTAGCATCTTGAGAACATGAATGCAATTTGTTCCCCAGCACCTGGAATTGAGAGGCAAGAGGATTAAGGACGCGGGAAGGAAAGATGCATCACATCCCTCAAAAAGGCAAGGTGATAAACCAAACCTATCTTCACACATCACCCCTCCCATCATAATCATGGCCATTTTACTTGTACTGCTATTTCCCAGTAGATGAGAAATCCTATCTTGCCCTGCAGCAGACTGTCAGAGGAGATATTCTTCTCATTCTCCCACCTTCTGCACCCCAGTTGCAAGTACTGACAAAGCACTTGCTATTGTTCATATTCCTGATCTGAAGCTAAAGACTGGCTGACTCTCAGCAGTATCCTGTAGAAGTCACTGTTCTGTTCTCCAGGTGGCTATGAAAACAACAACAAGAAAGAGTTAGATTTCCCTCTCCCTCATGGAAACAAATGAAGCCCTGTAATATCACATCAAATTTTGAAATCAGTTTATAGAGGTAACAAAGAGGGCTGCAGAATGTTAGAGCAAAAGAGGGAGGATTTCTTCATAGCCAATGAAAAGGAAGCTCGGTGAATCTAAGCTGCTGGCTGTTGGCCAGTTTGCCTATATTTAACCTGCACTGAGAGTTCCTAAGAGATACGAATCAGTTGCCTAATAGCTCGCGTCATTACTTTTGTCCTGTCATGTAAACCCCATGTGTTGGCAGAAAATGCATTCACAAATCTCCTCTAGAACAACTAACTAAATTCATTCAGGGAATAAACATTCCTTCTGTGGTTTTTTGATTGCCAGATATTCTTCTGCCTAGGTACAATCTTTACAAGTTTGGAAGCATTCTCTCATGAAGTCAATTATCCCGTTGACACAAAAACTATAAACAAAGGAATAAAAGGCCTTTTGTTTTAAGACTGCATTCTCAGACCTTCTCACAAAGCCTCTTTGGGCAACACACAGGTGGGAATTGTGTGATCGCTAAATGTTGTTGAATGTTGAACTCCCAACATTTCTTACCACTGGGTGTGCGAGCTGAGGCTGCAGGGAACTGCACTTCAACAAGGGGGGAGGGGGTGTGCACCCTTACACACAGAAAGTCTCTAAACTGAGAAACTAAAAGAAAGACTAACCAGGAAAGTCAGGTACTTAACAATACTCCAAAAACTTCTTTAAACCATACATTGCATGTATTTACTATAATAATACAATTTTGGGCATCCAATGAAATAATCATAGCTGCATACCCTTGCTGTGTGATAACAGAATAATCTGCAGTTCTGAAATGCAGAAATTTAGAAGTGTGACACACAAGTGTGACTACTATAGCACACATTTTAGAAGGCAAGAGATGAGAACACCAGTTCAGTAACAGAGAGATGAAACCACAGAACCCCCCAAATTATTTGCTAGCACAGTTTAGGTATGTCTCTCAATTGTTCATATCCATTTAAATGATAATTACATCACAGTTTTACAGCAGCCATGCTGATGGAAAGTCATTAGTATTCTACTCCAGCACATCTGAAAAATATCAAGCTGAGGGAGATTGTACCCTGATGTCCCCCGAAGATATTTTGGGCAGCACCTCCTGACTAGGGCTTATAGGGCTTACCTACCCTTTTTCTAGACTACAAGGAGTCCAGAGAGGACTTTTGAATTCCTGGAAAATTGTCAACACCTCTTTCTACAATGGTTCCCTGTTGCCATTTTGGGGGAATGATGTTCTTGAATTCCAAAATCCCTAGTCACCTTGTCATTTTGTTATGTTGAACTGTGTTATGAAAACCCCAACACGGATAATGTTTGAGTTGTTTCAATCTTTTTGTTTGTTTGTTTGGTTGGTTGGTTGGTTATGCCTTTTAAAGCCAGCAAAATTGGAATATATGATGCTGATGTTTTAAAACTTAAAAATCATGATGAGTCAGAGAGGAACTGATAAGCAACACAAATATGCCACAATCAGCATATGCAAATACCAGAAAAATCACTCGCTCTTGTTTCAGTCTAAAGTATATATTTTATTTATTTTATTTTCTAACAGATGTCATTCAGCCAATCTTAATGGCCTGTACTACGATGGACCCTACTCAGCAACAACAGATAATGGAATTGTGTGGTACACATGGCATGGATGGTGGTATTCTTTGAAATCTGTCGTCATGAAAGTCAGGCCATCCAATTTCCGTCCAAATGAGCTTTAAGTCTATTTCCTATCAGTTTCAATTGTAACACGATATTTGATTTCTTCATATACCACTGTGTAAATTGGGAGTGATTCTTTTATGGATCATGACTGGAGTCCAATAGAAAGTTAAAGTTTCAGTGGGCTTAAATACACATAACACTGTGTCAAGGCAAATAGATTTTACAAAGGGGCACATAATAGCAGAATGTGACCCCTAATTTATGGTGCTGATGAGTGAACTATGGAGATCATTCTAGGTTATGTATTTTCTAGGACCATTTTGATAGCATCTTCACTGTCTGCGGGTTTGGGATTCAATGTACTCATTTGTCTTTAAGGTGCCACATGACTATTGATTTCATACAACAGATTTATGTGGCCACTCCTTTAAACTAAGCAACAATGCTGGTATATTCTACCTTTTTAAACAAAGATTTATAGCTTCTCACTATCATAATATATCTGTACACTAAAAGCACACTGGATGTAATTCAGTCTACCGGATGCTTTAAACTAGTGACCTATTTACTGCAGCTTTATCATGCACGGTCTGCAATTTTCGTAACCCTATATCCAGCTTGTCACATTATATTTGTATGGACTATAGGTCTGGGAGAGCCAGATTTCATAATGGATGGACAGCAAGTGAAACAAAATGAATGTGATTAAGCAGATATTGCTCACATCAAATTAAGAGTTCACTTCCCTTAATTATTAGTGTCTATAATTTCTGCCATTCAATTCTGATGTGACCTGAACACTGATCTTTACATAATGGACTCTCTAAGCATAGCCAGCTCAAGCTGAGGCATTTTATCTTTTTAAGTGATACAAACACGTAATGGGAGAGACAAACAGCAAATTCCCATTCATAATTTCCAGAGCTGAGCTTTGAAATAATGTGCAGTTATATATACCCACTGCAGTGCCATGGGTGCATTATGAGTACATGCCCACATGCTTGCTGCTACTCATGGTACATGACACTTTTCATCCTGTTGTGTTTTCTGCTTTGATAAACCAAATAGCTGCAGATCTATAAGTGACAAAAGAAAAAAGAGAAAATGACAAACAAACAAACAAAAACAGCTTGGAATGGAGTCATTTATATAGTTCATTTATATAGTCAAAGAAGAAAAGTGCCAAGGCAGGCTTATTGTTGAACATTAAGAAAACAAATAATGATCACGGAGAAGCTATGCAAATTCCATATGGATGGAGAGGAAACTGAAATGGTCAATACTTTGGATCAATGACTGACTGGAATGTAAACTGCAGTCAAGAAATCAGGAGAAGACTAGGACTGAGAAGGGCTGCTATAAAAGAACTAGACAAGATCCTGAAGTGCAAGACATACAACTGAACACCAAAATGAGGATTGTTCAAGCCACTGTCTTTCCCATCACTATGCATGCGTGTTTAAAAAGGACAGTGAAGAAAACTGATAGAAAGAAAATCAACCCATTTGGGATGTGGTGCTGGAGAAGATTTCTGTGAATACAGTGGATGGCTAAAAAAACAAACAAGTGGGTCCTGGACCAAATCAGATCTGAATTCTCTCTAGAAGCCAGGATGACTGAATTGAGGCTATCAAATTTGGGGGATATCATGAGAATTCATGACTCATTAGAAAATACAATAGTGCTTGGAAAGAGAAGATATTAGGAACAGAGGAAGACCATACACCAGATGGATGAATTCGATCAAAGAGGACACAGCCTGAATCTGAGCAGAGTCACTGAATTCAGGGAAACTTGGAGATGCCTCATTCACAGTTCACCAGCGATTAAAGTCAACTTAGGGTGATAAACAACAATAAATATAATTCTAGTAAGCAACAGATATTTTCTCTGTCAACATGGTTGCTTTTAATTACTGTGCCAGTTTTTCCATATGTGCACCCATATTATGCTGGATTTCTCATTTTTATTTTTATTTTAGTACAGCCTAAACCTCACAGAAAACTGGTTATTTAGTGTCACAGTGAAATTGGAAATGAAGAGGCAGTAAATACTTGCAAATATTTAATTAAGATGATCTATTGTTACCTTGCGTCCCATATCATTTTGTTGTCCAGCTTGCTACTTTGGATATGGACAATTACCTCTCAAGACTTGCTATATTCTGTTTGTGATTCTGAAAAGTAATCAAGTTTCTAAGGAATGTTTCCCTTTACCTTTTCAAACACTTTGAAAAATTTGATGACTAATACCAAAGAACACAAATTCCCACCAACCCAGGAGGAAGCAAACATTATACTAATACCAAAAGAAGACCAAGACCTGCTTCAACCTACCAATTTTAGATCAATATCATTGTTTAAAAATGATTATAAATTATTTTTATCTATTCTAGCAGAAAGGTTGAAAAACAACCACTAGTGAAACGGATAGATGAAGTTCTTTCTGCCTAAAAGATACTTAAAAGACAACATCAGACATTTATTAAATTTAATTGAGTATTATTTTAAAATAATAAAATAATTAAAAAAAGAAGAAGCCTGAATCCTATTGGTAGTTCCAATCAGAGTAAACTCATAGACTGAGTACAGTGTGCCCTTAGTATCTACTGGGGTTTGGTTCCGGGACTCCCCATGGATACCAAATCTATAGATGCTCAAGTCCCATTAAATACAATGGCATAGTAAAATAGTGTCTCTTATAAATATAAATAAATGGCAAAATCAAGAGTTACTTTTTGGAATTTATATTTTTTGGAGAATTTTCAGGCCGAGGATACTTGAATCTGTGGATAAAAATTCAGAGTATATGGAGGACTAACTGTAGTTTAATAATGCGTTAACAGTTATGTAAATCCCATTCATTCAATGGAACCTATGTGAATCTTATTTGTACTCTAGTTAAGATTACCAAATAGAGTCAGGCCACCATTTCCATTATCTACAAATTTTGCTTAGAAACAGTGATAGTCTTGGTTAACTCTAGCATTAGGCTGACTAATAGCAATAGAAATAGCAAGTACATTTATATACCACTTCCCACTGTACTAAGTGGTTTATAAAGTGTAAGCTAATTGCCCCCAACAAGCTAGGTACTTATTTTAGCAACCTAAGGAAGGATGCCAGGCTGAGTCAATCTGGAGCCCCTGACGGAAATTGAACTCACAATCCTGTGGTTTGTGAATCTGTGGCTGCGGTACAGGGATTTAACCACTGCGCCACCAGGGCTCCCTGCTGCTTCTGGCAGAAGAAAGAGGCAACAGTGGCCTGGAGTTATCCAAATGATTTCTGTATATTGTATATACAGTATTCTGTATATTGTGTATTCTAAATATTGAATTGAAAGATGTGTGTATGTGTGTCATTTTGTCCTTCCCAGGCAGTGAACTGACTTGGGTCAGCAGTAGTGTAATTATTTTACACATCTGACTGAGAATATGTGTTTAACTAAAGGGTGATAAGTGCTAACTAATCCACATTTAGTATGCATCATTTTTGTCAGCACAAAGATTTTACAGTCAATGACTTTATAGACCAAGCTGAAATTAAAAATTCTAATTCTTATCAGAGCCAAGCTACAAAAAGGTCAAATCTCCATATAAGTGTGTGGGAAGGGAAAGTTCCTGTGTTCCTCCCTGAGTTATTTGGCACATACACATCCTTTCTCAGAGTTTACTATTTATATGCTTTATAGCATATCACATTGTGCTTTAGGAAGTAAAGAAAGGTGGTTTAATGATTAAAGAGTCAGCTCAGGAAATCTGGATTCTATTCTGGGCACTCCTGAGCTGTTTGAAGTTTTGCATTTTTATTTTGTCATGTGTGGAATGGGATAACGCTATTCTTTTTTTTCAGAATTGGTTAAAACTCAGGAATTATTACAGCCTGTTCAGATACAAGTTTAGTGTGTCGATATGGACCCATGAATATTTGATATTCCATATTTACCTTGTTATATGTTTGTGTGCATGAGAGAGAGAGAGAGAGAGAGAGAGAGAGACTTGCTTCTCACAAAAACAATCAGCCCTCTGTACCCACAGATTCTGTATCTGTGAATTCAGCCATCAATGGTTTGAACATTTTTTTAAAAAAAATTCCATAAAGCAAACCTTGATTTTGCCATTTTATATAAGGGACACCATTTTACTACACCACTGTATATAATGAGGAGCATCCACAAATTTTGGTATCTACAAAGGGTCCTAGATCCAAACCCCACCAGATACCAAGGGCCCACTGAAAATCTATATCAAGTGAGCAGAGCACTACTACTAATTGTACTGTTCTTGTTTGCATTTGTTTTAATAAATGCCATTGGACCCTGGAAAAAGGAAGGGAAAAGAAAACTATGCATGTATTTAATCAATTCATATTTAACTCTAAAACAAGGATTGTGCGAGTGGTTACCAATCAGTCATAAAACATGCACAAAATCATAACAAAACAATGGCAATCAAAACACGGCAGTAGAAGAAGCAATTAAACTGATACCAACATCTAAATAGATGTTTCAGTGCCTTGGAAAATATAAAAAAGTCCCTTTTGAAAAGACGGTGACATTGGTGACAGCCTCTCATGGGAGTGAATTCCACACAGTCTGTGCAGGGAACTGTCTAATTTATAAGATTGCATGTACAGCACTGTGTAAATTTACAGCACTATATAAATAAAGGTTAATAATAATAATAATAGTTAGACCCTCTTTTCAGCCACCACTTCTTCTTCACCTCTGCAGGCACCTACAGATGACTGCAATACACAAACAAAACAGTAGGAAGGGAATGTTTCTCTTCAGGTACCCAAGTCTCAAGCCATATGTAAGTCTTTAATTTGAATGCTCTGAATTTGGTTCAGAAATATAGTAGCAGCCAGTGAAGACCTTTAAGCACCTGTGAGATGTGTTGCCACTTAATAACTAGTGTACTGAATAATTTCACTTTCAAAACTGTCATCAGAGCCCATCTGCAACAAATGGCAGTGGTCTAATCTGGAGGCTAACAAGAGTATGTATAAATGTGCCCAGAGTACATCCTGACCAGAAGATGTCATATATGGAGCATCAAACTCAACTGGTAAAAGCCCCTTGCTACTACTACTTGAGCCAATTTACCTGATCTTCATAGGAACATACAGGCTTCTTTACACAAACCCAGACTACAGCTCATTACTGCTAAAATTAAGTAGCAGTGTCTCTCCAGTTTCCAGACAGGAGTCTTTTCCAGCCATTCAGGGTGGCTCATGTGCTATGAGGGCCTAAATACCTTAAAGGCATCAGATCCTACCTGAACTTGGAGGCTAAGCAGAGTCAGCCCTGGTTATTACCTTGATGGGAGACCACCAATGAACATCAGGTGCTGTAGGCTATATTCCAGAGGAAGGAATTATAAAAACACCTCTGGTTGTTGAGTATCGCTTTCCTAAGAAAATTCAATGAAAAATTCATGAGGTGGCCATGAGTTGACAGGCAATTTGGAGACACACACATATACATGTGGACTCCGAAGTAATTTTTAGTGACTTTTTGGTTCCAGCAGCAGCCCACCCCAAAAAGGGACCAAATCTGAGATCTTTTGACCATGTACTGTGTAGGCTAGAAATCTGGTTTGTCTTCATCTGTCAAATATTCATCACTTTATAACTTAAATGGTGGGTTATTTAAATGGTGGGTTATAATTTAAATGGTGGGCATATATGTTCAGAATTCATTTGCCATTGCCTTCCTCTGAGGCTAAGAGAGAGTGTGACTTGCCCAAGATCACCCAATGGGTTACCATGGCTGGGCAAGCATTCATATAGTATGTAGTCATATAGCATTCATATAGCCAAGAAAACCCACAAAAAACCATTCATATAGTATTTTAAAATGTGAGTTAGTTTATTTAGTGTTCTTGTGTAGTAGTTTGAGAATTTTTATAACAGCTCTGTAAGGCAGACCAGTATCATTTATATTCACATTGTTGATGAAAAAATAGCAGTGACAGAACACATGGACCTGCTTGCCTAAGTTCACCTAATGAGATGATGAGATTTGAATGTGAAATTTGGCTCATAGTTTTAGCTACAATGCTACATCAATTCTCTGTCTTCTTGTACTGTATGTGCTTTTAAGTCACTGGCAGATTTATGGTGACCCCATGAATTTCATATGGTTTTCTTAGAAACCAGAGATGGTTTTGCCAGTTCTTTCTTCTGAAATATAGCCTACAGCACCTGGTATTCATTGGCAGTCTCCCATCCAAGCACTGTATCTGGCTTAGCTTCCAAGATTAGATGGGATCGGGTGCCTATAAGGCATTTAGGTTTCAGTTATCTCATTAGGGATGCAATTTTATACATACTTTCCTGAGAATAAGCCCCAGTGAACATAGTGGTATTTTACTTCTCAGTGAAGAGGCATAAGATTGTGCCATACGGTCATTTTCAAAAATGAGACAATACCTGAATTACAGTGTTTTTAAACCCTACTGTGTGCCTTACTACTACTTGATTATACTGATTTGGAGCATTTGCTGGAGAGGCCTATTGTAGAGTTCTTCCATTACTGCAAAAGAAAGATCAGCTTATGTGTTCAAACACAGGTTGGGAGGCACACAACATCTATGAAGAAGCACAAATGTATTGCTCTGGTGCCAAGATCATATAAGGAAATGAAGAACAATAACAGAAATAACAAAATGTAATAGCCTGTCACTCTTGCTTTAACAAAGAACATTATTTTAGCCATCAACAGCTCGTAAGGCACAAAAGGCATCTCTTTAATTTTTCTTTATATAACTCCCTTAAAGAACTCAATTATACAATAAGTGTGGGGTTTTTTTAATGAAGGGAAACAAAAAACTGTTAAGCTCTGAAGAATGAATGAGCAGTAATGTCGTGCTAATGGATAAATCAATTCAAACATTCCTTTTCCACAAACTAGTTAAATCTAAATACTTGAGCTTTAGCTGATTTGTAGATAGCATTATAAACAGAGTGTATAGGCATGCTCTTACTTGTCCGTTCTCTACACATTCAGAAAAGAAATACATGTCAGCATTTCAACTCCTCTTCAGAAAAAGGCTGTGTTCAGAAGGAACTCCATGCCATCAGCAATGGTGTTTCACGGTATGGAGATTATCTACACACAGTTGAGTCCAGAGTTCAAACCTCTGCTCAGTCATGGAAACCAATTGAGTGGCTGGCAAGCCACAAGGAAAACAATGACAATCCACTAAACAAACCTTTCCAAGAAAACCCTGTGATAGGTTCACCTTAAAGTGCCCAAACAGACAGGCCAAAATAAGGCTGCTTCAGGTCACTTTGGAGGTATGCTGTTTAAATGATGCATGCATCCAAAGAGGCTGGAAGTCACGCCAAAGCCACTCTCCAGTCCTAAAAACTGGAGCACAGCTTTGGCGCAGCTTCTGGCTCTTAAGATGCATGTGTTATTTTTCAACAGCATACCTCCAAAGTGACACGAAGCAGTTTTATTTTGGCCTGTCTGTTTGGGCCCAAAGTCTCCATAAGCCAGAAGACACTTGAAGGCACACAATAACAGTTGAACAACCAAAACTCAGTATTACCCCCTGATACCTAAAAAAGAATGTGTGTGAATTAAGTTTCCTTCCAGATATTATTGGATTGCGGCTCTCACCATTCCTCACTAGTGGCTATGTTGACTAAGACTGCTGGGTGTTACAGTCCAAAAATATCTAGGGGCTTTACAGACCACCCAAAAGGCCCTCCACCGCTTCTCCAGGCCACAGAGAAGCAGCAAATTGCCACTTCTCCGTGGCCTTAAGCGGGGTGCAGCAGGCACCCTGGGTGCCCACAGCACCCCACCATAGGCGGTGCTCCCAAGGGAAGGAGGGGCCGCCACTGCAGCCCCTTTCCCCTCAGCCTCCTTGGCGCGGCAGTGTGAAGGCTGCGCCAAGGACGCAAGTGTCAAGAAGGAGCTCCGTTTTGGATCTCCTTCTTGCGCTGCATTGTTTCTGCGGCATGATGACAGGCATGCACCATGGTGTCTAAATGTGGTGCGTGCCACAACATCATCGGAGCCTGCACGTATGGATGTCGCGATGCAAACATGGCACCATCCATACGTGCTAGAGCTGGGGAGCGTGCAGATGCTACATGCTCCCCAGCCCTACTCATGCCCCGGGGATGGCCCTTTTGGGCCGTCTGTACCAGGCCCTAGAGAGCTACATGATTCCCACTTTTGCTATGAAGGCTGCTAGGCCAGAGTTTTACAAACTAGTCTGTGGAATGAAGTATTGGGTGAACTTGGAAAAGTAACCTTTTTGGAGTGTAACTTCCAGAACAGCACAGCCAGAATGCTGATGGGAAATTTGAGAGGTTGTGGGAAAACTTTCCTGAGTTCTGGCTGACCCATGGGGGAATAAGGTGAAGAGGACCAACTGTTTGCTGCAGACTTACTACTGTTAAGGGTAAGACCTATCATTTAGCAGACTGATGCAGTCACCGCAAGCTCACTGGTGGGGAGGTGGGACCATTATCCTGGCGAAGGAGCTCCGCTGGAAACACCTAACTTGTTGATAATATCCCATCACAACTGTGAAGTATAATTCAGCTGCTATCCCAATGAGCTTCTATAGCTGAAATGGATGGTTTTCTGCTTCAAGTCTCCAACTATCCAGAGCTATCTCCAGACATTTTGCTGCTTGAAGTGAAGGCAGGATACCCCCAACTTTTCCATGCAATGAATAAGTAGTGGGATTTTATTTCAGCACTGGTGAGAGCCAGTATGGTGTAGTGGTTTGAGTGTTGGACTATGTCAGAATCCTTGGAACCCTGGAAACAAGAGTTCAACTCCCAGTTTGACCATGAAACTGGGTGATCCTGGGCAAATCACATGCTCATAGTCTTGGGAGATGGAAATGACAAATTTCTTCTGAACAAATCTTGCCAAGAAAACCCCATGATAAGATTGCCTTAAGGGTGCCATAAGTTGAAAAAAACTTGAAGGCACACAACACAAACACACATATGACAGGATAACATTTTCCTCTGCACCTGAATGCAGCAGGCTAGTTTTAGTTCAGGCATGGGGAGACCGTGTGGCACATAGGTTTGCTCTCTTGCTATCATTCCATTTGCATCTGCTGCCTGAGATAGGATCCTCATGCTATTACTGGTCCTGCCTCTTCTGTTGCCACATCCTATTGCAAACCACCAGACATTAGGATACAAAACAAAACAGGGATTTGGTATTTATAAAACCTATACAGTAATGTAGAAGTCATTTTCAGCCATTGAAATTCCCTTTCCTGCCAAAACATTACAAGCTCAGAAGCTCTGTCACCTTACTGTAATCACTGAAGCCAAGACCAACATAGGCCTCCTTTTTCCACAGTAGAATGATAGTGCTATACTGCTTTCAAGGGAAAAGCAAATTAAAGTCTTGGTGTGCTGAGGGGGTTCATGAAATATAAGAAGCTTGGGGTGCAATGCTTCTTATTCCATTTAGCTAGAGCCACTAAATAGGCCAGATCAAAGTAGTGGATGGAAAGCTGTTTTTCAGAAGTATAGTGGGCTCTTCATATCCACTGACGTTTGGTTCCAGGCCCCCTCGTAGATACAAAAATAAGTGGATATTCAAGCCCCATTAAATACAATGTGTAAGATGGCAAAATCAAGATTTACTTTTTGAGAATTTATATTTTTGGAGTATTTTTAATCCGCAGATGCTTGAACCTGTGGATAAAAAAAATCAATGGATATGGAAGGCCAACTGTACATTGTCACTTACAACTAAGTCAGACTGGTTATTGACAATGTTGGATTAGAAGCAAATTACCAGAGGGTTAGCCCCTGTTCTGGAAAAGATGAATACTGCTTGTTAAGATTTGGCTGCATCCACAATGCAGAAATAATCTAGTGTGAGATCACTTTAAATGCCACAATTCTGGGAACTGTAGTTTTGTGGGACATTTAGCCTTCTCTGTGAGAGAGCTCTGGTGCCACAACAAACCACAATTCCCAGAATTCCATAGCATTGAGCCATGGCAGTTAAAGTGGTCTCAAACTGGATTATTTATGCAATGTGCATGCAGCCTTTGTCCCCTTTAGCAGACCACAAGTCAAAAGCGCTGATTTTGTTGAATGTCTCTGAGACTAGTTTTAGCAAAGTAAGAACCAGCATGGTGTAGTGGTTTGAGTGTTGGACTAGGACTTTGGAGACCAGAGTGCACTTGGCCATGAAACCCTCAACCTCAAGGGAAGACAGTTGCAAATCTTCTCTGAACAAATTTTGCAAAGGAAACCTCCTGATAGGTTCACCTTTGTCGGAAATGACTCGAATGCACACAATAACAACAGGCAGTATGAAAGTTTCATAGCTAAAAACTTTCCTAATGGATTTAAAGGTACATTCAAACATACATAGAGGTAGTGCCTAAGCCATGGCTAACTATAGGAAAGTTTCAAGAAGAGGAACAGCCTGCACTCACCATCTTCAAGGAGGAAGAAGAAAGAGGGAGAAGATTTTTTATATGTTTGCAGACACACCTGGAAGCTCCTGTAGTCACCTGGAGTGGT
This sequence comes from Urosaurus nigricauda, assembly GCA_034509955.1. Classification (NCBI taxonomy): domain Eukaryota; kingdom Metazoa; phylum Chordata; class Lepidosauria; order Squamata; family Phrynosomatidae; genus Urosaurus; species Urosaurus nigricauda. The sequence goes on along the minus strand of JAOEGL010000005.1, from coordinate 135,665,414 downwards.
TGCTTAGATACATCCCCACAATGGGTGACTGGGCCAATGGGGAAACTTTAAGAGACAGCATGCACAGGGTAGTGACATGTGGGGAAACCCTAACTCTCTCAAGACCCATTGCTCTAATAGCAAATGGGTGGAGGGGGTTAAAGAGAATGCTTGGGAAGTATTTTTCCAACAGACAGCAATCATGCATTCCTTATGGCTGGAAAGGTGTAGGAGCTAGACCTGCTGTCAAGGTATCAAGAGAAACTGAAGACAAGCACTTTGGCAGCCAGTTGTGAAACTGCAGGGGGAGGAAATGTGTCCTGGATAGCCAAGAGCTAACACAAGAAGAAGGTATGTTGGGAGAGTGTATTATTGAGCCAACCATTTCATTCCCATGAGTCCCAAAAGAAAAATATGGACAATTCCTGGGAGAAATTAATTGGACCTTGATCAGTGGTAACCCACAGTCAGACATGATGCCTTGATTTTAAAACAATTAGTTGGACCATACTGATATATTTTGCTTCATGTAGTGGAGCAGTTAATGGTGCTCTCCATCCTCCCAAAGGTCTAGTCACATTACACAGGAGTTTATCATACAACGGAATTTGGGGGTATAATGCAATGGCAATCCAAACACAATCATGGGGTTTCACATAATTGCGTATGAGTGTATCTCATGCAATTTTGGGTAATGGGAAGTCATTCTGAACGCAATCATGGGGTTTCACGTAATTGTGTATTATAGTATCTCACGCAATTTCAGGCAATGCGGGGTCATTTTCGGGCAATGGGAAGTCATTCTGAACGCATTCCGAACGCAATTAGAATTCACGTAAATTCGCTAAACTTGCAAATTTACGTGAATTCGAATTGGCTTCATTCGAAATTGAGAGAAATTCCTCCCGTGTGATAAATTCCTCTGTTACAGCACTTTAATGTGCCATGGCACTGTCCTATGGACTCCTGGGATTTGACTTGTCTGCCAGAAAGCTCTAATGCTATCGTTCAGGTAAGTATAGTAGAGAGGTCTGTATACCTCATTTAACTACTAGTCCCAGGATTCCATAGGAGGAAGGCAAAACAGTTAAATTGGTACCAGACAGTTGCAATTGTGCAGTGCAGATACACCCCATATCAAAGTGCATGGTATTCAAAGCCAGCCCAGTGATTCTGGCACATGAGGCAGAAAATCCCACAAGTTCTTCTTCCCTTTTCTGGCAGGTAACAGAAAAAACAACACCAATTAAATAAACAACATACCAAATCTGCTGCCTGAGAGAGTCATATTAATCTTCCAAATGGTGCTACCAGCCCTGAAAACAACTGTTCTGGTTTGTTTTTTATGCTTGAGTAATACAGAGAGCACAACAACCATAAACAGCGTGGTTTTCCCTGAGGTAGATTTACCAGGAACGTCCATCCCAATACACAGGTTTTCTCTGATTCTGAGTTCTTAAAATGAAGGACCTAATCTAAGGACTGGGAAGGATGCTGTCTTTTCTCTCAAGGAGGCCCATAACACAGCTTCAATTTGACTGCAAACCTATTGAAAAGTACAGTGGTCAAGTCAAATTCACAATGGTGTGGCAAGACCCGGGGGGGGGGGGGATATTAGAGTTGCTCAAGGGGAAGGTATGCTTGGAGGCCTTGATCCCTCCTCCCCCCCAAAGTTTTAATGCACTTTCATTGCTTTCCTACGACTAGTGGTTCAGAAGATTTTGGTTTTTGACTTTACTGAAGAAACAAAGCAATATCCACAGAACAAGAATTCCCCTTTAGATTATTCCTATGTCTTTCTGGAGTCTATTGGAATGTAGTGCTATAAACTGGATTTAAAAAGCTGGTATGGGAGTAAATTTTCCCTACAGTACTGTCAACCAAAGAAGCTTGTTGCCTCCAGAATATATTCCAATTGTTAGTTGATTATGAATAGCTTCCTCCCCCTGCTGTCCTAAGGTCAAAGTTCCAGGCCATTTGCTAACCTTTGCTTCCTGTATGGTAACAAAAAATTCCCATGGAAGTTTCCCATTCATCTAACCATTCAGCACACCAGAATGTAACCACCCATTTGTAAGTGGCATGTGAAAAGATGACAAAGCACTTCTACCAGATACAATTTGTGCTAGAGTGTGCTTTACTCAGGGCATTCTAGTTAGACAAACCATTTGTGCAAACAGACTTAGCTGATACACATATCCATACCAACCAGGCTATTAAAAGACAATTCTCCAAGGATACATTTTATTTACTTAAAGCCTAGCGACTATAACATAGAGAATGAATTGATGGGAACAGGGATTTTAACAATAGTTGCTTGTTCTGTATTTGCGTGTGTGTCTTTTAAATCACCTGTCCACTTATGGCATGAATTTAGCCCAATCTAAATACTGAATCTATAATACTTGTGGGCTCAGGTTTGCATTTCTATTATTGGAGACTTGCCATTGAGCTCTTTGCCCACCTTTTATGGACAAATTATTTTTAGTCCACATTGCCCATCAGCCAGGATAATTTATGGGTTGATAATTACATTAGATTATAATTCCCCTTTCTCCATTTTCACCTAATAAAGTCATGTTCATTGAGGCATGTGGCACCTCAAAATTAGCCCCCTGAAACTCATGAGTTTGTAAATGCACTCACAAGCAGAAACTGGTCTAGCAAAATATCTCAGGAAATTGTATTTATTTTATTACCAAGTTCAACATAGAAGCAAGCAGGTAGCTGTGCATTCCATTCCATGGTTCATTACGATGGGCATTCCTTTAAAGCCCCTTTGGAGTTCAAAATGGATAACAATGGGCATTAAATGAGGTAGACCATTATTGGGGGGGGGGGGAGGTTAAATCTGTGGATATTTTGTCCTACACCAGTCTTCCCCCCCACATACACACACAACCTGGTGTGCCCTCCAGGTGTGTTGGACTACAAGACCCAAAACCCCAGGCCTACAAGTATTTAGGTATGTTGGGTATGGGAATTGTAGTCTTTCATGTCTGGAGAGCATGAATTTGAGGAAGGCTGGTGCATACCAAAGTGCATTTCGTGAGTATTCACAAGGCATTAGTGAATTATTTATGTTAAGCCTGGACCTCCTCCTTTAAAAGAACAAGTCAAATTCACAAGTGATCAGCAGGTATCATTTGAGCACATGAAGCAGTTGCCAGCTGCCTGACTGTTGCCTCTTTCATTCTTCATACAGTATCTTCTTTCACCTAACAGTATTGGAACACCAGTCTCTAGAAATGTAAAGTGACACCACAAGAGAAGTCCGCTTCAATAAAGGTGCTACTGTGCTTTCCTTTTTGCTAACTCATTTCACTGCAAACCAATCTAGTGTTTTCTGCAAAAGGAAACCTGCACTGAGTATCACTCATTAATCATTTAAAGCAAAGGGGTTTCAGCTTATGGTGGTGTATCTTTTAAACAGATGTGGCAGAGAAATGCTAGACTACAATAGGTCACTAGATCAGATGCTGAAAATAAATAGCTCTTCCATACAAACCCCACAAAAACTGTCTGAATGAAATAAGCACTGGGGAATCATCCATTTTAACACATGAGGAACCAACTGCTAGTTTGTATTTCATTGTCATCAGAGTGGTGTGATGAGATAAAGATATCAGTGGCACATAGGCTGAACCTTGTTTTGTTGATTTCTCAAAACCAAACAAAATTGATTTACATACACTGCAGAAGAATTGCCTACACCCAGGTCCCCTGACTCTTTGTTTTCCAACTTGCCCTATGTCCTACTCATATCATTGTTATGTGCCTTCAAGTTGTTTGTGACTTATGGCAATCCTACGATGGGGTTTTCTTGGCAAGATTTATTCAAAGGAGGTTTGTCCTTTCCTTCTCCTAAGGCTGAGAAAGTGTGGGTAGCCCAGGTTATCCAGTGGGCTTCATGGGGAACAGGGATTTGAATCCGAGCCTCCTAAAGTCGTAGGACCTTATCAGACGTTGGAAATTGGAAGTATAATCTAATGGCAATCCGAACGCAATCATGGTTTTTACGTTATTGCGAATTAAAGCATCTCACGCAATTTCGGGCAATGGGGGGGTCATTTTCAGGTAATGGGAAGTCATTCTGAATGCATTCCGAACACAATTGGAATTCACGTAAATTCACTAAACTAACAAATTCACGTGAATTCGAATTGACTCCAATTGGCTCCATTCGCAATAAAGAGAAATTCCTCCCATCTAATAAGGTCCCTAGTCTAAGACTGCATCTACAATGCAGAAAGAATGTAGTTTGACACTGCTTTGACTGCCATGGCTCAATGCTATGGAATTCTGGGATCTGTAGTTTGTTGTGGCACCAGAGCTCTCTGCCAAAGAAGGCTAAATAGCTCACAAAACTACAAATCCCAGAATTCCATAGTACTGGGCCAGTACTATCAAACAGCATTATTTCTCCAATGCAAATTAGACACAATGCTCAAACCAATGCACCATATTAGTCCATACCTATCCATGCTCTACTTTTGTCCCGATTACACATCGGTAATGTGTCATACATTGGGCTTGCGTTTTGGGAATAGCCCAAAGCATGTTGTTGCCTGAGGCAAAGTAAAAGATGGCATCAGTCCTTAACCTAAATTTAAGACCAGACTGAACTAACAATTGACTTTTATTTCAACACTGACAACAGAATAGCATTCACTACCATTATCTGAGGCAGCAGGCTAGCCTAACAGTCACAGGGCAGTTTGTCTTGTACTGACATCACACTTTTTTCAACTTGTTTGAAATTTATTCATTCTCGGGCTATGTAATAATACTTCCTTCCTTGGATGCTGCTCACCTCCCCATTCTCTCCATTCTTTCTAAACCACAGATCTACTACTTTTTCACTCTCATGGGTGTTTTCTTCAGTTGTTCCCTACCTTTGGAATGTTCTGCATGTTGAGATTTGATTTGCTGGACCTCCCCCTGCTTTTAAGTCATTTATTAAAACATAATTGCTCCGTACAACATTTTTCTAAATGCACCTTTTTATTCTCCATTCTTTACTCTTCATGTATTTTTTTAAAAAATCTTACCTAATTACACTTTAAGTGGCTGGGCAGATTCTTTTTCATTTGTAACATGTAGTTATCTTGCAAAAAAATCCACCCTATAATAGCATCTCCGTAAGTCAGAATTGACTTCAAGGCATATAACAAGTGTGTATAGATCGAGAGCCTTAATGTTTGCCATTATCCTTTTCTTATCCTTTGCACAGTACCATGGCAGAACAGGATATTTGGTGGGAAACATGGAATTCTAAATGAATCTAAGTGGAGAGGAAGGGATTTTCAGATAATAATTGGCATAGAAAAGGGAGATAACACTTCCAACATCTGGCAGATTTTCCATTTCTGTCATTTAAAATTGATTTTTCCCTTAGATGACTGCTACTGAAATCAGAAGAAAATTCAACTGAGAAAAAGGTAAGTTGAAGAGGAAAATCGATAGGAGAATTGTTTTAAGGCTTTAAAAAAGAAGAAATCAATGGCCTTTCTTTTTTTGATAATCTGTAATTGTTTAAACCCACAAATATTGAACAATATATTTTTTAAAAAAGTTTCCTTTTGTATTTAGTATGCAGTATGTCACTTTTAAACAATCTAGTAAATGTACATGTTCAGCATTACCAAGATGAAGAAGCAAATATGTGGTGCTAGTCACAGGACAATTCAGTTCAGATAATTGAATAGACCATTCATCAGTTCAGATAATAAATCTAAACTGAAATACATATCATTACTGGACAAAGCAAAATCCACATTGCCTCTTCCCATCATTCTTCCTGCATACTTTCAGGCTGCGTACTTTCAGGGTGTGTACAAAGGGACTGCTTGTACTCATAGTTGTTGTTGTTTTTTTAAGTTACCTTTTTCCTTAACAGATTTTTTCTAAACAGATTTTATATTGAAAAAGGGCAGAAGAAACAGAGAGGAATGCAAAAGGCCTACAATCTGGAAATATTGTTAAGATCAGAATTACTCAAAGTGGTGGTCTCTGCACCCATGCCAGTCCCCAAGCCATTGGCTACTGGTCCCTGGAGAGTTTCCAGGAAAGAAAGAAACAGATGTAGCCAATGAGCACAAATATGGTGCCAGTCCCTGGCAATATGGTGTCAATTCCTGGCACATGGTAGAGGGAGAATCCCAGTCAATCCCTCACATAAGGTATCTTAAGAAGCACTGGTATATATCTAGAAGTGGCCCCCGAAGAGGCAAAAGACTTCATTGGGTAAAAGTCAGCATAATCCCAATTAATGTTCTTTACTACATTTTTACATGGTCTTTCTGCAAAGGTGAGGAAAAAAACAAAAACCCAAGGTTAATAATAGCTACAGTGTTACATTTAAATATTTTAAACAATCTAAATGATTAAATCAGAATACATAGAAATAGTTAAAAAGCCAATTTCAAAAGACATATGTGCACACCCTTCCTAAAAACCAACAAGAGTAGTAACTGATCATAACTACATGGGACATGCTTTCACATTACAAAATCTGTGTGAAGCATCACAGTGGAAAGGCCTCTCCCAGTAGGTCTACGAGGGGGTGCTAAAATGTTCTCAGCCTGACCCACTTTCCAAATTCTGAGTGCAATTTTGTCACTATAGTGCGAAAGAGTGTTCTTTTGTATTGTAAATTACCAATTTGCAGGATTGTGGCTCTAATTTCTGCCCCTTTTCAGTTCATTGATAGAACCATGCCAACAAAAAGTGTGTGATTTTCAAGTGCCGAACTCCGGGCTATTGTGGAGTTCCTGTTCCTGGGTGGAAAAATCCCTCCAAAGGAAATCCACAAGTGTATGGTGAAAACATTGAGTGACAAATGCCCTTCATCCTCAACTGTGAAGATGTGATGTGCAGAAGCTGTCAGCAAAGTGGGTGCTGAAATGTCTGAATGCCGAAAAGAAACAAAGTTGAATGGATACCTCCAAGTTGATTGTGTGGCATTTTGAGCAATCTAGTGATAATTTTTGGAATGATGCATCATTATTGATTAAACATGGTGACATCACTATGATCCAGAGACCAAACAACAGTCCTTGCAGTACCAGACCTCGGGCTCTACATGGACAAAGAAATTCAAGAATTTGCAGGTCAGCAAGAAAGGTCATGATCACAGATTTTTGGGACAAGGAAGGTATTTTGATGACTACCTTCAGACAGGCCAAACAGTCAATGCAGAATGATACTCTAAATTGCTGTGCTAATTAAATCTGTCATTGAAGGGAAATCATCAAAGGAAGCCTTGGAAAGATGCTCTCTTTTTGCAGGACAATGCACCTGCTCATGGGGCTGGCAAGAACATGGTTGTTTTGCAGAATTTGGAATATGAGTTCATAAATCTTGCTCCATCTGACTATTTCCTGTTTCCAAACCTTAAAAAGAGATTGAAAGGAAGGAAATTTTTGAATGGTTCAGACGGGATAGCAGCAGGAGCAGCAGATCAGTATTTCAGTGACCAGACATGGATTGTTTGGGAAGGGCTAAGGAAATCTGAAAAACAATATGGAAGTGCATGTAACTTTTGGGGTGAATATGTGAAACAGCATGTAAGTTGCATGGCTCTAGGTCATTCCCTTCTTGGTTGGGCAGAGATCTTTTCAGCACCCCCTTGTGTGAAGCAAGTCTTCTGTACAAGTCAGCTAACAGTGGACACTTACCATGGTGTGGAGTATCTGATGCTATTGTAATGCTGAACATAAGTAGGTTTTGCCCTGTAGATTACCTGGATTAGAGGCTGCATAGAAACAAATGTAAATTGCTCTGCAGGTCTCCAAATAATTCTATTGTGGTGTTACTCCATGTTGCATACAGCCCAGTTGTAACTGGCTCTTACTTCCAAACTTTGGACATAATCCAGGAAATATTCATTGTAACCAAGGCTAGTCATATCTGTACATGCTTTCAAAATGTCAGTACAGTACATCTGTAAAAGGAGATGGGATCAGGCTTCAGGACTTATTCTAGGACATCTATTTTATTTTATTTGCATCCTCTGTTTCTCCCAGCACAGAACCTGAGGACCTAGATTTGATGAGATTTAATCATAATTAATTTTTCTTAGACTGTGGGCTTGTTCCCACTAGAGTTTAAAGTGAATTGCTGATTGGGTTATATGTCTTGTCATTCCCACTTAAAACAGGTTCTGATCCTGCTGTGATTGGTTTCAACTGAAATGAAGTGAGGCAAATGCAAAAGAACCACTCTTTTTTGACACCAGTTTTTGGGCTGTTCTTTTGAAAAGACCCGAATCTGAACCGTGTTCAAACGATGACTCGGATTTGCATTGGGGGCTGTGCTGGCTCTTGCCAGCTTGTCTCAGGCAGCCCATGCTCTGGTGCTGCTTTTGGGGCACTAGGGCACCATCTTGGGTGGCTCCTCTCCTGCAGCGCTCCCTTTGGCCTCAGCCAAGGTGGGACAGTCCTTCTTCCCTTCCTCCCCTCAGCAAGGTGGGAGTTTAAAGGCTTCCTGCCACGCCACCATCCCTCCTCTATTGTTGTTGTTGTGTGCCTTCAAGTCTGTCATGGGGTTTTCTTGGCAAGGTTTATTCTTTTCTTCTCCTCCTCTTCCTCTCTCCATGGCAGCCATTCTTCCTCTCATCCCCCTGCAGTGTGAATGACAAAGGGGAGTAAAAGAGGTGTAAACGACCCTGTAGAGATTCAATCACAAAATAACCCACTTTCCACACCGGGTTATTTTGTAGTGGGAATGAGCCCTGTGACTTTCATCTACACTTGGCTTCAGAGAGATATTTTCTAGGCTGTGTTCGGGTGATGTTAAAAAGGATTTAGATTACAGTATATTTAATTAATGCTAGGGTCTGCATAAAATGCCAAGTACAGCCAAAGTTAGCCACCACCAAGTTCTATCAAAGGAATAGATTAAGCAGCCTGATTGTCTCCATCTAGAAGTAAGTCCCTTTGATTCTGGTCCACAGAATCATGCAGTTTCAGAATCCCTCCTTTCCTTCCGTGAACTCAAGGAGGTGTATGTGGCTGTCTTCTTTCCACATCATCCTCAAAACAACCCTGTGACATTAGTCAAGCTTTTGAGAGAACGGGAAGAAAATCTCAACTATTACATTTATGTTAACCTATTGTTTAAATTTAAATTAAATGCCGGGTTGAAAGTCTGAGTTCACAAAACTGAAGAAAAGCTATCCATTATGTTGCAAACATGCATCTTTGTTTTAAGCCTGGAAGAGAGTTTTTGGCTAAGGACAGAACAACTCTGTGAGTTTTTGAAACCCATTTCTCATCCATGCCACCAAAAACCTTTCTCTTAATTTCCACACTTTCCTTAGCTTACACATTCTTATATCAATCCCCAAAAAGGTCACTGGTTTAAGAGCATCAGCATTCAGCATTCTGTTCTGGAATGGGGGTGGGGGATTTTATGACACATGAATTTAAATTCCCTTGTCATTGTGGGTTTGCAATTATTTTTAAAAGAAATATTACTGTCCATTCCCTTGTAATATTAATACAAGTGATAGAGGGAAACAATAAGAATGACTGCACACCACAACTGTCAGGTTAGATAGCTTGAGGAAAGATTGCATAAAGCTAGATACTTAAAGGAGAAAATTAAATGTGACAAGCTTTCAAGCCCCAACGATCAGGTAATGTAAAGCTGTCTTTGCAGTGACAGATACAGAATTCTTACAAACCCACATACCAGACACAAGCCATGTTCCATACAAAAACTAAAAGGGGCTCAGGTATTTATAATGTTGCTTAATAAGGATTCGGTAGAGTGCTTTACAATCAAAAGCATGAAAAGCTTACATTTGCAGTTGCTTATTATACGTTAATAGCTCTTCTATGGCAAGTACGTCCGCTGTAACAATTGTGGTAGAAGAATGCAAACTTCTGAGTTAATACTGAAGTTTTAATTGAACAGACTATAAAAGTATACAAAGTATAAAATACATTGTCAAAGCAGATGTTTTAATTATTTTGCTATTCATCATAAAACCAAACATGGGGGAAAAAACTAATACTAACCAAAGAATAATTAGAATTAAAAGTTTGGTTATGATCATTTTGGGCAGTGATAACATGTTAATAGATAAGAACATGTTCTTGCTGGTAACTGAACATTATCCCAACAAATTCCTCAAAATACAGGTTCTATAACCTTTAATAGTTGCACTTAATAGTTACATGCATAACTATTTAGGCAAATTACGAGTTTTTCTGTATTTCTTATGCTGTGGAACAAACATATCTGTACATGAAGTATGGATTTGTGTGTCTTTATGATATATCCACATGTTTGGTTACAGAGTTAACCGACTGTACTCAGGATTTGAACAGACTGTACTCAGGATTTGAACCTGATCCATCAAGTACTTCAGGTACTTCTTAAACAAACACGGTTTCTTCTGAATTTTCTTTTTTTCCAAAACAGTGGTTCTCAAACTTTTTACCCTTGTGACCCCCTTTACATCTACATGTAGATGTTGTGTCTGCCACACACACACACACACACACACACACTCTCTCTCTCAATGTAGATTATGAACAAAAACATTTTGTTTGTTCAGTGTGCATTTTTTCATTTGCACATTCATGTATGTTCATATTTTAACATTTTATAAGGAAATAACTCAAATTAGAACATATGTATTTAAATACATTCAAAATTTAACTCAATACATGTGTAAATTTTACACATAAAAAGTTTAGAAAGAGGAGGAGAGGAGATCAGGGTTTCCAAGTCTCACTCCCCTCTGGAGCAACTCACCCCTCCAGGTGAGAACCACTGCATTAAAACATACCTTTATGAACTGTTTTTGACTAAACTTGATATTTAAAGTTAGGAGTTTATCACACAGGAGGCAAAGTGCCCGTGGATAAACAGGAATTAAATCTGGGAACATCTGCAAAAGTGGGATTGTTTTCAGACGATGTCCCCTGATGTCACCATTATTCCACGTTTAACCCATGAATAAAGTGAGCAAAATGCACTGTTTTTCCTTTCAGGATTTTCGTGAAATAAAAAGTGTCCAAAAGCGGCCAATCTAGCACTTTAATTAACTGGTTAAATGCAGGAAAATGGCAACATCAGGAGACATCATCTGAAAACAATCCTGCTATTTGTGGGATATCCCCAGGTTTAAATCCTGTTTATCCATGGGATTTGGGTGCTTCCCTCCCATGTGATAAACTCCTTAGAGTGGCATCACAAACATTTCCATGCAAGTTTGCAAAATTCAATTTTTTTTCCAGAAAATGTAATGATTTGGTTCCTTTTCATCGAACGTGATGTAGAACAAATGTTAATGTCTGTGGTGCAACCACTTAAATGTTTCTTTAAAATTATAAGTGAAATAATCAACATCTTCATGGGCAATACCAGATAAGTGTCCTAGTGTAAAGGTCGATACATACATATTCAAACACTAACTTGTAATCAAAGGGCCTCCTAGTAAAATACTAAACATGTCATTTGTGAGGAAAGGCCTGTTTGAAATGTAATACTGTATACAGTAATCCCAACAAATAAGTGTAAATATGTTTAGGAGGAAGATGCTATACATTGACAGGTTGCTTTAGGATACTGTGAACTTACTAAGCCATGTAAAGGGATGATTAAACACTACAATTGGTGTGCACGTGCCCTGTAGCTTCTCTCTAATTCTGTCTGATAAAGATCGATTATAATTTGAACTCTGAAAAATCTTACACTGGGGGATGGAATAACAAGTTGTCATTTAGCCTGTTCTGTACTTTTGTACATTTTGAGCCAGAACAGTAGACCTTTTGGTCTGTTGAAGTAAAAAGACCTAAAAGCACAAGAGCGAGCTGTAATCTTTCCAAGCTTCTGCTAAATAAAACTTGCTTATCTTTAAAATGCCACAAGAATCTTTGCTATTTTCATACCAGAAAATATGTGATGCAGGTACAGGTGACAGGCATCAGAATAAATGCACTGGCTTCATTTTTGTGACATGGAATTGCCTCGGCCACAATCTTTCATTTAAGAAATAGGGATAAAATGATGATGCCCAGAATACAGTGTTAGGGGTCCCACCAGCCGTATTCAAGTATTTGTAAGTCTGAAAATGGTTTCTTCCCAATTTCATTATCTTCTCCCCTTCATATTAAGATTGCCATCACGATTTCTATTATATCTTTTGTGTTCAGCTATATGACAAAAACGAGTCTACATATTTTCAAAAAGAAAACAGTAGTCTGTAAATTATCAAAGTGCCAGGTATTATTAAGAAAGCCACCAATAGCTTGGAAGCAGAACATTTGAAGGACTGTTTTGAAGTCCTGAAAAGACTGTGAAGTAAGCCCTTGGCAATAACTACTGTGGTTACAAATAAGTTACCTGGCTTGTTTTTGGTTAGCAAGAGGCCACAATGAAGTTGTATTTCAAGTGTAAATTGGATCATACAGACTGAGCGTGAAGGTTTGTTTGAGAGTAACAAATTGCTTTTAAAATTACTTTTATAGCTACTTTTGAAATGCATTTCAAAAGGTATTTGGAATGAAGTTTTTTTATGCCATACTCTTAACCCATTTTAGGATTTCTACACCTAAAAAGCAAAAAATAAGTATGGACAAATGAAACTGTAGATGTATGACAGTACTTTAACGCCTATTGACTTCACTAGGATTCCTACAAAAATAACAGCATACAAATTGTACAGTCAAGCTTTCAAAGCACTTCATATGCATTATTGTTATAATTTATGTCTTGATTTGAACCATAATTTGAAACAGCTGTAGTTGAAGTTTTTATGTCTGGAGTAGATATTAATCATTTATTGTTGGCAACTAGTATTTTTAAAATTATTTATACTTTTTTTTTAAAGTTACATTGCTTTCTTTCATTTTGTGTACATGTCCAAAAAAGCATTCAAACCTGATGATGAATAAATGCATAATCCTTATACAGTCACCCCTCCGTTTTTGCAGACTTGGAATTCGCATCCATGGCCTGTTCGGGGGCAGCAAATTGAAGGGGACAAAGTGGCACGTGTGCTGCCATTCAAGCCCAACAATTTTCTGTTTTTTGCATGGGGGGGGCGAAAACAGAGGGGCAACTGTAGTAACCTTGTAATGCAAGTATTGTTATCACCCATACTGCAGATGGGGAAACTGAGAAAGTTTGGCTTGTCTAAAGCTATCTATGAAGAAAGATACAAGATTGCAATTGATAAAAATAATCTGAAGCCGCAATGGATAAACACAAGATTCCTAACTCACATTTCTCAGTCCAAAAAGGAAGGTTGGGAGAAAGTGAGTTGTGGGGAGCAGGGGCAAAAACCACTGGAGAACAGCCTTATGCATCTTTACGTAGGAGATTATCCCCCCATCATTAAATCATGTTAATCGTGTGATCAGTAGGAAGATTATCATACCCCTGCAAACTTGCAAGCCCTTTGCAGCAGTGGCAGTAATAAATCAGAAGGACAGGTTTTAGGGGTCAAAATAGAGGACGTCTTGAAATTCCTCCCAAACCCCTGGACAGAAGGTTGAAATGTAGTACATGTCTTGGAAAACAAGGACCTCTGGTCACCCTGCCTGAAACTAGGGCAGACAGAACAGGTTTGGGAAGAAGAAGAAGAAGAAGAAGAAGAAGGAGCAGCAGCAGCAGCAGCAGCGGCTTGGGATGGGTCCTATTAGAGGACTTTATCACATGGGGAAAATGGGAAGGTTAACTGAAGGTTAATCCAGGGTCATCCAAGGTATTTCACGTAATTCCGCAAAAGAATTTCAAACGACATCGCATGCAAATGAAATCCAAATGCAACCGCGAGACATCCCAGGAACAGCTAAATTTGGAAAACTATCGAATTTATAAATCCTGTTCCACTGTGAATTCACAGTCAATTTGCATTCACTTTAGTTTGAAATGCTACTCCAGTTCGGCCATGGGATTCCCGCCGCCCTGTTAGAAACAGACAATTCCCACGATCCTTTGTTGCGATTTTCCTTCTTGTACTCCCTGGCTGCTGAGAGGAAAGCAGCTGTTTTTGGAGGAAAGAGCAAGGGGGGGGAGGTAAAGATGAGGAGCTTGAGCATGCCTCCTGCCTTATCCTTATTCCTGTCTACCTCTAACTTGGGGGGGGGGGAAGGGTCTGGGAGTGTAAAATCTTCTAGATGTGATCCTCTCCTCTTTGCACATGCACAAACATGCTAATTTGCAATGAAGACACCAATGGGTATGTACTCATGTGATGAATTCATTCACATTCACACTGCTTTCTCTCTTGGATGGATGTTGTGTTCGTCTGTCTGTGTAACTGCGTGCATTTTTGCATTGGCCCCACTTTCTTCTTCTTTTGGGACAGTGATACACTCCTCTGTGTGAAAAAGTCCTCAGGCCACAGACTAGTGAGCTTTCCTCCTTTCCTCCTCCCGCTTCTGCTTCTGCTTCTGCTCTTTTCTGTCCAAGCACCTTCCTTGCCTTTCTCTTTCCCTCCAGGAAAGAAAGTTTGATGGGAAAGAGGAAGGATTAAAGCCTCCAAGTTTGAGAGGAGGACAAGGTGGGGTGGGGGAATCAAGGCCTCCAAGTCTTGGGCCCCCCTTAAGCAACTCTTGCACCCACCCCAAAGGAATCCTGTCCCAGACTTTGGAGTTAATCACACGGGAGGAATTTCTCCCAATTTCGAATTGAGCCAATTCGAATTCACGTAAATTCTCTAGCTTAGCGAATTTACGGGAAATCTAATTGTGTTTGGAATGCGTTCAGAATGACTTCCCCTTTCCTGAAAATGATCCCCCATTGCCTGAAATTGTGTGAAATTCTCTGATACACATTAACGTAAAACTTATGATTGCGCTCGGAATGACTTCCCTTTTGCCCAAAATTGCATGAAATACACTCATTCGCAATAATGTGAAGCCCCATGATTGTGTTCAGATTGCCATTGCATTATACCCCCAAATTCCGTCGTATGATAAACTCCTTTGAGAACCAGTGTCAGGACTACAGTACATTATAAGAATGGAGTTTATCACATGAAGGGAATTGGAAGTATAATCCAATGGCAGTCTGAATGCAATCATGAGGTTTCGCGTGATTGCGTGAAAGCTGATCACACATATTTTCGGGCAAAGGGAAGTCCTTCCGAACGCAATTGTGGGGTTTCACGTGATTGTGTGAGAAACTATCACACGCAATTTCAGGCACGGGGAGGCAATTTCGAGCAGTTCTGAAAGCAATGCAGTGTCAATACGCAATCACGTAAATTATCTAAACTAGTGAATTTACTCAATTCCGAACTGGCCTCACTTCCATTTCTTTCGAAATTGAGAGAAATTCCTCCCGTGTGATAAACTCCAATGCATATCCAAGCTGCCTATTGCCAGCAAAACACCAGGCAGAATTAACTACCCTGTTTTAAGAAATGGTACAGTGTGTTTGAACATTGCCTATTATTGTACTGTACCCTCAAACAATTGTGGTTTGTTTTACAATGTTACTCTGTATGGTGTGTTTTTTCCTGTAGTAGCTTTGGGGCTGTTTGTTTGAAAACTGTTCTGTCCATTGAAGGCCCCAGGTTACTTGGTGTGAGTAAACACATACCTTGTTATGGATTACAGAAATGGAACATTTTTTTGTTTGATTTTCCCTAAACACTGGTTTGTTTCAAAAATGAGAAATTGGACTTCTTCATCTTCAAATGTAATATTTCTTTTTGTAGGAGGTGAGAACCTAAATCAAACATTGGTTTCCTTCTAAACATTGGTTTGTTTCAAAAATGAGGAATTGGACTTCTTCATCTTCAAAAGTGATATTACTTTTGCAGCGGGTGTGAACGTTAATCAAACATTTAGTAGGGGCATGGGACATGGAAAAGGTTAGGAACCACTGCCCTAAATATTAAAATAAAATATGCAAATTTTAGAATTAAAATAAAACTTTTAATATTTAATGCAAATTTTAAGGTCTTGCTGCCATCATTGCTCAGGACAACCTCCCTGAACGGCAGTCACTCCATGTCCTTTTGATCATGGCGTTATGCACAGGAAAGATTTTGTTCTCCCCTAAACATTGGTTTGTTTCAAAAATGAGAAACTGGACTTCTTCATCTTCAAAAGTGATTTTACTTTTGTAGCAGGTACAAACCTTAATCAAACATTTCCTAGGGATGTGAGGCATGGAAAAGGTTAGGAACCACTAACCTAAACATTACAATGAGATATGCAAATTTTAAGATTTTAAAATTTTAAAAATATTTTTATATTTAAGTATATTTAAATATACTACCAGCTTAGATAACTTTAAAAAAGCTGTCAAGATGGATTTGTTCCAGCAGGCCATTCCTGAATAGAAAAACCCTGGCCACAAATTGACTCACCCATGTTGCGTCTCCACAGCCCTCTCTCCTAGTTTGAAATACTGTTAATTTTAAAGACAATTTTAATCTGTGGATTGTTTAATAGATTGTTTTAACTTGCTATATGTTTAATTGTCTTTTTAAGGTGGGGGGGGGAGGGACGATTGGGTAATCTTAGAATATAAATTGAACATGAGTCAACAATGCAATGCAGCAGCTTAAAAGGCCAATGCTATTTTAGGCTGCATCAATAGAAGTATAGTGTCTAGATCAAGGGAAGTAATAGTGCCACACTATTCTGCTTTGGTCAGGCCCCACCTGGAATTCTGTGTCCAGTTCTGGACACCACAATTCAAAAAGGATGCGGAGAAACTGGAGCGGGTCCAAAGGAGAGCGACTAAGATGGTGTAGGGTCTGGAAACCATGCCCTATGAGGAACGACTTAGGGAACTGGGGATGTTTAGCCTGGAGAAGAGACGGTTAAGAGGTAATATGATAGCCCTGTTTAAATATTTGAAGGGATGTCATATTGAGGAGGGAGAAAGCTTGTTTTCTGCTGCTCCAGAGATTAGAACACGGAACAATGGATGCAAACTGCAGGAAAAGAGATTCCACCTCAACATTAGGAGGAACTTCCTGACAGTAAGGGCTGTTCGACAGTGGAACACACTCCCTCGGAGTTTGGTGGAGTCTCCGTCCTTGGAGGTCTTTAAGCAGAGCCTGGATGGCCATCTATGGGGATGCTTTGACTGGGAGTTCTTGCATGGCAGAATGGGGTTGGACTGGATGGCCCTTGTGGTCTCTTCCAACTCTACGATTCTATCTGCTTTTTCACACTAGGGGGCAAACGGAATTTAAACGAGAGATAAACTAGAGAAAATCAGGAAGTGTCGTGTGATAAACATCAGGCAATTCCTGGTTTCCTCTCGTTTAGATCCCGTTTGCACCCTTGTGTGATAAAGAAGTGTATGATTCTACGATTCTATAAGTGTATTGTTGAGATTTTTAACCTGTAAGCCACTTCGGTCGCCTTCGTAACAGAGAAGCGGGATACAAATAAAAAAGTTTTATTATTATTTATCTCTTTAATACACACACACACACACATATATATATTTAAAGGCAAATTGTAAAGTCTTGCTGCCATCATCAGGACAACCTCCATGTCCTTGCAATGCTTAATGCTTTCACAGCTTTTTTTTTTTTTTGCTTTTGGCAACCTAAACCTAAATGCACACCAGAAGTGGACTGTGTGTTGTTCTTGTTGGAGGGAAAACCTCCCGCCAATTTTTTAAATTTTTTTGCCTCCTCCCCAGGTACTGTGGAATGCTGTGACGTCACAGGCGAAAGAGGCAGGTGCTGCTGCTGCTGCTGCTGCAGTTCCCTCCAGGCACAAGAACAAGAAGAAGAAGAAGAAGGCAGGCTCTGGACTGGAGGGAGGCTCCTCTTGGTCCTGGGGCAGCAGCAAGCAAAGCACTGAGCATGCGCACCAGTGGCCAGGAGGAGGAAAAAAAGCCCAGCCACACACACACACACACACAATCACACTCACCCACAACTCAAAGCTGGCTCAAATCAGCGCGAGGAGGCTGGGTGTTGCTGGTGCAGCTGCAGAGCAGAAGAAGGAGAAGGTAAAGGGCTACTAGAGGAGAACCCTGCAAACAGCAGTTAGTGTAGATAAGCTCTGTGCTACCCAGTTTTCAGTTGCATACATGCATGCAGAGCTGTGGAACATATGTATATGTATACATAGAAAGAGAGAGCGAGCATATATGCATAGTTGTGAAATAAATATATATATGTAGAGAGAGAGAGCATATATGCATAGTTGTGAGATAGTATATAAAGAGCATATATGCATAGTTGTGAAACATATACTGTATATATATATATATAGAGAGAGAGAGAGCATACATACATAACTGTGAAATATATATGTATAGATATGGAAAGAGAGCATACATGCATAGTTGTGATATATATATATATATATATGGGAAGAGAGAGTATGTATGCTGTGAAATAGATATATATATAGAGAGAGCATACATGCATACCTGTGATATATATATATATATATATGAGAGAGAGAGCTATAGGCATAGTTGTAATATATATATATATATATATGAGAGAGAGAGAGAGAGCATATATGCATAATTGTGAAATATATACATAGAGAGCATATAGCATATATGCATAGTTGTGAAATATATATATATATAGAGAGAGAGAGAGAGAATAAATGCATAGCTGTGAAATATATTCAGTATGTTGCATGCATACATAGCTGAAATATTGTGTGTGTGTAGACACACATACATATTGCACACATTCATAGTTGTGAAATATATATATATATATATATATATTAGACACAATGCATGCTTAATTGTGAATATTCTATGTATGTATGTAGGTATTTCACAGGCTGCTGGGGAGGAGGAGGAGGAGGAGGAGGGGAGGCAAGTGGGAAAGAAGCAAGGAAGCAATGTCCTGGTTGCCCTTTTTGTCCTGTACTGAATTGCTCTCTTCTTCTTCTTTCTTCTGCACTGCGACGCCCTGAACTTTGGCTGCTTGTTTGTCCCAGGGTTTGTTGGGGGCTCCCCAGTTGCACCTTTCTTTTCTTTCCTTCTTTCCCTGCTTTGCAAAGGCTTGGAGGGGGGAGAATGGGAAGAAGAGGCTAACTTGAGGAGGAGGAGGACTGGGTCTTTTCCCTCCATTTTTATCTTTGCCTGGAGGTCCAAAAAGCTCTGCTCAGAATGGTTTGTTTTTCCCTCCTGGGACACTTGCTTGCCCTGGTTGTCCAAGCTTGGTCCTCCTTTTCCAGGACATGCCCTACATAGTCCTCCTCCTGTCCTGGAGGCATTCCAACACGTCCTCCATTTTGAGCATGACTAAGAAGCATCAATTCACCTATATATATATATATTAGGGTTTATGGCTTTTGTTTTTGCCCTGGCCTCAGCTTTTCTGGCATGTCCCACATTTTGAGGTCCTCCTTTGAGGGGAGGACATAAACCTGGTGGTCACCCTGAGGGATTGTTTTGTGGGTTTTTGTGGCATATCAAGTCTGTTCAGGGTGACCAGGTCCTCCTTTTCCAGGACAGGCCTTACATTTCCATCTTCTTTGCAGGAGGAATTTCAAAAGGTCCTCCACTTTTGAGCAGGGCCAAGAAGCATGAATTTTACATTTTATGGGAGCATTTTGAGCTTTTTATGTGGTCATGTCCTCAATTTTTTTTCTGGCATGTCTCACATTTAAGGTGCCTTGCCTTCCTTTGAGATTAGGACATATTTATAATCAACTCAAGGGATTGTTTTGTGGTGGTTTGAATGTTGGATTAATACTCTGGATATGTGGTATTCACACTGGAGAAATAAACCAGTTTAAGTGCCGTGTCAATACTGTGAAATTCTGGGGGCCACAACAAACTACAATTCCCAGAATTTCACAGCATTACCACGGCACTTAAACCGGTTTATTTCTCCAGTGTGAATACAGCCAATTCTCAGGGTGACCAGGCATGATCCTCCTTTTCCAGGACACATCCTACATTTCCACCTCCTTTGCAGGAGGAATTCCCAAAGGTCCACCATTTTGAGCATGACTAAGAAGCATGCGTTTACATTTTATAGGAGCGTTTTGAGCTTGTTATGCGGCCGTGTCCCGTACTTTTTCGGGAATGTCCCACGTTTTATGGCGAAGACATAATCTGGTCCCTCTGGTTTAAGGAGAGAAGCTGGTCTGTGAAGGCTCCACTGCAACAGTAACATCCCCAGAAGAGTTTTGCTAAGTGTTGGGTGGGAAGGAAAAAGATATGTATCAGCTGGCCTTAGATGTCCCAGCAACAATGTATGAAAATAGTTATACTAGTTAGTTAGGGCATGCATTTCCCTGGCTAATAACTCAGGCCATTGCTGTGCCTTTCCCTTCCCCCTGGATTTAGTCAGTCAGTGCCAGGCACTTAAGGGAAAAAGTTGGCAAGGATTTCCTCCTGACTAGGCCAAAGGAGTCTTTCTCACTGATCCCTTGGGTGACTGCTGCTTTGTGCTGCAAAAAGCCTGTGGAAAAGGGATCTGGCAGGTTGTTCTTAAAAAGCAACACACAAAGCCCTTTAGAGGTAACAGAGATGGACAGATTAACACAGTGGATAAATGGGAAATCATCCGAAAAAGTAGAAAAAGGATGGCAGCTACTCACAGAACACCGTTAAGACCAAATGGAGCTGAACAAAAGCAAACAAATTTTGTGTTTACATATACAGGCGTATATATACGCACGTGCATATGGATATATAGGTATGTATGTATGTATGTTCAGTAGATCGTACAAACATCTCAAATTTAAGAAATCAATAATGCCCTGAGGCGAGACATAATAAAGTACAGGAGAAATAGATGTGGATCAGATGTAAAGATCCCCAAGTAACACAAACCAGAGAGACACTAGGAAGCTCTGAAATAGAAACAGAATTTATAGAGATTGTGGTTTATTCGTAACAAGAAATGTCATTGTACAATACAGTATATGTTAAAGACAGGGCAACAAAATGTAAGACTCTTTGTTTTTCAGTTACTATATTGTGATTTTTTTAAAAGCAACATACAAAGCCCACTTTTAAAAAAGTTGTTGTTGTTGTTGTTGTGTGCTGTTAAGTCATTTCTGACTTACGCAGCATGAGCAGATGTCCTCCTTTTCCAGCACCTGCCCTACATTTCAGCCTTCTGTCCAGGAGGAGTTCAAAATGTCCTCCATTTTGAACAGGGCTATGAAGCATAGAATTATATTTATATTAGTGATTTTTAGCTTCTATTTTGTGCTGTCCTACACTTCTTCTTGAATGCCCTACATTTTGTGGTGCTTGTCCTCCTTTGTGGTTAGGACATATGGTCACTCTGGGCTAAAGAGGTTCTCTTGGCAAGTTTCTTCAGAGGGGGTTTGCCATTGCATCCCCTGAGGCTGAGAGAGCGTGACTTGTCCAGGGTCACCCAGTGCCTTTCATGGTTGAGTGGGAATTCGAACCCTGTTCTCCAGAGTCATAGTCCAAAGCTGGCTCTCTCTGATAGCCTTTGAGAGCACTAATGGATAATGGATTAATGTTGTCACAGCTGACACAAGAATGCAGCCTCAGAGCCTGATTTGTGTGTTTGTGCGTGTGATACTAATATGTGGAATAGACTGGGGAAGATGTTGTGTGCCTTCAAGTTCAACTTAGGTGGCCCCAAGATGAACCTATCACTGGGTTTTCTTTGCATAAACTTCACTAAGACTAATGGAACATTTGTTGTTTGCCTTCAAGTAGTTTACAGTTTATAGCAACCCTATCATCAGGTTTACTTGGCAAGATTTGTTGAGAGGGAGTTTACCTTTGCTTTCCTCTGAGGCAGAGAGAGTGTGACTCACCCACAGTCACCCAATGGGTTTCCGTGGCTTAGGAGGAATGTCATAGTCCAGTGCTCATATTACTAAACCGTGCTGGAAAATACCTATACTGTAGTTAAATAATGTATACACTAGCCAGTAAGTAGTTCACATTTCAGTCTGGTTTAGAGTTTCTTTAAAACCCAGTATTTCTTACACTTCTGCATAAATCTATTTCTGCTTGAATGTACATCTGGCTTCTTAAGAATGCCTCTCCTGCCTTCTGTCCCAGACTAAATACTCCTACACAGAGGGAAAGGGAAGGACTCAAAGGTGTTTCAGATGTGTATCTGTCCCTCAGGTTTAACCTGGAGACTTCATCATGGCCTGCCTCAGTTTCTTGTCTGTAAAATGGATTATTACTTTGTTGGTGGTGGTTGTTTTTTTTTGAGGGGGGGGTTGTATGATGCTTGTAAAAATGAATGATGTCATGACTGTGGAATAGTCTGTTTATTAAAAGTGACACTAGACCTCTGTGACAAGCACCATCCAACAGTGTAGTCTTAGCAAGTTTACAACAAATGTGATGTTGATATATTCACGAATAAACAAGGATTTATGTTTTTCTTAGGACCATGAATCCTGCTTTACTTTCTTGGCTATTCTCCTTTGTATTGATGTGGACAATTTTTATGTGCCTCCAGTTTAATGCCCTCTAGTCATGCAAATCCCTGAGCCAAAAACAACTGTTAGACCCTTTAAATCTACTGAATCCAGACGTCTGTTTCTCTGTCATTCCCACTCCATTCCTGGCATCAAATTGCTCCTGTACTGCTTCCTCTTAGCTGGTCTAATGTGTAGGGTCAGGTTTTCTCATCACATTGATAACTGCTACAGGTTTTGTACTCAATATAGTAAGAGTAACCCAGTAATGAGCTAATATTTATAAGCTGTCTGGAGGTTAGCCAGTGACAATCCTCCTACCCTGAGCAAGCACATAAAAACACCCACATATACATATGGATATCTGTCTAGCCATTTGGTCAGCATTTACTGAAGTTCATGTATAAGTTTGTGATCACTTGTATTTTTTCATTTAATTTTTTAAAATCGGTTGTCCCTTTTTGACTGTTAAAGGACATTGAAAAAATAATGGGAGGTGAGGTTATAAAAGTCAAAAGAACTGAAGAGCTAAGAAAGGAATTCCCAAAGTCTGGAGGTGATGGAAACACTCCCAAAGTGAACTTGCATACTGCTTGAAGCCAAGACTGCCAACCAAATGGAAAACCTGGATTGGTCTGTATGGTGCTGGATGAAGCTGTCACTGAAACAACTGGCATGGATATGCATGCTTGCTTTTGGTTACAAGAGAAGAGAAGCAATCAAATGCTTCTCTGTCAGGCAGGCTGAACAGTGTTAAGTAGCACTTCAGCTCTCTTTCACATCTAGTGGAAATGTTCTTTCACTTAAAAACACAATTGCATTCTTAACCCAGACTATCTGGATTAAGCCATGTGTGTTGCTGTAGCCATTAGTGGTAGCAGTGAAAGATTTGAGCACAGTTCCAGATGGATGGCTACCTTTCTGGTTAAGCCTAGGCATGTTAAATTATGCTGGGCTGGGCTGATGTTCATATAATGAATAATAGGTTGTCATGGAATAGTATATTAATTTCTGAAGTGAATTTATTAAACAAACTAACATGCAGTTGGTATACAATTTGTAATTAAGCTGTCTAGATGAAGCTTTTGCAAACCAGCACCATCTAGGTGTATGCACTATAATTCACACTATCCCTAAAAAGCATTATGCCAGTCTGGCTGGGGACACAGTGCGTTTCCAAAAGATCTGAAGGATCTAGGTCAATAGACTGCAATCTTGGTAGAGTTGGGATCCACCTTTCCAATTAGTAGTAATACTTCTTAATTGAAAAGTGTTTTCCAAAGTTGGGGGCAGTATTATTTTCTTCTTCCGGTCCCATTTTCCACTCCTTATAAAAATCTGTAGTAATACCTTGATGATATATGTAGCTAAGGTTCCCTGCCTGACAATAGGATGGGGGGGGGGTGAGGATACCTGGCTTGACAACAGTACATGTGAAAGGGATCTGGGAGTCCTAGCAGACCACAGATTGAACATGACTTGACAATGTGATGGGGCAGCTAAAAAGCCGATACAATTCTAGGCTGCATCAATAGAAATCTAGATCGAGAGAAGTAATAATGCCACTCTATCCTGCTTTGGCCAGACCTCATCTGGAATACTGTGTCCAGTTCGGGGCACCAGAATTCAAAAAGGATGTTGACAAGCTGAGCGTGTGTCCAGAGGAGGGCAACCAAAATGGTGAAAGGTCTGTAAACCATGCTTTATGAGGAGAGACTTAGGAAGCTGGAGATGTTTAGCCTGGAGAAGACAAGGCTAAGAGGTGATATGATAGCCCTGTTTAAATATTTGAAGGGATGTCATATTGAGGATTGAGCAAAGTTGTCTTCTGCAGCTGCAGAGAACAGGACCCAGAGCAGTGAATGCAAACTACAGGAAAAGATATTCTACCTCAACATTAGGAGGAACTTTCTGACAGTAAGAGCCGTTTGACAGTGGAACACACTCCCTTGGAGTGTGGCGGAGTCTCCTCCTTTGGAGATCTTAAAACAGGCTGGATGGCCATCTGTCAAGAGTGCTTTGATTGTGAGCTCCTGAATGGCAGGGGGTTGGGCTGGATGGTCCTTGTGGTTTCTTCCAACTCTATGATTCTGTGTAGCCAGGGAAGACTGGTTGGTAGAATTCACCCTATATTAATAGGAAACACAAAATTACCATGTGGAAGCAGCTTCACTAATGCTGTGTTTCGGGACACAGTTCAAAGTGCTGGTTATGACCTTCAAATCCCTATATACTGGTAGCTTAGTTCCATACTGTCTGAAATATTTTATCTCCCTATATGAACCTGCTTGGAGTCTTAAAATCATCCAGAAAGGGCTTTCTTTTGGTCCCACTACTGTCACAGGCATACATGGTGAAGATACTTGGACAATTTTTTGGTTGTGCAGAAAGGTTTCTATTTTTATTCTCTTGTTTTTAAAATGATTTTATACTGTTTTAAATTATAGGTGTTTTAACGTGATAGAAAAGTTGTTTTTTTTAAAAAAGCTTTTGTATCACCTGCTTTTTGTTTGTATTTTGTTTTAGCCTTGTTGCAAGTGGTTTAGGATCCCACGTCAGAAGTAAGGTGGGATATAAATTAAATAAATATTTATTGAATTTATACCCAGTCTTTCTCTCTACTATTGAGAGATCACAATAAATAAATAAATGCCAGATATCTGCCTGATATAGTTAAGTGGTTGAAAGGACAAAAGGGAAGGTACTAATATATAGGATATTGTACTTCAGGATTTTTGTAGTTGCAAATGCTCTTAAAAGAACTACTTTGCATACATGAATTGAATTGCTTGTCTTTCATAGACTGTCTTTGGTAAAGTCAGTGTAATGCTATACATTCAACCTTATTAATATTGTAAAAGATGGAACGGTAGTGATAGTGAGGAAGCCATAACTGCATTCCTTTTTTGCTCTTCATCTCTTTTGTAGCTACTAGTTCAGGTACTTCTAGGCTGCATCCACACTGCAGAAATAATTTGGTTTTACACGATTTTAATCGCCATAGCTCAATGCTATAGAATTCTGCGAGTTTTAGTTTGTTGTGGCACCAGAGGTCTCTTGACAATGTACATCTTGAAGCTGTCCAGAAAGTGCACCCTAGCCATGCTACAGGAAAAAAAGCTGGAGTAAAAAGGAGATGGGATTTTTCCGCTTCTTCCAGGAACATGTGCACCTTCACATGTACGTATAAATGGACCAACACCAGGGCAGCTTTAAAGGGGCACTCTTTCCAAATCCTGAACCTAATTGTGCTGTACTCAAGCAGTGAGGGTGGCAGTGCCCCAAAGAGAAACTGTGACACCTCTCATGGAGATGTGTGCAACATACACAAAACAAACAGTCGAAGAGGGGCATGGGGTGAAGGGTGTGTGTGAAGGGGGCTGTGATTGTATTTTGCTGGCATCTGCATGGGCACACATCTGCTCTGATTCCCTGTCCCAGTGAAGTGCTGCGCATGCGAATGTGTGCAAGTTCACAGGGATGGCCATCCAATGGGATGGTAGTTGCTGGTGGATCACGCCTGTGAAGGTGTGCAGGGGTGAAGGGGGGAACAGAAAGTATGCAGTGGCACGGCTTGAAGCTGCACCGTGTGGTCATGACCTGTGCACTCCAGCCACTTTTCAGTTGGTGGGGTTTCAAAGTGGCTTCGGAAAAGGCAGTTTCAAGCCACTTTTTCCTGCCCATTTGTTTCGCCCCTAAGTCTCTCAAAAAACTACAGTTCCCAGAATTCAATAGCACTGAGCCATGTCAATTAAAGTGGTGTCAAACCAGATTATTTCTGCAGTCTGAATGGGCTCCTAGATTTCTCCTTAATATATCAAACATCAAAGCCTGGTGTTTTCTTGTCAGAGCTTGGCCAAACCAAACACAATGTTCTGTGAGTCAGATATTAAATATGTATTGTACATTAAAAAGCCATAAACCTTGAAGTACTTTATATTTACTTCATATTTAAGTGCTTTATATTTAGAGGAGAAGGCATTTGGTTGTGTCTTCTCTAAAGTTATATATTATTATGGGATTTTTTAAAAAAATAAAAATTTAGCCAGGTATAAAGATTGTTTTTTCTTTGAAGCTTTCTCAGCCCTTCTTGCATATTCTTTCTCTCCCCCACAGTCAAAGACCTTAGCCTTGACCTGAGAGGGCCTCTGTTGAAGTATAACTGGATTAGTCCTGCAGGTTAATCCTGTCCCTGTTTTCTTTAAAGAAAATAATTAAAAATCTGAGAATTCAGTATGTTGTGACTTCACTTGCTGATGTGTCAGCATTTTGTCTTTTTCTTTTCTTTGAGGCCACCCACCAGTAACAAGGCAAAATTATGGAGTATTTAGTTTTGAGTCATTAGTGTCAAGATACACGATCCGCTTCTGGAGGCTTTCTCTGGCTAAATCTTGAAGTAATGAATGTGTGTGTCATCAGTGTTTCAAGATATGACAGCTCTCAAACGCACACCTGTGTGCCAAATATCGTAAACCATTTTTGACAGCAGTTACTTTGCAGTAATATAGTAACACTGATCTGTGAAGCAAAAAACGGGGGGAGGGTCAAAACATCTAGCTAAACACTTTAATTTTGTTTTGGTTTTGCTTTTGAAGGATTGCTTTAAAATTGATAAATAAATGGTGCATTTAGAAATTGAATGTGCTTAGATTTAGAAAAACTGAACTGAATTCACTATCTCAAATGTGGAGTTTAAATTTTAAAGTAAATCCTTTAAATATGTGGTCTGTTTAACACTCAGAACTTGGTAACTATTTTGCCTCTTGACTTGTAGTGATAGTCATGTCAGTCAGCTTTAGGAAAATGGTCAGTTGCTTTGGATGCTTGTACTTTGATATTTTTCTGTTTCTATACAATGTGGCTAGGAATAACAGGAGAAA
Source organism: Urosaurus nigricauda (assembly GCA_034509955.1). Taxonomy (NCBI): domain Eukaryota; kingdom Metazoa; phylum Chordata; class Lepidosauria; order Squamata; family Phrynosomatidae; genus Urosaurus; species Urosaurus nigricauda. The sequence goes on along the minus strand of JAOEGL010000005.1, from coordinate 135,638,206 downwards.
CTAGAAAGGGCACTCACTTTAAATATGATATCATTGCTCTTTCCCTGGCCAAGGAAGGAATAGCATGTGTATGATTTCTTGAGGCTCACTAAGACATTAAATGATTAAAAATTCTTTTTAAAAGTAATCATGCCTCAAGCAGAGAATGACCCACTAAAGAATGGACAGGACAAACTCAATAATCTGGAATAACCTGGTGAAATCTCTAAGTACCTAGCTTTGGTATGTGGGAATATAAAATGCCATTGGGTTAAACATTTTCCAGGCTGCCTTGTAAAGTTAATGTAAAAATCAGGTTACTTTATGACAGATGTTTAATAAAGTTTTACTCCAGTATGAATGGACAATGAATAGATTGTGGTGAGGGAGGAAAAATATAATCACCAACCTACCATCTATATATAGATATTTATATACATGGTTAATTTTGTTAGATGTTTGGGAGACACTGTGTTCATGTTATGGTGTTAAACATTCACTCTCAATGTCATGATTGAAAGCCACACTGAAAACATTGCAGCTTTATTCTGAGTAAGCAAAATCTTCTGTATTTCTGTTTTTGAAATAAATCTATGTGCTTAAATGGCAGGCTTAAAAGCAACTTTTTTTAAAAAAAAAGGAGCAGATAAAACAATTTCCTGCTTCAGTTATGAAGTATGTTGTGCTCAACTAAATCGGTAAATTGTAGCTCTGGTGTGTGTTTTTGATTTTCTGGGTTTTAATGGAAAACGTTTTGGCTATATGCCCTCTAAAGAATGTGAATGAATTTAGTGGACATGGCATTCAGTTGCACTTGTAGTATTTTTTTAAAAGAGGCTTTTTGTTTTTAAATCTCCTTAAAGCAATGAGCAGGGAAGTTCTGAAACAAAGCAGATAAACTTGCTTAACAGCGAACAGCAAAGTGGTATAATGCAGTGTTTCTCAGTCTTCCAGGAATTCTGGACTTCAGCTCTCAGAACCCCAGCCAACGTGGCTGACAGCCAGGAATTCTGGAGCTGAAATCTCAAGCTTTGTGGAGATTGAAGACTGAGAACCACTACTGTAGTACTCACAAGTGGTTCGCTTCCCCAGTTAATGCAGCTTTCATGGTAAATACTGTATATATTCGACTATAAGTCTGACCTCATGTATAAATTGAAGACCAGTTTTGAGGCCAAAATTGTGGATTTTGATATGACCCATGAATAAGTCAAGGGTAAAACTTAGGGACACATAACAAAGTATCTAAACGATGAAACAAAGAAAAACAATACCAAAGAACTTTAAAAATTCGATCAGGCATAACTGTTTGTGCTTACACTGAAGGTTGGGTGGATGAAAGAGTAGAGGGCGGTCAGTACTTCCAGAACTGATTAGAGTCATGTCATTCACCAGGAAATGGTTCCTTTTAAAAATAAGAGTTAAAGTACACTACTTACATTGACTTGTGGATAAGCTGACTCAGATTTTTGCATCAATTTTTAGTGCAATGTCAAGGCTTATACATGAGTACTGTATATGCAGTATGTCGCAACTGTGTTGAATCATAAGCTAGCTGTTCCATTCTGAATCAGAAGTATCTTTCTTTATATGGCTCAAAACCATTGGTTATTTCCTTGGTTATACAGGGAATGAAACAGACAAAACTACTGTAGTTTTAAAAGTTTACTTTTATGGATTAATACCATTTGAATAAAGTTGTGGCTGATTTAAAGCATTCCAACTTTCAATATGATCTGAGGCAATACATACATACATGTTCATGAATATTGCTTAATGGCTCCTTACTATGTGTATTAATCACTTGGAAAAATATGATGAAAACAACGTGTCAGCACTTTGATATTAATATAATCAAGTTACCATTTTATAGTGGAGACATCAAGCAACAGATTATAATCGGGATGTGAATTACAGATTCTTACAATGAAACTTATGGCAAATGTAAATTTTGACTAATGGAATGCATAGCATCTGTAAGGTTATCTTAAAGATCAGTTTTTTAATGTGATGCAATCTAAAGCAAACTGCCATTAAACTTGGATTTTATGGTATGTTGCTTTGGCTTAGAAAACTTTTCTCTAATGGGAGTAGGTAGCTATGAGCCTCACTTTTTGAATTTAGTAGGATAATACCTTATCCTGTCTCAAAAGAAAGTTTTAAAGTCAAGCTACCAGCACACAGGTTAAAATAACATTGCTGGAGTAAATCCTCTATCAGGTAAATTGTGATCAGATGGAGAAACAACTTGATGTGATGTTTATAGAGGTTGAGGTTGAAAAGAAATAGGGATGGAAAGAATATTAAAAACATTTAAAATTAGGTTCTCAAGTGTTGGCAAACCGTGAGAAGGAGAATATTAGATGAGAATCTGTGCAGTTGGGCTTTCTCATGACACCATTATAGCACTGTGATTCCACTTCAGTTGCCATGACTGGATGTGCTGGAATCCTGGGATGTGTAGTCCGGTTAGGTACTAGAGCTTTGGCCGAACTGCAAATTCTAGGATTGCTTTGTATGGCACAATGGCAGATAAAGTGAAATTATATAATAGTGTGGTGTGAAAGTGCTGTTAGTCTGTGCAGAGTCATTTTCTGTGTAGAAAATAAGCATATTCTGTCCAGAAAACAAGTTTGCTGCTCCCAAGATGTTCTTGTTTTCTTGGGATAAACACTTAAGAGACCTTTTTTTTATTACTTTCTCACAGTGAGGAGAAAAAAGATAAAGTTATTCATTTCTGTTTGTGGGAATGAAATCTATGAAGATTTACTTCCCTAGAAAGAGAATTCTGAGTGGGATTTTGTTTTTAAAAAATGAAAAATAATTAGCCATTTAATGACACTGTTTATAACTTTTATTAGGACATTTTATAAGATTTGTTTGCTAATTCATTTTAAAAGTAATAGCATTTTCATGAGTAATGGAATGTACTTTTAGAAATGGAATGGTATAGAATGTTAATGCGGGGAAAATGTCTTACTGATTCAAATGTATGTTCCAGCTCAATAGACTTTATTTTATAATACTCATATTACAAATGTATAAAATTCAAAGTCTGATTGGTGAGTTTAAAATGTGCTTTAATGCTCTCCTTTTTGTGTTATGGCACCTGCCATGTAATCTTTGTTCGGTGATAGCATTGGAGATAGCCAAGTTTTCCTCTGACTCCAGCATAGCCCTTCAACTGTCTTTCATGGATTGTCCAGGTTCATTGACTCTCAATCTTCCATTCTTGTAAAGATTTGTCTCACAAGTCAAACAACTCTTAATACTACTGCAATATCTCTCTAAACTGAAAATTGAAAGTGAAACAGATACAGAGCTAATCTTTCAACATAGCAACCCACTTTGCAGGTAATAGTGAGAATTTCAGCTTTTTGGTGAATGAGCAAGGATGGTTCTCAGTCACTCTTACTTTCCTCTGAGCAACTAATTCTACCTCCACAAACCCTGGCCAGTGGTCAAATTTCCTATTGCTGGCTAAATGGGGCCTCTGTACACTCTCTTGGGGTGACAGAAGATAGGGTTGTAAAATGCAGAAGCAAACAAAAAATATCAAAGTGCACAAGTATACCCAGCTCACTCCAATATCTGTAAGAATTGTACAATCAGATTAGCAACAGTAGAAAATTAACTCTTCCAATCTATACCTGGCCTTCATATCTTTTCACAACATCAAACTGCCACCCTAATGCAAAAAAGTATCGAAACAATACCAATAATACAAATTGACTCTTTACACTGCTGGACAGTTGGAAACGATGCTAACAATGATTCCAAAAACCTCAGTTCCTAACAAATCCAAGGCTTTTCTCAGTGTGCCACATCTTATTCAAGCAGCAAGACTCCTCAGCTTCTCCTATGTAGTTTGCCCTACCTGTGAAGCAGGTGGAATTTCACAAGAAGTTAACTCGGAGGTCATAGCTTTCAAAATTTCTGTCAACCTAGAATTGGCTTATTGTTGTCCAAAGTCTCCAGGTACTTCACCCTGGACAAATTGGCAAAAACATATTAATATACAAATAGTAAATGTTGAAATTGCAAAAAATCTGTTGGTTCCTTTTATCATCAATGATGGGGGTACAAAAAGGCAAGAGAAAGAGAGAGAGCAAAAATAGAAAGGATAAACAAGATTTTAATGTCAGAAATAGAGCTAGACCAGAATTGTGTCTTTTAAATACAGTGGATTTCTGTGAGAAGACACACAGAGAGAGCATAGTTAATTTGCTATATGACTACAGCATGAGGAATACTGTGTGGTAAATATTAGAGACAGAAGTATATTCCAAGAATCAAGGTGTGGATAGAAAAATTATGGGATCTGGTGAAACCTGACAAGCTGTCCACTTTATTAAAAGGATACTCAACACAAATGTATGTGCAAATGTGGCAACCTTTTATAAATTATGTTTAAAAAAGAACAAGAGATAGAGAAGATTTTCATACCTGGCAGCATTGCTGCTAAAATGTCCTCCAAACGTCCCTAAAAGGTGGGGGAAGCACTTATATCTGAACATCAGGAGCGTTTCCTGAATCGTCATGGAAACGTGGCTCCCTCTAGCATCCCTGAAATGTCTCAAGGGGACCAGATTTCCTATGAACGCAAAGATTGTGTTCATAGGAAAGTTGCTCCCCAGGAACGATTCAGGGATGCTAAGAGGGAGCCATGTTTCCATGGCGATTCAGGAAGCGCTCTTGATGTTCAGATATAGGTGCTTCCCCCACCTTTTAGGGTCGTTTGGAGGACGTTTTAGCAGCGATGCAGCCAGGTATGAAAATCCTCAATGTGCTTGTAGGATTTGATAGTTAGATTGGAATACATTTCTAACAGGAAGATGTTGGGCTAAATCATTGTTGTTATTGTCAAATAAACTACAGGAAAATGTAAAAACGTTGCATTATAAAAGACTGTGGTGTAGTGTGGTTTGAGTGTACGATTCTGGATTTGGGTTTGAGAGTTTGAGGCCTGGCTCAACCATAAAACTCACTGGGTGACCTTGGGCAGGTTGCATGCTCTCAGCCTCAGGGAGAAGGCAATGGAAAGCTACTGTGATAGATTTGCCTTAGGGTCACCATAAGTCAGAAATGTCTTGAAGGCATAGAACAGCAAAAGATGGATTAGCTATGGAGGTATAATTACATATTAAAGATCACAGAGTAATATGGGAAGTAACAGTGGGGGAAGGGGACAAGGGGGTAGTGGCTCTATTCTTTATTTATTTTTATTTTTGCTTATTTTCACGCTGTATGTTTATTTGTATTTTCTTTGTAAACAGATTTATTAATAAAGTTAATTTTATTTTAAAAAACAAATACAAAACCCACAATCTCCAGTGACAAGAGATACCATGAATCAGTGACGCCAATGTCACTGGTATCTATCAAGTTATTTAGAATAAGGACAAGTAAGGCTGAAGGGCAGGGTATAAATACTTTAATAAATAAAAAATAATTTACCGTATGGTCTGCACGGCCTGTGCCCGCACGCCTGTTTCTCAGTAAATTCTTATTTAACTTTTCATTTGAATTCCAGGGGCTGAGAGCCAAAATACATGTCAGTTGAGAGGCACACATGAAGTAGCTGCAGGCAATGCCATTTACATTTTATATATTTAGATAAGTGTGTAATAACATGCAGCAAACTTGAGAGACATGGCGGCTCTTTACAGCAAATGTAAAATGTATGGCACCATGACTTTATCAACTTACTTGCTGCAGAGATAACAGATGGCAATTAAAGTAAACACAAACAACTCGGGCAGTAGCAGTTCTGGGTTCTCTGTGTCCAACAGCAACATAAGCACCACTTTGGTGAAGAGCCCAAACCATATCTCCTACTTTATTTTCTCATTAGAAGATTGCTTTCGACCATTTTAACAGTCCTTATACATTGAATAAACAACATTCATTGCATCACCACAGGCATCTTGTACTGTGCTATCATTTTTTACCTCATTCAGATAAATATGAAGCATGATTTTGTCTACTGTTAGACTTTACTCGTCGGAAATGTGGTGCTATCTAGTTCTTTCCTCTTGGTTTATAATGTAAACTAAGATATGAAGAAAGGACTAGAAAGTAACTTTAATATAACTTTAATTTGGTTCTCACTGTTGGCGTGAATGGAATTTGATTTGTGTTGCAGAAGAGCTTATATAACTGAAGAGAATGAAAAAGCAACTGGATGGTGCTTGGGTGTGTTCTCTGCTTTCTGAGAGGAATGACAAACTAATTAACAGCAAACCTTCATTTCCTCTGGCCTAAGGGAAAAGAGGCCACAAACTGGGAAAGTTTTGTAAAACAAACAAACAAAAAAAAAACACCCAAAAATTAAAACCCTTTACTTAATTAAAACTTGAATTGATTTATAGAGTAGAGTGTTCAACGCTGTAAGTGAACAGCCTTGCAATCTTGAAATAGAAAATGCTTGATAATCTCCCTCAATGGTTGGCGAGAGGGGGTACTGAGCTGGAAATAAAGGGTGGAAGTTAGCCTCAGGAGAGCCAGCTTGACTATGATTCTGGAGATCAAAGTTCAAATCTTCTCAGCCACTGAAACCCACTGGGTGATCTTGGGCAAATCATACACTCTCAGCCTCTGAACAAATCTTGCTAAGAAAACTTGGTGATATGTTTGCCTTAGGGTTACCATAAGTTGGGAACTCCAAGGCACACAAAAAGTAGTTCCACCATGAATTAAACTGCAAATTTCAGGATTCCATAGAATGGAACCACAGCAGTTAAAGTGGAATCATAGCCCCCTAATTGTTGTGTGAAAGGACACTGACTCATCAAATTCATTACTGCTGGTAAATACAGTTCTTCTTGATAAAGTAGTCCACATATTTATCTGCTTCTCACTGTCTGTTGAGAAATTCTTTGATCCAGAAAACGAGCCCATAGGATGCTTTACATATACGTACAGGGGAGAAAAGACCAATGGCTGCTTTTCCTCTTAAGCAAAGAGGAGGGATATTTCCAGCAAATATAAAATGGAGACGTTTTCATATGTGTAACTTCTTACTTTAAAGTCTTTTTAATAAGCAGTAGCTAATTTACTATCATTTACTATTATTACATTGTTGTTGTGTGCCTTCAAGTTGTTTCTGACTTACAGTGACCCTAAGGCGACCCTATCACTGGGTTTTCTTGATAAGATTTGTTCAGAGGAGGTTTGCCATTGGGTTCACCTGAGGCTGAGAGCATATAACTTGCCCAGGGTCACCCAGTGGGTTTCCAGGGCTGAGCAAGGATTCAAACCCTGGTATCCAGAGTCCAGTGCTCAAACCACTACACCACGGTGGCTCTCTATTATTATTTTCTACTAATACTAAACTAATTTAGAACAAAGAAAATGAAAATATGCTTTTTTATTTAAAAGCTTTTGAGTGAACAGTAGAGGCCCAGAGGCAGATTGCAAAAAGAGCCATGTTACCATGAGCTCATCTGCTTCTTGCACAGAGGAACCAGTTGCTGAGCAGGTTCTTAACTTCTCTGTCACCTGGAGGAGTCATGGTTGTCCCTTAATTCAAAGTATTGCATCTTTGTTCTGTTCTACGTCCAAAGAGATGTGGGAACAGCTTCTGGATTTCAGCCCTCCTCTATCTGTGTCCCAGGCTCAATCCAATAAACAAACAAACAAACAAATAAATAAGAAATAACATAAAAGAAGTGGCCTACCTTTCTTTTCCTCACATACACATGTTCCTTGTCTAAATTCTTACAAAATTAATAACAGGTGTAGAATATTTTGTAGAAAAAGTGTTAAATGAAGAGAACCATTAATAATCATATGTAGCAAGTTATAGCATCCCTTTCTGTTGGCATATCTTTTTGCGTAGGGCTGCAAAGCCTGGTTCTTGAATTTCAGTCATTTTTCATGCTTGTTGCCTTAGCTGGCAGTTGACCCTTTTGGCTGATTCTTTTCTTGCTCAAAGATGAATGGTGAGATCATTTTTCACTTGCAGGAAAGAAATTCAAATTCTTATCAGACTGACTTCTCACTTTCATTCTTACTTTCTCTGTCCTTATTAATAAGGCACTTGTTTTGCAATATATTCGACCTGATATTTTTATTATTTAGTTACATATTGTTTTAGATGGTTCGTGTGTTGATGCTTCTCACTTTTCAATGGCTTTTAATTCTCTAAAATGCTGGCAGTGGTGTTATGCTTAGGTTTAAATTGTTTACTGCCAGCCTTCCGGTAAAGGTAGTTTACATTGAGAAAGTATTGTTAATGTTTTGTGTCAATCCTGTGTGCCAACAGTGCCATCGTACTTGTAGAAAGCTGGGTAAATTCTATCATTAGCTTGAGTAGTTCTGTTAATTTAATAGTTCAATAGAGCCAGTGTGGTGTAGTGCTTTGAGAGTTGGACTAAGACTCTGGAGACCAGGGTTTGAATCCTGGCTCGGCCATGTAAATCCCTACGAGGCCCTAGGCAAGTCACACTTTCATGGCCTCAGAGGGTAACAGTGGCAAACCCCCTCTAAAGACAATTGCCAAGAAAATCCCATGAAAGATTCGCCCTAGGGTTGCCATAAGTCAGAAATGACTTGAAGACACAGCACCACAATACTCAATATAATAGAACTACTCAACTGGAGTAGTTCTAAATGGGCACTTAGCAAGTCAACAGTTAAGTAAGTTTCATTGATTCAGTGGATTTACACTAATTGGTAGTAACAATTGGATTTAGGCTGTTAAGAATATTTTTGTTTCTTTAGAAACTTAAAATCAATTTTCAAGTACCTGCACATTATATAATTTTATTGGGGAAACCCATGATAATCTAAATAATTCAGGGAAGCTGATTAAATCAGCCAGATAATTGATAGGATTAAACAGCAAATTGTTAGGTCAGTCGATATGTATACTGGATGAAACAAACTCACACCAGTATCTCTAAAACAGCAAATTACTAAGCAAACTGGTGCATGTTTTAAATTTGTTAAGGGGATTTCCTTTCACCTCTAGTGCTTATGCAGTTTATTTTCTACTAAAGATTCTACTAAAGTTTTCTACTACTTCAGTTGTATTGGAAGACAAGAGAACAGGTTGCTGACAGAGGATGGCATATATCACATTAGAGGATGAGCAAGTGAAAATCCCTCTAATATTGTGGGGGGTGTTATTAGGTCCTGTGATGACATTTCCTGAATAGTGTTGGCAAAACTGACATCTGAGTTCATGGCAAGGTCTTGTGCCTTGTACCTGCAGAAGTAGACTCCCGTCTGTGAAAGCTCATGCTACCAGGTTCTTTCTTTCACTTAGGGGTCAAGTAGATGGGCTGGGAAGTACAGTCTGAGGCTGCGCTGGCACTGATCATCCAGGGTTGCAGCAATTGCACATGCCCAGCAGAAATCCAGGCCACCACTGTGGTTTTGAACTGGGCTGGCAAAAGGAGCCTGGTTCTTCTACAAAGAGGTTGGTGTAGCTTCCGGGCACATTTGGGGCATGTGGCGTGTAAATTCCACACCCCCAATACACCCCGGAACCAGCATTTGTGGCCTATCTCTTTCAGGCTCATGTCTCAAAGATGCGACAAGATCCATTTGCAATAGAATAACTTGTTTATGTTTATATGGATTTATGTTTTGATTAGTATGGGACAATCGATTCAATCCATGGATTTGAAAATATTCCCCAGAATATAAATTCCAAAAAGCACACTTTGATTTTGACACCTAACACAAAATACACAATATTATTATGCCATTGTATTTAATGGGACTTGAGCATCCACTTATTTTGGTATCCACAGGGGGTCCTGGAACCAAACCCCAATAGATATCAAGGGCTCACTGTATTTATTATGTGGGTTTATTCCAGTGAGCCTAGTGCTGAACTCAGACTCTGGGAAAGAGGGGAGAAATCCCTGTGCAGCCTTGCAAATCCACTGGGTGACCTTGAGCAAATCACCCTTTCTCTGCCTTTGACGAAGCCAATGGCAAACCTCTTTTGAATAAATCTTGCCCCCCCCCCCAAAAACCCTAGGATATAGGGTCACTATAAGTCGGAACTGACTTGAAGGCACATAAAAACAACAGTAACTGTAGTACAATGTGACCAACCTTTAGATTCAAATCTTTATTTTGTAGTTAGTTAATACTGTATACTCCAGTAGTTTTATATGATAGATACTAATTTTTCAGCATATATGAACAGAGAAGGATGTATATTAAGCTGTAGCACCAGAATTGAAATAGTATAATTGATGGAACATGTGTGACCAAAGTTCTCCAACATTTACATTGTTAAGGTCAAAGTTTCTCATGTATTTTAAATGTCATCGGTTAATGTTTTAGTGTAAATAGAGGTCTTACAGATATTTCGCAGTTATGCTGTCTGTTCTCCCGAGACAAATGAAACAGTCTTCTGATTTTTCCTTCCAGGAAGTGCAACACTATTGATGTGCATCAAGTAGCATGTTTTGTATTTTTACAATGCCTGCATTATCTTTAACAAATTTATATTTTGGACATTAAAAACAAGTTCTAGGCTTCTTGTATGTTGGAGGGTTTATATGAGAGAAAAATGAAATTTCATGTTAAAATGTGTGGAGTAAATGCACAATATTTTTTGGTGATTTGAACAGAAGAAACTGAAACAATAGCTAGTTTCAGAAGGATCATTGCAAGTAGTTCGGTGTGCCAGTCATGGCTTTCGAATGCATGTTTATTAATAATATCCAATAGTTTTGAAATGGAAGCAATAGAAAGGCTTTTGTGTGTATTGAATGGGTTGATCGATCCATGGAGTTAATGCAAGTTCTTCTTTGCTTGTACTGAAATATTATTGAACTATACTAAAAATATGTAATGAGTTTATCAAGTTCATAAGTTTTAGGGAAGAAGATATGCATTGTTCCTTTTTCCCATTCCTCTCCTACTGGAGCTTGGGCATCATTATGGCTGATTTGTCTTTGGATGGGCTTACTTTAATTTACTTACTTAGGGGCTGTGCACACCAGCCATAAGGGCCATCTTGGGGGAGTCAGGGTGTGGCGTCCACATGGATGGCATGACACTGTGTGCTGCTCCACGCAACGTGTGTGGCATCGCAGCACTTCTCTGCTGCTGCAGCCTTTCCAGGGCACAAAAAGGAGCCACTTTTTATGGCTCCTTTTTGTGCCCTGGAAGGTCAAAGTCAGGGCTGCAGTGTGTGGTTGCTGCAGCCCTGATCCAGTGTAGCTGAAGGTGGCTGCAGGCCACCCCTTAGGGGCAGTCTGCAGAGCCCCTTACTTACTTGGAATTATATGCTACCTTTCTTCCAGGCCAGGCTTCCATAACACATTAAAATGTTTACAAAAAAATAATCTAAACCCAGGTTGAGCAACTGTGGAATGGAAGAGGGGCATATTATCCCATCAGGAGAATTGAAGAGCTGTGCATAACCTCTGCAGTGCTCCAGCAAACTTTTTTTGCCTCCAGGTGGGGGCCTTTGGCTATTTTAGGTTCAGGAAACGACTTTTCTAACAACAAAGATTGAATGAAGAAAAAAGGCATTTCTGTGGTCTTAATTTGGCCTATCCCTCTCCACCAAATGTGGCGGAAAGGCCCCAGAAACTTCTTACAAGAGTATTTGAGGGCAAAATCAGTTTTGGATAGTTTTGTAAAAGTGTTTGACCCCTGGGAAGATCAGCAGAACCTCGAAATGTTATGGAAATGCCCTCCACACCCCACTAGGGGGCATTTCATGGCATTTTGGGCAAAATCCCCTTTAAAAAAAGTTTTTTAAAAAGGCAAAACTCCTGGGGAGGCGCTTGGTATTGTATTGCATCAAATGCATTTTCTGGTTGTTGTTTTTTTAGCCATAAAGTTTTCCTTCCTACACCTGTTTTTCCATTTATTTTAATGTAAGCATACAGACATCTTGAATTGCCATTAGATTTTGTCATCTGAAGGGTTATACTGCTTTTTGCTGCCTTCCTGACTGTAATGTTACTAATGATTAAAAGTGTCTTGATATACAAAAAGGTAGCTGATGGCATCAAGCAGCCTTATTTGCTAACATTGCCTTTAGAACGTTTATACAGAATGGGAAGATTGTACACTTGATGTATGAATCCATATAATCCTGATTCCAAATGTTAGGAAGCCAGGTGAAGTAAGAAAATGCAGGAGTTTAGCACTGCAGTCACATCAAACTAACTCCTTAGATTAGTATTATCGATGAGAGAGAAATTCTGCAGAGGTCACTCGGTAACACCAGTGTAGGTTATATTTAGTACTGGTGTCTTAACAGACTCTGGTTAGAGTAAAGCTACTATTAATACTCTTCAGTTATTTATATGCAACGTGAAGGAACAACAGCTTTTAAAGTAAGGCAGCTTGCAATATTGTTGATTTTCCACCATTTTTAGACTGATTTAAAAACTACCCAGATTTTCAATTTGCTACTATAATGTGAAGCAACCCTGTTAACCTGTAATAAAATTAACTGGTTTAATAGGCTTTTTTTCCACCTTGCAAAATGATTGTGTATTTTTAAAATTGCTTGGGAAACATTCTGTCCAGACAGATTGTTTTTATGAAATGTAAACATAGCTTAATAGGGTTAAGGGGAAAAAGCAAGATTAAAATATCTGGTCTTCTGCACGTATATTAAGTACTGTAGTTTACAAATATTATTTTTAGATGTCAGGTCTGCTTAAAATATAAAGTTAAAGAATATGGTCAAAAAGTTTGAAATAATGTTCGGTTAAGACAAAAACATGTTTTCCCTAGAGTGTCAGTAGCCTGGAGGACCAGGGCAGATATATTTGTTAGGGGGCTTCCTCTCTCCCCCATCCCTACTTCTTAGCCAAATGTTGCATGTATGTACATGCAGTGGCAGGGTAGCAACAATGCAAGCCAGTTGGCAAATGAAGAGAGTGAATTGGCACACTGGCCTGTGTTTAGATAACTATTAGAGAATCGTTTAAACACATTTTGTTTGTAACAAGTTCAGCAGCATATTAGTCACCCTGTTGGTTATTTCTAGACCTTGCAGTGTAAGCCAAAGCATGTGTGATACATGAGATCCCTTCTTCATAAAATGTATTGAAGAAGTGTGCTAATTCTAAAAAAAAAAAAAGGAAGGCTAAGTTCAAATTCTAGGCATATTGAGGCTGCCAGGCAGAGTAGAATCTGAAGTTGCCAAATTGACATTCCAGAGAGGTTATGTGTACTTCTGACATCTTCCTGTCACTCAGTGAAAACTGTGTGGCTAGCAAGCAGCTAGGACTCTTGTGGATAGGAATAGTCAGTTTGGAAATAACTACAGTGGTCCCCCGGGTTACGAATACGCCGGGGTACGAAAACCCCGGGGTACGAAAGAGCTGGGGCCGCAAAAACGGCCCCGGCTTGCAAAGAACACCCTGGGATCCGAAAGGAAAAACTGCGCGGCCCCTTTAAATTTGCCATGCGGTCCGGCAAATAAAGCGGTCCCCCGGGAAACGAAAATTTCCGGGTTACGAAAAGTAATCCAGAACGGATTACTTTCGTAACCCGGGGGACCACTGTAGTTAAATTTAACTGATTATGGCCTGCTCCTCAACTTAACTAGTTTATTTGTGAATGGTACAACTGTGAGAGCTTTCAAATAACTCAATCTATCCACTCATGCACTCATAGGGTTGTTTTCCTTATTCTCCAATTAGCTAATTTACTGGTTAACAGCACTCACTATTCCTATGGTGCAATTAATAATAAGGTTTGTCTCATTATTCATTGCAGGGGGTGGTCTCAGGAGACACAAGATACTAGGAGTCAAGGAGAGTACTAATGTTGTTAGAAATTGGAGTTGGCAGGGATTGAATTTAAGACTCAAACTTCTTGTTTGCACTCTAGGGTTGATATATGCAGATCACTTTTTTCTGTTATAGCTGAGTGGGGAAAAGCAGGAAGCAGTTATTCAATAATGTAAAAAAATGTTCTACAGATGCTTAAGATATGCTGATTAATAATGCTGGTAAGAATTTTCCACCTTTCGTTCACAAGCTGATTTTTGTAGCCATTTACTGCTGCAGTTCAGTATTGTAGTGAAAATATGTTCTCCAACAGGAATGAATTTTTTCCAATCCATTCTTTGAAATATGAAGAAATCATATACAGGAATGGATGTTGCTAACTGCAGCTAAACAGAAGAATGATGCAGATGAGTGACAAAAACTTACTGAATGCACTTTACAGCCTACCTGAATTTCTGGATGCATTGCACTACAAATAATAATCAGCAGTAACCATAAGTCACATTTTTGGTTTTTTAGTCATTTTTAGTCATTTTTTGGTTTTTTTTAGTGCATTTCGACAGTTCCAAGTTGGGAATGACAAATAAAAACTACAAAAAGGGCACTTTGGGACAACAACAACAAAAAAGTGTTCCTGGGATTTACTTCTTTTACAAAAACTTTCATACTAATAGAAATAGTGTGGGAAGAATAGGGATAGATTCCTACTTCAAGAGAGAACAGTAGTTCGACATGTTTAATGAAACCTTTTATTGAAAACCAACAATATGCACATGACAAATTAATCAAGCAGGTCAGATAAGCCTTGCAATATATATATCTTCTGGAGACCACTTGAAATCTGCTTCCAAAATGCATCTTGGGAAGATTTATTTTTTCTTTCAGCAGCTCCGGTTTTCTTCTGATTTCCATTTTGGTGGTATAGCCTATAGATCTGTGCTTTCTCAATATGCCAGGATTGCTGGTGAGGTAGGCTAATCTGCTTTCCCTTTTTCTTTCTGTTTTGCTCTTCACTTAACGCTCAGTGATTCAGGGGGCAGCTGTTTACTTTCCCTGTTGTACATAAACATGTACAGCTACAGTAAGATTGACTAGATTAGAATCCCATTCTTTTCTCCAGCCCTCCTCTGCCATTTTCCCAAATGTCAGTGCTGCAAAAAAACTTGTGAATAGACAGAAAATAAGAAAAAGGAAGCTGGGCTGACTCCTAGACTTTGTAAAAAGGAGGTTCTTTGTCAGAGGCTTTGTTAAATTAGGTATGCCTGTAATGAAATGTGCTAGTAAACGGTAATGATGACAGAAAACACACACACACACACACACACATATATATATATATATAAAATGCAGTGATCAATTGTTACACAAAATAGCATAACACAAAAAATAAATTAATTTCTAATGTTACTTGAAATCTGATATTCCAGACTCAAATCGTAGTCCTCCTATAACACCCCAAAGTTCTAGCAGATGTTGTAAAATTGTTGAAAACTGTTAAAATTACCTAGCTTCTCCCACATCTGCAATTCCTAGGGTTTCCTGGCAAGAAAAAAATGACTTTGAAACCAGTTCCATGTGTGAGTAAATAAGTGTATGTATACCCTAAAGAAATTACCCAAGCTGAATGTACAATTGCAGTGTACGTACCTCTTAAAATGTCTCGTTTCCTTACAAAGTAGCTGTAGAAAATTTATAGAAATTTCTTACATTCATAGTAGTTCTTTACAGTTGCAGTTGGAAGGATAAACTGGAATGAATCAAAACCTGATACTGATTTGGCTATTGACAGGATTTTAATATATATAAAACGCTTAGGTGGAGCTTGACTGGTTGGTGTGTGGAAGAACACACCCAAAACTGAATATCCTCATGATATGTATGACATCTTAAAAGCTCAGTCTTCTTCTGTGTTCTGGTGGAATTGGTTTCCAAGTGACTGTTCCTAAAGATCAAGCTGGTGTGCTTAACTAGAAATTATTTTTAGTGTTGGACAGTGAAGTAGGAGTACCCTCTCCCATTAATGAACAATTGTAACTTGACATTTAGCTCATTTAAAAAAAAGAAAACATTAACCTTGAAAACATTGCTGTCTTTGGCATACCTTTATGCAGAAGAGTCTGTGTTTCTAAATGTACCACTACGTTAATTCTCTTTGGATAAAATACTGTATTTACTTTAGAGGGTTGCCTTCTGGCACTAAGTTAGGCAGTACTAAATTCCACGCTCCGAAGATCTTGGAAAATTTGTTCTCTTGTAGTTGCTGGATAACACAGAATAGTACTATTCTGAAACTCTACCCTCATCTAAACGGCCGACCAGTTGCTCATTTTGTCAAGCTGTGTTTTTCCTTTTAATATTAAGTAAAGTAGTGGCAGTGGGACATGTATATGTCATTGTCTCCCATTTTTAAAAAAGGCTTGCTGAGAACTACTGGGCAGTGCGTTGCTGGCATACAAGAAGCCCTTGATGTAGGGTTGGCAGCAACTACCAGGGAAATTCTTGAGCCGGGCTGGGAGGGAAGTTATAAAACTCTGCCCTGTTACTGCTGCACCACTGATCTGATGTTTGTATCCAGCCATCTCATGAGAGAAGCTTTTGTAAAATAAAGAAAATGGGGGGGGGGGGTGTTTACATTTTTTAAAAACTGTTGTGTTGTTTTGTGAAAATACATGCTAGGAACAGAATCTGTATATAAGAGGGTAATTAAAGAATTAAAGATTGAGGGGAATAGCTTTTTTCATCCATTTTATTTTGATGATGATGATATGAAAGCCTATGGAAAGTGCTGACGTTGGAACAATTCATTTGTGGCTAGTTCAACCTGCAGTATCAAATTTAGGTGAGGAAATAAATTAATGCTATTTTAAAACTATATCTAATACATTAATCAAAGCCAGTGTAACCTATATATCTTTCAAGCTAGCTAGACTATGGTACAAAACACACTGCAGAAATAATCCAGTTTGAGACTGCTGAAGCTGTCTTGGCTCAATGCTAGGGAATCCTCGGAACTTTTTAAATTTAGTTTAATAATTTGTTATTAACTGCTCTGTGGTCAACTTTGACTCATGTGAATGAGTCTTCTCCAACTTAGATTAGTTTGAGAATTAGGTTAGTTTAATAAAATTCTTAGTTTAAACACTCTTCAGGTGTTCTTTTATACTTGTCAAGAGAAATGCTTGCAGCTTTCCCAAAGAACAGTTTGAAAAATGCTTACAGTTTTTAAAAAGTATTCAGTATATCAAATCATTTTCCAGTCTCCTCCAGTTTCTCCCTTCATTGTTCCAGGACATGTGAACACAAACTGTGGAACGAGTAACAGCAACAAAACCAATCAGTCTTTTAATATCAGGAAGGTACCTGACAGAGCTGAGCACTTGTGCATTATTAAATTCTTCATTTGTATCTGATGTATTTAAATAAAAACAAATTAAATATTAGTAAAATATATAAGTAGAATGAGAATTCAAACTTAAAAACTAAATCAGACAGCTGTAGACAAAATCATAAGTTTGGTCATGTTGACCCTGAAACATGCTTGGATCCAAAGAAAAGTTATGGTATTACCATTACCATCTCCCTGCTCCTTTGGAGGGCCAGCAAGACCTTCCAAACAGCATGAGATAGAGTGTGCACTGCTAGAGAGGAATCATTCCAAAGTGGACATATCTCTGCCTAATTTTGCGGTAGTTTTCCCATTCCCCTATCACCCTCCTCATCATTCATCCTATACTGTTCACGCTTCTGATTTTGGGGCAATTCTTCCTTCACCAAGCAGCTGCTCATACAGTCGGCCCTCCTTATCCACGGATTTTTTTATCCACGGATTCAAGCATCCATGGCTTCAAAATATTCCAAAAATGCATACATTTCCAAATAGTACACCTGGATTTTCCATTTTATATAAGGGACACCATTTTACTATGCCATTGTATTTATTAGGACTTCAGCTTCCACGCCACGGAGGTCCTGGAGCTAAGCCCCAGCAGATAACAAGGGCCCACTGTATCTGGTTCATATCGTTAAGTCTTTTTTCCTCCTAGTATATATGTGTGTGTGTGTGTGTGTGTGTGTCAGAGTTTAAGCTTTCGTCCTGTGGAATTGGGAGCCTGGGGTCCAGTCTACACTGCAGAAATAATCCGGTTTGGCACCGCTTTAACTGCCATGGCTCACTGCTAGAGAATCCTGGGAATGGTAATTTATTGTAGCACCAGAGGTCTCCAACATGAAGGCTAAATGTCTCACAAAACTATAGTTCCCAGAATTCCCTAGCATTGAGCCAGGGCAGTTAAAGCAGGGTCAAGCTGGGTTATTTCTGCAGTGTGGCTTGGACTCCAGGCTCCCAATTTCACATAAGGAAAGCTCAAACTCTTATACACACACATACCAGTCAACATGGACTTGTTCCAGGTAGATTGCAGTGGGGACACTCCAGTGACTTCATTATGTTGATATTATTTCCTTTTTGCAGGCATTTCCCCCCAGGCAGTTAAAACAGTGTGAAACCAGATTATTTTTGCAGGGTGGGTGCAGCCTAGTCACTACTAGCTGTGTTAAGCTTTGCAGAATGGTGCTGGGTTTAGTGGTTAAATTTGTTAAAATAACCTTGAATAAAGATGTCACTGCAAGGACATTTGTTGTTTGAGAAATGAAAAAAGCTGTGTGTGTATTCAGGTGTACTTATTCTGTGTGTGTGAGTTTGACTGAATGAGGTCTAATCTGCACTGACAAAAGAATGCAGTTTGACACTGCAATATTAGTCTAAATATCTCACAAAACTACAAATCCCAGAATTCCATAGCATTGCACCATGGCAGTTTAAGTGGTGTCAAGCTGCATTATTTCTGCAGTGCAGATTAGACCTAACTCTCAAGGAATGAGTTTCTATTGAGCGATTATGCAAGCTCGTTTTAGTTGTGATCTCAACATTCTTTAATTAAAAATGTAATGTTTAAACTTGGCTCAGCCTGGTAGATATTAGGGTTCTAGTGAGGAAGAACCCCACAATAGTCTACCCATCCCTGACATAGCATGTATTCTGTTCTGTATAGGAAGTTACCATAATATCTCTGTTAAAGCCTCTGACAAAGAAGTTTGTTTTTAGAATATTTTTGTGTCTACCCAGTTCCTTGTCTTCTCAACCTCTGCTCAGTTGGAAGGGTTTTTTTTAAGCATATTGGCATTGGGAGAAAGTTGAAGGAGAGCTGGAGAAACACAGACTTTTGGTGTTTGGTTACAGCAGTGTGTCTGCAGTAAACAATGGAATTAAAAAATACATTGATCTGGAAAAGAGCAGTATTCTAGTTTGGCCCCTGTCTCACCATCTACAACATATTAAAAAACAAAACAAAAAATAATAGGTCTGTAAGTTCGACCAACCAAAATGAAAATCATAAGAAAAGTGGAGACTTGAAAACCCAAAAGCCATCCCCAAATGCATTTGGGAAGAAGCCTTCAAATAGTCTGTAGAAGAGTCAAAATATTTTTGTTTACTCATGCAAAGCTTACCTGATGTGATTACTTCTTTTTCACAGGTGTACTGTACTGTATATAGCTAATTTGAATTAAAAGTTTGCTAGAACATGTTGAACTGCTCTTTTCTGTGGTCTAGTAACCTATCCCTGTCCTTTCCATGTTATTTCTGCCTCTGGTACCAAAATTTCTGTTAAAGAAGTAGTGCCCAGTAACATATCTAGTTCATTAATTGAGGTATACCTGTATTAATAAAATCAAATTCAGAAAAAAGAGTGTATGCTTAATTCATTCAGTTTATTAACCAGTGGTAGTTGTGTTTTGACATAGTTGAAATTCCACTGAAGAGCCCATTATTAATTTCTTTATCATAAAAAAATCCTTTATTCATTCTTTAGATAGAAAAATTGTTTTTAAGTAACTAATGTGCAGTTTTTAACAACAGAGTTCGTTGTGTATCTAGTCAGAATTACATAACTTGTGCGACAAGTCTACGGTCCTCTTAGCTAGGAGTAAGCCCCATTGGACTCAGTGGGAATTCTGACTGAGTAGACACATACAGAGTTGTGCTCTTATATCGTCGCTAAAACGTCACTAAATCGTCCCTAAAACACGATGGTGTGATTGCCAGTCACGTGTGTCCCCCCCTGATTAAATTGTCAGGGAAGCATCCTCCTCCTGTCCCATCATCAAAATGTTTGCACACCAGCCATTTCCTCAATAACAGAAGTTTCTAGCTGCATTAAAACTTCCTCCAAATGTCCCTAAAAGGTGGAGGAAGCACCTGTATCTTAAAGCCAGGTGCACTTCCTCAATCGCCATGGAAACGTGGCTCCCTCTAGCATCCCTGAATCCTCTCAAGGGGAGCAGATTTCCTATGAACGCAAAGTTTTAGCAGTGATGCAGCCCCGTATGAAAATCTTCCATGTCACTTTTCTGTGCTTTGTGTTCCTGCGAAGCAACTGACTATTCTAATGGTAGCAGTGCTGTTGGTAGGGTCTCCTATATCAGACTGACTTTTGCAGAGGAACTAAAGTAAATGTGGCAAACAGCTAGGGGATGATGCTGGTGTAGGATCTCTAAGAGACAATGGTAGCGGCACTGTAGTACTGCACAGAAGGAGGCATGGTAAACCCCTTTGAACATCTTTCATCATGAAAACCCTATGATGAGACAATGCAAAATGAAATGAGATAGTGCCAGAAGATGAAATTTCTAGGACAGAATGCACTCAGCAATCTACTGCAGTGTAGCAGAGGACAACGAATAGCACTGTGGCTAATGACACAACTGGATTCATATCAGAAAGATGTTCACCTGTTGACATACTCAGAGGTGAAAGGAAAGTCCAGAGCTACATAACACATATCATAGGTACATGGAATTTGAGCAGTATGAATCAGAGGAAGTTTGGCATGGTAAAACAAGAAATGGAACATGTAAACAATACAGTACTTGGGATGAGTGAACTAAAGAGGACAAGTATGGAATATTTTGAGTCAGATAATTACACAGTGTTTTACTCAGGAAATGAAAATCTAAGAAGAAATGGGGTAGCATTCATAACAAGGAGAAATGTATCAAAAATAGTCAAAGGATATAACACAAAGTCAGATAAAATAATATCAGTAAGATTCAGAGGAAACTTATCAATATAACCATAATTTATGTACCTGTATAAATTCGACTATAAGTCAACCTGATGCATAAGTCTAGGGCAAGTTTTGGAGCCAAAATTATGGATTTTGATATGATCCATGGATAAGGTGAGGGTAAAACTTAAGGACATGTAACAAGGGATATGAAAGGACAAAGCAGAGAAAAATGATGCCAAAGAACACAACCATTTTCCTACCCAGGCTTTAAAAAAAGCCAGAAGCTTATCTGCAATGGAGGGAGCAGCGGAGTCTGCTACTACTTTTAGTTTCTCCCAGGATGGACTAGGCTCTCACTGCTGACTACTCAGAGAAAGGGAGAGTTTCTATTTTGATAAGAGTTGAAGTACAGTATGCACACTGACCTGTGAATAAGTTGACCCAGGTTCTTGGGGTTGATTTTTTGACTAAAATTTTCAGACTTATACATGAGTATATACAGTAGATGCTCCAACTACAGAGGCAGAAGAGGAAGAAACTGAAAGATTCTGGAGTCCAGAAGGAAACTGACCACACACCCAAACAGGACTTGTTGTTAATTATAGCCAACAATGCAAATGTAGGAAACAGAGCAGAATCAAAGATTGTAGGAAAATATGGTCTAGGATCAAGAAATGAAGCAGGAGAGGACTCACTGAATTTGGCGAAGCCAACAGTTTGTTCACTGTAAATACATTCTTCAAGCAACCAAAGAGGTGACTGTATATCTGGACACCACCTGATGACTAATATAGAAATCAGAATGACTCCACAATTGGAAGCAGAGGATGGAGAAACTCCATTCTTTCTGCAATAACAAGACGAGGAGCAGATTGTGGCACAGATAATGAATTGCTAATATCAAAAATTAAAGTAAAACTAAAAAAGGTATATAGTGAGCCAGTGGGATATCAGGGATTACAGTAATCGACGGACCAGTGGTGTCATTGGAGGTGTGCAGGGGGTGTGGACCGCACCAGGTGACATTCCAGAGGGGGGTGTCAACAAGTGGACTGGTACACTGGGGTGTGCTGCTGCCTTCTGAGTCCTGCACGAAAACCACCAAACGGGACTCTGAAGGCTGTAGGGATGGGAATAGGTGGCTGCTGCCTTCTGAGAGGGCCAACCGTACTCCTACCTCGCTGTGCCATACCTCGACTCCGAGATGCCCCTGCACTGGGTGACACCGTAGGCAGGTATGCCATTGCATAGGACCATTGCATTAATCTCACATGCAAACAAAGTTATGGTTAAAACTCTACAACAAAGACTTTTATTATATATGGGTTGAGAAGTGACAGATGTCCAAGCTGGGTTCGGGAAAGACACTAGGGTTCATATTGCAGACATACATTGGATTATGGAGTACACCCCAGAATTTCAGAAGAAAATCAGTCTGAGCTTTATAGATTATAGCAAAGCCTTTGATTGTGTAGATCATGAAAAATATTGATCGCTCTTAAAGAAATAGGTGTGTCACTCCATTTGATTTTCCTGATGTGGACCTGTAGTCAGAACAAGAGGCTACCATCAGGACAGAATATGGAGAAACAGAATGATTTTCCAGTTGGCATGGGGGGCAGGCAAGGTTGCATTTTATCATCCTGTCTGTTTAACTTTTACACTGAACATATCATTCAGAGGAAGGAGGTGTGAAAATGGGAGGAATTAATATCAGCAATTTAAGACATGCAGATGACATCATGCAAAGAGCCATGTACTGTAGTGGTTTGGGTATTGGATTTGGACACTGGGAGACCAGGGTTTGAATCCGTGCTTGGTCATGGAAGCCCACTGGTTAACCTTGGGCAAATAACATTCTCTAGGATTAGGAGGAAGGCGAAGACAGCCCCCTCTGAAAAAATTCTGTCAAGAAAACTAATACGTTTACTTTAGGGTCACCATAAATTGGAAATGACTTGAAGGCACACAACAACAAACAACTGATGATACCATACTACTAGCAGAAAAATAGTGAAGACTTGGAACAATTACTAAAGACAGTTAAGGAAGAAGGTACAAGTTCAGTTTCTAGTTGAACATTAAGAAAACAAAAATAATGACCACAGATGATTTACATTACTTTAAGTTAGGCAGTGAAGACAGTGAAATAGTTCAGGACTTTCTATACCTAGGCTCAGTCATTAATCAAAATGGAGACTGCAGTCAAGAAATCAGAAGGCTAGGATTTGGAAGGGCAGCTATGAAGGAACTAGACAAGGTTGTGACGTGTAAAGATACATCATTGAATAGAAAAATCAGGATTGTCCATGCCATTGTATTTCCATTTTCTGTGTATTGGTTGTGGAAGCTGGACAGTGAAGAAAGAACAGGGAGAAAACTCATTTGAGATGTGGTGGTGGAAAAGAGTTATATGATAATGTGGACTGCCAAAGAGACAGATAAATGGGTCCTAGAGCAAATCAAGGTTGAACATCTTCCTGGAAGTCAAGCTGACTAAGTTGAACCTATCGTACTTTGGTCATATCATGAGAAGACATGATTAACTAGAAAAGACAATAGTGCTTAGGAAAGTAGAAAATAGAAGGAAAAGAGGAAGACTATTCCAGATGAATTGGCTCAGTCAAGGAAGTTGCAGCCCTGAGTCTACACGACCTGAGCAGGACTTTTCATAATAGGGACTTGGTGGTCTTTCATCCATAGAGTTGCCCTAAGAGGAAGTTGACTTGACAACAGTTAACAAGAATAAAATTGTACTCTGGATAATTGTAGACTGCTTCTTGTGCAAAAGTGGTGATGTAGGGTAGATGGTAAATTCAACTTGATATCTTTAGAAAGAAATTGCAGAACCCTTATGTGCTTCAGAATATTGCTTCAGAAATTTAAATTACAACAGAATGTAATATAACGTACTGAACAATGAACATATGCCTTCCCCCTTCCTGCATAAACAGTACCTTGCTATGTGTCCTATATGTTTTCGTGTTGTATGGACTCTCAGTTAAAAATCACTATGGCTAACATTCAAAGAAGAAAACATCACTTTTTGTGGTTAGCCTCAATAATTGTCTTGAATAGCTTTTAAAAATTGGCTGTGGTACAAAAATACCATTGTGGCTACGTTAGTGGAGGCTGTTGTAGCTGTAAGCGATAGCTGTAACATGAATGGGTTGTCAAATAGTATTCCTGTGCTTCAGTGCACTGATCGCTCTTTAGAAACAAAACTTAAACTCGAAAGCCTGCTGGGGCTCCTAGACAGCAGTAGCTTAATCTATTTGTAATTGGAATGTAGACATTGAAGTGGCTCATGCTATCAGTACAGTTCTTTAATCTGAATGTTTTTAGCATACATATCTGTTGGGAGAGAAGTAGGTTGTTAACTGGAAATCCTTGTGGTCTGCAAGTGCTGAGTGTGGGAGGGACATAATAAAACATAATACTTGGTTGCTTTATCTAGAGATACTTATTTTGTTTCTGTTTATCATTACATAAAAGTGAACTTGCTCAATATACAGTTTTCTAAAGGCAAGCAAATACTAATGAGAGTCTTCTCTGTTTTTAAGGAGATCACAGAGTAACAGCTCCCTAATGTAGAAATAAATGGTGCAAACATAGTCTCCAAGCCTGACCTTCTAGCAAGCAGGCAGTTAGTCTTAGTTGAAGTACTTACACAGCACATCATATAAGAACATGGTACATAGGAAAAGCAAAACTGGTGAGCAGGTTGTTTATACTACAGTTTGATGGAAATGTACTGAGACCTTCTGAATTAAGAGCGATTCACATGTAGAAGAAATATTTTAAATTCTTAAAATATAGAGTACACTGTATTGCGGTTGACAAGCTAAGAAGCATGCAATGTTCAGTTTTATAAAACATAAAACGATGATCAGAACTGCTTATTGAGATCATAGGACTGAGTCGATAACAAATTATTGGTTTCCCAGTGTGGTAAATGCAGCTCCTTTTACAGATAGAAGATAAAATATTTAAGACTGGAAAGTGCTTTAAGAGAGTCATTACTTCTCAAGGGGTGCGTACATTTACTTTTTGTTATATAGCTGTCTTTGGTCAAACAGGCTTTACATGTTTTTGTAGCAGGAAAAACTTGTTTCCTAGACACATAAACTATTGGATTAACACACATATCATTAGCAATGATCCCTTTCTCAAAGCACTTTTAGCTTTCTGAATAAATAATTGTTTGTATCTTTTACCATTGCAGGTTTTCAAAGGTTTTCTGCTACAATGTAGGGAGACAGTTTTGCCTCTGCACCCACCTGGCAGACTGCAAGATGTGGAGATTTTTAGTTGTTTTTATTTATTAATTTTTTTATTATAAACAGTTTTAATTTTCTCTTTCTGGAAGCTACCTTGGCTACAATAAAAAAACATGTTTCTGGTGCCCTGCAAGTGACTTCATGTCACTTCTATTTTTATTTTGACCAAAACCCAGCCATTTTGCATGTTTCCCCCTACTTTTGGTAGACAGAGGAACTAAACAAACCACCACATTTTAAATTTATTTTGTTGCAGTTTGATTATTTTTTGGAAATTTTGGGTGTGGTCTGAAGGCTCTGGGGGTGTCTTATGGAGCTTGGAAGGGTTAGACAAAAAGATTGGAATGGCATGAAGCCCGTGGGTTCCACTGCCTTTTCCTTTGCACTAAAGGAAAAAAGAAGGCTTCTTTTCATGTATCCAGCTCAGATTATTTTATATTTAGTCAGTACTGTCTTTGATGTTCAATTCGCACACACAGTTTTTACTGTCTCCCTAAAAAGCCCCTACAGTAGCGGGACCCTCCAGAATGATTTAAAGTTAGCATTAGGAAAAAATTTGTCCCTTACTCCCTCTGCCTCATGAATGGAAATGCTTTCTGTTTGTGCAATATGAGGGGAGAGTTGGATTTATTTGGTGCGTTGTGTCTAAGGTTTAAAAGTGCAGGAGATTTTCAGGGTTTTCCAGGTGTTATAGAAGAGGCGCCAAACACTAGCAGTTATAAGGCATTATGCCACTCTTTAGTCTTTTTCTGCATTACTACAGGTTTGCTGTAGTGATGAAAAGTATGGCAGAAGTGTTGGGAAAAGAAGGGAAGGTCATGAGTGGAGAATGAGGTTGTATCTGAAACTCCCATGAACTTTAGTGGATGGTTCTGATTGTCCATATGCATAATAGTCTCAACTGAAACTGCTCTCAGTGGTCTCTGAATGACCACCCAAAAACATGATTTTTTCATGGGACCCAGTTTTCTCTTTTCAACACTACTATCAGCCCTCCCCATTTGTGGCTTTGACTTTTGCAGATTTGATTAATATGTATTCACGGATTTGATTAATATGTTCTCTGTGGGAATCTCAAGGTCTTCTAGCCCGACTCTGTGGACAACATCTGCAGAAATCCTGCTGGAGGACCATCCTAGAGGTTTTTAAAGAGAATACTTGTCCATCCATTTGTAGATCCTCCAGTGCAGTTCTGTGGCCAACCTCAGGCAGATGTTGATCATAGAGTTGCACTGGAGGACTTACAAATGCCTAGAGTAAAAAAATACTCTTAGGTTAAAAAAATATTCTTAGGTAAAAAAATTAGAGGATTGGGATTGTTGGTTTTTTTGCGGGTTTTCCACTTTCACAGAGGTCTTGGCCCCTAATCCCAGTGAATGTGGAGGACCCACTGTATAATGAAAGCTTAACATCTCAAATGATTATGTTCTTGGGTAACTGTAAAATAGTTCTTAGCTGACTCATGGAGGAGACTGTGGCTTTGCTGTAGCTAGTTCTCAATGATTTTTTCTTGCAGTTTGACACTGTTGCATACCAAAAGAAAAAAGAAAAAAAAAGGCACTCTTCTGCCAATGTAAATTGAGACCCTTTTGCACTGCTAGGATATTGTACTTCTGGTGCCTGATTGTGTGTGCGGAACAGTTGCATAACTTCATTCCAGGAAATCATTTACAATCCTTATAAAACTGGGTGTTTTCCTGGGATTTTTGACTCAACACTGCTCCCATACAGATTTTTCAGGCATTACTGTGGTGTACAAGCATCTCAGTTACTGAATGTGCTACACTGGCAATGTAAACTATTTAGATGAATTCCATGTGTGTGCTCTGCATCACATGTTCATACCATGAAAAGGCAAATAATCGTTATTGACACCTTTACAAGTAAGAACTGAGGGAGAGGGGCAGGTGCTATATGCCGTAGTTCTCAAGTTCTGAACGGTCTAAAGTTGAAACAGACCTGACTGATTGTTTACAGAGGTACCTCCTCTAATGAGAAAGGCAAGCACGCACTTGGTTATGTCCTTGAACATATTTGTATGGAGCTAGTCAGCCAAGCATAACGACATGCTCTGGCCCAAGCCTTGTTCACTTAAAAGTGAACAGATTTGTTACTTATAATTACTGTGGTGGGTATTGTTGCTGTATAAGGAAATAAGTTGTGATCTACAGTATAAGCTCATCTGCCACCCAGAGGTAATTGCTTTCTTTTTTCAAGGTTTGATATCAGGAATCACCTGCAGTGGGAATGGGCAACTGTGAAAGTCAAGGAGGCCACTTTAACCTTCCAGGGTTACATCTGCACTGCAGAAATAATCCAGTTTGACATCACTTTAACAGCCATGGCTCAATGCTATAGAATTTTGGGAACTGGAGTTTGTTGTGGCACTGGAGGTATTTGACAGAGAAAGCTAAATGTCTCACTAAACTACTGTTCCCAAAATTCCAAAGCATTGAGCCATAGCAGTTAAAGAGGTGTCAAACTGGATTATTTCTGCAATGCGGATGTAGCCCTTGGGGGACTGTCTCCTAGCACTCGCTCCCACCATAATAAAACAAAGCCAAACAATTTTTAGCCCAAATTCCTCCAACCCCCTTCTAGGAGACATATTGGAGGCCTTCCATGAAGATATATATATAAAGAGAGAGAGAGAGAGAGAAAGAGAGAGAGAGAAGTATTGTTTTGACCCCTGGGAATCCAGGAGTGATCTAAACATGGTGGAAATGCCCTCCACACCACTTAGGGAAAAATTTGGAGCATTTCACAGGACAGGATTTGGGCATTTTATTCATGCATATGTTTTAACCTTTTATTTTTATGATTCATACGATGCACACCTTCTTCTGCTCTGTCCAGATTATGTTCCTGACATTAGCAGGATTATAAATTGAAAAATTAAAATAGGAATGAATGGGTGTAGTTTCTTTTCTCTTTATGTTTCCTCAGTCTGCAAAATGGCACTTTCATCATAGGTGTATTTCTTTTGGTGTCATGACAATGATGACACAAATGTGCCTTTCCCTCCTTCTCCACTACTTCCTCCTTCAATTTGCTTTCCCAACTTTCCATCCTTTAATCAGATTGATTTCCAGTAAGAACCATTACCAGTTGAGCAATGGAAATGGTTAGACTATAATTGGCCCCTGTCACTGTTGAGGGGCTTCATGCATCCTGGGCCAGAGAAATGTTGAGCAGGCATATTGTTGAGGCTGAATAAACAAACCATCACACGCCTTGTGTCTTCAGGGAAGGGTAGATTAGAAGTTCAAACGAACATAGTAAACAAGTAAACATGCTGCCACATGAGGGCTTTCTTTCTAAACAGTGATTCAGGAAATCTTTGCCTCAAGAGTGTCTTAGGTGAGTCACAGAAGGTAAATATTGAGGACATTATCCCAGAGGCAGCCAAAGCAAAACTGTGTAGAATAATGTATATTTCATATTATGTAAGTAAAGGAAGTAAATAAATCAACAGTAACATATAGTCCCTTTCCAGATTTTGAATTTGCTCATGGGGGTATGTGTGTGTCTCACAAAGTGAGGCTTGGTATAATTGGCAGTGCTGTCAAGGTACAAGAAAAAAAGCGCAAAATTGTAAGAGAAAAACAGATGTACAGTACTGGGAAATAAGTTCTAGTTGTGGGATAGTATGTGTGACATATTATGCATGGCTTTCCAAATTCCCATTAGGCTTAGGTAACATACTCAATAGTTGGGGTTGATGGGAGTTGTAGCCCACAACATCTGAACGGCCACATGTATCTAAGCTCTGATGAATGTTACTACTGTATAGACTAGTATTCATTGTAGAACAGAGTAGAGAAGGAAGATACCCTTGAAGTATTTTTCCCCTTGTGTTTTAAAAAAACAATTATAGGTTGAATATTCCATATCCAAAATCCAAAATGATCCAAAATCATGAACTTTTAAAATGGGTGGTTGAGATAGTGACATCTTTACTTTTTGATGGCTTATTGTGTACAAACTTTGTTTTAAGCAAAAATTACTAAAAAATATTGTCTAAAATTACCTTCAGGCTTTATGTATAAGATGTGTATGAAACATAATATTTTGTGTTTAGACTTGAGTTCCATCTATAAGATATTTCATTATGTTACATGCATATTCCGAAGAAATCTGAAACACTTCAGGTCCCAGATATTTCAGATAAAGGATATTCCACCTGTACTTAAACAAGATGATTATTATACTTCAGAAAATGGAGTGGGGATCAAGACTGAGCTAAGTGCTCTTGACAGCTTTTGTTATCTGTCTGTATTTTTAAAGCAATATTGTCAGCTTTCTCTTTCTCTGCATTCCTTTGTCAGTTGGCAAAGTTTGTGATTACTCGAGCTAAAGCAATGAATGGATAGTTGGATCTTAAGACAAAGTATATTACTCTCTCATAGTGGCTAAATACCTGAGAGCTGCCTTCTTAAACACTCCTGTGTACTGAGGTTATGATCTCTTAATCTGGGAAGGAAACATTATGATCTCTTAATCTGAGGAGCAAACAACATAAAAGTCTGTGCATTGTGTGAAACTTTCACTGAGTAATCATTTTGAGGAGGAAAGAGTTTTACTCCCATTCCTCTATTGTCTTGTGGTTCTAACCTGGATAGGGGTTCTGCAAACTGATTTTTGTTAGTTGTTTTTTTTTTTTAAGTGCTTAGTAAGCATATTTCAACAAGTGGATGTTAGCCAAATCTATATTTTAAAAGATCTGTTGTTGCTGTGTGCTTTCAAGTAATTTTGATTTATGGCAACCCTAAGATTTGTTCACAGAGGGGTTTGCCTATGCCTTCCACTGAGGCTGACAGAGTATGACTTGCTCAAGGTAACCTAGTCGATTTCCATGGCTGAGCAGGGATTTTAACTCTGGTCTCCAGAGTAGTAGTCCAATGTTGAAACCACAACATCACGCTGGCTATAGTGGAATGTTAATCCCATTAATTCTAGCTAGATCAAGGTGTTTTATTTTTATGAAACAAGGAATCTTGTTTGATTTTTTTTCAATGTTTCCAGTTGTAGATCAAAGTTGGGAATATAGTTGAAAAAGCTACAATCAAGAGCAATGATTTAAAACTGAAGAGACACTTGAACAGTCAAATGGTGAACACCTGAGAATTCTACCGATTGAGACAATGACTAGCTAGAAGTACAATCAAAATGAATGTTGAAGATATAGAAGGAAAGGACTTGCAGCCTCCTTTAATCATCAAGGATGAAAATGGCAATAAATGTATGTGCAACACAATGACCTTGAATGGAGGCAATGTTAGCCACCAGCAAGAAGTGGATGGTGAAGACTATATTAAACTTAGGGAAAGAAATGAGACAAAAAGCACTTCTTCATATTCTCAGTGTAGTGAAGCACGAGACCAGCAGAAAATTGCGAGTGACTATATCTGCATGGGGACTTCAGATCTAGAAGTCGCACATGTCCCTTCTCCAAAAGAACCATTTTACATGTATGCCTTGAATCAGACTTTCTCAGAACCAGAGAGCCTTCTCAAAAACAGTGTTGCAGTAAAGAATACCCAGACTTGCAGTACTGAGGAATCTGTGCCTTATTGCCAGGCAAACTTAGTGCATTTAACGCTTGATGAAGCTACGGAGCTGAATGCAAATGCTGACATCCAGGATGGGTTAGGAAGTGCCCAAATGGAACAGGCAGGTGGTAGTTCAGATGAACCTTTCATTACAATTATAAATCTGAGGGATACTATGAGAACTAAGTGTTATGAGATAGGATGCGTTCCTGTATCTTCTGAGGAAACTTGTGAAACTGTTTTTCATGCCCACCATGCTGGATCTCCTAAACTAAATGTCTTCAGCAGCCCAAATATGACAAACATCATCCATGTAGAAAGAGGAGTGCTTCCTACTGCTCTTTCACTGCCAGAAAATGAGGTCACCAATTATATTGACTTGGTGTCACAGAATAGTGAACATGAAAAGCAAGGAAACCAGGTGACTGAGTGGGCTGAACCTCAATGTGGGGGCTCACCTGAACTGGAACCATTTCATGTATCCAAAAACAAGGATAAGATGTATATGCATAGCACACCTGAACATGATGAAACTAAATGGTCAGCGGAGCCTGGAGCTGTTAGTGGTTTATGCCCTCTTGCAATTCAGAGTTTCAATGAGCATTTAGGACAGGAATTTTATGAAGATAGAGGAATATTGACCAAAGTGCAAAAAATCTCTGAAGGAGATCATGCTTTGCCAGATGGACATGAGGGAGATGATGCTTTGTTGGATGGACCAGATAAAGTGTTTGGGGCAATACAAAATGATATACCAAAGTTAGAAACTGTTGTTCCACCTGAACCTAATTGTCAAGCAACTTTTTTGGTTTTTAATTCTGCAAATGAACAGAACTTGGCTTCTGCTCCTGCAGCAGGGTCAAACACAACCTTTGCTGTGTTTACCATGCCAGAAGAAGCTGGTGATGGGACTTGTAAATCTGGAAAGAATGTTCCCTTAGGGAAAGAACAGCTCAGGAGGAATTCACTCAAAAATAATTGTGAACGAATTGCCATTAAATCAACAAACCGAACTCCCCTTGCAGCTACCATAACCAAAGCTAGGAAAGCAGAAATAGTGAGCTTTCCAAAACCAAACTTTAAAAACATCAAGCCCAAAGTGATGTCTAGACCTGTATCTCAGGCAAAAGAAAGTGCAGCATTAAAGGCTACTCAAAGATCTCCCCAGCTATCTGTTGGTTCTTCATCTTCCCCAACTTCTTCCCCAAGACAGCCGCTGTCTTCTGTTGCAGCACTGAGGAGAAAAATTGAATTGGATAAAGGTACAAAAGCAGAAACACCAATGAATAAGACCCATAAGCAACATCTTAATAAACACCTTCCTAGCCAAGCTCTGCATGCTGCAACTCATTCTGAAAACAGTTCCCACAAGGTTTCAAAAACAACAGCATTAAAGCAGAATGTGGAACAGGTCGACAGAGCAAGATGTTCCAATTCAGCATGCTGCACTGGAGCTGTAACGTGCTCCCAGGACTCAGGTGGGATACCCTGTGACAAAATGGAAACTGCAGGGTCCTGGGTGCCACATTGTGCTTTGAGTAGTTCTCAGATACCTCGAGAGGAGCAGCAGCAGCAGGACTGTTTGGGAATGCCAGCAGAAAGCTCTGCTCCA
The DNA here is from genome assembly GCA_034509955.1 of Urosaurus nigricauda. Classification (NCBI taxonomy): domain Eukaryota; kingdom Metazoa; phylum Chordata; class Lepidosauria; order Squamata; family Phrynosomatidae; genus Urosaurus; species Urosaurus nigricauda. Next base: position 135,605,986 of record JAOEGL010000005.1, on the reverse strand, counting down.
GATGATACAAATGAAGCTTTAAGACTTGCACATCTTCCTTCGGTAAGTTTTTTAAAAACTTGATTTGAATGTATCTTCAGGCCATGTGTTTAGAGCACTGGTTGCATGCTATTGAAGCTTGAACTTTTTCAGCCTGTCAGCACATGATAGTTGTTTCTTTGAACTTAAGAGTGTAAAAGAAAATCTAATAGAGAGTTTATTAACAATTTAGAACACACACTGGTGTGTAACCTGGTGGTTACAAACAATGTGAAGTTATCTGCTGCCCATCTCTACTCCAGAGAGCAGGCAGGTAAGATGGGAAATTAACAACTGTGTGCAGCCTATGCAGTTGATGTGCCTATTTGCTGAAAAATCTAATACAAGAAAACTTGTTTGCAGTTCACATCTAATGCTGTAATCTGAGTGGTAAAACTTCTCTGCATAGCTGGATGTAATCTGTTTGAATACAGTAATCAGTATGACCTGGATATGCACCCATATAGATGCAAAAATAGCTTTCCATTCAACATTATTTGGGCTAAAATAACCAAACATCATGACAGTCTAGAAGTGGAAATCGTGTTACACTGAAAGAAGAAGCAGCATGTGAAAACGATGTTATATCAAACTACCTAGGTGACAGCTACTAGTTGTAGTGATTGTAGAATTCTCTCCTTTTAGTACAGTTATTAAATATTGCACAAGTGTCAAGTTCAATGAAGGCTCTTAGCAAGCCTACAAAAAATTTCCTGAAGTCAGTTGCAAAGCCTGTAGCCATCTTTAACACTTAAAACAGTCATTTTAAAGGTTTGCGGGTATATCCCAGAGTATAAATTTTCTAGTATTTTTTAAAATGTAACTTCACACTGATATTGGATGAAAATAAAAACTTCAAAGAGATGTTCATAGATAAGTTGGCCAGTGGTGATTATTCTTCCACTGATAGCTTCTGTCCTGAATGTGATATACCAGGTGGGCACAGTGTGGCCTGTAGGGTGTATGCTCCCTCTGGACCCTGCTTTTATGGGCCTTGAAGCTCCCCATCAGTCCCTCCAAGTCCCCCATATTTTTTTAAACAAATTGGCCAATTTTCAGGCAGTTTCCCCCTAAAACCATGCAGGAAGCTCCTCAAATCATGAAAACACATAAAATATCCCTACCGTCAAGCACTCAAGTGCCCCACATTTTTCCAAAGACATCAAATTTTCTTTCTAATCCTTTTCAAAATGGGCAACAGGAAGTGCCATACCGTGACTCCCCATTGCCATTTTGAGAGGGTGTATGGACATATATGCCATAGGAGGATGGTCTGGGGGCCTCTAGCTCCCACATGGTTGTCCACACAACATTCCAGGGAAAGGAGAAACAGTAAGAGACTACTACTTCTTTCCTCCTCTGGAAGCTGTTGCAAATTGAGAGAATGGTCTCCCCCTGTCTCCACAGGTCCTCACAGAAGAAGGACCTTGTTTCAGTATGCATTGTTTCTTGGAAAAGGCAGAAATAGGTCAAATCCCTCTTGATGCTTCTCCAAAACTCAGGGCTTAATGACTGCTGTCCTGTGCATATGCCAGAAATTAGCAGGAAAGTAAGCATTGCTTTTTAACTACAAATATTTTTTTGTTGGCTACAAGTCTGGTACAAAAAATTTGGATCCTTGATCCTCTTTACAAATCCTTGGCCAGGGAAAACCATCTTTCTCAATTCTACTAATTTTTATTTTATTTTATTTTTTTGTGGGCCTTCAAGTCATTTCCAACTTCTGGTGACCCTAAAGAGAAACTACCATGTGGTTTTCTTGCCAAGATTCGTTCAGTGGGTTTTTCTATTGCCATCCTAGGCTGAGACACTTGCCTAAGGTCATCCAGAGTTTTTCCATGGTTGAATCCTGGTCAAACTCTGGTCCCCTGTAGTCCTAGTTCAACAGTCAAATCATTATACCATATTGACTCCCTACTATTGTTTACCTAAAACTATATTATGTTCTTGGAAGCATATTTGCTAAATAGGAATATAATACAGAAATGATTTTTGATTGGGCTGAGTATTACTAGTACTGTATAGAGAATCTGTCTTGAGCTCAGTATGTTCTACGTTGGTTTCCCTTATCGGGAAAAGTTGAAACATGTGTGGAAGATACTGACCAAAAATCTCAGCATAAAGTGATTGTGTGCAATTGAAGTTGTTTTATTCAGTCAAACTGCTATTGAGTCTAGCTTGATACCCTACTACAGGTACCATTGTCTCCCTAGAATCTCAGGCCCAAGTTCAAATCCAGCTACCTAGGAATGGGGTTACCCTGGAATATTATAAAGACTTTCTTTGGAGGGCTTTAAAAAGAGTTTGGCTGTCTTTTTGGAATGTTCTAGATAGCAGGAGTTTGCACTAGATCCCCCTTGTGGTCCCTTCCCGTTCTGTGATTCTGTCATTCTAACTGTGGAACATGCATTCTCCTACTGAGTTGTGAGGCCTTCCGAACTCAGGATTTTCTAGTACTGTGTAGAGATTCTGGGTGTTATGTTTCTTACCCTGTCCTGTGAACCAGGAGGTTTCAGGTTGGTAAAAGACATTGTCATAAGTATTTAACTCTTCATTTTTTAAGTTTAACATTTAAGTTTAGCAATTCCTGTATAGTTCATTATTATGGAAAGGGGACCTTATGTTTTCATACCCCGAGCAGGCTTCTTTATCTCCAAATCAAAATTAAATTTAACAACAAGGTGCTGTCCATGAACTTATGAACATAGCTGCCTTATCTGCTTACATAAGGGCATGTTAGTGTATATAATTAAAACAAGTGTTTATCTGATGTTGTAGCTGGGATACATTTAATTTGCAACATATTTTTAGCAGGTTGTGTCCAGTGTTTTTTTTAATTCTCTGCATTGTAGTAACACTGTGAATATATAAAGCTTATGGACTTCTGTTGTACTTTGATTCACATCTCCTGTTTTTGTTTTTCTACATGATATTGAATACTATAGGTTCCTTTGCCTAAAGCAGACATAGCACAAGGTCAGACTTTATCTAAGGACAATCCCATCATTTTGAGAAACAGAGCACCATCCAAGATTGCATTCCGCTCCAAGAGAGGAAGTGAGAGTAAAAATACTCAAGCAACCAAAGCTTCATCTCCTCAAAGAGCAGTTCGGTCATCAAATTCTGGTGAGAAACATTTTTGTTAACATGTTTCTTTGAGTGGAATGTTCAATGATAGGACATTACAAATAACATAATTTTGAAAGGTATGTCAGTGCTAAATGGATACTGCAGGTTAGTACTGACCACAGGTCATGCATCCACTTTCAGTCTGGAAGGATATATTATTGTGTAAACTGTTACAGCACTCTCCCCTTGTAACTTTTGCTACTGTAAATCAAACCATTCACTCAACATCACTTGTCATTACTAACCTTTATGGCTATCCAAACCTGTTCCATGTGCACAAAAGCAGAGCTTGGAAACAATGGGGGGGGGGGGTATGGATTATAGGTTCCAGAAGCCACCAGCCAGCAGGATGACAAATTTAGGAAGTTTACTCCAAAAAGAAAATATTCCAGCCCTGACAAAAAGAGAAGCTCCACAGTTGCTTGTTGTGTCTTCTGCTCTTTACCTTGGAGCAAGGTAATTTTGTCAGGAAATCACAGATGCTCAATTAGGCTGGTATTACAGACTGCTACAATTTATGGGTAGCTCAGTGTATGTAGGTGTAAGTGACCTACCAGTGGGTGAGACAGGACCTGGTAAATTATTTTGTAAAAGGAACTGCACACAAGGTTGTGAGTGGGCTGTCAGCTCAGACCACATGAACAAATATTTATTTATTTAATCAATATATATATATATATATATATATATATATAGTTCTTCCTCTCTATGGAAATCAGAGGGGTGTACACTAAAAACATCAAAACAATATAATAAAGATTAAAGTGCAAAATAATCAAAATATTTAGGGGTGCTCAAATGACTGATTAAAGAGGAAAGTCCTAATTGGCTTTCTAAATGTGAGCAATAAAAGAACTATATGGATCTATTGGTAAGGAGAAATGTGAGCAATAAAAGAACTATATGGATCTATTGGTAAGGAGAAGAGTTGTGGGATGCCTTCCACAAAAAAGTACCTCATGCATTGTTACCTTAATAGCTGAGGCTACAGTGTGAAGAATGGCATTATGACATACAGTAGTCCTTCTGGTAAACAGGCCCCAAGCCATTTAGAACTTCATAGGTCAAAAGCCACATTTGTAGGTGAACAAAGAACTCATTGCTCCAGATGTCAAATCAGGTAAATGCAACAGTCAGGAGTGCTTGTTATCAGCTCCGGCTGATACGTCAGCTGCCTCCTTTACTGGACCTGTGGGACCTAGAAACTAGAAGCCCTAGAGGAGTATATGGTTGGAAGTGACGGCGATACTGTTGATGCCCTAGTTAACACCTGGGATACCGATCTCTCCAGGGCTATACACAGTATCGCTCCCAAGCGCCCTCTCAGGCCTGCTTCCAAAAGGAAGCCCTGGTATACGGAAGATCTCCGGGCAAGGAAGCGGGTCCTGCGACGGCTAGAGCACGCCTGGCGGAAACACCAGCGTTTATCCGACAAGGCTCTCCTAGACCATCTTTTGAAGGACTATGGAGAGGCGATACAAGCAGCTAAGAATTCGTTCTTTGCTGCTTGTGTCGCGTCCGCGGAGTCGCGTCCAGCAGAGTTGTTCAGGGTAGTGAGGGAGCTAACTCAGCTCCCCCCTGCCCCGAACCAGATCCTTGAACCCACCAAGGCCTGCTGTGACAAATTTAACAACTTCTTCACGGATAAAATCTCTCGGATAAACGACGGTCTGGACGCCAGGGTTGAAACAGAAACCAGAACAGAGGTGTCGAGAGCTTCCGTGGACTCAGTTGTACTGGATCAGTTTGAGTCTGTCAGTACCGAGGATGTGGACAAGATCCTTAGAAGTCTTAGGAAGACAACCTGCTCTCTCGATCCCTGTCCCTCGTGGCTAGTGGCACAGGGGGGACCGGTTGTAACTTCATTGTTACACCGGATCATTAATTCATCCTTGAGGGAAGGGCAGTTCCCTGAAGATCTTAAATTGGCCATTATAAAACCTATATTGAAAAAGCCCTCCCTCAACCCCCTGGTTTATAATAATTATCAGCCAGTTTCGCTGCTGCCATTTTTGGGGAAGGCGATCGAGAGGGCGGTTGCACTCCAACTTCAATCGATCTTGGATGAAACGGATTTTCTAGATCCATTTCAAACCGGTTTTCGGGCGGGTTACAGGGTTGAGACTGCCCTGGTCGCCCTGGTCGATGATCTCCGTCTGGGCATCGACAGGGGTAGCGTGTCCCTGTTGGTGCTCTTGGACATCTCAGCGGCTTTCGATACCATTGACCATGGTATCCTTCTGGAACGCCTGGCAGAGATGGGAATCGGAGGCACTGCGTGGTTCCGGTCCTACCTCTCTGGGAGGTTCCAGATGGTGCAGCTGGGGGACGTGTGCTCCGATAAGAGGGCCCTCACCTCTGGGGTCCCTCAAGGAGCCATTCTGTCCCCCATGCTCTTTAACATCTACATGAAACTGCTGGGAGAGATCATCCGGAGGCATGGGGCGCGGGGTTATCAGTACGCTGATGACACCCAAATAGTCTTCTCTATGCCTCCGACTGATGCAGTGACCAGGGATGGCGTCGCTCCTCTTGTGGCCTGTTTGGAATCGGTAATGGACTGGATGAGGGAAAATAGACTCAGCCTGAATCCAGAGAAAACGGAAGTACTCGTGATAGGTTCTCCCCGCCCTGGGATGGAGGTGGTTCCACCTGTCCTGAACGGGGTCACGCTCCCCGTGAAGGACACTGTACGCAGTCTGGGGGTGCTCCTTGACTCGTCGCTCCATCTTACTTCTCAGGTGGATGCGACAGTCAGGAGCACCTGCTTTCAGCTTTGGCTGATACGCCAACTGCGTCCCTACCTGGACCGGAGGGACCTTGAAACAGTAGTACACGCTCTCGTAACCTCTCGGTTGGATTTCTGGAATGCGCTCTACATGGGGCAGCCTTTGTATCACACTCGGAAGCTACAATTAGTGCAAAATATGGCAGCTCGGGTGGTCACTGGTGCTCCCTGGACCGCCCATATAACACCTATATTGAAAGACCTTCATTGGCTGCCTATTCGCTTCCGGGCTCAGTACAAAGTGCTGGTCGTTACCTATAAAGCCCTAAATGGCCTGGGCCCAGAGTACCTAATGGACCGCCTCTCCCCACACAATCCGCCCCGCACACTTAGATCCACGGGGCAACAGCTACTTAGAGTTCCAGAGGCTAGATTATCAACAACTTCAAAGAGAGCCTTTTCCATCTCGGCCCCTAGCCTCTGGAACTCCCTCCCCACCGAGCTTCGTCTGGCCGCCTCCCTCAGTGCATTTAAAAGGGGTTTAAAAACATACTTGTTTGACCATGCATACCCCTGACATCTTCCCACATGCGATTCCCCCCATATTGGTTTCGTGCCCTGACACACTACTATTGTAATTGTTACATTGTTTTAACATTGTTTTAATGTTTTAATAACTTGTATTGTTTTATATTGTTGGTTTTTATGCTGTGCACCGCCCTGATCACAGGAAGGGCGGTATACAAATAAAATTTATTATTATTATTATTAAACTGTGGTACGTGCGCTGGTAACCTCACGACTCGACTTCTGTAATGTGCTCTACATGAGGCTACCCTTGTGCCTAGTTCGGAAACTTTAATTAGTTCAAAACATGGCAGCCAGGTCCGTCACCGGGACAGCGAGAAGTGATCATATAACTCCTATTTTAAAAACTCTTCACTGGCTGCCTATTAGTTTCTGGGTGCAGTACAAGGTTATGACCTTTAAAGCCCTACATGACTTGAGTCCAACCTATTTGCGGGATCATCTCCTTCCATATAATCCACCCTGCACACTCAGGTCCTTTGGGAAAATTTATTTCAACCCATAAAAATTAGGTTGGTTGCAATTACCCAGAGGTCTTTCTCATGTGCTGCTCCCAAACTATGGAATGGCCTGTTGGAAGAGATCTGAAACATAATCTTGACAGCTTTTAAAAAAGCTGTCAAGGCGAATCTCTTCCGACAGGTCTTCCCTGAATAACCCACCTGGTCTCCCAAGGATATGATCACACAGAATACTCCAAATTGCCCTTTCTTTGCTGCAGATTGTTTGATTGTTATTTTTATGATTGTTTTAATGGTATTTTGTCATGGGTTGTTTTGGGAGGGAGGGAACAATGGGCCTTTTATGATGTATGATGTATTTTATACTGTATTTTATCCCTGCTGTAAGCTGCCTCGATCCTGAGAGAGAGGCAAGATAAAAATAAAATTTATTATTATTACAATAGAAATAGCTAGTTCATATAATTGGTATGAAAATGAATCCTATATCCCATCCCATATATGTAATATATCTTGCTTTTGCACTTAAAAACAGCATTTGTGAAGACCCTCAATTAGGACTGAAGTTGTGGTATGAGCAGAGAGTATAACCCTTTCGGGTTGGGTCACAGTTCCAGTGAGAGAAACCTCTCTCTCGCTCTCAAACCCACATATATACATGCTGTATGCACATGCAAGCACATACACAACTAATTGAAGAGTTTTGTTGTTATGTGCCTTTAAGTCATTTATGACTTATGGCAGCCCAGAGGCAAACCTATCGGAGAGCTTTCTTGGCAAGATTTATTCAGGGAGGTTTGTCCTTGCTCTCCTCTGAGGCTGAGAGAGTGTGACTTACTCAAGCAGGGAATTGAATTTTGCTCTCCAGAGATGTAGTTGAACACTCAACCCACTACACAGTACTGGCTCACATCCCCAAGGAGAGACACTTCCGTGACCTCAATAGTAGAGAGAACAATACCTTTCAGGGAATATGTGTTGCGGGGAAGATAGTGTAAGGAAGAGGGTTGAGGTTAACACCATTCTGCATGTTCTGCAAGACTGAATCTGTTTGGGAAAAAGATGGGGCTTTGCTTTTAAAGTAAAAAATGAGAGATGTGAAATCAGCTTCGGTTTGACTTCAGAAGATTGTCCATTATTGCATTTTTTATTTTTATTTTTGCTTATTTCTTTTTTTTAGCTGAGCTATATATGTGGAATAGGTTGGTCCCATAAAAAGACCTAAGCATAACTACCATATGTGGGCTGGAAATCATCAATTTCCATGCCTGTCTAGTTCCTTAGAGATTAAAATATTAATGGACTTCTCTTCTTTCTCTCTTATAGTTGGTGAATACTAGGTTGGCTAGAAAGTGGTGTATACAGTGCAGCTTTAAGTGGCATCTAACTTTTGTTAGTATTGTGTTTTACAGGGTTTTGAAACAGGTTTTTTTCCGGGGGGTGATGGTGATGAGTCTAGGGGTGGATCCAAAATTTGAAGAAGAATGTGGGAGGCCACACATTGCCCTCCACTGACTTAATACTATTGATATGAAAACAGTGTCCACTAAAATTGGAAATGTATGTAATTTGGGATATTTTGTAATTCTATAAAATATCACGGGAACCTTGTTCCTCTTCCTATACTCTGTTGGTTTTGACAGAGGTTCTGTTTCTCAATAATCTGTAAAATTGCTTACTCGGTGAAATAGTGGCTTGCTTGAAGGCCACCTGGTGAGGTTTCCTTCTGAGAGATTTTGAACCTGGCTTTTCTCATGACTGTAGGCAGCACTAAACCACCTTAGTAGTTGCCAGGTTGATTAGTCCCCTGAACTATGGCCACCCATGGGATAGAACAACATCTAAAACTGAGTCACAGCATTGAAGTTTTTTATGATGCTGATGTTGGTTCTGGTTGCCAGTTTCTTATTTGTGAGAAACTTTGAAACACACCTCATTCACTCAACTGAATAAGGACCTGATGTTGATGTGTGTCTGTACGCCTGAACAGCTTTGAAAATACCCAATATCGTTCACATGCAGCACTATAATTGAGTTCCAGTTTGAAGACATTCTTCTGCTTCAGTGGAGATAGATTTCAGAGATACAGCAGTGTTAGCCTGGAATATCAGTATGCAAAGGGATCTTTTAGCACCTTTGAGACTGTGTGAAAGAAGTTGTAGCAGAAGCTTGGCACATCTGAGGGAGTACAGCTAGTCTACAAAAGCTTGTGCTACAACTGTTTTCATACAATTAAGTCTTGAAGGTGCTGTAAGATCCCTTTGCATATTGTTATTCAGTGTCATAGATACTTCTGTCTCAGCTCTTTGGCTGAAATGGAACTCCATAATTAGCAAATGGACTGTCATTGGTCCAAAACACACTGTAGAAATAATCCCGTTTGAGACCGCTTTAATTGCCTTGGCTCAGTGTTATGGAATCCTGGGAACTGTAGTTTGCTATGGCACCAGAGCTCTCTGCTAGAGAAGGCTGTTCATAAAACAACAATTCCCAGAATTCCCTAACACCGACCCAGGACAGTTAAAGTGGTCTCAAACTGAATTATTTCTGCAGCGTGTTTTGTATCATTGACATTTTCCCATGCAATTATCTAAAATTATGGTTATTTAGCCACAACACCTCTACTGTCTTTGCTAGAATAAGTACTTTTCCACCCTTGGCTTTTTAAGCATTGTTAACTATGAAGTTAGTCTGGACATGAAAAGCTTACTGTGAAAGGATGCCATCATTTTAAAAGCATGCTAATGACTTGTTAGCCAGAAAAACCTGTTTGAATTGGCCTGGTTTTCCCACCCTCTTCGAGGTGAAAAACAATCTGAATTGTACATGTCTCCTTTACACACATGCAGACATAGAATTATTTTCCTGTTTGGTGTTGTGTTATTGTTGTTGTTGTTTTATATTACAAGCTCTCTTTCAAACTGAAACAGGTTTTTGTTTTGTTTATTTAAAAAGAGCAGACTGAATTATTTTCTGCATGTCAGACATTACAAGCAGATGAACCTTCCCTTAGTTTTTTACTCTAAAGAACAAAATGAGTTAATTTATAATTAGAAATATATGTTCATTTTCAGATAACTCTTCTCTGTACTAGAGCGTGGGAGTGGGGAAGACTGTTGGCCCTGAATTTTATGTTTCGGGTAGTTCTAGTCTTGTACAGTATATGTGTGAACCTTGAACTGATATACTTGGTAGCTGGGGTGTCCCTGAATCGTCGCAAGGGGAGCAGATTTCCTATGAATGCAAATTTTGCATTCAGAGGAATTCTGCCCCCCCCGGAACGATTCAGGGACGCAAAGGAGGGAGCCATGTTTCCATGGTGATTGAGGAAGTGCGCCTGACTTTCAGACACTGGCACTTCCTCCACCTTTTAGGGATGTTTGGAGGACGTTTTAGCAGTGATGCAGCCAGGTATGAAAATCTTCAATAACTTTTGCCACCTTGCCCAGACTCTGATGTTACTTGGCCACATGTGGCCCGGTTCTCATCTGTGAAGTATTAAAGGTATGAAATTGGCATAGGCCTTTCTCAACCCAACCTTTCCTACACTGTCAAGTTTCAGATCAGTTCTTTGAGCTGTTTTATATGGATGAGCTATGGAAAAGACTGCTGTCTCTCCTTGCATTTTCTGGTTATAGTGGTGGAATCATATTCATCTGATCCAGTGTTCACATAGGACTGCCCCAGTGGCTTTATCCCGAAGGAATAGGACACTGGGAGCATATTCACATAATTTCAGTTCTTAATTTCAATTTTGAAGTGGAAACTTTACAACAGGATGGGTATGGAAATGTCTTCAATGAAACCTGATGGCAAATCCTTTTGATTGAACTTTCAAATGGTGGGAAGCACTTAATAGGCTCAGAAGCTAAGCAGGCTCATCAGTTTCACCCTCTCCCTCAATGAGCTCAATTTTAACTTGTATGTTTGTACAAGGAGGGCTCAAAAGATCCAGGATAATAATGTTATTGTACTATGGAGTGGGGGGGGGGGTAGCGATTGTCTAGCCATCCAGATATTGCTGGACTGCAACTCCCAGCGGCCCTCACCAGCGTAGCTAATGGTTATTGTACTAGGAATTAAAAAGGCTACAGTTTAACTGTAGAAACTTGTGGGAGGGGTTCTTGACAATAATTTAGTTATGCTAAGTTTGCATCTGTAATTCTAAAGTCCAGGATGTATTAATAACATTTATCAAATGAAGTTGTACCCATCCTGGTTTGAAGCAGTAACATTTATATCCTGCTTTTCTTCCAAAAAGCTGGAAGAGATGAACATAGCTCTGTTTGTCACCACTTTATCTTCACTATGAGATAGCTTACCTTAGTGACTGTTACTGGGCCAAGGCTACCCAGTCCTCTTCACAGCAGAGTTTATGTTCCAGTCTAACCAGTAACTTCAATGGCTCTCCTAACATTCTTGCTTGGAGAAGGATGCTTGCCAGGACATCACTTTTCAGTGCAAGCATATAATGGGTTCAAACATCAGTTATGCCTGATTCTTTAGGATTCTCCCTTCCTTGCCTCTTACTGGATCATGAAAAATTTGCTGCAGTTAACACTAACCCTTTCACATGTAATGACTGAAGAATAAGCAGCTGATGATGGTGTCTCAGATACAAGAAACCAGGCTTTCTTCAGTTATGCGGTCATGTGTATTCTTCCAGTTCATAATGCCATTTTGGCAATGTTTGAATCGTTCAGAGCTCTAAAAAGGTTAACATTTGGACTACAACTCCTAGAATCCCCTAGCCACTGTGACCAATGGTTATGCTAGTTGGAGAATTATGGGAACTATTGTCCGAAATAGCATGTTCAAGCTCTGAAACTAGGTCTTCCTTAGAATCTTGGCCTTATACATAATTCACTGGTCAGTGGTAGGCCAGGTCTGCAAGATTTCTTGTGAGTTTATCTCCAGGGAGTGGGGATTGTGTAGCCATCAAGATTTTGTTGGACTGCAACTCCCAGCAGCCATAGCTAATGGTGAGAAATGCTGAGAGTTGCAGCCTAACAACTGAAAGCTGCATGATTCCCACCATTGGTTTAAAAGATAGAACTTTCTTGCATTGCTGAATAGGGTTCTCTTTACTGATGTCTACTGACTCACAGTTTTCCCCAACATTGGGGAACCAGACTTGACTCAGAGCTGAAGTCACTGTTCACAAATCTGATGCTGGTTCACTTGCAGAAACTCAGTTGCGTTATCCCTTATAGTAATAAACAACAATTATGGGAATACTTCTTTAAATAAGGCAAATGTGTTAGGAGGCTGCAGTAATTGTTGGAGTAGGTCTGTCTGTCTGTCCATACCTATATCTATCTATCTGTCTATATATATACAGTATATGGATCTCCAAACAACATTTCTTTTGTTCCAGACTATTTTCTGGCAGTTCCTGGCACCATCTAAAACATTCCCATCTCCAAATGGTTTTCTTTTTAATTATGAGACAGAACAAAAAATCTCTTAGGTTGTATTGCAGAATTAAAACAGATTGATGCCATTTTAATTGCCACGACTATCTTACAGCATCCTGGGATTTGTAGTTTGGTGAAATATTCAGCTTGGTTTGTCAGAGACTTCTGTGCCTCACCAAACTACTAATCCCAGAATTTTGTAGGCTAGAGTCATGGCTGTTAAAATGCTTTAATGCTACAATGTGGCTGCACCGCAAGACTCATTTCTTCTTCTTTTTCCTTCTTTCTTTCCTTCTTTATTATAGTGCATCAGTATATTATTGAAATGCACGTTCATACTGTAAAACTAAAAGAGGGGGGGGGGGGGAAATAAAGAAGAGAAAAATAATAAATAAAGAGAATACAGGAAATGAAGCCCTTCAGATCATAGAATTATCCAGCAGATCACACCCTTAGTTAGAAACCTTTGGAAGTGCCCCGATCCAGCAAACAGCTATATAAACGCAGAAAGAGTGGAGTAAGTGAACAGGGAGGAGGCAACAACAGGCAAAACCCACTGAGTTATAGTGTGAGAAATACAGTAATGCTTCTTTAGACCAACGTAGAAGCACTCAAAGCTAGCTAATAAGTACAGCTTTTAGCTGCAAAAGCTATTTAAGTTGCTGTGTTATCATACAATGCCACCTAGTGTTGAGGAGAATTATGTCTCTATTGCTTTTTCAAAGCAGTTTTTAAAAATGTTTTTTGCCAAAATTTTGTCTTTGTTTAGACTCTGACTCTTTCAAACAGATAATGAAGGTTTTTATTAGCAGTTTTTAAAATATAACCCTGGTAGTTGTTTTTTTCAGGAAACAACTTGAGGTTATGAAAGAGTAATTCTTACATTCCTGTATCCTGGAATCATAGAGGTGGCAATTACTTTTGGAGATCAGTTCCATAGATCTCCTGCTTCACTGCAGGCACCACTGTCTAAGGTTGCAAGGAAAGCATTCCCATCAAATGGTTACTCGCTCTTTGCTTAAATAGCTCTGCTAAAAAGAGCCCACCCTCTTTCTGGCCATATTGTCAAACAGTGTTTGGGGAAAAATTAGCCAAAATCTGTTTCTTTGCATTTCTATCCATCAGTTCTAACCATGCCCTCTGAAGAAACAGAGAACAAGTCTGTTCCATCTTTTCTTGTGGTGCTAAGTAGGAGAGGGACTTTCAGGCTATGAAATGCCATAATTTCTTCTGTTGCCCGCAGAATAAGTGCCATGTGGCATGGCACATCTCCCCACACAATAACCTCTGAAATATGTTTACAGGATCTTAAATCTGAACATCCACACATGTTGTGAGTGTACTTGTGAGTGTGCACATGTGTCGAATCTTGGTTTTGATTTTTAAAAGCTTTGTCAATACATTAGCATGCTCCAGGAAAAGAAATACAGCTACAATGGGATAGAAGCTAGAGGACTTGGACTGATAGATCTTACATTCAGAGTCCTGTATAGCATGGAATTCACTGTCGCCTAGCCTACCCCAGAGGATAGTTGTGGACATAAATAAATCCATCAGTGTATGCCACCCTGTGGAAAAGCTGGAATACAATAGCATTCATGGGGGACACTTTATTTAAAAGGAGTACTCCAGAACTGCACATTAGCTATATGCAGACTTGGTGGCCTACCTGTTTCATCTTTTATGAGGTCATAATTTGCTTCATAGAGTGATAAGTTTCCCCAGCTTACTATTTTTTGATGGGGCAAAAAACCCTACTTTTATTTAATTGTTTTGGATAATACAGTACTGTTTCTTTAATTGTTTTAGATAATACAGTACTGTGGCAGTATTGTTCCTGATTTTTTCCCTTTTTATGCTGGCAGGAGTAGAAACATTTTCTCCCAAGGGAAGGCTTACTTCTCTAAAATCCACACCGGCATCTTGGACCACTTCTGGTAAACTGATTCCCAAACCGAAAGGGCCCGTTGAAGGACCAGGATTTCGAAGAACCCGTAGCATCTCTTCGATCAGCAGCACTCAAAGCGACCAAAGTACTTGCAGCAATAATTGTAAGTCACTTGGGGAATCCAGTATTGTTTTAGTGACTGGTTCAGTTAAAATTCTCCTTGGTTGGTGTTTATTGTACTAATGAAATTGTGACTGTCATTCTCCTGGAGATGGTCTTATAGTCAATTGGTAGAAAACAATAACTAGAAAACAACTGTGCTTTCTGAAGTCCTAATAGTAGTTGCATATACCATGTATACTCAACTATAAGTTGATGTCGTGATAAGTCATGGGAAGGTTTTGGGGCCAAAATTAGGGATTTTGATATGACCCGCGAATAAGTTGAGAGTATCTCTTCCTCTCCATCCACAGCATGGCTGTCCCCTCGGAGGATACCTGGAGGACACTCGAGCTGAGGAGAGGGGAGGGGAAAGCAAACATTTGTCTCCCAAGCCCTTTCTCAGCTCAGCTGTCCCTTCAGAGGACCTCTGGAGGACACCTGAGCTGAGGAAATGGCGAAAGCAAACGTTTGTCTCAAAAGCCCTTCCTCAGCCCGGTTTTCCCTTCGGGAGACAGCCAGTCTGTGGAAGACACTTGAGGGACAAGTCTATTACCATATTGCCCCATCGACCCAGGTTTTTGGGATCTCTTTTTGGGCATAAATTTCTCAACTTATAGTCAAGTATATATGGTAAGTACCTGCTTATCTCTGGAATAGATGACACATTTTAGCAGCTCAAGAAAAAAATCTTGCAGTTATATTCACTTTCATTATAGCATATATGTCTTTACAGTATATACAAAATAAAGTAAATATTTCTAATTACCTTATGCAGCAGGTGCTTGCAAGTTCCTGCTTATAAGCTTTGAAAGAAAGCTTACAGGTATATTAATTATAAAAATAACCCAATGCTTAATTAGACCCTGCTAAACTTAACTGTTTGTTACTGTCCATATATATGGAACAATGTAACGATTTGCAGGGGGGGGAATGGTACTACACATTCAGGAAGATCAAATCTACTATGAGGAGTAAGGATATGATGCTAAAACCATGTTGTGCAAGGGAGGCAAGCATCAGCAGCATAACCTTAATAATGGCTTTTCTGTGCTTCCCCCTTGCACTGTAAAACGCATCTTCCCCCATGTGGTGTTCTTCAAAAGAATGATCCTAATATTTAAATTTTGTAGCATGCATCTCTCCTACAAACAGATTGGCTCTATACTGACAGCCATGTTGGGTTTTTTTGTTCATTCCCCCCCCCCCCCCCCCCGTTTACTACCCTGCCTGGATTACCTAAGGAGGTTGTAAATGCTCTGTTCGTTTCTATTCTTTGCTCTTAACAAAGGAAAGGTCTTTGCTGCATAACAAAGAAATGTAGTAGTCTCCTTTTTAGATTAGGTATCCAATTGACGACTCTTTCTTAGCCTGATTTGCTAGTTGGCTTAATCTGTTTTGTCTCCTGCCTTGAAGCTTACATTCTTTTTCCACTCTAATTCACTAAGAGCAAGCGTGGGGAATACGAGAGAGAGAGAGAGAGAGAGGGTGAACATGGCTGCAGTCTTTCGGGCTTTGAGCTTGCTTTGATCATTTTAAATGACTATACCAGGAGGACTTCGCAGTTGCACAGAAACTGACTTTTCGCCTCATATTTTCACCAATTCTACTCTAACACCACCGACAGATTCAGGAAGCCACTACGACGTTACCTTATTGACCTTGTTGGTAGTGGGATCTTACAGCTTTTGTATAATTCCTTTGTTAGCCACATTTACTGGGAGGAGAAGTAGGTGTTCATCCTTTTTTTAAAAAAAATAAAAACATTCAGCATGCAATGGCTTCTTAAATAAAGTGAATGTGTGAGATTGGATGCTATTTAAAATTTAGGAATGTTGGATTTTTATTGTTTTGGGTCTGGGAAGAAGGATTGATTTTATTCATCTTCTGCCTAGCAAATGTTTAGGCTCCTTAATCAAATTCTAGAGAATATATGAGCTGAATACATTTCCAACTGTTCCCTTGTATATTTTGCATCTAATATTTGTAAGTACATCTTCTTTTAAATTCTCTGTTTCTCTTCCCTCTCTCCCTCCCCCCAAGGCTGTCTGTGTATAGCTTTGCTCAGTACATGCTTGTGGTAGACTATTGTCACATTTTCTGGGGCATTGTAAGGTCAAAGTAAGATGCTTGTAAGGCTATTATAATTGGAAACGTAATGTTATATGTAGCTTGAAAAAAACTCTTGCATAAAGGGACTAACCACATTGTAGTGATACTGTTACTGTGTGTGCTCAGTTCTTTGTGTGACTTAGAAATGTTTTGGTTCTTGCAATATATTTGTATCTGTGTGTTGATGGTGGACCTTTCTGTGTCATTTCATCCTAACCCCATTTTGAAATTGAAATTTGAAAATGCTCCCCTAAGGAAATAAATGCAGTAATTAGAATTAATACTGCACTTATATTAGAAGTGTTTATGTGCTGCAGTCAGGCATGATTCCTCAAAATAAACATAATATTACATTTAATAGTAACTAACAGGAATAAGCATACACCTTGTAAATACTATAGCATATGTAATACTTTAGCCAGAAAATTGAGGCTGCATTAGCAAAAGAGTAAATGTTGACATTTTGGTGAGTATCTTAAATACCTGTTAATCTTAGGCTAGTCAGCTTCTGGAATATGGAGATGGTTCTTCCTATCATTTTGGAAATGTGATATATAGACACATTAGCCGTTTCTATTAATGTGATGGTGTTCGGGGACCAGTTGGACAAACAGTATGATCTTTTCACCCAGCTAATGGAACAGGTCTAGAAAATGAAAGTCAAATAAATTTTAATGCCATGTACAGTATGGTGCGTGCTGTAGCTTGTACACTATTAATTGAGTGGATTCACCTTACCATTGGCCAAAGCAATAGTACTGTAACAGAGAACACACAAAAACATTGAACTGTATGTTCCATATGGATGTATATGAACTTAGACTCTCACTCTGAACTTGTGTTATACTGATAATTCTGTGTATATTCTGTATTTGAATTTTATTACTCTGACCAGATTCTTTGTCAAAACTGGGCATGGTTACATAGAGCTGTCACAGAACTAGGTCAGTAGACCATGTTTTCTTTGTGCTAAGTTCTTTCATAGGACACATCGTGTAGACGTGAAGTATTGGATTGCTCATAAATACAAAAATATTTAAACAGATATTCTAAAAACTATATTAATACTTGAGGAAAGTATAGTAACTAATGAAGCAGACAGCTGGGAAGGAGCAGCCTCCAGTCGGGCACAATCGGGCTGGGACTGCAGGCGACTGCGTGGCCCACTCCCAAAGTGGGCCACAATCTGTATCCCAAACTGCACCACCTAGGAGACAGATTTAAGGGGCTCCTTTTCTGCAGCAGCTTTGGGCTCCCTTTGGTGGCGGCGGAACAGCTTCCAGATGCTTTAGGGGCATGTGTCATGTGAAAGCCTCGCCCCCAAAGGGGCCAGAAGCTGCTTGTTTTGGCCCATGTGTTTTGGGCCTCAGACTACAATCTGAAGCTATTATTTTGTTATTAGCTTACAAACCTGGATTGTTGTGATAACTAAACCTGAAGCTGTGGCTTGTCCCTGGCCTGTTTCCCTGGATCCCTAACCTGAAAGAGGAGATGGCAAAAGATATGAGAGAGAGGCAAACAAAAAATGGGGAAGGCAGGTACAGTTTGTTTAGTTGTCACTTTTGGCATTTGTGGCATAAGCTTTATTACAAGCTAAGCTTACTGTAATGTGCAGATGTGCCTACATTACAGAATTTCTGTTGCTGATTGACCATATGTTTTGTGTTAACATTTGAAGGATATTTGCACATATGAAAATGTAAGGCAACACAATCCTGGGGTTTTAGCTGGTAGAGTGCTTGCTGTACATTTTATGATGTAAATGTCCTCCAAATGTTATAAGACAAACATGATCAACCAGCTGCAGAAATGCAGCAGCAATTAGTTATCTGCTATATGATAAAACCATCCGTAGCCATGTAACAAATAGAGTGTTGTTTTCCCAGATATTGGTGTCCAGAAATGCATTATTTTAATGAGTTATTGCTTGTCAGGACTTTCATAGTTTGAATTACTTTAACTTTTTTAAAAGAATTTTTATCTATGTCTCACAGATGGCCCAAAGGAATAAAATTCCCATTATTATCCCAAGATGGTATTAAAATGTGTTGAGATGGAACATTTAATGTTACAGAGAAAACTAAAATGGCTCAACATAATAGCATTGCCAATTTTCTGTTGAAAGCATGTTTCCTCCCGAGTTTCTATGGAGGTTCTCTACATGTGTGTTTGTAATTGTTGTTTTTCTTAAACCTGGTAGAACAAACATCACTTTCCCTTTCCTCGTGTTGCAATTAAATTTCTGTTGCCTCTATTTCTACCACAGTAAATAAAACTCATGATGTACAAGGACAAAGTAGTCAGACTTTTCCAAAAGACTTTAGAGTGATGACTGAGGAGCTTATTACAAGAGGTGCTAGTGATGGAATTGGAAGTGGAATTACAACCTGCAATTCCTCTGCTTTTTGCACAATGTCACTCATTCATTGCTGATCCCATTGTTATACCATTACTGCCACACAATTTTACATTGACAGGTATCTCTTGTTAATGCAAAATTGCATTATAATAGTGTTATAACAACAGATCAGCAATGGATGACTGACGACATAGTGTGAAAAGAAGAGGAATCATAAGTTGTAATTCCACTTCAGTTCCATCACTAGCAGGGCTTGTCCAGTAATCTCATAAATCTTTTATTAAAAGCTCTTTTAGTGCAAGATGACTGAAAATATTTTTGGAATAGTTGTGTTTGATGTACATGGTTTCGTTATTGAACAAGGTTATTCATTTCAAGCATGATTAAGGAAGTGAGTAGGCTACAGGAACACTCGCTTCCTTTCTTCCCTCCATAAGTTCCTCCTGGCTCATCTTCTACCCCCTCCTGCCCTTCACCATGGTTAAGCCCTGTGCTGCACTGATTTTAAGCAAAATTAGCAGTAAGCAGGATGTTGATACTAAATGTGATTTCCAACCATGATTAAGAGGCAGCATGGGTGAAATTTTATTTAAGAGAAGGAGGACACCCATGATCTTCCCCCAAGTGGGAATCAAGTAACTTACTAATCAAGTAAGTTTAGTAAACAAATACAATTAAAATATAAAATAAATAACAAACATAAATAAAGCACAGTTTAAAAACACACCAATAAAGAAGACACAGCATGTGCATACCTTTCTGTGGCAAATGACGTGATTTGCCAAAGGACCTTCTGAATAAAGAGGTGCTTGGTGATGGAGAAAAAGATAGGAGAAACAACCTTCCTTTCTTCCCTAGGTAGGATGTTTTGGGAACCTGGGAGCAGCCACTGAGAATGTGCTCTCTCATTTCCTCACTAGATATGTCTTACAAGGTCATGGGACCAAAGAGAGTACTCCTCTCAAGATCTCAAAGATGTCAAAGCTCCCAGTATTAGGAAATCAGGAGTACTGTCTGCATGCTCTTACTGTATTGTGCCATAAACTTTTGTAGGCCAGGGAACAAATGTGTAATGCAGCTTCTTGTCACTGATACAACAATATTCAATATGAGGTCGATAGGAGCTGGATCTAGGAAACTCTTAGCATTTTGTTTTCTAATGGTTAGCTAGCATTTTGTTTTGCTACTTGTGTGCAGTTTCTCAGTGAAGACAGCATTTTTCATCATATTAGAGGAGTGTGTGTAAAGTAGCAGCAGCTTTGGGGTTAGTGATGATGATCTAGCATCTAGTAGTAATGAAGTTGTTTTCAGAAGTGATTGATGGTAAATCTAAAAGCATGTGTGCAACTACATCCATCTGTCTTCTTTTTCTCCTTTCTTTAGAGCACAGTGATAACAATGATTCACTTGGTTTAGAAGTGGGAATATCCTGACAGGAAGAAACTGTAATAACTTAGCTTTGTTTCAAGAGGAAGTTAGTGGGAGTCTGGTATGGATAGAGTTGCATAGGGAATACACTGTAAATACAGGGAAGCATTATTATTATTATTATTATTATTATTTATTATTATTATTATTATTATTATTATATTTATATCTCACCCATTTCCCTGGGTCTCAGAGCAGCTTACAACTACAATTAATAGAATAAATAAAAAAATAAAAACTACAATTAATAGAAAAACATTACTTTAAAACAGAATTAAATTATTACAATATTAAAACAGATTGCATAAAAAATAAAATATAGTTAAAACGATAAAGGTGTTTATCACCAGAGGTTATCATCAGAGATTAAGTATGCAAGAAAGGAGAAAACAAAAAGAGTGCCAAATTATAGAGTGTGGTAAATGGTCAGCCAGTGGAGCAGAACTGTTATGAGAAAAACTAGGGAGCTTATTAGGAGAAATAGCATGTGTGTATGAATGGAAGCTGATAATAATAATAATAATTGGCCTCCATGTGCAGAAATGGTTAATGTGCATATTGTTTGTGTGCATGTGCTTTCAAGTTGCCTATTGACTTATGGTGACTCCATGATTTTCACAGGCTTTTCTTAGGAAGGAATATTCAGAGATGGTTTTCCAGTTCTTTCCTATTACCTTGGAAATCTTTATGGACAGAGAAGGCAATCATAAATCTAGTTCTGTAGATGTTGGTTTAGTTATCCCAGGATCTATGTATGAGCAACCACCTCTATTAATAGAAAGGTTTAGTGTTTGGCTCCTGCACTTTTTATCAATGTAACAAATACTTGATTTGAATTAGTCTATTCCCACCCCATAGCAGCTGATGATGTGGACTTAAGTTCACAAAGGTGTATGCCACAATAAATCCAGGCGTACCTTTAGGCAGAAATAAGAACCATATGGAAGTGAAATCATATTCTGTATGGAATGAGAAGGTGCACTGTGCTATCTTTTGCCTCAGGAAGCAAAATGTCTTGGGCTAGCAATGGAGCACCTGTGCTCTATGCCTCTTTGTTGTGTTGTTGCTGTGGACTAGCATGGTTTCTTCTTTACTAGAAAATGTCTTTTAAGTATTTTTATTGGCATGTAGCATTTGATCTGAATTCCATGTGTGTCATCTTTTAAAATCTTGACAGCTACAAGTGCCACCATTATCATAAAAAATGGAGAATGGCCTTCCAGATTGGGTTGTCAGAATGGTACAGCTGGACCCCTCTCTCTTAAGCCAGTGGCCAGGCCAAGAGCGATTTCCCTGAGAAACACCCCAAAAGGTAACTTCTTACTTTCGTTTTTCAAGCATGAGGAATGGCCCTAAACACGGGAAAATCTTTATATGAGTAGTGATCTTGTATGATGAGTGAAAGAAAATGAAGGGGGTCTTTTTTCAAATGCCTCCATATGTTTCCTGTCAACAGAGGATATGTGAGATGGGTGGAATTGCTAAATCAGCACTGTTGCAGCACAGAGGGCAACTGTTGCCTATTCTAATATCAGCTAAAGTCTGGAAAAGTTACTTTTTGGGCTGCAACTCTCAGGATGCTTAACCAATATGGCTGATGGTGTGCTAACTATGGAATTCTGGAAATCATAGTTCAAATTAATACCTCAAAGCCCTGGTTACCAGCAATGGACTAATAGAAGCTAGCACTAGACAGTTGGGATGAGCAGAGAGGAAAAGGTTAAGGACTGATGAAATAATTGGTATTTGATCTTGTATTGGGAGTTGTGGCCTGGAAAAAGAATACCTTAGGATCATTGCAGGTGCATTTTTTGTCCTTAAATGACATGAAAAGACAGCCTAATGCTGTCACAATGATTTTCCTTAAGCCACAAAGTGGATTGTAATGTTCTTTCCTTTTCTCAGCATAACAAGAACAAGAAAATAAGCATTCAGACACTAGATCCTCTCCTGAGCATGCTGCATGTTCTCCTTTGACACATCCCCATTTTGGTTACAAATAGGATATTAATGAAACTATAAATGGCCACTTTTATTATTATTATTATTTTGTTTTGTTTTTGGGGTCATGCTGTGGTACAGGAAGAATCCCGTGGTGGTGTTGGGGAAGTGGCATTTGGATGCATCCAAGCTAGATCCTAAGTGTTTGTGGCATGTACCAGTAATCTGCTAACTTTAAAAAAAAATCTGACCATGGTGTTCGTCTGAAGTTTGTCTGATCAAAACTTGACCTTATTTCAATGTGTGATTTTTTTTTTTAAAGGAGCAAAAAGCAAGTTAGGATTAGCAAGCCCATGTGTGCCAAAATCAGCAGGGTCACTTCTTCCAGGAAGGAAAACCAGTGATCCAAGAGGGTGGCAGTGGCCAGGTAAAGTATCAATCTCATTATTATAATTTAAGGTGATATGAGCATCTTCGTCTTTTCTCCAACATCCTTTCCACTGACATAGCTGATGTACCATTCAGCTTGTGTGGTAGATGTGATGTCCAGCCAGGACTGCTTTAATCTCCCCCTGCATTTTCCTTTATATTGGTTCAGCCCTTAGAATGATAGCATAGGAATAGTTCACTGTATTACTTGTGGGAGGAGCTACAGGAACCTCCTGCCTTTTCCCAGGGTTTGGTTTGCCCCACCTAAGCAGCTCTGGTGGTTAGAAGTTGCAGTTTCAGACAGATTCTGCAGAGAGCTTTCTGTAAGCAGTTTTGGTGGCAAAGCAGACCCTGACAGTTGGAAAGGGAATTCCTTACACCTCAGCCGAATTAGTTACCATCTCAGCCAAATTAGTTACCCGTTTAATTTCACCAGGGCACAGGCGTTGCACACCCATACCTGCCACCACCTTAGTTGGGTGTGTCTTCACAGTAGATGAGTCAAACCTGTGCTGGGAAACATGACTGGCATAGTGTCTTTAAACCGAGGCAATTAAGCGTTTGTGATTTAAGCATGCCTGACTATGCACATGCTTCCCCATTGACTTCAATGGGGCTTCATTGTTCTTACTTATGCCAGTTTCACTGGAAAACTGATGATTAATTATATGTATCATTTGCACTATCTTATGGCCACAATTTCTATTGTGCAGTAAGTTTTTGTTGGTAAAATGAAACTACACATTCACAGTGGTGAATAAATGTCTTGCAACAGGTGTCTGAATATACAGAGAGCGAGAGAGATTTGGGAGGAAATTTAATTTAATTATATGAAATGGGGAGTAGGTGAAAAACCTCAGCACAGTTTGAGTAAGCATGATACAAAAGTAAGCTCCTTTTCCTCTCCACTGCCAGAAGTATGTGTGTTAAGCATTTCTTTTACTTTAAGATACCTTCAAGTTTCTGCATTTGTGCATGTGTGAATTAAAATGTCAAAATAATGCCCATTAGAAGCCTTCATCAAGTGGATATATTAAAAAACACACACACAGAGTCATACATACTGGTTGGCTGAGAACTTAAAGCAGGAAAAGATATTTTGAATAAGGGGGGTATCTGAGGCTGCACCTGCACTGCAGAAATAATGCAGTTTGACATCGCTTTAACTGCTATAGCTCAGTGCTATGGAATCATGGGATTTGTAGTTTTTTGTGACAGCAGCCCTTTCTGACAGAGAAGGCTAAATATCTCACAAAACTACAAATCCCAGAATTCCACGGCTTTGAGCCATAGCTATTGAAGCAGTGTCTGATTGCCCAATTTTTGCAGTATAGATGAGCCCAAGATTAATTAAGTATGCATATCTGTGATTTTATTTTGTGGTTCTCCCAAAATTTAAAGCGCATGATTTCCACCTTGAGCGACCATATGGAATCATTCTCATGGTGGGGGTACGCTATCCGAGGACAAATGAATTCGGAATGGGGCACATTTGGCCATGAAAGGTTTAAGCACTATCTTAGATGACTGTTACCAACAACCAAAGTGCTTCCTTTTTTTGTTTTTAAAGAGATGCTGAGCTACTACTTACATGTTTGTGTGTGTAACATGCAGGTTGACTCCTAGTGGTCTTGATTGTGTCTTTATTTCAGTAAAACAAATATGCCATCTCAAGTTTTATTTTTGTTTTTGTAGGGCCTTTGGGACAAAATGGTCCCCGAAATGGATTGTCAACATTCAATTCTGGTGAGCAGTTTTATCTACTCCGTCCTTTTTTCCCTTGATTCTCAGTATTTGATGTGAACAGGAAGGATTTTTGTTCTGATCAACATGTTAACTGCTGTTCTGAAAGTTGTTCATTGTAAGAACTTGGTAGTTTTTGAAGGTTTGTTTCCTGTGTTTGTATTTGGATACAACTTCCAAGCAAGCATGGAATCTTTTTAGTCCATGGTACCTAAGTGTGTAATTCCCACATTTAAAATTTATTTCACACAAATGTTCACTTATGGTCTCCTGCTTTGTGGCCATTTATTATATGCAGAAGCTCCAGTTTCTGAAAGTCACTGTTGATGCTTTGGTTCAGCAGGGATATATTTTGTTAAAATAAAATTGTTTGAAAGAAAAACTCTTGGGGAGACGTTCCAGGGAGCATTGGTGCATTGATACATTTTGTCATGCAGGCACTCTTATCAATCCTTAAAGCCTGATTGTTAAAGAAGTTAAAAAAGTACAGGCATCAATCTTGATTTGTATCTTTGTCTGGCTTATATCTGTTTGTGAATGGCAAGCTGGGGTTGGCAAATGTCTGTGTACTGGCTAGCATGTTGGACATTGGCTGAAGAAACCTGAGGCTGCATGAGAAAAGAAAGAAGAGGCACAAAATATGTCCTTAGACAGTATATAACAGCTAGTTCAGTATTTCCCAGGAATTTCTTCTTCTTAGGACCAAGGAGAAATGCTTTAGCTCGAAGACAAGACACTGACACTTGCAGTTTTTCTCTCTTTCAAAAGCAAGTCTTTTGAAAGGCTGATACAGTGGTCCCCTGGGATACGAATCCCCCGGGTTAAGAAAACCCCGGGATCCGAAACCGGCGGGACCGCTACAGTATCCCCCGGGATCCGAAGGATCCCCCGGGATCCGAAAAAAAGGGACGTCCCTTTTCCTCCGAGGCCAGGCTTCGGAGGAAAAGGGACGAAAGGCTGTCCCTTTTTCTCCGAGGCTAGGCCTCGGAGGAAAAGGGACGAAAAGGGATGAAACAGAGACACGAAAGGAAGCCCGATCCGCGGGATCGGGCTTCCTTTCGTTGGGCGCGGAGGCCCGGCCTGGCTTCGGGAGCCAGGCCGGGCCTCCGCGCCCAACGAAAGGAAGCCCGATCCCGCGGATCGGGCCTCCTTTCGTGTCTGAGGCGCGGAGGCCCGGCCTGGCTTCGGGAGCCAGGCCGGGCCTCCGCGCCCAACGAAAGGAAGCCCGATCCCGCGGATCGGGCCTCCTTTCGTGTCTGAGGCGCGGAGGCCCGGCCTGGCTTCGGGAGCCAGGCCGGGCCTCCGCGCCCAACGAAAGGAAGCCCGATCGCACGGATCGGGCCTCCTTTCGTGTCTGAGGCGCGGAGGCCCGGCCTGGCTTCGGGAGCCAGGCCGGGCCTCCGTGCCCAACGAAAGGAGGCCCGATCCCGCGGATCGGGCCTCCCTTTCGCGTCAGGCCCGGAGGCCCAGCCTGGCTGGGGAAGGGAACCTTCCCTTCCCCAGCGAGGCTGGGCCTCCGCAGCTGACGAAAGGAAGGCCCGATCCGCTGGATCGGACCTTCCCTTCCTCAGCCAGGAGGCCCCCGCCAGGCCTCCGGAACGGATTACCTATTTCCTATGGGAAATAGGCCCCGGGTTACGAAATTTTCGGCTTACGAAAAAGTAGCCGGAACCAATTAATTTCGTAACCCAGGGGACCACTGTATACCTCATCCAGAACCAAGCAGCTGCCAAATATTGCATTACAGCAGGCAAAGTTTCTAACAATACATTTGGCCCTTCTTATCCACGGATTTGAGCATACACGGCTTGAAAATATTCCCAAAAAGTATAAATTCCAAATAGCAAACCTTGATTTTCCATTTTATATATGGGACACCATTTTGTTGTGCCATTATATTTAATGGGACTTGAGCATAAATGGATTTTGTTATCCACGAAAGGTCCTGGAACCAAACCCCAGCAGATAACAAGGGCCCACTGTATATCATTAGTAGGAAAATCCTCCTTCTGTTTACTGTGAGAACTGCAATTAAGATAAAAAAGAACAGAGAAGTTGGGGTAGTTGCAGAAGATGAAACCATCCCTCCTTACAAAATAAAACAGTCCGAGTACCTAAACCTTGTGAGCCTGGTGGTGAGGCAAGCCTAGGGCCAAGAGGATTTAGCCTGTTTTTTGCACATTATTTAACGCCTATATTATGCCTAGTTTCATACCAGATCAGCTCAGACCAGCATTTAGTGAGATGGATCAGCCAGCCCAGTCAAATTGCCTAAAGTGATGGTGAAATTTTTTGTGGCACCAGGCTCTACCTGGTGCCAGAGGTGTGGCTTCCAGCCTCTGTGGGGCAGAAATTCTGCCCTTTAGGGGGTGGGGCTTCCACCACCCCCCTTTTCCCAGCCTCCAGCTGTCTCAGAGAGACAGCTGGAGGATGAAAAAAAATGGGGGATGGGGGGAGCCAGAGGTGCACACCTCTGGGTCCTGCCCTCTGGAGCTCTTTTCCTGATCTCTGGCTGCCTCAGAGAGACAGCTGGAGGCTGGGAAACACCAGGGAGAGGAGCCAAAGGTGCACGCCTCTGACTTCTGCTCTCCAGAGCCCTTTTCCTGGCTTCTAGCTGCCTCAAGAGAGACAGCTGGAGGCTGGGAAACGGGTCAGAGGCGCACACGTGCCTGTTCCTCCTCTTCCCTGCTGCCATGCCTAGCAAAATGGCATCCCTAAGGTATACACTGAGTTCCTTTTTTAATGGATTTTTAAAAAATAGAATGCAAATGTGGGAGCAGTTGGAAAAAAGTCATGGATGTTTAATGCTCCTGTATGTTATTTTTAATTTGTTATATTTACCTCTTCATCTGGGCTCTGAACCAGAAGTAAGACTAGCTGAGGAAAAATAAAATTATAAGGAGGTCTCAACATTCTATCTGTTGTTCGCTTCTCACAAACCCTCTATTGTCACTTGCATTTATGCTTGCAAAGTTTTCAGTGGCCATGCTTGTAGAAGAAACACGCTCCAAATCAAATTACCAACTCCACCAAAAAACTGATAATACATGAGATGTATTTTTTTAGTAATTCCTAACTGTAAAGATCAGAGTTAATCCCAATACATGTTTTATATCTGTGACTAACAAAATGAATTTCAGAAGAGAAAACTGCAAGGTTCTGCACTTACACAGAAAAAAATGAAATGCACAGATATAGGATGGGTGACGCCTGGCTTGACAACAGTACATACCAAAGGGATCTAGGGATCTTAATAGGCCATAAACTAAACATGAGTCAACAGTATGATGCAGCAGCTAAAAGAGCCAATATGATTCTAGGATGCATCAATAAGAGTGTAGTGTCTTAACTGAAGGAAGTAGTAGTACTACTCTAGTCTGCTTTTGTCAGGCCTCACCTGGAGACCTGTTCTGGATAGCTTAACTCAAGAAGGATATTGTCAAGCTGGAGCATGTCCAGAGGAAGGCAACCAAAATGGTGAAGGGGCTGGAAGCCATTTCCTATGAGGTTCAGCTTAGGGAGCTGGGTATCCAACAGGCAACATAATAGCTATGTTTAAATATTTGAAAGGATATCATATTGAAGATGGAGCATACTGATACAGAGACTAGGACATGGAAATTCATAGTACAGGTAAAGAGATTCTACCTTAACATTAGGAAGAAGCTCCTGACAGGAGGAACTGTTTGACAGTGGAATATGCTATCTTAGAATGTGATGGAGTCTCCTTCTCTGGTGCTTTTTAAACGAGGATTGATGGCCATCTGTCAACAGTGCTTTGATTGTTTTCTTGCATGGGCAGGGGCTTGGATTGGATGGCCCTTGTAGTCTCAAAGAAAATGAGAATGGAAATTAAGCTTACAGTCCTGAGCCCATATTCCTAGGGGTGAGTCCCATTGAATTAGATGGTATTTTCTTCTGAGCAGACATGGAAAATTATCTGTACTATAACAAGGTTCCATCTGGTGTTGACTGGTTTTAGGACTAGCAAGTGGCTTCATTAAAGCACTAACAAATGGCTCCTGATCCTGTTGTGCACAGTGAGAGTCAGACTTAACATCATATTTTCCCTAATTGCATTTACAGCAAGAGTAGTAACCAGGATTGTTAGAAGAATGCTTTACATTTCACAGGTATGGTGGGAGGGAATTCACACTTCTGAAAGGACTGAGCCTTTGTTTGAAATTTAGCTCAAAGCAACCTAACTGAATGTATGCACCATAAATAGGTCATGTTATTTAAGCTTGACCAAATGCATGCATATATGTTAGAGACAGATTTTGTTCTTTTTGTTCTTGGGTTCTTTGTAATTCATTATAAAACAAACACATCTTATGCCAGTAAAACAAAACAACATGTTCTTTCAAAACCTAAGTAATTTAATTTTTTTCCCAAACCCCCAGAGATATTAGGCCGGGAGTAATAGAATTATGTGAATGTGTATTTCAAATAGTGTTTTTTATTTAATAAAATTACATTGTTTAGTTAGTTTTTTTCCTTTAGCTTATTATAATATTGCAAATAGATTATCCTGGTTTCTGATTGAGTGTGTGATTTACTTTTGTCTGCCTTTGGTCTGTTGACTGCAGTAAAGGTGAATGAATGGATGGATGGATGAATGAATGAATGAATGAAAACCCCATGATACTTTCACCTCAGGGCTGCTATAAGTCAGAAATGATACACAACCACCACTATTATTGTTGAAAGAAAGTTCTCTTTACTTCTTGCACTGGCTCCACTGGAGGGGCTCCAGTCCTCCTCTCCTCCAAGGATAGGAATTGAGTGCAAGGTACTTAATAGTTTGTGCAAACCCAGCTTCTTAAGGAGCTGTTTAGGGGAGGAAAAAAGAGTTGGGCTTCTAGAACTCCTTGAGACAAGCAGAAAAATTGGTACTGAAATTGATTAAGTGGATGTTGTCCTGGATTATCCATGGCTGTTGGGGGTGAACATATGTTCATTCTCAGTTCTCAAATTATATATATTTACTGTAAGTTGAAAAGTTCTGAAAAGTTGCTCTTTATAATATTTGGTTAGGGTAATATTGCAAGTGTTAGCAATATCCTTGTATGAGTATTCTCCCATTGTCTGACCACAGGTTGTTTTTTTATCTTCAAATGTAAATAGCTTTAAAAAGCAAACATAGGCCTATTCTAGATTGGCAAAAAGAAGTGTGTTCATGGCTGCATGAAACTCTAGCCTTTAGATGAGAAAAAGGGAAAGTGTGCCATGAAAACGCTTTTTTTTTTTTTTTTTTTTTTTGCGTTTTAGGGGAGAAGCGCCTTTAAAAAGGTGCTGGTTTTCCCAGCTTCTTTTTTAAAAACTGCGGAACAGCGCAGCTCCATCTAAAGGCTGTGGTGCAGCTGCTAAGCATTAAGGAAAAGGCAACTTCATGTCACACTTTCCTGCCAATCTAGAAAGCCCCATAGAATGGTAGGGAGAAAGTTACTAGTTTACATTTCAATTGCATGTTTTTAAAAAGATTCCCACAGTTAATGGCATTGTTTAGCATTAAATTTTCTTCAATCATGAACTTTTCTGTATGCAGAACCTTTCTGTATTGCTCATTGTAGCTATTAAAATATGCATGTTAGTTAATGGTTGCAGTTTGGATAATTTTGGAGTAAAGTTATATCAGCATACCTAAGACATTTAATGGAATGCCCCTAGAACACATAGGGCACAGAACCAGTATTCTAGTAAACCAAGGCCGGTAAATAGTGTTCTGCTGGCATCAGTAGTCCTACAGATCTTAGCATATTGACAAATAAGAAAGCTATCTCATGCTAGATAACAGCTTGAAAGTGTATTTTTACTGCAGTGGTGGTATGGAGTCCTGGAAGGAGTTAATCCTGTAGCCCTGACCTTTGAGTCTGCTCTTTAATTTTGTAAAAGAATTCATACAACTGTATATATGACTTTAAACTTCAAGATCCCAACTACATACACTAATCAGATTTGCAAAATTAAATGTGTTGCAAAAAAGGAGGCACAAAGCTAAAATGCTAAAAATGACTGTAATATGATTTCACATATAATATAAAATCTTTCTTTCTTTGTAGTGTATACATTAAGCTAGCCACATACATGTTGCATGATAGTAACTGTTAGTTGCCAATGCAGCAACTTTAGAGCTTATAAATAAATAATGTATGTGACAAAACTTCATTCTGACATGGTCTTAAGTGTCAGCCATAAGTGATGAATAGTATTTGTTGACTAGAACTACTACTTAATGTGAAGTGATAATGGCAGATCTCTTTCTGATACTGGTCTCCTCAGCCTATAAATATAAAAACCTATCCAATGCTGACAGTTGTTCCTCAAGAATTCTTCCTGTTGACTTAAGTAGTTGGATCTAACATAATGATTAATAGTACTGCATAATGAAAAACTGGCTCACTGAATTAGAACATCTCAAATATTCATGGGAGTAAATGGACTAAGACACTGTTGTTGTATACACAGCATGAAGCAAGTGTTTGTTGTTAGTACCCTAGTATAATGTTGCCAAAGCTACTGTATATACAGTGGTCCCCTGGTTTACGAATCCCCCGGGGAACGAAATCCCCGGGACCCGAAACCGGCGGGACCAAAAAATATCCCCCGGGATCCGAAGGAGAAAAACTGTGCGGTCCGTCTCCTAATGCGGTCCCCCGGGAAACGAAAACTTCCGGGTTACGAAAGGTAGTCCGGAACAGATTACCTTCGTAACCCGGGGGACCACTGTAGTCACATATCAGTCGAAATCATGTATAAATACAAGTTCAGGTTTGGGGCCAAAATTATGGATTTTGGTATATCTCATTGAGAAGTTGAGGTTGAAAGTTAGGGGCATGTAACAAAGAACGTAAAGGACAAACCAAAGGAAAACAATGCCAAAGGACTTGCAGAGTTCCAGCAGGCATAACCTTTGTGCTCATCCTAAAGGCTGGATGGAGGAGAGAACTATGGTAAATGGTGGTTATGTGACGTGTGGGGAAAGTGACCATGTGCAAACAGGGCTAAGAAAATGCACACATTTCAAAAAGGATATAATGGCAATAGTTAAGTACAGTATTAACTGTTACCAAAAATAGAACCATCACTTTCTCTGCGTGGGGTGCTGAAAGGCCATCTCGGGTGAGCTTAAAAGAAGCACGAACTCTCTCTGTTGTCTTGGCTTTTATAGTAACATACTTTACCTGCATAATTTGTACTTTACTGTATAGTTTTATATTTTATTCCTTAGATTGTATGCCTGGCAGGATTTAATGTTTTGAATTTTGACTGTATCTGTAAAGCACCATGTAAACTTATGGTGCTATACAGTATAACAACAACAACAGTGTTGTTGAAGGAGCCCTGGTGGCGCAATGGTTAAATGCCTGTACTGTAGCCACTCACTCAAAACCATAAGGTTGTGAGTTCAAGACCAGCAAAAGGGCTCAAGCTCGACTCAGGCTTGCCTCCTTCCGAGGTTGTTAAAATGAGTAGCCAGATTGTTGGGGACAAGTAGCTTACAGTTGTAAACCGCTTAGACACTCCTTGGGCGGTATGAAGCATTATATAAATGAAGCTGTTTGTTCCTTTGAGGTGAAGTGCCAAAGAGCACTGCTGCTGTTTTTTCACTCAGACATTCAAAAAGGCCAGAAGCACCACTGTGGCAGAGCAATCTGTGATTCTTTTAGGTTTTTCCCAGAGAAGGGGATGGTTCCTTGACTTCTTAGAATTTTTAGGTACATTTTTTGACTAAAATTTTTAGACTTGTACATGAGTATATACAGTAATTCCTTTGTTCTTAAGTACACCTTTTAGACATAGCAAGTATCATTATCAGAGGTATTACTGTACAAGGATATTTGGATATCTGAAATTAGTCTATACAGTACTAAGCAATATGTTTACATGTATAAAAACAAAGAAAAAATGGATAGGCATTTAGACTGTTGCCAGGAAGTATTCATTTGGGAACAGTTGCTTCATTAAATATGTGTCTGTCTCTTGAGCATTGTATGAAATAGCTTATCAGAGAACTGGAGTGATTTAGTAGCTAGTGCCTGCCCACCACTGTATATTTTATTTTGTATGATTAATTTTGTTCTTTTTCATTGTTTTCATTGTATCTCTGAGGATGGACACCTGATATGTCACAAGATATTTTTCACAAATTCACAATCCATGCTCACCTTTTGTATCCTGCTGTG
The DNA here is from genome assembly GCA_034509955.1 of Urosaurus nigricauda. Taxonomy (NCBI): domain Eukaryota; kingdom Metazoa; phylum Chordata; class Lepidosauria; order Squamata; family Phrynosomatidae; genus Urosaurus; species Urosaurus nigricauda. The sequence goes on along the minus strand of JAOEGL010000005.1, from coordinate 135,573,400 downwards.
CCCTAACTTTGCAACTTTTTGTGGTATTTTCAAACTACAGTATTTCCTGGAAAAGCTAAAAGTGTGTGTCTGTGTGATACAGAGAGAGAAAAGTTAAGCCTATAGATGAAGAAGCATATGATAAGATTGAGTCTTCTTATCGAAAATGCTTTGAATTAGAAGTATTTTGAATTTTTTCGGGTTTTGGATTATTTCCATATACATAATGAAATATCTTGGAGATGGTCTAAACATGTAATTCATTTATGTTACGTCTAAACATGAAATTCATTTATGTTACGTATTGCATCTCATAAAGATAGATTGAAGGCAATTTTGTACATAATATTTTAATAATTTTGTGCATGAAACAAAGTTTATGAACATTGAACCATCAGAAAGCAAAAGTGTCACTCTCACCAACTCATGTTGACAATTTTGGATTTTGGAGTATTTCAGATTTCAGAATTGTGGATAAGAGAGACTCAGTCTCTCTCTGTGTATTTGTTGATCATTAGGCAGAAGAAAGGAGGCAAACAATGTTTTGTTTGGTAACCGTGGTGATGACAGAACTTAAAAAAATGACTGGATTATTTCCCTCTCTCTGGGATTGGATAAAGGAGTTCTGAGAATAGGAGGAGGAAATGGCTGGCAGGAGATTAAGTCGGGACAGTTGAGACTGAACAGAAAGGTGAGGAAGGAAGTACAGCTTCAGCTTTCTCTCCCCCCTCCCTTCCCATTTATCTCCTCCCTTCCTATAGGATTGACTGTATCTTGTTGTTTTGGAAAATAATGTAAGGAAGTTAGCTACCACAAGTTAGAGGCAAGGTGTTGCTGAGTTTTTTGAACCATTTTATTTTGCTAACTTACTTGGCTTGCTTGGCTTTATGTGGAATTATATAAAATCACTGTTTCTTAAAAAGGGAATCAAATAAATTGTTCCTGATGTTCCTTATCCAGTGTGGTTACATAATCTTTTTGTTCTCAGGAGTCACAACTTTCACAGCAACAACAAAGCTACTTTTGTACATAAAGGTAGAGGGTAACAGAGGAAAGCTAAGTCACAGCCTACTTCTAGCAGGCTTGGTTTGGTTTATTTTTAACATATATTTTATGTAATTTCAAAGTTCAGAGGTTCAACCTGTTCATGGATTCATCACTATGTTGTAATCAGCTGCATCTCTTGAATTCATGTCATGTTAAAAATTAGACCTAACTAATTTTTGACTTGCGGGACCCCATATGCTGGAGTGGGAAAGTTGCAGCCCTCCAGATGAAGTGGGTTTGCAATTACCATTTGTCCCTCACTGTTGACTGTGTTGACTTGGACTGATGAGAATTGCTGTCCAACATCTGGAGGGTCACTGGGCTATATTTGCTTAGTGGTGACTATTTGCTTTTTTTTTTTTAAGGGCACCTAGTATCTCTCCTTTAGTATGTAAATCTTATACAATTGGCCCTCCTTATCAACAGATTTTTTAAATCCACAAATTCAAGCATCCACGGCTTGAAAATATTAAAAAAAAGTATAAATTCCAAATAGTAAACCTTGATTTTTCATTTTATATAAGGGACACCATTTTGCTCTATGGATTTGTTATCCACGGGGGATCCTGGAACCAAACCCCAGCAGATAAGAAGGTCCCACCCAATGTACCATAATCCCATATTGGGGCCCCAGGTTACTTTCTCTGTATTAAGGCATTTTTTTTAATGACAAGAAGCTGCAAAACTAGTGTGATCTTTCCTGCTAAGCTCTAAACATTTTGATCTCGTTAAGGCAGAAAACTAGGTTTAAGTGCAGATAAAGAACTGCATTAGCTAATAAAACTGCCAGTATCTGATTATAAAGTGCCAAAATACAACTGGCTATCCTTGCAGCGTTGAACGTATTTTGGAATCACTGAAATAGAATCAGATGAATAAAAAGGTCTCCTGTATTATATGAGGAATAATCCTAATGCATCTTGTGAAACATTTAATCTTTTCCTCCAGTGGCCTTGAAGGAAGAGTATATGATATGACCTGTGACATATCTGTGTGATATATTCGGCCAGGGAGACCACCCACTTCCTCCTCCTTCCCATCCCTACTGGGTCCTACAGTAGATTAAACATGAACAGTGTGATGTAATTCAGAGCTGCTTGTCTTCTGAATCACAGAGCAGTTTTATTCTAAGGGTGAGCTTTGTTTTACAGCATCTGGTGGGGAAAGACGCTGCCAGCAGCATTAACATTGTGGATATTGTATCTGCCTTCTTGGATTCTCCTGGCTTTTCATCTGTTTGTGGACAATCTCAGTGGAGAAACAAGGGAAGGCTTTGGTGTGATGTGAGGGTGTTGTTGTTTTTTTGCCAAGTACTGCGTGGCCTCAGTGCTGAGTTACAAATATAGTATGTGACAGTACATGGAGGTTGTTTCCTGCTTGATTTTCTCCCAATTGCTTTGAAGACATGTTATGGTCTCCGAAATTCTCCTTATCCAATATGCATATTCAACTCACAGCAAAAGGATTACTCCGAAACCTTCGTCTTCCTTCTGGGTTTAGGAAAAGTCCAGTTGTATTTCATGCAGGTTGGTAATTTTTCTGTATGCATGGGGGACATCTTGTTTACTTCTGCTGCTATTAATACCAGTAATGGTTTGCTCAGGCTGCTATTTCTCTCCTGCATCATTAGACTTTAGGAAAATGTGTATTTGTTAGACCAGTTAGATATTTTCTCAGTAACGAGTGTGTGTGTGTGTGTGTGTGAGAGAGAAAGACAGATGTTAGTCTGACAGATGCTAACCTTTTTATAAAGTGAAGAATGTGATGCTCTTTATTTTTTTTTTAAAAAAAATCCATGGCAGACATTCAAATGTTCACATGTTGGAAGCATTATGAAATGTGTTTAGCATAATAGCAGTGTGTTGGCATGCGGATTTTTTTTTTCTGAATTTGAAGAAGATAAAATATTTTACATTTTAAAATCAAAACAATGCTCTTAGATTTAATGCACATAGATAGGCAGTAAAAATATACACATTACAGTTCCAGGAAAGACAGGACACTACTGCATAGAAAGCTTTGAAATGTGACCTCATTACATTTTTAAAATCAATTGGTTTACAGAATATAATAAAAGTACTGTTGTGGAAATATCCTTTTAAAATAGTGTATTAGAAATGAATCTTCAAACAGTGCACATACGGTAACAGTTACATAATTACCTGTATTGTTTATTTTGTGTGTGTGTTTAAATATGCCTCTTTGCCCAAGTAATTTAGTGCTGGCTGCATGTTTCTCTCTCCCCTCTCCACTTCTCATGGACATTTCCTTTCTAGCCTGGCAACGAAAATCTTTTCTAACATCTCAGTCCCTTGGGTAATTTTTGCAGGCAAATCAGCTTGACTGCTGTATATGTGTGTGTGTGTGTGTGTGTGTGTGAGAGAGAGAGAGAGAGAGAGAGAACATGCATGCACAAATAGTCCCTCAGTGTCTTTAGCACAGTAGTTGAACTGAGCTCATAATCATAATTGAGAGCAATAGTGACAGATCTGAACGTTTCATAAGCAAATAAATTATCCAAAAAATCAAAATAGGCAACACAGCTTGTATGAGAGGTAGTCCTTGCTGTCTGAATATCTTAGCAGGTAGACTAGTGAAAATCTGTGTTAATCAGCTGGTGAATGTTGTACACCATAGGCTGCTTGCTGTTTAATTGGAACACAAAAATAAAACAACAGTACATCTGCAAAGACTTAGGATGCAGTTGACTCAATAGCTAGATTTGAGTAACTGTTTACTTGGAGGCTGTTTGCCCATGCATTTCTATCAACATGGCTGTGTTTGAAGCTTCATTGTATTATAGCAGTATTTACATACAGGGACCATGGATATCCATCTTGTTTCTGTGCACTGCATGATATTCATGATACACCACTCCTGGAATACTGGCTTAACTTGACTATATGCAGTTATTATAACACTTATATTGAGGTATCTATATTTTTGTTCTTAAGTATGTAGAAGATAAGTAAAACATATTGGTTTTCAGTTAGCAGAAGTTCATGCTTCAACATCTTCTACAATAGCTACAGCTAGAACATTGACTAGAAGATGCTGTTGCATAAGTAGATAGACAGGGATGGGGAATGTGCAGCCCTTGGCTGCATGCAGCCTAAAGGTTGTTTTAATAGCCCCTCTACTGGATGTGTGTGTGTGCGCGTGCCAAAATGCCTGACACTGACATATGTGAGGGGGCATATTTTGTCATGTTTTGACTCTCCCAGAATATTTTATGGCAAGTAAAACTGGAAGTGATCTAAAATTTTACTTTTGATGACTTTCTATTCTAGAAAAAGTCTTCTCTGGTCTTAAAATGACCCCAGGAGAGGGCTGGAATGTGATAAAATTGCTGTTTTGTATGCTAGTGCAAAGAACTGGGTATTTTTCTTTTTGCATGGATAGTGGTAGAGGTGTATATGGCCTTCCCAAGAGTCCTTGGAGGGCAGTGTGAGCCCTCCAATCCTCCAACAGCTGCCGACCCCAAGCAAAATTTTATAGATGTCTGTGGTGAAGAGTTCATGAAATAAAAAAATGATTTACTTTTCTTGCAGCATAATTTGGGTTGTATATCTCAGTGTTTATTTTCATAAATATTTCTAAGTAGATGCTATGAAAACAAGTCCTCACTATTAAATTGATTTTATCATAGTAACATAAATGTCCATGACAGTGCTTACATCAGGAGTAAACCACCTCTATGGATATAGAGCCAAGATTTTGCACACAAGACTCTCTAGGATTTTTCAAATGGGTCAAAAACAGAAAAATAAGACCAGGAGCAATGAGAAGTTCACCTCTGGTTTTGAAAACCCCATGTGTTTGTGGGTGTGGGTATTTAAACTTGTTTAAAAGCATCCAGGAGAGGCAGTCATCCTTTTTGCCCCCCCCCAAAGGAGGGGGGCAGAACAGGAGAGTCAAGGGCAGCAAAAACAGTCTGGGGCTGCCACTACTTTCATTGACTTCATTAGTCAGCCCTCTGTATCTGCAGATTCTGCACCCACAGATTCAACCATTCATGGTTTAAAATTTTTTTTTAAATTGATTCTTACATTTTATATAAGGGACACCATTTTGTTATATCATTGTATATACTGGGACTTGAGCATGCATGGATTTTGTTATCCATAGTGGGTCCTGGACCCAAACCCCAGCGGATAGCAATGGCATACTGTAGTTTCCTATAAGCTTTGATGACTAAAACTGTGACTTAAAATAATAAGAGTTAGATGATAGGTAGCTTTAGGGTTTTAATAGATTTATATTTGGTTATGGAGACAAAATATTTACTGAAAGAAAGAGACAAACATTTTAAGATAGTGAAATTTACTTTTTGTGATACTCTCTAAGGTTTGATTAATAAAACTGTTAGACATTAGATAAAACGAGTTAGACTATAAGTAGTGTGAAAGAATTCATATTTGAGTGTTAATGGAGTTATGCAATGGATCCTTCCCCTACGCATTTGATTCCGGGGGGGAGGGGGTCATAAATGGCAAAAATGCAGAAGGGTGAGTCCCTTATTATTCAATGGTGGTGATGTGTGCATGGATACAGCATTATGCCACCATTAAAAATTATGGGGCATGGTGATCCACACCCAGTCATATCCATGACTTACCAACTGCCGATTCAAAGGATTTACTTTATTGGCTTCTAGGAACAAAATAGTTATTCAGAGAAAGAGAAAAACATTGTTAGATAGTGAAATGTGCCTATTTGCATCATAGAATCATAGAATCGTAGAGTTGGAAGAGACCACTAGGGCCATCCAGTCCAACCCCCTGCCATGCAGGAAATCCAAATCAAAGCATCCCCGACAGATGGCCATCCAGCCTCTGCTTAAAGACCTCCAAGGAAGGAGACTCTATCACCTTCCGAGGAAGTGCGTTCCACTGTCGAACAGCCCTTACTGTCAGGAAGTTCTTCCTAATGTTGAGGTGGAATCTCTTTTCCTGTATCTTGCATCCATTGTTCCGGGTCCTGTTCTCTGGAGCAGCAGAAAACAAGCTTGCTCCCTCCTCAATATGACATCCTTTCAAATATTTAAACAGGGCTATCATATCACCTCTTAACCTTCTTTTCTCCAGGCTAAACATCCCCAGCTCCCTAAGTCGTTCCTCATAGGGCATGGTTTCCAGACCCTTCACCATTTTTGTCGCCCTCCTTTGGACACGCTCCAGTTTCTCAATGTCCTTTCTGAATTGTGGCGCCCAGAACTGGACACAATATTCTAGGTGGGGCCTGACCAAAGCAGAATACAGTGGCACTATTACTTCTCTTGATCTAGACACTATACTTCTATTAATGCAGCCCAAAATAGCATTGGCCTTTTTAGCTGCCGCATCACACTGTTCACTCATGTTCAACTTGTGGTCTACTTGGACTCCTAGATCCCTTTCACATGTAGTTTCATTCAGCCAGGTGTCACCCATCCTATATCTGTGCATTTTATTTTTCCGCCCTAAGTGCAATACCTTACATTTCTCTGTGTTGAATTTCATTTTGTTAGCTTTGGCCCAGCTTTCTAGTCTATTCAGGTCATTTTGAATCTTGATCCTGTCCTCTGGAGTATTAGCTATTCCCCCTAATTTGGTGTCATCTGCAAATTTGATTAGTATGCTCCCAATTCTGTCATCCAGGTCATTGATAAAGATGTTGAATAGCACTGGGCCCAGGACAGAGCCCTGTGGGACCCCACTGGTCACTTCTCTCCAGGATGAAAAGGAGCCATTGTTGAGCACCCTTTGGGTTCGGCCAGTCAACCAATTACAGATCCATTTAACAGTTCCTTTGTCTAGCCCACATTTTACAAGCTTGTTTGCAAGAATGTCATGGGAAACCTTGTCAAAGGCCTTACTGAAATCAAGATATACTATATCCACAGCATTCCCTTCATCTACCAAACTGGTAATTTTATCAAAGAAAGAGATTAGATTTGTCTGGCATGACTTGTTTCTTTGAAACCTATGTTGAGTTTTTGTGATTATGGCATTGCCTTCTAGATGTTCACAGACTCTCTGTTTAATGATCTGCTCCAGAATCTTTCCTAGAACTGATGTCAGACTAACTGGACGATAATTGTTGGGATCCTCTTTTTTCCCCTTTTTGAAGATGGGGACAACGTTTGCCCTTCGCCAGTCCGCTGGGATCTCTCCTGTTCTCCAGGAGTTTTCAAATATGATTGCCAATGGCTCCGATATTACTTTTGCCAGTTCTTTTAATACCCTTGGATGGAGTTCATCTGGTCCCGGAGACTTAAATTCATTTAGATTAACAAGGTGTTCCTCTACTATCTCTTTACTTATTCTGTGCTGAAATTCCCCTGTTCTGTTCTCTGCTCCATTATCCTCAGGTTGAGCACCCTTTGCCTTTTCTGAGAAGACTGAGGCAAAGAAGGTGTTGAGTAATTCTGCCTTTTCTCTATCTCCTGTTAGCATTTTGCCATCTTCTCCACGCAGTGGCCCTACTGTTTCCTTCTTCTTCCTTTTGCTGCGGACATATCCAAAAAAGCCCTTTTTATTGTTCTTAACCTCTCTAGCAAGCCTGAGTTCATTCTGCGCTTTAGCTTTTCTGACTTTACCCCTACACATGCCTGCTATTTCTTTGAATTCCTTTTTCGTGATTTCCCCCTTTTTCCATTTCTTATACATGTTCTGTTTCAAACTTAGCTCAGTTGAAAGTTCCTTAGTCATCCATCCTGGTTTCTTGAGACACCTCCCGTTTTTCTTTCTCACTGGAACTGTTTGAAATTGTGCCTTCAGTATCTCCCTTTTGAGAAGGTCCCATCCGTCCTGAACTCCTTTATCTTTTAGTATTTCTGACCATGGAATCGCCCTCAATACTTCTCTAAGTTTACTGAAATCCGCTCTCCTAAAGTCTAGGATGCGTGTCTGACTCTGCCTGGCTTCTCCTTTCCACTGTATTACAAACTCCAGGAGAACATGGTCACTTCCACCTAATGATCCCACCACTTGCACCCCATTAACCAAGTCATCCTTGTTGGTTAGGATCAGATCTAAAATAGCTGACCCCCTTGTTGCCTCTTCCACCTTTTGGACCATGAAATTGTCTTCCAGGCAAGTGAGGAATTTGCTAGACCTTGAGGATTTTGCTGAGTTTGACTTCCAGCAAATATCAGGATAGTTGAAGTCGCCTATCACTACTACATCTCTCTTTTCTGACTGTGTGGTCATCTGTTCTAGAAAGATATCATCCAATTCCTCAGTCTGACTTGGGGGTCTGTAGTAGACTCCCACCGTAACACCCTTGTTGTTTCCCTCCCCTTTGATTCTTATCCAGATGCTCTCCACCTGGCTTCCATGATTGATGTCCAGGATCTCTTCACTGGTGTAAATATCTCTGACATATAGTGCTATTCCTCCTCCTTTCCTGTTTGGCCTATTTCTCTTAATAAGGTTATACCCCTCTATTTCCACATTCCAATCATGAGACTCATCCCACCAGGTTTCAGTGATGCCTATTATATCATATTTGCTTTGTTGTACTAGGAGTTCGAGTTCATCTTGCTTATTTCCCATGCTCTGTGCATTAGTGTAGAGACATCGCAGACCATGGTTCCCTTCTACTTGCTGCCTGTGCAAGTTTTTTTGCCTCCCACTGTTGGGTCCTTGCATTGTTTGCCTTGTTTCCTCTATGTCAGTTTGACTATTTTCGCCATCCCTTTTGCCTTCCTTATTGTCTCCCTTCCCCTCGGAACTCAGTTTAAAGCTCTCCTGATCAAGTTCTTGAGACTGTTGGCAAAAACATTTCTTCCAACTGGCGTGAGATGCAACCCGTCTGTTGCAAGAAGTCCCTCCTCATGGAACCGCAGCCCATGATCCAAGAATCCAAATCCCTCTCGGCGGCACCATCTGCGAAGCCAGTTATTCACATCTGCTATTTTCCTCTCCCTTCCTGGACCATGCCCTTCAACTGGCAGAAGAGACGAGATGACAACCTGTACATCCATTCCTTTCAGCTTCCTACCAAGCGCCTCGTAATCCCTTTTGATGTTCTGAATGCTGTGTCTTGCAGTATCATTAGTTCCCACGTGGACCAAAAGGAAGGGGTATTGGTCAGTAGGCTTGACCAGTCTTGTCAGCCTCTCTGTCACATCCCGGATCTTTGCACCTGGAAGACAACACACCTCTCGAGACATCTTGTCAGGCCTACAAATCACTGCTTCTGTACCCCTCAGCAAGGAGTCCCCCACTACGACCACACGCCTCCTCCGAGGCTTAGCAGCGACTGTTCCCTCGGGTGGGACTCTCAGGCTCCCCTGCTCCGTCCCTGAAGTCTGTCCATGCTGCTCTTCTTCATCCTCCTTGATAAGGGAAAGCGCTTCGAATCGATTCTCTAGCTGCAAGCTCCCCGAACAATTCCTTCTTGGTTTACTTCTCTTTGTGACATTCCTCCAGCTGTCTGCCTCCTCTGTTTGGCAAGTGACCTCTTCCACCCTAGCATCTTCCTCTGCATGGTACTCATCCAAGATGGTTAGTTCTATTGTGTCCAGGAAATCCTCTTGTTCCCTAATCTGCTGAAGTGTAGCTACTCTGGACTCCAGCTGCTGCACTTTCTCCTCCAAGAGTGCCACCAACTTGCACTTGGTGCATGTGAAGTTCTCCACTTCTGTAGGCAAGAAGAGAAACATCCCACAAGAGTTGCAGGTGACCGCGGCAGATCCCTCGTTGTCCATACTGCAAAGTCTAATGCCACTTGAGCAGAGTTGTTCAGTTAGAGAAAACTAAAATTCTAAAATTCACGCGCCGGACTGTTCTGGAAGGCTCTGGAAGGTGGTATATAAAGCTAGTCTGCTAGGTCCGCCCCCTTGTGACTCACAGATGTGACTCACAGAAGCTCCTCCCCTTCAGCCACGAGCACACGGTCTCAAGCACACGGTCCCAAAATGTCTGCCAAGCAGCTCCTCTCCTTCTCCTCTCTCTGGCCGGACTGTTCTGGAAGGCTCTGGAAGGTGGTATATAAAGCTAGTCTGCTAGCTCCGCCCCTTGTGACTCACAGATGTGACTCACAGAAGCTCCTCCCCTTCAGCCACGAGCACACGGTCTCAAGCACACGGTCCCAAAATGGCTGCCAAGCAGCTCCTCTCCTTCTCCTCTCTCTGGCCGGACATCATAGTGGTCTTTATTATAAAAGAAGTATTCCCTTTGTTTGAGTAAGGAGGAACATTACCTTTGCTAAGAGCAAAGAGCTCTTAGCTAAGAGCTCTTGCCTGTGTCTTTCTAAGGACATGTGTTAAAAATAGTTTTCAAAAATTGTGCTGTCTGGTTATTTGGGGGCATCTTCTAACCTAGTTAATTAGTAAAGGATAATTATTGATCGAAGAATAGATTTAGAAAGTGCCTCCAATTAAATTTTTAAAAAGCAGCCCCATAATGTTTCATCCTTCATAATGCATATGATTCCTTGAGGTGTTACTGTTGTATTTGCCAGGATGAGCCCAGATCTGCTTTGTGTCAGCATGGCTGAAACTGAAAATAAGATGGAAGCATTAGAGAGAACTCAAAGCTAAAGCAGCAGCACTTGAATAATTTATACTTACATACTATGAAAACAGAATTTGCATAGCAAGCTTTTTGCAGCCCAGGCCATATTACGTATTTGACTTTTTGTTTTTTTTTCATCATTTGCTTGAAAAACCTGACACTGTTTGTGGGAAAAGGTACAATTTATGGGCAAGTGGTTTTTGTATAATGAAGCATATTATAAGAGAACAAGGCTGTAAGGGCTGCGCTTACACAACAGTAAATATTCTCCCAAATGAAATCCTTTAAAAAAAGTCATTTAAGGTGGCCTAGAATGTTGCAAGAATTTTTTTTTAATTTTTCAAAATATCTGTGGCCATTTAGCACTGAAGACAAATTCTCTCTTAGATTTTTTTGTTGAAATTTCAAAAACGTTTACATAGTGCCAGTAAACATTTGTGTGCAAAGGACTGAATAGAACATCTTCATGCGTCATTGATGTGACAGAATAGATATAGTAAGTATGTTTAGATAGCTGCCATGAAATGCAGAGGATGGGATTCAAATGTTTATTTTGAACAATAATATTTATTTTGCTCAATTAATTTGCACAACTAATTTTTATATTTCTTAACACACTGTTTCTGTATTAGAGGGCTTCAAATAAACAAATATGGTTTCTCTTACTTCACTTTGATTATATTCTATTCTGAATGGTCCATGAATTCACAGGTGCCTCTTTCTGCTTTTAAATCAAATAGAAGAGGTGAGGACTAGATTCTTCCTTCTGTGTATTTTGGAAGTGGAAACTGTTACAAGCGTGCCTATCACAGCTGAAGCAATGTCTTTTGGTACCCATACCACAGGGTGAACTGTAGTGTAAGAAATCTCATCAGGGAAAATGAAAGTACAGAAGCTTGCATGCACATTATATATATAAAGAGTTTTCATAGCATCATAGAGTTGGAAGAGACCATAAGTGCCATCCAGTCCAACTCTTCCCTGCCATGCAGTCAAAGTACTCAGTACAGACGGCCATCCAGCCTCTGCTTAAAAATCTCCAAAGGTTTCCACTGTTAACACTTACTGCCAGGAAGTTCTTCCTAATGTTCAGGTGGAACCTCTTTTGTTGTAGTTTGCATCCATTGCTCTGTGTCCTAGTCTCTGGGACAGCAGAAAACAAGCTTATTCAATCTTCAATATGATAAACTTTCAGATTTAAACATGGCTATCATGTTGCCTCTTAACCTTCTCTTCCTGAGGATAAACATACCCAGATCCCTAAACTGTTCCTCATAGGGCATGGTTTCCACCTTTCATCATTTTGGTTGTCCTCCTCTGGACACACTCCATCTTGTCAATATCATTCTTGAATTGTAATTCCCAGAACTGGACACAATATTTCAGGTGAAGTCTGAACAAAGCAAAATAGAATGGTACTATTACCATTGATCTAGACACTACACTCCTGTTGATGCAACCTAGGGTTATATTGGGGGTTTTTTTAGGTGCTGCATCACACTGTTGACTCATGTTTAGCTTGTGGTCTACTAATAAGTCTCCCCAAGATCCCTTTTGCATGTGCCATCCATCCTACATCTCAACCTTTCCTTTTTTTCTGCCTACATTTAGTGTCTTAGATTTCTCCCTGTTGAAATTCATTTTGCTAGTTTTGGTTCAACTCTCTAATGATAATCTGTTAAGATCATTTTGACTTCTGATCCTGTCCTCTGGGGTATTGGCTTCCCTTCCTAATTTGTCTTCATCTGCAAATTTGATAAGAATGTCTTCTATTCCATCATCCAAGTCATTGATGTTGAATAGTACTGGGCCCAGGACAGAACCCTGTGATACTCTCCTAGTTATTTTTTCTCCAAGATGAAGAGAAGCCATTGGTGAGCACCCTTTGAGTTAGGTCTGTCAACCAACTACAGATCCACCTAATAGGAGCATTGGGTAGCCCGTATTTTACTAGCTTGTTTGCAAGAATATAATGAGGGTACTTGTCAGATGCCTTACTAAAATCAAGATACGCTACATCCACAGATTTGTTTAATCTTGACACAATGAACAAAAAGCTCTGGGCTAGCTGGACATAGAATATAAGTGGTTATGGCACATCTGCTATGCACCAACAGTTTTCTAGCGAACATAGTCAAATATTTGTTGTAGATGTTAAATTGAAATGGCTTGACAAACAGCATGAAGTGCCATATGGCATTCTCCTTAGGAAATTCCTACTTCAATTAATAAAACATCTCTGATAAATTGTTGGGAGTTGACATCATCTGAACAGAATGTCAACAGGACTCATACTCTAAATGGTAACCAATCATGGTAGTTATATACTATATTCAGTAACTGCAGGGAGCATGCCTCTTACCATCAGTAGCTGAAGAACACAAATGGGAAAAGAAACCCCTAATCAAACCAAATTTTCTTTGGGGAGGAAGAACTGACTATGGGGTCAGCTCAGTAATGCTTTTGAGCCAGAAACAAGTAGAGAGTCAGAAACTAGCAAGCACAAAGCGTCTAATTAAAGCTTCAGGGATCTTTAAACAGGACTGATGTCTCAATAAATGTTATTAAAATGATATTTTATGTATATGTGCCTTCAGGTTGCCTGCCCACTTATGATGGCCCCATGAATTTCATAGGTTTTAAAGGCAAGGAATACTTAGAGGTGATTTTGCTGTTGCCTTCTTCTGAAATATAGCCTACAGCATCTGGTAGTCATTGCATGCTCCCAAGCTCCCAAAACCAGTCTGGATCTGGTGCCTTTAGGGTATTACCTGTTGGGTTAGCGCAGCTCTTTAAAGTACTTTGTGGGGTCACCGCTTTGCCTGCATTTCAGTTCTCAACCAGCGTAACCCAGTTCTTATTCAGATGCTAAAGTAAAGCCATTTGGGTTTGCTGCATAGTTGAGGAACTTTTAGCATTGGTTCTTCTATAGTAGTTTAGAGTAATTTCATGGCACATCTACATGCTTGGTGGCTATTTAATTAATTATTTTTATTAAATTTTGATTCATTTTAAAGGACTTGCCTGTAGAATTATTACTGCAGCTGTGTGATTGCTTGAAGACTTGACAGGAATAAATGCATGGCTACCACCTAGTGTTAAAGATGGGGAAAAACATGAATTTCCAGATGTTACTGGACTACAGTTTCCTGGATTTCTCATCATTGACAGTGGTGTTCGTGGCTAAGGATAGCTGAAGTCCACGCTTGATCTGATTGAACTATTATTTTTCCTGTTTCACACTTCACAGACTGGCTGGAAAGAATCTTAACCGTGATCTGTTTGTGCAGTATTAGTTCATTTAAATAAACAAACTCATACTGAGAGTACCATAGTATAAAAGAAGGTGTCCAGATTCTGTACTTTATTAAAACTGTTTGTCCTTTACCTTTGAGTAAAGATGAATAGAAGATGATAGGATTAGCATCTTTCCTGGATAAAAATAATACTTGTTTTAGTGCAGCTGAGTCTTGTATGGACAAGATCCATTCAAACCACAGTTTTTGGTTGCAGGTCTTAAGGTGAAAGTGAGCATCCTATAGAGACAAAAATAACTTGCTTCAACTAACCAGATACAGGTTTCTGCTATATTTGCTTACCAGCTATATAAAAACTCTGTGTGTACTGTTCTCTCTTTAAACCAGTTAAAGGCTGGATTGAGTATGCAAAAGAGAAACTCCCAGATACTTATATTTTATTATTGACTAGGGCCTGAAGCAGACAGGCCAAAAGCACCGGCTTCAGACCTTGTTGGGGGCATGGTGTTTACACATCGCATCCCCCAAATATGGCTGGAAGCCACGCCGACCCCAAACTGGAACAGCCAGCACTAAAAGGAGCAGCAAAAAGAATAGTGGTTGGGTTAAGGACTGCTGTGGTGGCCTGGTTCAAGGCCAGGCACATGTAGTTGCCATGGACCCAGCACAGCCATGCACCACTCTTTTGGGCCTGTCTGCATGACCCCTTGTTGGGCTTCTTCACCATTTGAAGGAGTGCTGACTGCCATAATGAGACAAAGCATATCCTGAATTTCAAATCATTAGGAAAATGCCAGCTTTTAAATTTTAGGGACATCTCTAGGTTGGTGTCCCTGCGATTAAAGACCAAGTGATACCCTATGAAGAATAACAAAATGCTCCTCATGTATACACACAAGAGAGCTGGGGCATATCTGCTACACTGCAATGGATCTTTTCTGTTAGTTTGTGTGAATGACAGCTTCCAGAATCTCCCAACAAGCACAGTCTCTGGGAGTTGTGCTCCACAAAACCTCAGAAACTTTTCCTAGCTCTGTGTGGTAAAATAGTGTCCTTTATTTTCAACAAAAGCTTTATTAGTAGTAGCATTACATTGTTATTTGAGTGAATAGCTGATACACAGTGAATAGCTGATATTGAATGATGATAAAATCTTTGGGACATCTGGTATGGGTAATATCTTCATCCTGCCTGGGATGGTGTTATGCAAATAAAATATCAGTTATGCAAATAAAAATGCCAGTATTCTCACTCCTTCATCTTAAGTTAATTTTTAGAAAGATACTAGATTATCATAGTTACCATGTCAGCAGGAGATTTCTTATTCAGATAACTCAGCTCTGCATGCCTCATTGTATTAGATCTGAAATGTATTGTTGGTTTATTATGCTTGTTTCAGTAAACTTTTTAAAAACAAACAAATATTGCTCCAATTGCTCTTTGATAGTGTCAGAAATTTAACAGAATGTGCTGAATACATTAAAATTCTTGCTGATGGTGAGAGTCTACTCTTGAACTTCAGCCATTCTCTTTGCTGTTGCTGAAATTTACTTGGGTACATCCCCTTTCCCTTAAAGAACCTCTTTCAGAAATTCTTCTTCGTGCTATTACAAATGGGTTATCCTGTCCCATGGCAAAAGCAGTTCTTGGGATTTACTATGGGCTTACATGGACATAGACATGGATGTTTAAGGTGAGTTTCAGTAAAGTGTCATCCTGGAAATATTGGCTGCTGGCGGTAGACTTTCCAGTGTCCCTGCCCATCTCTAAAGGCCCAACTAGAGTATTGTAAAGTATCACTGGACAGCTCCAGTGCTGTAGTTCAAGGGATTCTAGGTACCTACCAAACTAAGAATCCCAGGATTTCATAGAATGGAGCAATGACACCTAGGCCTGAAACAGATGGGCCGAAAAACATGGTCTTTGGCCTCGCCAGCACAATTCACCCGGTTCTGATTCAGGCCATTGCTGCTGTTTTGAACTGGGCTGGCAAAAAGAGTGGTATTCTACCGCTCCTCTTTGGTCCAGTTCTTTGGAAAAAGACATGGGTCTGACGCAGTTTCCCTCTATGTTCAGGGATTGTGTCATGTAAACACTACGCCCTGAACATGGCCAGAAACCGCGTTTTTCAGCCTGTCTGTTTCAGGCCTTAAAACAGTATCAACCACTTTAATTAAGCAGTATGGATACCCCACCCAGACTTCCTGGATTTTTGCAGGTGTGAGAGCTTTTGAAAATTTGTGGAAGTAGTAGTAGTAGTAGTAGTAGTACTTATTTACTCTCTCTCCATGGATCTAGATGGGGAAAAACAACAGACTAATAAATACACATCAGTTTACAAGAATACAACATCAGTTAAAACACACACAAATTTAAAAGAAGAAGCAAGGCAGATAATGTATTAAAACAATCCACATTTAAAATGTATCATTTAAAATTACAATTTAAAATCATCTGGATAGACCTGATGGAAGAGACTGGTCTTTAATGCTGTTTTAAATTCAGACAGTGTATTCAGCTGTCACATCTCTTCCTTCAGGTCATTCCACAGTCTAGGGGTTGCTGAAGAAAAATGCCTCTGGGTGACTGTTGCCATCCTAGTCCTAGATGATGGGAGTAAATGTCCCCCAGGGTACCTGATTTTATGGGGTGGATTATATGGGAGGAGGTGATCCCACAGGTAATCTGGACCCAAACTATGTAGGGCTTTAACCAATGCTTTGTACCTTGCCTTGAAACTAATTGGCAGCCAGTGTAGTGATTTTAATACTGGTTTAATATGGTCACTCCTGGATGTCCCAGTAACCAATCTGGCTGCTATGCTTTGAACTAATTGAAGTGTCTGAACTTGGTACAGAGGTAGCTCAATGTACAGTGCATTGCAAAAGTCCAGCCTTGAGGTTGCCAGTGTGTGCACTGCCATTTTAAGATCCTCCAGCTCTAGGAAGGGGTGCAGCTGGCATAATAGCCAAAGCTGATCATAAGTACTCCTACCTGTTGTATCTATCTGAGCTATTATATGGAGCAATGGATTCAGAAGCACCCCAAAACTGAACCCAGTCTTTCAGTGGGACTGTAATACTTCCAAACCCAGGTTGGGACTGTTGATAATAAGCATCTCTGTCTTGTCTGGATTCAGCTTCAGTTTGTTTTTCTTCAGCCAGTCCATTACTTCCTCCAGACATTCATTTAGATGAGCTGAGGCTGTATTTGAAGGCATGGAGAAATATATTTCTGCACGTGACAGTCAGCTTGTAACATTTAATAGTACATTAACCTCAAGGCTTCTTTGCTAGTAAGTTATTCTGCAACTAGCTAACTCAGTAACAGTGCAATCTTACAGACATTTATTCAGTATTAGCCCTTCTGAGTTCAGTTGAGTTACACATAAGTAGGTGGATATAGGATTGCAGCCTAACTTCAGTTTAGTTTCCTTTTGAGGCCTGAAGCCTTGCTTCTGGCATGCCACCTGAGATATTTTAGTTTTATGATTTGAAAGCTGTTCCAAGATTAGAAGGGTTGAACAGTGATCAAAAGATATTTGTAAATAGGTTTCAGTCCTAAATAACTGACCAACCTGATTGAGAGGAAAGGAACATGTCTTTCAAATGAGTCATCCTTCATTTAAACATTTAATTCCCTTCTTCGGTATTTGTTTTTCAGCACTGACACAGTATCTATATTAAAAAGCTATGGCACTGGAGAGCTCTTAGGTTACCATTAGGCTGTTGGCTTTTAATATTCTAACTGTACTGAGTTAAACACATGCTTGTATATTTAATTTGGTTAAAGTTTAAAGTGTACAGTTAAATGCACACAGCTTGTGAATCAGCAGTCAATAGGACTATCCTGAGACACAATATTGAAATTCTAGCTATTGTTTATACTGTCTAGTTGTACTATGCTATTAAACACTTTTAAAAGCTCAAGCTTTAGTGTCATGCTTTCTCTTTTTCTTGTGACACTTTGCTATTACTGTATAGCACAACTCTCTCACCATATTGTGTCAGTGTCACAAGAAACAGTGAAAGTGTCAAAGCAGTTACTTGGCCTAATGTCTTTCCTTTGCCTAATCTGTATCCTGTGAGGAGCTTCTCTTCTCTTTTTCCTGATTTTCCTCCAGAAGCCTTCTGTTGCTGGTTTTGCTGTACATATTGTCATACCTTTCCTTTCAGTGGTTTCTTTAAAAGAAAAACAAGGTTTGTGAGGCTAGAGGTTACTAGCATATAGCCTGTTGAAAATACCTAGCCTTTACCCTTGATCTGTTGTTTCCTTTTTTGAGCTCATAGGCATTCAGGTTTGCCAGTAATTTCACCTACTCCCACTTCTTTCTTTTGTTGTTCTGAGTGCTGTGTTTTCATCTGTGCTATAAGCACCATTGTATTGTGGGCTGGGCATTGGATTGTGGCTCTCTTTTTCTGGAGTTCTGAGCATCCTTTTCCTTCATGTGGGACTCACTGGCAACTGACGAATTGTCAAAGTTGTCTTGACCTTTGTCCTGAATATTTTTGTGCAGTTATGATTCCCGTTTGCTCACACTCCACTAGCTGCCTTTCATTATGACACAGTTGCTGTCCACTGCCTGCAGAAATTTCATAAACTCTGACGTCCAGTACATCCTGAAGACTTACTGGTTATGCCTAAACCAGAGGTTCTCAACCTGTGGGTCACAACCCCTTTGGGGGGTCAAACAGCCCTTTCACAAGGGTAGCCTAAGACAATCGGAAAACACATATTTTCAATGGTCTTAGGAACTGAAACAACGCAATTTGATGGTTGGGGGTCACGACAACATGAGGAACTGTATTAAAGGGTCGCAGCATTAGAAAGGTAGAGAACCACTGCCCTGAATCTTATCTTCATTACATGGTGGCATCTGTCTTTGACTCCTTTGCCTTCTTAGGGATAAACAGATGGGCAGGATACCATGGGCGAGCCACAGTTTCCACCTAGGTCAGCCTCCAGTCTGACACAGCATGTTTACACGCCGACCTGTCACCACACCATGAATCTGCTGCTTCTGCTGCTGCTGCTGCATGCTTCTTACCTGTCATGGCTGTTGCATCCTTTCTGAAGACTCCAACACAGCCTGTAGTGGCAGAATTAGGGTACACACACATGCCCAAGCACTCCTTTCTAACATTGCAGGCTGTGGCAGGGGATGCAACAGTTGCAACAGGTCCTTCAAAGAGGATGCAACAGCTGCAACAGGTAAGCGTGCATGGGCCAATCCAGTGTGCTAGCTGCCATGATGGAGAAAACTCTACTGCAAACACTCAGAAAAACTCTGCTGCAAACAGCTGGTCTTTTTAGACCAGATTAAGGGCCTTTTGAACAACGTTCATACTGGATCCACAGGATCCATGTCCAGTGTGCCTGATCCTGGACTGAGGCTAATGCCTTGTGCCATCTGGAGAGATGGTTGACAGGATGGTGGGTCTTTTAGTCCTTGCATACATGGCCTATGTCTTCATCTAATCCTCTAATTTTAAAATTCTTTGAATTTCATAAATTCCTTTCACAGAGCTTAACAGTGCACAAATACGTGCTCAGAAGGGTTCAGCGTGCACTTTCTTCCTCTGTTGATGAAGCTCAATTAGTTGCAGTATATTCAATGGGTGAGATCCTGGACTGCTCCCCTTCTCAGTGGGATTGTTCTTCTAGAATTCTGTCTTCTGGAATGCTCCCAGTCCCATTCTCCAAAGGGCTGAGACTTCTGTACATCTCCTCCAAGATCCAGATATGGTCCAGGACACAGTTGGTACTGATACTGGTCTTGATTCCAAGAGTTCTGTTCAGGGTTGTCTGGTTTATAGGCTTCATCTTGTCATGACTTGTTTTATCAGGCATCCATTACCTCTTTAGGATACCTTTAGAGATGTTCACCTCCCATTTCTGTGGAATCTCTTCTGTTGTTGCTATCTCCAGTCACTAGTCCAACATTCCATATTCCATATGCACCAACCTCAGCACTCAGAGGAAGATAAATGGAAAAGCCCTTATGAGCCTGTCATGAGCCCCTGGTCATACTATTTGTGAAGACTAAATTCCATCTACAACTTCAGTAACACTGAATGCTACTTTGGTGATCACAGTAGTTTTGGTTACAACTGTTGCTGTTGCGGAATCCACTGAACACCTACTTAATTCACATTCCTGTTTCACTGAACTAATAAAGTTTCAGCAGTCTTGCCATGGGTCAAGTTGATATTGCCATCTCCTTGTAGATCTGATAGCTGCCCATTTCATTCTTTCTCAAGGAAATGCCTATGAATCCAGCGATGCTTACTATGAGTCCATGGCTTCATCCAGTGACAGGATTCTTTGATTTCTCCAGATGCCACAATTGTGGACACACATCCTGTGGTATGCTTTGACAGCATTCAGTCTTATTCAGACTTACTATAAGATATGGGCATGATGTTGGTCTGGGCACTAAAATCCCTCCTCCATTAGCAGCAGACTTTCAAAGAATACAATCAAAATATTTCCAGCTTCAATACCTGTGTTGCCTGACTTCCTAAATATAGCTGGTCAGTCATGGCAGAACCCAACTTCCATTCCTTCAACATCCCACCATGTTGGACACCCTACTGCAAAACTCCCATCATCATAGAAGTTGCATAATTTGGGGCAAGGAATGAATCACATTCTTCTTCTTTGGATATGGAAGAATGCAGACTTAATGCCATAGGCAGAAAACTGCCTCCCCCCAGCTCCCTTAAGAGGACTGTCAGTTCATCTTAGTCTACCATGTTGAGGTGCACAGGCTTTCAAATCAGCATCTCACCTCCAGGCACCATTTCAGATGTGGAATCAAGGCACTTTCCTTGTCCATCTCCCTTTGCTGACACCCACAACTTAAACTGGGGTGGGCAAAGTGCAACTGAGTGTCATCTGTGGACCCCCATAGCTTTTTTGTAGCCTCCAAGGCCATCCAGGGATCAAAAATTGAGGGCAAAGTTTCTCACTCTTATTTTGGCTCTATAATGCCCCAAAATGACCTCTGTGTTGTATGGAAGGAATTTTCACCATGTTTGGAAGGTCTTTGGATTTCCAAAATTCAAAATAATTTTTTGTAAATGTTTTCAAAGTATGGAAGTGCTTTTGTTTTGTTTGCTTCCAGATCCTCTCTAGGGAGCATAAGGGATTGTTCCACTGTGTTTCAGACCCCCCTAAAGCCAATTTAAGCCCAGGAGAGCCCTTTGTTGAAAATGGAAGTGATCTCTGATTACTTCTTGTTGTTATGGTCTCTCTTGGGCCAAGTCGGTGATCTCTGGTTATTTCTTGTTGTTATGGCCTCTCTTGGGCCAAGTCTAGGTATGTCCAGAAACATGATGAAAATATTCCACATGTTTCCCTTAAGGGAATTCGGGAACATCTGGGAGGCAAAAGTATTTTTTCTTTTTAAAATATATATTTTAGTAACCACAAGCAAAGCATTGTTGTTCCCTGCATAAAACTAAGACAGTGTAGACAGTGTTAGACAAAAATAGTGTCGCAACTCCACTGTGTTCCAAATTAGAGTAAAAATAAGCATGCATCAATGCTGTAGAAGTTGTTAGGTAACTAACAGTGCAGTGAAAAGAACTTGGGCATAGGGAAAGCTGCTTTCATATCCTTATGATTATGTGGGCTAAACCAGTGTACATTATCTTTTTGTTCATAGAGGAAGAACACTATTGAAATCTGATAAACAGAATGAATTGCACATTCCTTTTTCTCAGTCTTTAGGATTGCATTGTTGGCATCAGAAATATTAAATCGTTTATTACCTTATCCTTAGCATCTTCTGCATTTCCTGGCATTATGATAACTCCTTAACACATGGGTCATGACTCCCTGTGGCCAGCATTTCTAGGTTTGTCTTGTGCTGGAATTTGCAAACTGTTTTATGTGGCCAGCCTTAAAATTGAGCCAGTTGTGTAGCCACAAGGAGCTAATCTGTCTGCATACCCTAAGGCTGGAGCTCTTTGTATTAATTAACGTACAGATTAGCTGCATCAACCCGATAAGTGTATTGAGAAACTGGAGTAAACAAGGTACACCATTTCAGCTCTGCATAATTAAAGCAACCAGCATAGCTTTAGCAAATGAGCATGGATGCACACTTTAACAAATTTTTAGAAGTACACACAATCTACTCTCAAACCAATGTGGTTCCATAGTGATTTTGTAAATCTCTATTAATAGCACAACCCAGCCATGGAAATGTGTACAGGAGAAATTCTTTTGTTTATAATAGTACTAAATATCCTACCTCATCTCTTTTGGAAATGGACGGATTGTTCAAGGCCATCATAGATTATAACACAGACAACAGGATTTAAACAATAGAGACTTAATTAATTATACAATTATAAAATCATATTGCTGGAAGAGACCACAAGGACCATCCAGTCCAACCCTCTACTATGCAGGAATAAACAATCAAAGCACTCCTGGCAGATGGCCATCCAGCCTCTGTTTAAAAACCTTCAAAGAAAGAGATTCCACAACACTCTGAGGCAGCATGTTCCATCGTCAAACTGCTCTTTCCATCAGGAATTTCTTTCTAATGTTTATCTGGAATCTCTTTTTCTACAGCTTGAATCAATTGCTGCATGTGCTTGCCCTATCTTCAATATGATATCCTTTCAAATATTTAAACATGGCTATCATGTCCTTAACCTACTCTTCTCCAGGCTAAAGAGCTCCCTGAGCCACTCCTCATAGGGCATGGTTTCCTGACCTTTCATCATTTTGGTCACCCTACCCTGGACACTTAGCTTGTCAATATCCTTCTTTAACTGTGGTGCCCTGAATTGGACACTGTGGTCTAGGAGAGGTCTGACCAAAGCAGAATAGAGTGGTTCTATTGCTTCCCTTGATCTAAAGTCCTATTGATGCAGCCTAGAATCACATTGGCTGTTTTAGCTGCCACATTGTTAACTCAAGTTCAGCTTGTGGTCTACTAATTCAAGGAGACAATATTTTCTTCAAGTCTGATTTATTGTAAAACACTCTAGTAGATATTACATTGTTCTAGTAGTCTTCCATGAGATCTCCTAAAGTAGAAAAACTAGATTAGATAGGTTGGAGAGCTAAATGTTCCTTACACCTATGGCTAAACTCATATTTTTTCATTAAAATGGCAGTTCTATGAAGATGCAATACAGTAGGCATGCTGTACCTATTGCCAATGGGCTGACTTGACTACACATTGTGCCCTTGGTATCCTCTGGGACTTTGTTCCAGGAGCGCCTGAGGATACCAAAATCCATGGATGCTGAAGTTCCATTAAATACAATGCATAGTGAAATGGTGTCCTATCTCTAAAATGGCCAAAGTAAGGTTTGCTTATCACTTTGCCTTCTCACATGTCTGCCTGTAAGCACTTCCGGTCATCAGATCTCTCCAGACAATTAAAATATTATCTACTCCCTTGTCCTGTCAATTTGGAATGTGGTGGATGCCATTGAATCACATGGGGAAGCGAAAAGAGTCAGATAAGGCACACAAGCTTCATTTTAATACCTCTATAGGTAATATTCATATTGGTAGCAGGTAAAATCATGTTTTTCTGTATGCAGTAGAATGTTGGACTTTAGTGGTGGTGACACAAGTAAAATATAGAAAGTATGAAATGTAGAAAATATGACATAAGTAGAAGAGGTGAATTTGTTACTTAATTGTTTGACAAAGGGATGGCTGCACACTCCATCATCCAGTGGAAGAAATGATCTGTGATACCTGAAAACGATGCCTAGAGCTTTATACTCCCCATCAAAAGACTTGATTTTGCAGTGAAGTGTGATCTGCAAACTTCTGTCAGCAGCCATTCTCTGTTAAATTAGCAGCCTCCAACTTCCCACAGGCAGTTAAAATTCTAATCCTTCCAAGACTTTAACTTTGCAAAGGAAGCATTTTTAGTTAAGCTCACTGCCAAGATATTTTGATGTCAGTTTCTGCTGAGTGTTATCTCTAAACTTTGCAAATGACAAGGCAAAGTGGATTGAAGGGCTATTTAATGTATTTATTTGATGTGAGCATACTTATCTTGATCCTGGACCTCAGAAGAGGAATATGAACAATAAGCCAGAAAAGTTTAAGACTGTAAAGAGTTATTGTGAAAGAATACATGTCCTGGGCATTGGATTGCTCTGATGTTCATGCTGTTATTGCATCCATATTAAGCTAGGCAGCAAAAAAAGAGGTATGAATATTTTGAAGAATATGTATAACTCTGCAATGAGATGTAAAACAAAATTCAAATCTCTGCTTCTTTCTCCTGAAGTGCTTATATGGCATATTCAGACAATAGCTTACTCAATCTTGTTTTAAAAATCAGTTCTTAATTATTGTGCTTTCAAGTTGTTTCTGACTTATGGTGACTATCATGGGGTTTTCTTGACAAGTTTCTTCAGAGCGGGGGTTTGCCATTGTCATAACTGGATTGTCATAACTGAGTGGGGATTTCAACCTGGAATCCAGAGTCATAGTCCAATACTCAAACCACCACTACACTATGCTGGCACCTAAGAGAAAATGTTTGATCTTTGCTTGTTATTATCTGATACAGAGAAATAAAAGTTTATATGTAGTAGGCTAAACATTAATGGGAGGTGCAGAATAGTGTCTTGAGCAGTATCGTTTCATGTAGAATATAGAATGTTTTTAACCTGTATGCTTCTGTTAATTTTTTATACTGTTTTAAGTAGATGATTTTAAAATTTTCAAAATGTTTTTATCTTATGAGCTGCCTTAGATTCCCTTTCTCAGACTTGTGAGCCTATGTATAAAATAAATCTTGCTTGTTTGTTCCAATTTTTTAGCAAAATACACAGATCATATTGGTTGAGTAGTTCATTGTGTGTTAAATTTCAAAATAGCATAGCAGTCCCCTGCTTCTTATGTTGTAGTCCAAAAATTGCCTGCAGAGGGCTGCAGAGAGAGCCATTCAGATACTGATTAAACAAGGCCTGCCACTCCACCAAACTATTTTTAATTGCTAAATCATGAACAAAACTTATGCATAACCTTTTATTTTATTTATGAAGACAAAACAACATGTTTAAAGAGGACATATTAATACATCACAGTAAGTTTCAACTTCAAAGGAGGAAATGCTTTATAATACTTGTCACCTGAAGTTAATATTTATTCTTCAAAAAATTAGAATGTGCTGCTCAGGGAGTTGGTGGCATCTTTTTGATTAATCAAAACATTTTGAGTTTATTCTATCTAGTTTATTACTATATCTCTTTTTAAAAACCTCTCTGAAATTGTTCATTATGAACAGAACGATTAGTCTGCCCTGAGTTCAGTTGGTATTGAAAAAAGATGGGTGTAATTTGTTGGTGTTGTTGTCAAGTTCAAAAGAAATACGGTGAAGGGAGTCCTAAAATCTTCCGTAATGTGGTGGTGGGGGTTTTAAAGAACGTTTGCTTTTCCATTTGCTAAATTCATAATTGCAGCTGCTTCTGCAAAAGTATTTTTCATTCACAAGGGATATTTTAGCACACAAATGGCTGTAAAATACCCTTTGTAAAAATGATTTTTCAAATTTCAGAAAATAGAGAGGAAGTAAACATGTATTATACCATGTGCAGTTTTGCACTAACCCATATGTATGTTTGTTGCTGCAGAAGCACGCAGGCTCCAGAGGTGCACACAATTAGCACACTTACCATAGGCAACAATTAATTTACTGGGTGAAGTTTATCCAGTTTTTCCTGGAAAGCCCTAATTTGTTCAAAAATGAGGAGTGAAAATGGTAGTATCTTTGTCTATTTTTTGTATGTAGAGTCTGGGAAAAAGGAGAATATAACTTGTAGCTTCAGTGATATTATAACTCTGGAACACAAAAATATGAGGCTGTTTTGTTGTAGTTTTCCTTCAAGTACATAGTTTGCTCAAGGTCACCAGTGAGCTTCCATGGCCAAGTGAGAATTCAAACTCTGGTTTTCAGAGCTGTAGTCAAATGCTCAAACCACTACACCATGCTTGTCGCTTCAGTGATGTTATAACTCTGGAACACAAATGGGGCTATCACATTCCTTAATTGCCTGTTCTAATGCAATCCATGATGCTCTAAGAAGTGTATTATGAAGTGAGCCTGAATTATAATTTGGGTATCTAAATAATTTTCAGATTCCTTTGGGGAGGTCTTATTCAATTGACTTGCCTCCCTAAAAAATGTGCCATTCTGCAGTGAGCCCTTGGTATCCACTTATATTTGGTTCCAGGATCCCCTGTGGATAACAAAATCTTTGAATGTTTAAATCCTATTAAATAAAATGTATAGTAAAATGGTGGCCCTTATATAAAATGGCAAAATCAAGGTTTGCTTTTTTGGAAATTTTCAAGCTGTGGATGCGTGAATCAGTGGTTAAAGAATCCGTGGAAATGGAGGGCTGAGTGTATTTCTTGTTCTAAATGCTGTACATTTTTGACATACATGGAAACGTCAAGGGAGGGAGCAACCCTGTGTTCTTCTTCGTGGTCTCTGTGCCTCACACAATAGGGGTTTGCGCCTGCGCAGAAGCTCCATTCGGAATGCTGAAAAGCTGAGCAGATTGGCGGGAGCCCCGCCCCTCCCATTCCCTGAGCATGCCCAATCCCGCCAATCTAGCTCCTCCTTCAGTTCTCTTTCGTCCGCCGCAAGAGTAACATCTCCTTCGGAGTGCTCTTCATCGCGACGGAAGCTGAGTAGCTAGACTCTGTCTATTTCTTTTTATTTTACTTTATTTTACTTTATTTTTGTTCTTTTTCGTTTTCTCCCGTTTTTTCCCTTGAGCTGCCCCTTTTTTGTCGGAACTCGAGGGTTTTGGCCCGGACGGGCCCCTCGCGATCGGACCGGCCTCTTATGGCCGCCCCGTTCAAGAAATGTTCCGACTGTGGCGGTAAAATCCCGGTTGTGGATGGACACTCGAAGTGCATTTTCTGCTTAGGCAGTTCCCACATTCCGGAGAAATGCAAGCATTGCAAGGCTTTTAATCCCGCCACGCTCCGCCAACGAGCAGACCGGCTCAAGGCCCACTTGTGGGAGAAGGCCCTCTCAGTCTCCCACTCCTCGGACCCGTCCACGGACCCCCTAGGACGCCTTCCAATCTCTAAGTTCCCGAGGATCCCGAAAATCAAAAAACCGGCCTCGACGTCGACATCAACCTCGACCCCGACGGAACCCTCCTCGACACCGGCCTCGGCCACGACTACTATGCCTCACCCTGAAGGGCAACACAGGGAGCACAAGAAGCGGCCTCCTCCCGTCGAGCTGGAGAAGCCGAAAGCGAAAAAACATAAGAATAAAGAGGTCCTCACTTCGGTTGCCTCGGCGGCTGCCCAGGCAAACCTGGCCATGTCTTTCCTTAGACAGCCCTCGGCCATTGACCTCTCAGTCCCGGCCCCGGTCACTGTACTAGACTCGGCGCCGGAGACTCTGGAACCCGCATTTCAGCCTGCATCCACCCAGGTCTTCGCCCCTACGGGGACGGTCTCGACCTCGGCCTCTACTGTTTCGCCGATCTCGGCTCCGACCTCTGTGCCACCGAAGGAAATCCTAGCCTCTTCGGAGCGTATTTACAGGCTGCGGTTCCCATCTCCTCCACCCCGGAAGTCTCCGGAGCCATTTGAGGAGCATTACTTCGACTCGCCCCACTCGTCGGCCTCCTTTTTGGCGCGACATCGGGCTGAATCATATTGGAGAGAGCGCCATCCGTCCTACCGCTCCTACTCCCCTTCGTACCGGGATCGGTACCATGTTCGTGACCTCCACGTCGGAGACTTCTCTCGATCTCGGTCTCGATCTCGCTCGCCCTCTCGGTCTCGGACCGAATACAGAGCCATATCTCCTCCACCGGCCTCGACAGCTACGGTGTCGAAACCTCCGGAATCGAGCGCCATTATGACCGTCTCGGCCTCAGCTACCGCTACTACTTCGACGTCGATGGTCTCTGCTCCGATCAGCCACGCGGACGCCTCGACGTCGACCTTCCGTACGGCGCCGACACAGCCCTATGTGGATCCGCAGTTGCCACCCTCCCAGTCTACGGAGGAGTCTACGGGAGAGACGGACAACCGTCCTGACTCCCCACAGCCTGCCATCTCCTCTCCCAACGAGGAAGTTGAGGACCAAACACCGGGCTCGCCTGTCGAAGACCTCCATCTCTTTACTGGGATTGTCGACAGGATGGCTAGGGCAGTAGGCCTCCAGACGGCGCAGACGGCCCAGCCCCCTCGGGACCCCATCGATGGCCTCGTGGTACGTCCCCAGCAACCAGCGGTCATTCCATTCTTGCCTTCTTTCTCGGACATCATGGTGGCCTCTTGGACCAAACCAGCCTCGACGCCGCCCGCTTCTAAAAAGCTCGATTCGCTGTACAGGGTGCAGTCAGATACGGCACCTTTCCTGTTCACTCACCCAGCTCCCAACTCTTTGGTGGTGGAATCTACTTGTAAGTCTACAGGCAAGTCCCATTCTGCCCCTGTGGACAAAGACGGCAGAAGGATGGACATCTTTGGCCGACGTTTCTACTCATCCGCGGTGTTGGCAGCAAAGGTCGCCAATATGCAAGGTTGCATGGCCGGCTATCAGAAGTTCTTGTGGGACCGTGTGGCTGCCTTCATTCCTTATCTGCCTCAGGCACAACAAGAGGCAGCTCAGGAATTCTACGCTGAGGCACTCTCCCTCATTGCTCAGGAAGTGCACTCGGCTAGACATGTCGTGGACTGTTCTGCGAAAGTGATGGCCGGTGCTGTGGCACTCCGCCGTTTCGCCTGGTTGAGGTCTACTTCTCTCTCTGAGGAAGCTAAGGCCAAGATTGAAGACCTCCCCTTCGATGGTGAGGGCCTATTCGCTGCTAAAACTGACGAATCCCTGGACACCATGGCCAAGGCTCGTCTGAACGGGAAGAGGCTTGGGCTGACACCTAGCAAGCCCTCATCCACTCGTGTGTGGCGCCAAAGGCCATACGACCCTGGCTTCACCCGCTCTCGTTCGGCTCCGTCCTCCACCTATAGGACCCAGCCTTACAATAGGAGGCCTTACAGACAGCCTCAACAGCAGCAGCAACAGCAGCAACAGCAAAGGCAAGGCCAGCAGCGTCAGCAGCAACAGCCTTCTAGAAAGCCTTCCTCCAAGTCGCACTTTTGACGGGCTCTTGGAGGCGACACCCAATTTTTGTTTGCCAGTCTCCCTTTCCTCCGTTCCCAGACTTCGCCATTTCTACGAGAACTGGTCCAAGATCACCACGGACTCCTGGGTGCTTACCATCATCCGCCTGGGCTACGCCATAGAGTTCTCAAATATTCCACCAAATGGCGTTTTCTGTTCCACTCCCTCCTCTCCTCCTCTGCTGGAGGAGATTTCCTCCCTTCTCGGCAAAGGAGCCATACAACGTGTTCCACCGTGCTTCAAACATCAAGGCTTCTACTCCAGGTACTTCACAGTTCCGAAGAGAGGGGGAGGTCTCCGTCCCATCTTGGACCTGAGAGGAGTCAACTCATACATCACGATTCGCAAGTTCAAGATGGTCACTCTCCAATCCATCTTGCCGTTCCTGCACCCAGGGGACTGGTTTGCATCTATAGATCTAAAAGATGCTTACTTCCACATCAGCATCAGACCTCAACATTGGAAGTATCTCCGTTTCGCCATAGATGGAGATCTCTATCAATATACCGTCCTTCCTTTCGGCCTCTCCACCGCTCCTCGAGTGTTCACAAAGTGCATGGCGGTGGTCATCTCTCACCTTCGCCTTCAAGGAATAAAGATTTTCCCTTACCTCGACGACTGGCTGCTGGTGTCGTCCTCCAAAACACGACTGTACAAAGACGTCCAGTACACTCTGGATCTGCTAGCAGACTTGGGACTCAAAGTCAATCTGCCAAAGTCCATTCTCCACCCCGTGAGGGTGATAGACTATATAGGCACGTCCCTGGACTCTGTGATGGGTCGAGCCTACCTTCCCACCAGACGGGCGGAGGCCCTCTGGGAACAGCTGCGGTCTGTCCTTCACTCTCACCGTCCGTCTGCAAAGGACATTCAGAGACTGCTAGGCCACCTGGCCTCAACTACAGCGGTGACTTACCTGGCTCGTCTCAGGCTCAGGCCTCTCCAAGCTTGGTTCCTGGCTGCCTTCGATCACTTGAGGGACAATCCGTCCAAGAGACTCTTGTTGCCACCTCATGTCAGAGACTCTCTCAGGTGGTGGATGTCTCCCTCCAACATCCTCAAGGGGATGCCCTTCCAAATGCCAGAACCGTCCAGGATGGTCACTACGGACGCGTCCCTGTTAGGATGGGGCGCACATCTCAACGGCTTGTGTGTGCAGGGACAGTGGTCTGCTCAGGAGGCAGAACTACACATAAATGCCTTGGAACTGTTGGCAGTCATCAAAGCCTTCAGGGCATTCGAAAATCATCTCCTCCACAGAGTTGTGCAGGTAGTATCAGACAACACAACCACTGTCTGGTACATCAACAAGCAAGGAGGAACTCACTCTCCAGTCCTCCTGCGTCTTTCCCAGCAGCTGTGGACGTGGTGCCACCACCGATCCATTCACCCAGTGGCCATTCACTTGGCAGGAAAGGACAATGTGCTGGCAGACTCCCTCAGCAGGGACAAAGTGCTGCAGCACGAATGGACTCTGTCGAGCCCAGCCTTCAATCTCCTGACGTCTCGTTGGGGATTTCCCTCAGTGGATCTATTTGCCACTCCAGAGAACGCCCAATGCCAGGTATTCTGCACCAGAGCGGGCAAAGGACGGGGATCCGTGGGGGACGCCTTCCTTCGCAGTTGGAGTCGAGATCTTCTATATGCGTTTCCCCCCTTTCCTCTGATCTCCAGGACGGTGGCCAAGATGACCAGGGACCGGTCCAACGCTATACTGTTGACTCCGTTCTGGCCCAGACAACCCTGGTTCACTCCTCTTCTTCATTTAGCCAGGGGCCAATACTTCCACCTGCCGAAGTGGCCAGACCTGTTGTCCCACTCCAATGGAGCGGTCCTACATCCGGACTTGGTCAATCTACGGATGACGGCGTGGAGGATCCAGCCATAGAGTCTCCTGACTTGCTCAGGGTCCTGTCTGCCTCGAGGAAGGACTCCACCAAGAGATCCTATGCATATAAGTGGAAGCGTTTCTGTGCCTTCGCGGAGGCTAGGTCTGAACCTTCCTCACCTGTGAGCCTTAGTACTGTTTTGCATTTTCTGTTACACCTCAGGGATCAAGGCCTGGCCTTTTCTTCCCTCAAGGTCTACCTGTCGGCTATTGTAGCCAACCAGCCACCCGGCTCACGTTCAGCTCGTCTCTTCACGTCACCCACGTTAAAGAGGTTTTTCAAAGGACTTCATCACCTTTATCCACCTTTGCCACCACTGGCTCTGGCCTGGTCTCTCTCTCTAGTGCTTACACAGCTTACAAGACCTCCATTTGAGCCTTTGGGCTCTGCTTCCTTGAGACTGCTGACGCTTAAAGTGTCCTTTCTTGTGGCCATAACTTCAGCCAGACGTGCTTCTGAACTGACAGCCCTACGCTCAGATGAGCCTTACTTGACTTTTCATAGGGACAAGGTGGTCCTTAGACCGGACAATTCCTTTCTCCCTAAAGTGGTTTCTCAGTTTCACCTCTCCCAGGAGATTGTGCTTCCTAATTTTTATCCAGATCCTTCTTCGCCTCTGGAAAAGACTATGCACACCCTGGATGTTCGCCGTGCTTTGGCTTTTTATGTTCAGCGTTCTCAAGAGTTCAGATTATCCAATAAACTGTTTATTTGTTATGGTGGTGCCAGAAAGGGCAACCCAGTTTCATCACAACGGTTTGCAAAATGGATTGCTCAAACCATTTCTTTAGCTTATGAACTGGCTAAACGCCCTCTCCCGGTTGGTGTTCGTGCCCATTCCACCAGGGCCACAGCTTCATCTGCTGCCTTCCTCAGAGGTGTTCCACTGCCAGAGGTTTGCAAGGCGGCCACGTGGTCTCAACCATCCACGTTTGTGAAGCATTACCGGCTGGACTGCAGGTCCCGGAGGGATGCCAGTTTTGGTCGTGCTGTTCTTTCATCGATCTTGCAGTGACCTTCCCACCTCCATAGGTAAGCTTTTCAGTCACCCTATTGTGTGAGGCACAGAGACCACGAAGAAGAAGTACAGGTTGCTTACCTGTAACTGTGTTTCTTCAAGTGGTCATCTGTGCCCTCACACAAATCCCGCCCTACCTCCCCTCGGTCAGGTCCCTGCCTTTTTTGCGGCGGACTTGAACTGAAGGAGGAGCTAGATTGGCGGGATTGGGCATGCTCAGGGAATGGGAGGGGCGGGGCTCCCGCCAATCTGCTCAGCTTTTCAGCATTCCGAATGGAGCTTCTGCGCAGGCGCAAACCCCTATTGTGTGAGGGCACAGATGACCACTCGAAGAAACACAGTTACAGGTAAGCAACCTGTACATCTGAAATGGGGTTGGGGAAGATAAGGAAGAAAAGTCAGTATGCCCAATGGAGGAAATGAGGTTGAAATTAATGTATTTACACAGTAGTGGAAAGAGTCAGAAGGTGGTTAAACAGTAAAAGGTAGGTGCATTTTGATAAATGGGAAGGAGTGGCACTTAGGAAAGCCAATTAGATGTTGCAATCAGACGTATTCCAAAATCTGCTTTTCGGTTTATCTTCTTATGAAAACAAATACAGTATTCATAATTGGACCATTGTTATATCCTAAATTGTTAGAAATTATAGTTTGAAATGTAGGATCAACATATATGTTCTTCTTTGGGAATGTTGTGTTTTCTTGTATTTACTGACAACTATAATTATCTCAGGTGCTGCTATTGTCTGCCAGACTGTCTGCCAGAATAAACTTGGCATAATAGTGTGGTGCTTGTGCAAGCTATACCTTATCTGAAGTACTTGTGCAACCAATCAGTTCACAAAATGTTAACTACACTGTGGCTGTGGTTCCTCCCCACTGTCTGCTTTTGTACTGAATAATTTCACTACTCATTCTGTCACTTGATCTGCTTTGAATTTAAATAGGCAATTATTTCTCAAATAATAAACTTGTTAATTAGGTGCCATGACAGCCTTTTATATTATAACCTAGCAGGCTTTCTAAGTGTGAGAATTGTTTGGAATTTAAGAGCAGAATTGCAGATGTATAAATTCTAATTGATTAGAAGTCTTTATGTTTTCAACCAACGTGGTGTATGGTTTGAGTGTCGGACTGGGACTTTTGGAGACCCAGGTTCGATTTCCAACTCAGCCATGGAAACTGACTAAGTTACCTTAGCCAAGTCACACTCTCTCAGCCTGAGAGGATGGCAATGGCAAATCCCCTCTGAAGAAACCTGCCAAGAAAACCCCATAGTTGGATCACTATAAGTTGGTAATGACTTGATGGCGCATAACAAAAAACTTATTGTTTTAGTGGGTGCAGGGCGGGGGAGAGCTGACAATCTTGTACATACCATTACACAAGTCACTGTACAGCCTCCTGAACTTTGAATTTGTTTTTTTACATAACGTTCTAAAAATTAAAGCTAAGTGTCTGTGCAGTATTTATTTTTAAGATTGATTTTTGATCCCACGCCACATGGAAGGTACCTAGTCCTTTCAGCTCAGATATTTAGTATTCCTGAATTTAAATTGTTCCTGTTTTTAACATACATTGAACAGTATTTTAAGTGATACTGCATTCCCATGCATGGCAGCTGCTTTTATACAGAACTCCCACAGCTTGGCAGTAATTGCTGCTTACATACCTTAGCAACATCCTGTTTGATGTGAACTCAGCCTTTCTGAATCTGCTGAGAATTGGAGGTTATATATTGTACATGGATAACAGATAGGGAACATATTAGTCACAGTTGAATTCGCCACATTTTACAGGGCTTTAATTTTTACACAGCTAGTAAACTTTGAGCTCTCAGCATATTCTATTTCTGCTTCTTTACCCTTCTTCTCACTAGCTGTTCTGTAACCTGTGTGTACGTGTGTGTGTGTATGCATGCCTTCATGTATTTCCCCTTCTCCAAATATTTTCCAGCTTAGACACAGGGTCACTAAACTGAAGTCAATTTCTGAAGTCAATCACTTTGTATTAACAAAACAAAACAAACAAAAACCCACACCCCTAAAATAGCCCAGGAGGGCAAAAGTAGTAACATTGCCTCTCAAGCTCTTGGGTACTGTGGGGCATTTTGGGCAAAAATGCTAGGGGATTCCAGGGCCCATAAAATGATGTGTGGGTCACTAAAGTTCTTGGGTTATACTTTACCCACCCTTGCTGTAACCCATTTACTTGCTTGGGTGTGTGTCAGAAGCACAGCCTTTCAAAAGCATGCCTGTTCTCCCTCTTGATGTGGCAAACATGTTTATATCAGGTTTGTTGCTGTGTGCCACATTTGAAACAAAGGATTTCTAAGCTCACAAGGATAGGCTGTAGACTTGTGCAAGGGGGCAACACTCTTAGGAAGCATCTACACTGTAGAAATAATGTAATTTGACACCATCTTAAGTGCTGTAGCTCCATCTTATTGAATTCTAGGGTTTGCCATGGCAGTTAAAGTGGTATAAAATGGTATTGTTTCTACAGTGTAGTTACATCCTTAGTTCAAAAATGTGAGGCATGCACATGTAAATATTGCACCTTGCTTACATAGAACACACTGCGGAAACACTGTTATTGTGAAGTATGATCTAAAGAATATATATAGTGCATCATGTTATATGTTTCTCCTTTAGCCAATATGAGACATAAGTAAGCATATGGATGTTACCAGATGATGATAAATTGTATGTGCAGACTCTAAAACTACAAGGAATACTGCATTTTCTGTATTAATAAATTTAAGGATTCTAGCTGAATAATGCCAGTTCACTTGAAAAATACAGCTTTATTTAGTCAGGCGAGTTGCTTCCTTGTCATTCTGCAAATGTGATGCAATTTGAAGTTGTCTTGAAAATGAAGAGATATGAAATACTATGATACCAGCATGATATTGCTTATGCAGATTGCTACTCTGATGGTAGCATATCCATCAAGCTGTATATCTTCAGATAATGAAGCAGACTGGGAAACAGATAAACGTTTGTGGTCTAAAATCTCTGGATCATTCTCAGCATGTGGATAGATTGTTTTTGGCTGAAAAGTCAAGTAGCGTCTCTGGTTGCTTAAAGAAGACAAACAAGTCATACAAATAAGACAACACACCCATATACATTCTTTTGACTGACATGTGATTATAATGACTGAGAGTATCTTGAAAGACATCCTACATAAATGTAGCAGAGGATTTGATTGGTTCACGTGTGGCCACGTCAGACATCTAGTATACTGGTATTTTCTTGCGAAGACTTGCAATTAGGCTGAACATCAGGGACTGGAAGGATGTGCTCTACTATTATTACATGCCTTTATTCAGCTAATGAAAAAGTTCATATTATTTATTTCAACTAATGAAAGGCCATCAAATTAAGCAATGGTCTATTCTACCCCTATGAAGTAAACTCCTACTTGCAAAACTTAGAAAGTGAGTCTACAGACTTTCCAGTTCATGCTGATGGAGATCTTAGGAAGAATGAAAGACAAGGAGGAGGTGGTAAAAGCTGAACAAAATGAGCTGAACAGCATGGTAGAATCCAGAAAAGGGAATGGACCAATTCTGGATTTACGGAAGATCCAGCAAGCAATTAAAGATGATTTTGCAGCAGAGATCAAATCCAGTCAGTTGGAAATAAAATGCATGCTTGAGGAGATCAAGAAAGCATGGATGGAAATGGAAATGAGACTAAGCACCCATGGTGATTTGGTGACATTGATGAAGGAAGTGAGCCACCATCTGACTAATACTAAAGTTTCTCAGGCAATGGTGAAGAGCCAGAAAATTCCTGCCCATTTGAACGGTTCTGCTGAAAATGATTGGGAACAAGCATTCTGTTTCTGGGATAAGAAAGCTGAAAGTTTTGACAAGTGCAAAGCAAACAGTTGGAGTGAAGGGAATGAAGAGAGTGTGACTTTGGGTAAGAGTACTTAAATAGCCTTGTCTGATTGATATCACCACATATATCAATCAGCTATCAATAAAAGAAGAAAATATTTTTCCCCTTTGAGGAAATAGCCTACACTGAATTATTTCAAATAATTAAGTAATCCTGGGCTTCAGCTGGGCTTTTTCTTGGCTAGAAGAAGTGGTACTCTGCTTTTGAAAGGCCAGAATATGCTTGAAATTTTATAGAGAAACCTTTCCCAACTTGGGCTCTCTAGATGTTTTGGACTATTACTGCCAGAAGTGCCAATAGTTAGGGATGATGTGAGCTGTAATCAGAATCATTGGGGGATATAATATTGGGTTATACATTTGAGTTTTGTTCTGCATCCTTTGTTGGGTCAGGATAAAGGCCACTGCAGGTGTTAAAGCATTTCATGATGAGTTCTTATTTTAAGCCATGTTGAGGTGGTCAGATAGCTTGGGCATACACATTTGGGAATATGAGGGTTAGATTAAGCATAACTGTTGTCAGTGGTTCTCAAAATGTGGGGTGGAATCCCCAGGGGGACATGAGAGTTGCTGAAGGGGGAGCATATGACTTGGAGGCCCTATGCCCCAGCATCTCGTTGCAAACTTTTTCTGTCCTGGAAGGAAAGAGAAAGGCAAGGATGATGCTTGGAGCCTCTGGCCAAGGGAAGAGGGGAATGAATGTGTGAACAAAAATAGACATACTAAACAAGCACAATATTTTTATCCACACACTATGCCAAGAGAGGTGGGGGCATGGTGTTTGCATATTGATGTGAAGGGCGTCACAAGGGTTAAACGTTTGAAACTGTTGGCCTAGATAATGTGAAGCTGTGTTTGAAATGCACTCTACTGAACAAAATGTTTCTCTTCTTGAAATACTTTCAAATCTGATAAATTGCAAGTTGTGGAACCAGATCTTATTAAGAGAAAACATAAAGCAGTAGAACAGGCGTTATAATGGTTTGTTTTGATCTCAGCTTTATGGTCTTAGTTGTCTGAGCAGATGTAAAAATCCAGTCTGGAGCAGCTCTCTTACAGTTGGCAAAGCCATTATCTTTAACCAGAGCCCAAGCATTGTATGATGCTTCCAGGCAGAGGACTGCTACTGTTTGTAATTAAATGAAATGTGGAAATACTCTCTCATTTTCCTTAATAGATTTTCACTGGTAAGAAACAAAATGGAGGAATCAATGAGGAAATGGGGAAGAGATGTAAACTGAAGACAGTGTCATGGGGATCTCTCATAAATTTCAGTGAATGAGGTAGTGGAATTGGACAATAAAGGCCTTATCTGGAAACACCTTTAATAACTGATTAAGCAGTCCTTAGGTTTTAAATAATGTTGCAGGAGATAGATCAGTTTTCTATGCTCTCAAAACACAAACTCTTAAGAATAAATATGATTAATATGCCCTTTTTAAAACTCTGAAATGTAGTTGATTTCACATGCAAGAGAAATTCTGAGTGTGTCAAATTTAGAAATGAGTAGGGTGAGGGGATACCTGGTACTGTGGTCTTTTTGAATATAACCATCAAGTGGTGATGGTGATGATGGTCTGGGTTGGTCTGAGAGGTGTGAGAGAGGAAGTGTGGCATTTTAAAGGTAATACATATTTAATCTGCTTTGATATGTTTAACTTATGTAAATAAAGATTTGCTTTTGTTTCTATCCACTTTTGGCTTCTGGAAACACTGTCTGAGAGCTTGGATTCAAATAAGGTGTCTAGTGGCAGCACTTCTAGTGGGATAGAAGAAGATGCAGGTCACTTAGAATCATAGATCTGCCACTCATTTATTTACCCCTTTGGTTTTTTGTTGCAAACCAAAGCAGAATCCATATTTTAATACCTTTTTGAGGTTTATCCACAGCCAGTACTATATTATGAAAATCATGGGCCCTAGGCCAGGTTGCTGAGAAGTACTCTCTAATTTTTAAAGAAAATAATAATAGTGCTCTAGCATCATGTGATTTAAATTTTAGGCCCTAGGTCAGAACCTTGTTCACTTGTTTAGTAACCATGACCAGAGTAGCATGAACTCCTTCTCTTAAGGAAAAAAAATTAAGTGACGAATAAACTGCAGACATTCTCACTTGCTCCACATCCTTTTTTCAGATCAGCTGAATGGAGCCTATGGACCTCCAGCTGTCTGTAGATCATAGTTTAAAAATATTTGTTCTTCACTTTTTGGTCCTCATGGGATGGGACATTCACTAAAAAGGACTAACCAATGCAGAAATGCATATTGTAAATGAAACACATCCAATTGCCTCGGGGGCAGTTTCTTCTATGATTGGTTTAGTATGCATTGGACTGCAAGTTTGTACTAAAACAAAATAACATGCTTTTATTTGTTTTGGGGAGCCAAAAATCTAAGACTTTTAATCACAATTAATTGTACATTTATTATGTTAAATGTTTACTGTTGAGTTACTGTGTGAACATTGGGGTTTTGGTGCTGATCTCCCACCTAACATGTGAACTGGTCCTAACATGAATTGAACTAGTAATGCAGAGAACAGCTTATAACAGGTTAT
This sequence comes from Urosaurus nigricauda, assembly GCA_034509955.1. Taxonomy (NCBI): domain Eukaryota; kingdom Metazoa; phylum Chordata; class Lepidosauria; order Squamata; family Phrynosomatidae; genus Urosaurus; species Urosaurus nigricauda. Next base: position 135,535,086 of record JAOEGL010000005.1, on the reverse strand, counting down.
GTCTGTTAGAAATCTAATTTAATATTTTGTTAGAAAAGAAAGAATAAAATAGTACATTTCTGTAGTAATGTCTACTGAACTCTGCAGTTTGTGGTTTGCACAAAGGATACTGTTCCTAACTCCCAATCTACTTAAAATGGTGACTCACTTGTGCTTCCAAAACTTGGCATGTCTTGGAATCAAGTGTTATCATCTATGCTGAAGAACCATTAATAATATAAAGTAGGAAGTGTTAACAACATAGTGATAAAACCACAGGGAATGCAATAATGCAATTATGCAAGCTACAACTAGCGTTGCTATGTCTGTTGCTGAGCCATTGACACTCTTGTCATGGGCTTGTTAACCTTCATATCCTCTCGTGCAGGGATTCCCAAACTTTTTGAATCACAGAGTCCTTATTTCTATGATGGAGCTCCTAAGATGCCTACCCTATGTCTTACAAGTTAATGGTGTTTAGCAGTATTTATAAGAATATATGCTTATAAAGGTAAATAAAAATAAGTGAATGAATGATAATGGACAAATTCACAATGATGCTAAATGGCAAAACTGAATAACAGTTTAACAGGAAGTGGATAAAAATCAAGAAACTCTGGTCATCTAAATTGTACAGATTTAATCTCATGGCTGGTTTCTATTTTAGAACCTTTGAGGCGTGTTATTTTGTACAGTTTGTAACCAACTCTGGTTTGTTTGTATCTTTAAAAAAAAATAAATGAAGAAGAAGAAGCCGCCTTCCAAAAAAGAGAGAAAGCGAGAGAGAGAGAGAGACCACAATTATATTTATGACACCCTTTTAACCAACAATCCTATATCCACCAACTTGGGTGTAAACTCCATAAAAACCAACAGGGCTTATGTTTGTCAGAATGTACAGAATTGTGTTGTTGTTTGCCAGCATCTCTGTGTTTGCCAGCATCTCTGTGTATTTCCTAATGCTCCTGAATTTTAGCTAGGTTTGCAGATAATTACCATCAAATGGAAAATTAATATGCTAAATTAATTTTATACTACATTCAGCTGTACTCTTGTAAAATTCTATTCAGCTTCTTGTTTCATATCCATTATTACAGTATTTGAGCATGGCATTAGATAACATTTCAATGTGCAAAAAAAAAAAAAAGAAGAAGAAGAAGAATATATTATTTACCGTATATATATATATATATATATATATATACAGTAGAGTCTCGATTATCTGACATAAACTGGACCGACTGACAGTTGAATAACTGAAAATATTGGATAATCTGAAGGCCCAAGAAAAGCCTTGAAATTACTATGAATTGCAAATGTATTGAAGTTTTATTGCAATAACAGTAAAAGTAAATGTAAAGAAATCACTGATCAACATTATGATGTACAGTATAAACAGTTCAGTCCTCTGAAAATTTAAAGAAATCACAGAAAATTTAAAGAAATCACAGCAGCCGCAGCGTTGGATAATCCAGAATGTTGGATAACTGAAGGTTGGATAATTGAGACTCTACTGTACTTCACAACAAGTTGATCTCATATATAAGTCGAAGGCAGGTTTTGCGGCCAAAGTTATGGATTTTGGTATGACCCGTGGATAAGTTGAGGGTAAAACTTTGATGCTCCTTAAGTCCATTGTGGCTCTTCATTGTTTCAGCAGTGGACAGAGGCTATTTCTTTGGCGCAGTGAGGATGCACCAAAGAGTCCGAGTTGCAGCCATTTTTTCCTTGGAATGGGGTTAAACAGTCATAGGCACCCTCTGTCCCATTCAGTCCTGCCAGGAAACCTAGTTTTATAGTAGACTCTCCCCAAAAAGGAAGCTCTTTACTGCTGGCCCATCCACAGTTGTCTGCAGTGGCCGGCTTGTCTTTTCACAGAGGGTGAGGAGGCAGCAGGGGTGAAGAGTCAGTTGGGGGAGAGCCAAATGTAAAAGGAGCTAAGGAAAGGAGGGAGGGAAAGTGTGTGTGTCTGTATATGTGTGTGTGTGCGCGTGTGTTTTTGTGAGCGGATCAGCTGTTGCTCCCATAGAAATAAAAATAGCTTCCAGCAGCCCATTCCCAGGCATGGAGGGAAAGTGGGGAGGAAGGTGCGTGTCATTGAATGAGCTGCTATCATTGGCATTATCATATTGACCAGTATATAAGTCGACCCAGGATTTTGGGGTCAATTTTTGGGCATAAATTTCTTGACAAGTATATACGATAATTTCATTCAATTTTTCTTTCTTTCATTTTCCTGAAGCAGCCGTATAGCGCCTGGGAAGTGCACGCATAGCCCTAAGGACTCCACGGAGCATAGGTTGGGAACCCCTGCTCCAGTGTTTCATGCTGTCATGTGTCATCTGTTCCTTTTTATAGTTCATAATGAGACCATCCTGATGTAGCAGAAGGGGCAGATATAGTTTGCATTTTTAGTGACAGGACAGTCACCTGACACTTAGTTGTGCCTTTTAAAAAATTCTTTTGCCCACCATGTCATAATTATAGCAGCTTTGAAAATAGTAAAAGCCTACAAAACTAAATTTAGTAAAACATGCAAGATTTCCATAAGATTTAGAACTAAGTCTTGCACTGCAAGACATCTTTCCTTTGATTACTTAATATATTCATGAATTCTGAATGGTCTTCCAGATAAGTTCTGCTATTTTCCTATTAACCTCGTTTCGTTAATACTAACATTTACATATGGAGAGGAGGAAAGGAGCGAAGTATTCTTACTTTTCCTCCAAGAGGAAACTTTATTTCATAGTATACTTCAGTAACACATCTTGGGGGTCTTCTCCATCTATGCATTTGATAAATGAGGCTGTTCACTAGAAATGCCTGTTGTTGTGTGCCTCAAATTTGTTTTTTAAGGGGGCCTAAAAATAAAACTATCACGGGATTTTCTTGGCTAGATTTCTTCAGAAGATGTTTGCCTTAACCTTCCTCTGAGGCTGAGAAAGTGTTACTTGTCCAAGGTCACCTGGTGGGTTTTCCAAGGGATTCAAACCCCAGTCTCCCAATGTCCTAGTCCAACACTCAAGCCACAACACCATGCTGGCTCCCTTATTTTTGTTGCCCCTCCTGTAATTTATGTTTAATCAATTTAAAGCACCTCACCTACTTCTGTTACTCTCATCCTTTTACCCCTTCTCACTTTCTTCTTTAATTTCAATCTCATTTAATATTCCAGCACCAACTGTATCTCCCATTTTGCACAAATAAATAAATAAATATAAATATTCTTAGCTTCTTTTTTTGGAAACAGTTAACATTTTAAACTTCTCTAAAAACTCATTCCTGAATTATATTCATTTGTAAAATTCTGCAAGCACGGGCAATTTCTGATGCAGGTATGCTAATCTTTTAGTCAGAACACAACATGGTAAGCAGTTTTTAGAGTTCACTAGCCACTCCATACTTTATATTATCCATTTATCATACAGGATAAGATCCAAGTTTATGTACTGTAGTTGGGATGAGCAGGTTTCTTTTCATGAATCTGTGTGGATAAATTTATTTAGTAGTGAAAATATTCCAAGAGCATACTAAATGTAATTGATGAAGTCAATATGAGTAGAAAGCCTGAAACAAAAATCTTTTAAGATTGAGAAGCTCAGATCTTAAAGTAGTTCAAAGGTGCCTAAGATTAGCCGCTTATAAAAGACAGATATTCATTTGTAGTGATGGGCTTATTGGGTATCAGCCAGGTTAACACTGTCTAATCTTGAGCAATACAGAAGGAGAGATTTGACTCCTTTAATCTAACGGGACTCAACAATGTATTGGTTTGTAGACCCATCCAGTTGGTTCATGTATTTCTCAACCTGAATTTTGTTTTCTCCTTGTACTTTAGCCTAGAAAATGGCAGCTGGGAAGAAACAAACTTCAGGGGCCAGGGAAATGTTTGCATGGACTGGATATGTCCTGTAAACGGTACACTTCTTACTCTCATTATATACATCACTAGGTTTAAAGCATTGAAAGCCTTAAAGCTGTTTGTATGAGTCTTTTTAATAGATCGTCACAGTGAGTTGCATGCAGTCTACCAAGGCTGTTTTAACACACCACCTAATATTTCACATATGACAATTGGAATGTGTGTGGCCAATCAAGAGCAAAGTGTGGTGAAGATGTAGCAGTTTGTTTTTGCCTAAGCTTACTAGGAAAGGCAATATTCTGCCCCTTCTCCTCCTCTCCTCTCCCTCAGGTGCAAACTGTTTTTACACTTTGAACTCACATTTCAATACAAGTAAGTTGTGGACAAAGGGGGAAAATGGAAGAATGAGAAAGAAACTGGGACAATTTAAAAGCAGCCAAGTGGGACAAAAGAGTATTCCTGCCAAACTGGAATAGTTGGAGGGTATGTTTTTGTAACTCTCCCTCAGGATTGCAGGAGACTAAAAGTACCCCTGAATAAGAAAAAATGGACAACTGCACTCTGTGAAGGTTAGTGGGGTATTGTTTGCCAGTGTATCAACCCAGCTGATGTGCAGTCAAAGGTACAGAAGTGACAATCTGGAATACAGCCGCCTCAAGGTCCACTAAGCAGGCAGTGTGGCCCCAACTTGATTGTTATTCCTGCTCTAAACTGTACTTTTAAAGTGCTTGTTTGTCTTTGGTGTTATATAAATCCACATGCTCAAACAAACTTTACGAGTTGTCCAGTGGGATCAAACCTAAAGCCACATTGAAGTTCTGGAATAACTCCACCTACTATTTAGGGATTGTTATAAACAAACACTTTTGGTTTCCGTAATTTTTGTTATAGGATGCACATTTATTAACTAGTTTTGGCCAAATGTGATAGCTAGAGTTAAATTATAAGTTTATCAGTTGGAATCAACCTTGAATATTTTCATTCAAGCTTAGACCGATAAACTTTATTTGAGGGGTGGGAAAGAGGCATGCTTGTTTTGGACTATTTTGCATGGGTATTTTCTCACCTTTTGTGTAAGACACCTGCCAAAAATACAATATAAGATGTGTTGCTGCATTTGCTGAGATGGGTTTTTTAGAATCCATTCTTGGTAAAAGAGAGCCAGATAAGGTTTTAGAAATCTCTTACATCAGTGCTGGTGTTAAAAGCCCTGAAAGATCAGTATCTTTGATGTTAATGACTTTTTTTTTTACAATCGTCAATGAACTGTAATCAAAATTCCATGAAAGTTTTGTAATGCTGCAATTATAGGAAGGCCTCTCTTTTTAAAAGCTGTTATGTAACAGTGTTGGGAAAATATTTATGGACTGAGGACAAACTTAACTTAGTTTGTATTTTCCAATGCACATCTAAGAAATTCAAGGCAACAGAAAACAGAAGACAGTACTTTTTTTGAAGCACTTTTATTTGACACCCACATGCACCCCCAGGGCTGTTAAGGCCCCCAACCATCTGGTGAATTGCATGTTTACCACCCTGACCCTAAGGAAAAGATACCAAAGTAGAAACAACGGTTGGAATCCTTTTGGTCAATCCCAAATAAAGTAGACTCACTGAAATAATTTCTGAATGGTGAGTCAAAACATAGGTTAATCCCACTGATTCTATGGGTCACTCTAGTCAACAATAGGATTTAGGTCAGTGTATGAAATCAGCATGTCATTAGGTCAAAGACTGATGAGCTGCAGTATTAATTGTGAATGGAAGAGTTCACTGAAAATCTACATAACACATATAATGAAACATTATAGTTTTGAAATATGTGATAACTGCTTTCCTTGTTGCAGCTGTCAAAACAGTTTTGACAATTAATGATTTGATTTGTTATGTTATTTGTTTTGTGATATTCAATGTTATTTTCGTCTCCTTTTTTGCAGTTGACAAGGGTAAGCAGAAGAGTCCTAAGAACTCATGCATACAGACCCGGATTTCTGCTGAAGTGCATTCCACAGAAACAAAAACACATGAGCTGACACAATACAAAAGAAAATGTGAAAACCAAAGTGGAATTATCCAACAACTGAAAAAATGCTTGGGAAGCACTAATCAGAAGTTTGAAGCATTAGCTCTTGTGATCCAACACTTGCAGTCTGAGGTAAATTTTCTGGAACTCTAAATGTATTTTTAATTGGTGATAATTTGCTTACTTCTTACTCACTTACTTACCTAACATCTTCCTTAATCTCTTTTTAAAATATTTATGGGGAGTGGTACAAGGTTAGAAACCTAAGTACTTTAACTATAACAGAAGTCTACTCCGCCAATCTAGATGTTCAAAAGCATGTAAAAGTGCTGGTACCTTTTCGGTGGGAAGGTAACAGTGTTCCATGCAATCATGCTGGCCACATAACCATGGAGTTGTCTTTGACAATGCTGGCTCCCTCTCCTTAGTAACAGAGAACAGTTCGACACGACTTGATAATCTTGTCAAAGGGGAAACGTTTACCTTTAGTAATGAAGTAATTTTAAAGCAAAAACCAGCCTTACCATTTCTTACAAGTTGAGGCACCTCATGCCAAATCTGTTCATGGTACACAGAATTTGATATCTGGTGTTTTATCAATGTTATGTGCATTAAAGGAAAATAGTTTTGGGACAAAACCCTATTTACAAGGTTGTCCTTTCAGCTCAGCAGCGCTTCATTAAAATTTATCATTCCTGTAGAATTCATATTGGAAGCTGCATTACCCAAAGCCAGAGGTCAGTATAACTAAAACAAACACATAACTCTGAGTAGCTAGCCCACTTTCAAGTTTTTGAAATAATATTATAAATAATATTATAAATGCTATTCTCTCCTATACCAATATAACAATAAAGTCAAAACACAGTACCAAGTTAATGGAGCATTAAATGCAGTAATGTGAAAAGCTTTTAAAAGAGAATATAAAACCAATACGCATTCTTAAAAGTTTTAAAAGTATTGCCTGAATTGGAAGATTAGCGCCTTCCCAGATATACTGACATATACAACACATATCAGTTACTTTAAATGTTAATTATCCTTAATTATCATTAGTGGTGTGAAATGATGTTAAATAAAATCCTAAGAACACAGTTTCGTGTTTACTGTTTGTTGGTACTGAGCCTCAGTGTGATAGCAGAAGACCTTTATTGAAATTACTGATGAAGCATAGCTTTTTGATTGGTTCAACTTTTTTGTAAAAAGAAATCTAATGGGACTAGAGAGATTTTGTAGCACCTTTGATACTACTGGTAACTGAAATAAAGAAATTGGCAGCATGAGCTTTCGTAGACTTCAGTCTACTTCCTCAGATGCATTTGGAAGTAGACTGAAGTCTACGAAATCTCATGTTGCCAATTTCTCTCTTTCAATTACAGTGGTCCCCCGCCTTACGAATCCCCCGGGTTGCGAAAACCCCGGGATCCGAAAGGCGGCGGACCGGCTTCGTATCCCCCGGGATACGAAATATCCCCCGGGATACGAAGGAAAAAAAGCCGCGCGGCCCCTTTAAATGGCCGCGCGGTCTGTCTGAAATAGCGGTCCCCCGGGAAACGAATACTTCCGGGTTACGAAAGGTAATCCGGAACGGATTACCTTCGTAACCCGGGGGACCACTGTAGTCTCAAAGGTGCTACAAGATCTCTCTACATACTGATTCTACAGACTAACGTGGCTATATCTTTAAATTCTAATGGGACTATTTGTGTTGATAATTACACAAATTAGTAACTCTATCAGTATCAAAGGGAAAATGTTTAAGTATAATTCAATCTTTTTTCTGTAAGCATTTGCCAGAAATACTTTTTTAAAAGGCACATTGAGCATAGTTGTGTGAAAGGAATAGTTGCTGGATCTTCTATTTCTATTTCAAAAAACAGTGAAGTCATAATCCTATACTAGTGACACCTTTGTTGTTATAGTAACTATTGATATCACAACCTTTGTCTATTTCTCTGCCTTGATCTTGGGAAAGATTGAGGTGAGCTCATAGTTTCTTAAATGCAGGCTTTTAATTAAGACATGGCTGGAAAAAATGTCCACATGCTTTCTTCTTTGAAATAACATGACAGCTTTTCTCCCCAATTGAAATTGTAGAGAATATGGATTACCTTTTCTCTTCAAAATAAATGCATCAGATCTCTTAAATACAGTATTAAATGCCCATAAATTTATCGGGCTCTTGAGACTTCATCTTCTCTCTTTCACCAACATTTTATTACCACTCATGGGTTGCAAATTGGTAAAACTCTTTTATGCCTTTGTTGGATTTGATGGAATGGCACATCTGATTTTAATGTCCAGCTACAAGAAAGAAGTGGTAAGTCTTTTGCTGTGGATCCATTTCAATTTTAAAACAAAAAATTGGAATCATAATTCTAAAGTTTAGAAATGAGACCAAGCAATTTTTGCATCTGAAAGCATGCCTTACATCGCTTTACGTTTTCCACTAATTTTTAATGTTATTGTCCAAAACAAAAGTTAAAAAAATACTTTATTTCCATGCATGGAAATACCCTATTTCTATTCTGAAAACCCCACAAATTGAATTAAATTACTCAAATCCTAGTTTTTCTCTGAGAATCACTGTTTAAAGCTAAAACAAGTTGCTTATTAAAGATATATATCAAAATAGCATAGTGTACCATAAATGTAGACTTAATAACATTATGTCTGTTATGGTCCCACTGAAAACACAGGTCCACAGTTTGGGAGCACTTCTGGATTTAGCGCTGAGCCTCAAGGCCCACTTCTTGCCAGTGACCAGGAGTGCTTTTGCACAGTCATCTAGTGTGCCAACTGCACCCGTTCCTGGAGAAGTTGGATATGACCATGGTGGTTCATGCCTTGGTTACATCTTGTTTAGAGTACTATAATGAGCTCTACATGGCCCTGCCTTTGAAAAGTGCTCAGAAACTTCAGTTGGTCCAAACAACTGCAGTCAGGTTGTTAACTGGAGTTGGCTACGGGGAGCACACAGTTCCCTTGTTGCAACAGCTGCACTTGCTACTGGTCCATTTTGGGCACAATTCAAAGTACTAGTTTTGACCTATAAAGCCCCATACAGCTTGGGTCCAGGTTATTTGAAGGAATGTATCTCCATGTATGAGCCCATTTGGACAGGCCCTTCTCTCTGTCCCACCACCTTCCCAGGCTTGTTTGGTTTTAACAAGTGAGGAGGGCCTTCTCAGTGGTTGCTCCCAGATTTTGGAAATCCCTCCTCAGATAGGACAGGAATCCAGGTCCTGCTGTCTTTCTGGCAGCAAGTTAAAATATTTTTGTGCCACCAGGCTTTTACAGACATTTGAGGTTGAGCTCGGTGTGATGTTGGTTTTGGAGTTTTTAAAGGGTCTGTACAGTATATGGTTTTGTTTTTATTGTTTTAATGTGTCTTTGTATTTTTAATTATTTTAATAGTTACTGCTTTTGAGTGCTTTTATCTTATTAGTTGGAATTTATTCTTTTAATGAGTGATACGTTTTAATACTATACTAGTTTAATTCTATTTTAATGCTTGCTTTTGTATGTTTTTTATTGTATTCTTTGTTTTTCTGCTTTGCTGTTTAATTCCTGAGTGTAGTAGTGGTAGGCAAAATGTTACCTTTTAAAAATTTTCATGTTTTATATAAACTGTTGGTTTGTATTTATGGTGGGGGTAGGGAACCATATTTCATATTTTAGTAAGATATCTATGGGCTCTATAACTATATATCAGGCATTGCTTCAGCAGGGAAAAATAGTGTGTAGGGAAAGATGAACATCACTTGGACTAACACAGCCTTTTGCTACTTGGCACCTTCCAGTGGTGTTGGATGTCCCAATTTTGGGGATGATGATGATGATGATATAGAAAATAATATTAATGGCAGTCATCACCATTTGGCTGGCAATGAGGAGATCTATTTTTAAAATAGCATTATACATGTAGAACCCTATATTTATAGTACAACTTTAGAGGAAAACTTATTTAAATATTTTTTGAAGGTGGAGAGAGACTAAGAGTGAGAGAACTGAAGAAGTGTGCTGTTTCAAACATACATGGTGGGATATTCATAGAGGCAATGCACATTATCTTGGAATTGTGCAGAAAGTTTGTTTTTGTAACTCTTTTTGACTTACAACTGAGCAGCAGTATGCTGCTAGTACTACGATCCATCTGTTTGGCAGTAATCCTAGTTTACTCCTGTTGTCACAATCAAGATGGTATATTTTGTGAGCATTTTCACCCCTTTCCAAATTAATGCAGAACTATTAGCAAAGGAACACTTGTTTGGAGGATGGGGTTGCAAACTACATGGCTTCTTCTCGTTGGATACACAGTTTTCACGTGCTGTATATCATAATGCAAGAGAGTTCCAGCTTTGTTATCCCGCAACACAGTTCCCACCCCCCTTCCTAGAAACAAGAACCAGTTCTTTCTCTTGACCACTAGCAGCAGATCAGAAGAACACTGAGCAGAGTTAATAAAAATCCAGAAGAGACTGGAGAGCATGTTTTTCTGCAAATAAAAATATGCACCACCCACAATGGCCATTCTCACAGCTTGAAAAAGACCTTTGCAAAATTTAGTATCAGTTTAGAGTAGTAAACTGATTCATGTCTCACATGTAATCGGCATGTTTTCCTATGATAAGTCGTGACAGAATGTGAATTGAAGCATCTGTTGATCTGATGTATTAGTAAATGTTTTGATTTTCTGGAACTTGCTTATTTTGCATTCCTGGAAATTACTTCTTGCATTCATGCATGAGCAGTCTCCTGCTTTATCATATGGTGGCACACTGTTTTTATCAAGCTTCATTTTAATAGCTTTTAAAAATGGGGGAAGAAAATAAGGTGTGAGTGCAAGATGGAGGAACAATGGTATGGGGAGAGCAGCCAAAGCTGAGTACTAGTGACATGTCGAACACCACATAGTGAGGGTACAGACTACGATTGAGTGATGGAGAACAGGCCTTGCATCCCTACAGTTCCAAGTTCAGTTCCTAACAGCTTCAGATAGGTCCTAAAAACTCCTTACAACACCAGAGAACCCTCAGCATTGTCAGTACTAGGCTAGATGGACAAAGAATCTGATTCAGTGTAAAGCCGTCTCCTGGTTTCTGATGCATTAAAATCTAAGATGAATTTCAATTCGGAGAATTCCTGAATCCATCAGTTGGCCATTTTCTACACTAAATCTGATAACTTTCTGCTATGGAAGAGAACTAATTGCAAAAATCAGGCGCTCATTGAATTCTGGTTCATATTTAGTTCCCAAGCTGCTTTCTTTTTTAATTAAGTGAAAGAGTTGTTAGAGGGTGCTACTCGGATAACACTGGTGTCTGTGAAAAAATGCATCTCTTTTCCCCATGTGTATAACAAAATCCAGCAATTGTGCTACTGAAGTAGGGGCTAAACTTGCTGGACTTTGATTCCACACAACAAGAGACTTTAGCTCACCTGTAAATCATGATGTTAGATCCATATAAAAGTTATTCTTTATTAAGACCCCTGCACATCGTATCTAGATAAGATTACAGTATGCCATTTTTTCCATGATCCAGAATTCTGCAGAAATAACTGTGTGAACTGCAGTGGCTTTTTTGCACTCCTTGCTTGCATCATGACTGTCATGCATCCCTGTTTTCATCTAACAAGTGTTTCCTGCATATGCTGAGTGTTTCCTGATTTTGACTGCTTACATAACTCTGTTCACCCTTCCCTAAACTGGTACTGTAATTGCCTTTATTATTTAATATTTTTTAGCCAGATTTGTTTTCCGTAGCTCAAGCTTGTAGTACGATGGCTCATTGCAAGATAGCTACCTTAAAGTTTATGTATCCAACGTAACTATCTGAACAGTAAGCCATTCATTTCAAGAGTAATGAATTCTTTCTTATCTAGAGAGTGGATTCCCAACCTACTCTCTTGCTCCCAGATCTCTTAAGAACAATATCTCAGCTGTTGCTATTACCCAGGGTTTGAAGGAGTGGCTAGCCACTAATCGGGTTATCAGATAAGTGGATTTTTCTTATTGTGAATTTTGAACCAATTTGTAGCTGGAGTTAATGTCTTGAAAGTGACCAGTGTATTTTAAAGGTGGGGCTTTCTCTCTTGTCTGTCTGCATGGCTGTTCTTGCTCTTTGAATGTACTTACCGTAGTTCCTTGTATATATGCTACTAATAAATTAGTTATGGACTTATTAATAAGAATCTTATACAGTTGGACCTCTGTATCCACGGATTCCTTATCTACAAATTCAACTATCCATGACTTGAAATCTAGATATATCTATCTATATCAATATAGACATAGATAGATTCCAAAAAAGCAAATTTTGATTTTGCCATTTTATATAACGAACAGCATTTTACTTACATTGTATTTAATGGAGCGTGAGTATCCATGGTGTTTGGTTTCCTGGAACCAAACCCCAGTGGATACCAAGGGCTCCACTGTATTTAGAATACACATACATACATATATACATACACACACACGTAAACTGCTGTACTGATCTTTCCACATACATCCTAAACATCTTTAAATATACATTAATATTTCTGCCTTAATATTCACTACACACTGAAGCAAAATATATCCGCACACTGAGGAACTGAGGCAAAATATTGACTTGTCCAAAGGCACCCTGTCAACCTATATGCAAACAAGAATTTGGCTCCTGAATTTTGCCCTATGAATATGCATTCTGGACACACGCACACCGCAGATAAAAAAAAAAGCAGGACCCCTAATGGTGACGCAACGAGCAAACTTTTAAGTTTCTGAGAACTCTTCAGTCTGGACAGTGTGCAAAAATGAAAATCGTGTTCAGAAAGAACCCAAAAATATGAATTAATGCAAATTGTAATTTTGCATTTTAGCCTTTTGGTATGGACTCATGGTGTATGCTTGGGCCACTTAGCAATTGCCTAGGCTAGAGAGAGAGAATAATAATGAAACATAAATGACAGTGTACTTGGGAAGGCAGCTGCAAAACTGGTGCTAAAATTTTCATGTAGGCGTAGGTTCGTTTGTTCATATCTCTTGATCCAGTAGCCATATCCCTCTGCCATATTGTGATTCTAACCTCCTTGGAGAGAGGGTTTGTCTCTTCTTCTCCTAGTTATCATGTAAAGACCTGCATGCATACTTGGATGGAGCTGTATAACAAATAATATAGTAATATGGTCAGGGTCTCTTTCCACTCTCTCCTCCTTTCAAGTCATATCACGTTTTCTTCTCATTTATAAATTAAGAGTGAAAGCCTAGAATCATTAATTCAGAAAAGCTAAAAATAAGATCCATTATCTGTAGAGGTGGTCAGGATGTTTTCTCTGCCCTCTCTGCCTGCCCCCCCTCTGCTGCCCCACTGTATGAGCTGATATTTGAGTAAGTGGCAATCGATCTTCGTAATGTCTGGTTCTCATTTTTCAAAAACGAAAGGGCTGTGGCTTTAAGTAATCGCTGGCTGCTTGTGCCAAGTGCAGAAGCTGCAGTGTCTGCTTCTGTGTTGGGGAGAGACCAGTAGAAGAAGTACGGTAACTCTGCACAGCAGGATGAAGTAGGACCGAAGGAGGCAGTGCCCAATGGAGTAATACTTACTAGCCAGTTAAATGTGGCCTGACCAGTTTGGTTTGTGGCAGTGCCTGCCACCTGTACACTCCTGCTGCGTGTATGCAGGGGGCAGAAGAAAAGCTGGGGCAGAAGCTGTACAATGGGCTGCACAAGCAGCAAAATGTGCCTGTATTCTCAGTGTGCTGCAAAAAAGGTAATTAGTATTTGCTCGGTAGTGCTCTTTTGGAATAATGTCAAGGAGTTTTAAGCAGTGGCTTGCTGCAAGCAAGGTGAAGAACGGTCCCAGCAGCAAGGGACTAGGTGGAAGCCCGGGTCTTGTGATCTCTGCAATGTGATTCTGTCACAGCAGTGGCTGCATCTTAGAAGGAATGGATGCACTGAAATACTGGCAAATGATAGGTTTCTGTGGGTGCTGCTTGATTCTTATTAATTTAAACTCTTTAGTCAGCTGTCTGCAATATGTTTGATACTGCATTTGGTAGAATGGAAAGAAAAGCCTATACTTCTCTCCAATTTTGTGGCATGTAAATTGCAGGCTGGTTTCATGCTGACAACAAATGTTATCATACACACACAGAGGGAGGGAGAGATAGAGAGAAAATGAGAAAGTGGGTGTGTAAACTTGATGTTTTGTCTGAAATGTTGTCCTCGCTGCCAAAAGAATTAAATTTTGCAGTGGGGTCTATCAAAGCCCTTGTTTATCTTTGTTACAAAGTACATTCCACGTAATGTTTATCTTTGTGCTATGTCCTCAAAAGTTATGGGCATGCGCAATGGAGCCTAGAAAGTTTGTTGAATACTAGTTAAACACTGCATATTTATTCCTTAGTGTCCTGTATTTTACTTAGAAACTAAGATTCTGTTAACTTTAAATTAAAGGATCTTTCATGGACTTTATGCAGCCAGTTTTAGGGATCTTATTTAAACTTATCTGTTCCTGTGTTGCTTCCTTAACTCAGGGCCATCTGTGTTTTTCTAATGTTGTCCTCAGTGATTCATATCGCTTCTCTTTCCTGTCTCTTGTCTTTCAGCAGATACCGTGCAAGTTAATTATTGGAAAGTGCCATGTTATCTGCTTGAAATGTTCATTAAGATTGTGTGTCTCTGTGTTGTTTTTTCCAGAGGGATGAAGTGCTAAAACAACATAAAGAGTTATCCCTAGAACTCCTCAATCTTCGTGGAGAGTTGGGTAAGAGCATGCTAGCTTATGTTGTTCTTCATTTTAAAATAAAATAAAATAAAAGCAGCATCAAAGCTGACTTGAGAGACATAGGTCATAGTACTGAACCAGCATAATCTAATTCCCTGACTGCATTCTGTTCAAACACTTCTGATCTGTATTTCTCTGGAGTCTTGACTGTGTGACCCTGGATTTATTTCTGTTCTTGGCACCAACTTGACTATGCTTTCCAGAGACTTCTCTGGAAAAATGCTTCTGATGCTCAAAACATTCACTTTCTGGTTGTTAGGGGAGGGTGCTTCTTCACTTGTTAAGCATTTGCTCCTGTTTGTTTAAATGGTTTTACAGACATTTATTTCACATTTTATCAGTAAGTGAAACAGCTGTAACATATACTGTGTTTTATTCATCATGGTTTGTCATCCTGCAATTTGAGAGACAATAGACATAAAATGATTGAGAGAAAGAGAGAGAAAAGTCACTGACAGTAAACAGGTTAAATGCCTCAAGGCAACATACTAGATTACTCTAATGCAACATACTACTCTAATGCTTAAAATGGTCTAAAAGGAGAAAAGGCTAACATTTGCAGAATGAAAGTTTGCCTCTTAAGTAGGGCAGTACAATCCTAATTTTAAATTAAAAGTTGATTTTTATAAAATGGTTTTATTTCTATTAGTATTTACTAGTTCACATCTTTCCACAACTCATTGGGTGGCTTTTAGACAAACTTCTGACCCTTAGCTTCCCCCTTCTTCTGTAACACCGAGATAAGATTGGCCTACCTTACAGATTTGTAGTAAGAATCGGTGAGATCAGATAATGTATTTGATATCACTGGAGCTGCACACTTCATTTTCATTTCAGGTATGCTCAAGCTTTTTTTTTTAAGAGAAAAATTAACTATCATATTATTAAAGCAGGGCACTTCTCTGTCTAGTTGATTCGCTAGAGTTCTTTGTGTGTGGTATGTTTATCACACCACACTGTTATAGTGCTGCTATCATTCCACTTTAACTGCTATGGCTGTCTCCTGTGGAATTCTGGGGTTTGTATTTAGTGAAGCCTAAAAGCTCTCTGGCTGAGAATGCTTCATGCCTAAACTGCAGATCCCAGGAAGTGGAATAGTAGAGCAATAACAGTGTAGTGTGCTATTATTGATAGTTATTTCTATTCCGCCTTTTCCGGTGGGGAATCAAAGCAGATTACAGCAGTCAAGCAAACATTTATATACTGCTTCATACCACCTAAGCAGTGTCTAAGCAGTCTACAACTGTAAGCTACTTGCCCCCAACAATCTGGGTACTCATTTTAGAGACCTCGGAAGGATGCAAGCCTGAGTCGAGCTTGAGCCCTTTTGCTGGTCTTGAACTCGCCACCTTATGGTTTTAAGTGAGTGGCTGCAGTACAGGCATTTAATAGTTTACAAAGAGTGTATCTAGTAAAAACTTAGAGTGGGTTAGAAAAAGGGCCTTTTTCTGGTTTGGTCCATAATCTTTCAAATATAAACCACATGAATATTTAATAAGGATAACGAATTAAATTATGTATTTCCCCTCTTTCATTCTACTTATTCTCCACAAATGAAATAACTTTTTGTAAGTTGAAAATAGTCTGTACAAAGGCTGCTATTTTTTTAGTATGAAAAGTCTTGCTATCTACTCTCCATGACTTTTTGTTTAAAACAATAGTCTTGTAAAAGTTAAAATAGAGCATATAAAACCTGCAATTGCAAGTCTAGATTAAGCATTTTGTTGAGAAGGCAACAAAATCTTTCTTGTGTCTTTGTTCATCTCCACTTTTAAGAGAGCTGATCTCAGCTTGGTAATAATGTGAAATAGCAGAAAAATACATGTTTAAATTACGTTATTGAAAAGTAATGTGTTCCCAGGGATATCCTAGGTCACTGTATCACCTTTTGTAGTATCCACATTATTGAAGCAATAGGGTGAAAGGAGTTGCTGAATCATATATAATATGTATAATATTAAGGCCTTCATATGATCACAGATAGCATTGGTGCAAAACTCTGTTAGGATATTTTTGAGTTTAGTAGTTTTAGGAGACCAGGCACTGTAAGCTATATTTTAGAGGAAGGAACCGGCAAAACCAGCTGTTGAGTATTCTTTCTCTAAGAAAACTCAATTGGGTTGCCATAAGTCAACAGGTGACACGTAGGCAAATACATGCACAGTTCTAGGAAGCAGAACTGGCCTGCCCTTTTGTTTTCCAGAGTGTATGTGTTAATGTTTGTCGTGGTACTTCTGATGTGTAATTCTCACCCTACAAGATAAAAAGTGACATGATTTTTACAACTTATGTTTAAGAATCTGGTCTTGGGACTTGTATAACCATTGACAAGACAAAGAGATTCTCTAGTAGCTTGGTTGTCTTACATATAAAACATACAATAAATTAATATCAAAAAAACTGCTAGTGGTGTTGAATAACAAAATTTTGAAGATTTGAGGAAAGGCAAAGATATGTTCCAAAACTGAGATGCACTAATCAATCTATGTACTAATAGCGTTCCCCTTCCGAAGTTCCTTCTCTTTTTAGCTTTGCCATTCTCAAATTCCTTCTTTTTTATTCTACACTTGGATTATGAAGAAAAATTGCCCAGGGCTATGCATAGAAGAATAAATGTGATTTTCACTGGTTGCATTTACTGAATTCTAAGGAATAAAGGGGGCTACAGGTAGGGAGGCTAAGGGACCGGGGGGACAACATACCTCACTCAAAATGAGATTCTCATGGGTTAGCAGTCACAAGACACCTCTGACACTTAACTCTAGGACTGAGTATGTCCTTCTACTTTCTCCTGAATAATACTGTTTATTTGTACAGAATGGAAAAGTAAAACCCTGCACTTAAAGGTGCTACAAAACCATTGCAGTGCCCTAGTAGCACATAACGCAGTATGTTATTTTAAGAGTATTTCTCTTCATGTAGAGTTCTTCTCATGAGCCAGCATGGTGTAGTGGTTTAAGCGTTAGACTACAACTCAGGAGACCAGGGTTCAAATATTGGCTTGGCCATATAAACCCACTGGGTAATCTTGGGCAAGTCAGATAGGTAAGTGTAAAAGAGAATTGCAGGCCCAAAGGCATCCAGTGAGTTCCATGGCTTAGTGAAGCCCTGAATCTAGATTTGACTTGTCCACATTTTGTTGTGTAACAGGTTATAATTGAAATATACACAAGATACTCAGCACTGTGAAGGTGCAAAATGTATTTACTGTGGCACCAAAGTGAAGTTAAAAAAAAAACACATTCCCTTTTCTATGACATCACATTCCTAAATAAGATGTAGTGCAACCCTCTGCTTCCAAAAGTCATATAAATAATTGAATAGATTCTACCTGAATGCCTTTGCATTGCCATGTGAGCTCAGATTAAATACACCTGTTTCTGGAAGGCTTGAGAGTTTGCTGAAGAGCATATCTAAACAAAAAACATGATGAAGCTGAATAAACTATTTGAAAAAGTCAGATAAAGCTGAGCAGAAGCACCAATCAGGGCTGGATAGTAAAAAATATCCCAAACTGAGAGTTTAAAAGAACTCTTTAGAATTTAATTTTAAAACTCTTTAGAATGTAATTCCTCAACACAATCTAGTCATCTCAAAACATATAGTGACAAATTAGAAGCACAACCACCTAAGAATCACCTAATTAAAACATTTGTAACAAATGGGTCTTTAAAGCGCTTTTACATGCCTGGACTTAAAAGGCCCAAAGTCCCTGTACCTACAGCCTGCCAATGTAGATGAACTTAAAAGATTCAGTTGTGCTTCTGCTGAAGAACCCCCAGGCTGTAAACTTGATCCTTTAGTGGGAGTACAATCCCATTCAAAAATATGTCACTTTTCTGCATTAAAGTTCAAGTGGTTTCCTTTCACAGAATACCTCCACCTTTGCTGGACTGAGCCACAGTTGCTTTGATTTTGCCTATTCTAAAACTGACTCCAAATATGAGTTCATGAGTTCCACCTCTCTGAGTTTTGAGGATGGAAAACAGAGGTAGAGCCCATAATTTGTGTGTTACTTTCATATTGAAATTAAATAGCGTGAGGAACAAAATGGAATCTTTCAACATCTCATATGCCTCAGGACACAACAAGAGCTTCCATCACTACCTTCTCTGATTGCACCTATAGAAAAGGCCTACTAAACCCAACAGAGCCAGGCAATTTAGAAGAATATCACTGGCTGTGTTATTCATGTTAGAAAAATATTCTTTTAAATAACTGTGAAAATATTTTAATTGACAAGTGGCATCATATCCTGTGGGACTGCCATAGAATGCTGAGTCAGAGCACATGGTGTGATGCAAACTCTGCTGAGGTTGCATCATGAGACACCAGTCAATGACTCACAACCAATATTGGGCCAGGAAACAGGTCACATGTGGATTGGTGGATTGGTGTTGGGTTGGTCCGGTTGGATTCGTGAGGTTCAGTGTGAGTTGGATGACTTATGGTTTGGATTGAATTGAAGCTTTAAGCTAATGTACGGTAAAGTTGATGAGAGCCAGCGAGGAGAGTTTGTAAATATTTGTACAGTGCTCCCGTGTCATACATGGGCGCCCCTTAGGCGGCTTTCAGCATAAGTGGAAAGCTGTGCAGCGGAAAGAACAATGGTGTGTAATGTGCAACATGCTCAAGCCCTATTATTTTCAGTGGGTCTCGAGTATACGTGCTATTTGCCTTACGGAACGGATCCCCCGTGTAAGGCAAGGGTGCACTGTACATATAGCAACACAAGATAAAGAACCTCCAAGGACTTGGATGAAATCAAAAGTGTCTGTGAGTCATTATTTCAGTGTGGACAGTGGTCACTGTATTACCAATACCTATATCTGGATCTTTTTGCTTCCATACTCTGCTATGTTGTTGTTGAGCTGCATCTGAGCGCATCGTCCTCAGATTGCGCTGAAAGTTGGCTCCTGAAACAGTAGTGAGTTCATTAGAGAGCCAACAATTCAGCCCATCTAAAAGATCTAGGATCACCTATACATCAAGTTCTTCAGTTTACTGGACAAAAGGTTAATTTCTCAGTAGAGGTATTTCCCACTGCTTGCCTACTGTTTTTAAAAGTAAGATTTTAACGATTGAATCTGGAACCTCATGCCTTTTACTACTTATGGTCAGATGTTTAAAGCAGTCTCCCTTATTCAAACATACAGCTTCATAGTGGTTTTCACAAGTGACCATGGGACTAGTGATGAGAAAGGAACTCCCCATATACTTCTCAGTCTGCTCTATTTTTTAGTATGTTGAAAATACCTACAGTGCTTCTTTTCTAATAGAAATACCATAAATACTGAAATACGTGTTCATTAAACTCTTCCATTTAAAAAAGGCAATAATGTTATTTATCTCCTCCAGTAACTACTTCTACAGCCTGTGAGAAATTAGAGAAAGACAGAAATGAACTACAAGCAGCTTATGAAGGATTCGTGCAGAAGCTCAATGAACAACACCAAAGTGATTTATCTGAACTAGAAGAGAGGCTAAAACAGTTCTATACTGCAGAATGTGAAAAACTACAGAGCATCTGCATTGAAGAAGCTGAAAAATATAAAGCACAACTCCAGGAGCAGGCAAGTGGGGCTGCTGTGTGACTGAGATTCTTCTGTGGAATAGCTTGAGCACAATCCCGTGTCCTTCTCTCATTTGTTCAGTGTTATTTAAGCAGGTGGTTTGCCCTTGTGTATAAAGCACTTTCACTTCAGAGAGTTCTACTTTAATTTGAACTTTTCAACCATAGGAAATGGTTGTCTACACCGTAGTCCCTTTTAATGGATGTGTGCTTCTGTCATGCTACTTGACTTGACTTTTAATGAAATTGAGGTCAGATCTATCTCACTGAAGTCAGATCAATCTTATGTGCTAGGATTTTGAAGTTCTGTTTCTATCTGTGAGGATTCAAATTGCTTATATAGCTATTAGGCCTGGAGGCGGTTTGATTCAATTAAATATACCTCAGTGTTTTTTGTGTGTTGATACAGGCTGGGAGTAGAGCCTGCATGGTGTAGTGGTTTGAGCGTTAGCCTGCAACTGTGGAGACCAGGGTTCGAATCCACGCTTAACCATGGAAACCCACTGGGTGACCTCGGGCAAGTTACACACTCTCAGCCTCAGATGAAGGCAAAGACAACCTCTCCCTAAATAAATCTTGCCATGAAAACCCTGTGGTTCCACTGGAAGGCACACTTCAACAACTACACAGGCTAGGAATGGGCAGTTTTCTATAGTTTGAGCTTTCCAGATATGATGTGGACTCCCAAAAATGCCTCCAAAAAGTTCAAAAACCTGGTTGTTGTCGGGAAAAAAGGGGGGATTATTTTTGTAGTGAGTGGTGATAGGAGGCTTTCCAACTTATATAAAAGATAAATGACCATTCCAGGAGAAATAATTTGTCTCTTTATCAGAAAAAAGGTAGTTGGGTGGAGTTAGGGACCGCCAAAACAGTCTTGGTGTGGGGATCACTCCAGGACTGCACTTTGCTAAGTCCTGTGCTAGGGACAATACAAAATTGTAGAATTGCTGTGCTTGAGCCTAAATGATATTCCTTGTCTGTGTTGGAGTGCCGTTTTGCAAATGAGATCCCTTAGCATTCCTTCTTCAAATGCAGCTTAATGCCTATCTTGCCAGCATTGCAGCAAATGGTTAGTTCATGACTGGCAGAAGCATCAGAGGGCTTGTGAGGTTCTCTGTGGATCATACTTAAGCATTAGAATGATTCTGGCATGTATTTTTGAGCAAACCATTCCACTGGAAGTTTGATGCATCATGCTGATTCTTCAACAGTATCCAAGGACTGGAGAAATTGATACTGTGATACAGAACCTTTGGCAGTTTGATAGTTATGGAAATGTTCACTTATCCTTTAGTTGGGATGATTTGTTTTAGATGCTTATGTGCAAAATGGAAAGGGAACTTAAGAAGTGAAGAGAAATTAAGACTTCACTCAAATGTTTTAAAAATATTTTCCTCATCAGGTTGACAACTTGAATATCACACATGAGAACTTTAAGCTAGAACTTGAAACTAGTCATACAGAAAAGATAGAGGAGCTGAAGAAAGAGTATGAATCATCCTTTTCAGGTAAACTGTATAGCCTGTTTGACATCTTGGTCCTAAATACATTTGTTAGCTTTGGGAAATTTTAAAATAAGAAATATTTCTCATGCTATTAAATGCTATTAAATATATCTAGCATTATTATCCTTCTGAGAGTGTGATAAGGTGATTGTTCAGTGAATTATATTTAAAATTTTGGTATTTTTCGGATACCATAGCATGCATGCTGTAGAATTCTGTCCCACAATGACATTTCATTCCTGTAGCTAGGAACAGGATTGCCATTTCACTATATCCTTAACCTACAGGGCTGGTCTGGTAAGATGCTTATGTTGACATGAAAAACTACTGATGCCCAGGATAATCACCAGCTTCCCCATTCTTCTCTAGACAACATCATTCATCAAGGTTATCAAAGACATTTCAGAGCTTACTTAGGCCTGGAACCAGATTCTCCTTGTCCAAAAATAAGATATTAGAAGCAGAGGAGTAGTTGCCACAAAACTCCAGGTCCAAGATGTTCTTTTTAAAGGAGTGGATACAAAAACTCTTAAATATTTTTCAGAACTCAAGAACACCCATGAGTCAGAGAGGAAAAAGCTTGAAGAATCTTTCCACGAGAAACAAGAGGAGCTAGAGGTCTGTAATTTCTCTTTGCCTACTTGAACAGAGACAACTGTAAAACAACTTGCTGGCATATATGCTGCCATAATTTTAACACCTTTGTACAGTATACTTGTTATGTTTGTAACACCTAGTGAGGCCAAACCTCATCTTCATCATTGAGTAAGAAACCATAACATTTCCCATTAGTCTTCTACTAACTGTTACTACTTTTTTAAATATAACACTTTTGCTCCAACCAGTTGTTTGACACAGACTGTACTACTTTCAAATATTAATTCTCTAATCCATGGTAGTGAACAAGTAGCTCTTCAGATGTTCAGATCTCATTCCCCCTAAATACCAGTCAGTGGTGAGTGATGATGGAAATTGCAGTCAACAGTGGGTGGAGAGCCACATGTTCTGCTAGTCTGAAATTTTGGCAGGCTGTGTGTGGCAAAGTACAAAATCTATATTGTGTAAATACCTTTATAAAACACATAAAATATATTTATAACCTTTAAAGGGATTACTACAATATGGATCTAAGAATGTATCTTATAGCCAGCACAATTACCCAATTTATAAGTACGGTGGCTGTCCCCAGATTGTCATTTTCCATATCAGTCTGACTTGTAGCTACTCATTTTAGCATGATAAAATCTTTTAAACTGTTTCTTTGTTTTATGTTAAAGAGCTATGTGTTATCTTTGGCTATATTTTATCTTTCAGAAAAAAATTGCTGAATTACAGAGTGAAAATGATTCTTTGAATGAAAAGCTGAAATCAGAAGAGCAAAAGCGAATAGCCAAAGAAAAAGCAAATCTTGTAAGTATGTAGGTGTACACCTGCATGTAGATGTATGCCTGGATAATTTGTAAACCTAGAAGTCTTTAATTGGTATCATATGCTTTTTGAAATAAACATAAACCTATCTGGCAAACATAAACATCTTTTGTAACAGTTTTGTGTGAACCAAAGAATTAAACCAAGTGTAAGTCATAGATGAGCACAGTGTGTTCCAGCAGCTGCATGCAGCTTCCAAAGCTGTTTTTGTGGCCTCCAAGGATCCCATGTTTGAGGGATGGGGACACGAATGCAATTTTTTAAAATAAAAAATGAACCGTTGGTTTACCTTCTGATTGAAAAAAGACCTCTTCTCCAGCCCTGGAGAGGCCAACGTGTTGAAATGCCTATCAATCCTTCTAAGGGCTGTGGGTTTTATTAAAAACATTTTCACCCAATTTCCAAGCCCAAAGGTTGCCCATCCCTGCTTTTTTCATGGCATAACATTTTGGAAAAGCACCAAAATCACATAAATTATGGGCTAACATTTATTGCTCCTTTTCTGGTATGGATCTATGTGATATTACATATGTATGGATTCACAGCATACTGAGCATGTTGTAAGTCATGCGACTCATAAAAGAATTGTATGCATCTTGATCAGACCATTGAACTTGTCATATGAGTCATTTTAAGTTATACTGTATTCATTTAGATGCCCAGTGTCAGAAAATGATCACTATATATTAGTCCACAAATGGTGCAAATTTAGTTCCTTTAATATTTAAAAAGGGGGTGAGATTGTTATAAGCAATCAGCAGCAGATATTTAATATTACATGCCTCCATATCTGAAAATATATTACTACACAACTCACATAGGTTTGATGTTTTTCTGGAAAAGTACACAGTTGGTATGAAAAATTAATCTATGCCAGCCCATTACTCTTGTACATGAAGTTCGCTTGGTTAGTAACTTTGGCTGATTAGCTCATTTGGCTCATGAAGGATGGATTCCTGTGTTAATGTGTCTACACTGAGGGGATATTATCTGTCTTTATAGTTAGTTTACTATACAGATTTTGTCCTGGGCTATACATTCCAGGCCAAAGCAGTACATTCCTTTAGCTAAGTTACTGCTAACTGAACGATATTAAATATTACTGTTTTTATTTTTATGGACAGCTTCTTTCTGGGATTCATTAGAAGTAATAAACTGTCTCTTGTATTTCCCTTAAAATACATCTCGATGTTTGTTTCCAAAGCATGACCCAGCTGAGAATATATTGCTACTAGTTTGTGAATGTTGTTTTACTCCTTAGTCTTAGGGCTGTTAATACATGATGCAAAGAAAATCCTGTGCTAGTGGTTGCTGCACTTGTGCTATAGCATGCATATTCATCAGTTCTGTTGCATATTCATTGCTGTAATTATTTGGTTACCTCTTTGCAGAGGTCACTTAGCACTAGGTGTTCATGGTTATGAATCATAGTTCTGGAGTAGGATTTCCAGTATTTTATACATTCACTCCCCATGTAGGACTGGGAAGAGGTGTTAGTATTTGAGGAGTGGAAAATGAGATGTGCATGAACATCAGGTGAAATTAGCCAAGGAAACAAAGGTGCTGTTGGACTGGGACATGCACCTTGGAGGGAGAAGCAGCTCATTATCATCTTGAATTTTATTTCAGTTTGACTTTCTATAGATTGTTTGCCCATTACCACATTTTAAAAATAAATTAAAGAATGTTACGTGAGCAGTATTCATTTTAAACTTTGCTATCCGCTGTAACACTTGTACTCTTGGGGAAAGTTTTACTTTAAAGAGATGTTACATTTATTTGGTCTTACAAATCGTTTGAGTATGACATTTTAAATGGGCCAGTATTGTATAAACATATTTTAAGATATGTTTACTACAATTGGCATGTTGAGAGCCCTCTGTAAACTTCTCTGCTCATAATTTTTTCAGAAAAACCCCCAGATTATGTATCTGGAACAAGAACTGGAAAGTTTGAAAGCAGTGTTGGAAATCAAGAATGAGAAGCTACATCAGCAAGATATCAAACTATTGAAAACGGAAAAACTGGTGAGGTTTCTATGGGAGCAGTCATCTTCCAAAATCTTGATTTGTGCTGATAATGCAAAAAATAGGAATAGTGACTGTAACTTAAGTCACTAAGAAGTAAAGTTGAAACAGGACACCAAAACCTTTCCTTCCCTAGTTAGACTTTACAAATGCGGGGAGTGAAAGTAGCCTTAAAGGAGGCTCAGATTTTTTTCATCACAAAAGTTGAAGAAGGCTTATACTGTGCAGCACCTAAAACTGAGTTATCTGTTAACTTGTTACATGCCCTTAAACTATGAGGTGTTAATCATGTGAGCTCTGATAAGAATTGTACCACCTGGAAACTTGGCAGTCAAGAAACAAAAATGTTGTGTATATTTGCTAGGTATGTTTTACAAGGAGCTGTTCTCCTCCAATTTTCTCAATGTCACACATGTTGTTCCTTCATTACATTAGACATTTGTTCCACCTCTTATGGATCAGAAGGCTTCAATTGCTGTCTTAAATGTTCAGCCCTTTTAAAAAAACCTTTCACTTTCCTAAGGGATATGTACAGCAGACAGATTGTCCCTCTCCAAAGTTTATACAGAATTAATTTGTCTGTATCTATAAATTAGGTGTTTATATCTTTAGATTTGCTAGAGAAGAAACAACATTCTGAACACTGAGCTTGCTCATGGAGAGATTGAGAGAGCAAAAGAAAGAGTCCACACACTTGTAGAAGAAACTTCAGAGCCTACTCTTCCAAGAATTACACACTTCAGATTTGCTTATTTGCTTCAGATTTCTATGTGGTTTTTCAGTATTTTGTGAAATTTGCTTTGCTTTTCTGATGTGGACCCATTCTTTCATTGTCCCAGATTGCTCTGCATGGGATTTCTTTCCACTTCATCTTTACAGCAATCCTGTTTGAGACATTTAATAGCCCAAGGTTACTCTGTGAACCTAGCAGCTGAATGAAAATTTTAAACTTTGGTGACCTCAATCCAGGCTTGACCCTGTTTGATACACTCCACTGGACCTCACTTAACTGCGTTTCAAGGTGGCACTTGTACAGTCTGAAATGGTTACATTTACAGTAGGGAGGGAACATAGTTTGCTCGGTGTTTATAACTTGCACAAATGCTTGTTTTTTAGCATAACACTTCACCAGAAACATTCTTATAGCGCCCCTTTAAAGCTTAGCAATTATAGTATACACTTTTATGGATTTAAGGCAAATTCATCAGTCACAACAGATGGATACAACTGCCCTAATGAATGTTGTATTTCATTATTCTGAACCTATTCTGATAACGTGTGTTTTTCTAAAGTTATTGGAGAAAAGATATGTTACTGGTGTAGAAATACAGTATCCTCTATAGTTTTTCTTAGTGGGCTAATGGTGAAATGCTGCTATTTGAATGACAAAGTAAAATGCTTGCTTTAGATTTGGAAGTGTCATTCAAACATTTACCAGAATTGGCATGCTACAGCAGCTTAACTGAAATATGTATAGTTAACCTTCCTCTGCTTCTGTCTCAAATAAAAATATATCCAATTTGCACATGTTATCTGAGGTGGAGAACAACACCGCCTTGATGGAAAAACTAAGAAAGCTTCAGCAAGAGAATGAAGAATTAAAAGCTCGAATGGACAAACACATGGAGCTGTCCAGGTAATCTAAAAGATTTATTTTATTTGAGCTCTCTCTTAACAGCTGCAATATATCTTATGCAAGGGAGGATGTAGATGGCAAAGGGCTAAGTTGAGTGAAAAGTTATGTTACATGCTATACTGAACTTAATGTAATAGGGTGAGACTGAAAATAAACATGAAATCTCACATTGTATATATGTGGAATCCACTGTCAGCACCGTTCATATTTATTTCAGTGAGACTTTCACAAAACTCAACTTCAGTATATGCTTTTGTAGAAAGTAAAAGCAGTTTGGGAATGATAACACAAGGAATCAGCTCTAGTTTATAAATGGTTGAGAATTTCATCACAGCAGAAAACGGAGAAATCTTTTAAATGTGAATGTGCTTAAACTGTAGTGGGTTTGTGAAAATGTTTGTTCCAAAACAATAAGTCCTGTGTAGCAACTTTTTCTAAATTTCAAGAGTGCAATTCTTACCGCTTAAAAAAGGTGCCTGAAATAAATTATTTCTGCATGCTCGTCCCCTCCTAGCAGCAACAAGCACAAAGTCCCTGCTGTTACAGTCCCAATGGCTATGGAGAAATGGCAGCTGTCGCTTGGCTTTGCCATTCTCTTTGGTTGTCTTTAAGGAATCATATCACTTAATATCTGCAGTGGATGACTGCTGGAGGCTGCATTATATCCCAAGGGACTTTGGAAAAGGCGGACAACCTTTTGACCCCAAAATTTGGTTGCATTATCATTTCATATTGATACTGCTCAGCTGTTGGAATGCCAGCAGGAATGGAGGCAAAATGGGTCTACTGAGAAACAATCCAGAAGTATCAGCATGCTTGGGTAAATTCCAAGGTATGCAGAAATATAAAATATTTTGTGGGAGAAAATCCCCAAAGGTGAAACCCCATCTAACCTCCCAAAAAACCTCCCAATGAATCCACAGAACGTTGAGTATCCACTGGAGAAGAAAAGCAAAACAAATGTTCTTGGTCTACTTACACCTTACTGCACTCTGAAGAAAAATCTGGCAGAGTATTGTTGAACAGTAGTACTTCTGGAGCTGAAAATTCATTGGGGCATAACAGACAGGCAAAATAAAGTGGTTTCCAGTTATTTTGAAGGCAGGGCATTTAGATGACACACGCCTTCAAAGTGAGCAGAAACTGGACTGAAGCTGCACGCCAGAGCTAAAAACCAGAGCAAACAAAACCTGGGATAGTCCAGCTTAGCGTGGAAGATGCACATCTTGGCACCTGCATATAAACATCCCAACAAGAGTGCAAGATGAAAGTGTGCCAACTCCAATGGATTTAATTACGACATACACAAACCACAGTGCAAAGGGGGACATGGGGTAAAGGGCGGGTGAGGAGGGCATGGGGGGGGTTCCATAATTGTGTTTTGCTAGTGTATCACTCGCATACAATGCCATGTACAGATGGATCATCACACATGAAACTATGTGGCCATTCAAAGAGATGACCATCCAATGGAATGGCATGTGGGCAAACGTGGGAGGTATTTGGGGGTGAGTGATGGTGTGTTCATGCGGCAGTGCGCATGTATGGTAGGAAGGCATAATAAATTACCCTGTAGTGCAGCTTGACACTGCTCTGCACAGTCAGACCATGTGCATTCAGCCCGTTTTGGGAATGAGCTGTGCGGGCAATGGGACTTCGACCCACTTTGGGAAAAAGGATCGCTCTACTCCTGCCCGTCTGTCCCAGGCTATTGATAAAAATTTCATTAGTGGCATGTTCTGCCAGAATATCCTGTTTTTCTGGGGTACATACATTTTCGATCATTGTTTGTAAAGAAGTATCTGGTACTTCCTTGTAGAATGATTACCCTTTGAACTGTAACTTGATGACATCAGGGTGCACCCACCTGGCTGGGCAACTGGGTTGGGTGGGGTGTTCCCAAGCGCCATTCTGTTGTGTAACTGCATCCAGATGGTGCCCAGGAGCACCTGCCCAACAGCATAGCAGGAGGTTTGCCCCAGTATCTTCAAGCTGAGGTTTCATAGCTGGAAGCCGAGAAGTTCAGCAGAAGACTATATAGAACAGTTCTGGCAGAGATCTGTCCTCCACTAGCTCCCAAACAACATCTTAGCTATTTTAACATTTGTTGTAGGCCTTGCTTACAACTGACTAAATCCAGATCTAGATGGTATATACATTTCCTTCATTTTCTCTCTCTAACAGGCAACTTTCTACTGAACAAGCAGTTTTACAGGAATCCCTGGAGAAAGAATCAAAGGTAAATAAACGACTTTCAATGGAGAATGAAGAACTTTTATGGAAGCTACACAACGGAGACCTGTGCAGTCCAAAAAAACTATCCCCAAGCACCCCACCAATGCCTTTTCAGTCACCTAGGAATTCCAGCTCCTTCTCCAGCCCGACTGTATCGCCTAGATGACACCTCTCTGAAGATTGACTCTCCATGCAGGCATCTGCAGCAAACTAAATACATGGATTGAGGGAGCAAAGAGCTATATTAGCTAAATGTGACTGAAATATAACTGGAAACTGCTCTGGTGAGAAATTCTATGATATACTGAAAGTTCAGGAGCAGAATTCAAAACAGTGCTTCTGCTTCATTAAAAAAGAACAGACTTCTGTAATAACTTCACTGAACGTTGTTGCACAAAGCACTTAAAAGAGCAAGCCTAGTCTTGTTCATTATTGCCTTTTCCACCTAACTCTAGGGGAAAAATGCTCAGGGGCTTCTAAATAAAAGATCACAACCTTTAATACGTTCCTTATTATAGACACCTTCTTGAGAATCTGGGTGTGGCGTGAATGAATTGGATGTAGCACACAAGAGTGTGTGTCTGATGCCGCTGCCTTCACCATGTATATTGTAAAGGACAAAAGCTGAAGAATATAGTGACATGTACTTCATGAATAAAAGTTTGTCATATTGCATGTTCTATCAGAGATTTCCCCTTTACTGGGACTAAGGAAAAACTGTCACGTGTGTTCTATGTTCTTCCTTATCTCTCTACTTCAGTTTAGAAAAAGGATGAATGGAGATGTTATTTCTGTTTGATTTTCTCATTGTTTGCCTATTTCATAGTGGGATTTATAATGAGATAGATAATCTCTTTAAATCACAATATATTGTTCAAAAGTTGTTTAGGCTACCCGTTTATATGGTAAGTATTCAGAATTAGATTCCCCTCCTTGGTGCAATTCTCCCATACCATGTTTAACAAGGAGCAAGAAGATGTATAAAATTCAGACATGCACCTTGTTTCACTGTCAGAACAAGGGAGCAATTTGATCCATGACTGCAGGATTTTAAAACAAGAAATGCAGATATTATTACTGAAAAAGAACTAGAGGGTCTGGAAATTGCCAGTCATTTCTCTCTCTCTCTCTCTCTCTCTTGCATTCTGCAGAATAAACATCTTGGAACTGATAGCTTACCAATATGCACTTTAACCTGTAAATGCTATGAGAGAGCCATATGCAGCTAATAGGCAATAGATTTGTCAACTCTTTCCAATTGGCTGCAGGTCTCTATATCCTCCATTTTATTTGGCAGGAGGCTTTCTCTTTCTTCACTGAGTTATCAAAATTAAATTGGGCTTTTTTGCTGAAGTGATATGTTGAAGATATTCATGTCATAAGCATTACAAATTTAAAGACTACATAGTGCATGTCTGCTTGTTAATGACCTGTTCAAAATTTATTTTAGAGATTTAATGTGTCTTGTAAGTACAAATGCACTCCTTATGGTTAAACATTGTCTTTGCTTTCAGATATTCATAGGATTGATAAGTGATCTGGTTTGGTATGTACTCCCCACTACCATATCCAAGAATGCACTGTTTACTTCCCTTGCTGTTGAGAAGTCAACTTTGTTAGTAAAGGCAGATCATGCTATTTTTGCAGCTAAAGACTGGCAAAACATTAGAGATGCCCTTCATGCCTTCCATAAAACTGAAGGTGGACTTAGCAAAATCTTCTTTTAAGTTGGAAAATAAAATGTCAAGCCAGATGTTTTGTCTAGGATGCAAAAATGTTGGCTGCAAAGGAGGATTTTTTTAAACAAAATTCTCTTATTATGAAAGCATATTATACTCAGTAATACAAAAGTTCAAGGAATAAAATATTTTAATTTTATATTGTATAAAGTGTGCCTCCCCTGTGGAACATTTTACTTGCCCGTACCCATATATGGCAGTGTACATGCCACTGTAGCTAGAGATCTCAGCACTTCTAAATAAACTATTGTCCAGAGATTGATTTATATAACCATAAAATTCTGCTGTAGGCTGAAACTTGGCTTTAAAGTTTGTCTTGGAGCAATTTATTTCTTTTGCAAGGTCATATTTGATCACATGTACTTGAGTGTTGAAAATTAAAATACTTTTTTTACTGATTAAGACTCTTGTCTGATTGAGAATAAAAATAAACATTGAAGGAGTAGTGTTTTAAATCCTCCAAGTCTGTACTCGAGTCTTTTCTTCAGACAGATATGGCCCCTGTTCAGACTGAGTTTACACTTGGAATTACTGACACCACACCAGCAATTCCTAAACATGTTATTTGTCAATACTTGGCTTTTGCTGTTTTGAAAAGACACAGAGGACTTACCAAAAATAATGTGGTTTTTGTTTTCTGGTGATTATCTGCTGCCGTAGCTCCATGTGAAGGAATAGCGATGGAAGAAATCTCTTGTATGTAATACAAATTACAGTGTACTTCAACCTCCAGCTTTAAATTTTTCTTTCCACCAAATGTTGGGTTTCTTGCTATATATTTCAATTGACATCTCTGTTTCCAAGTAGAAGTTGAGAAATGCTGTTTTGTACATGCTGATCAGCCCGTACATGGCTGATTGTTAACTTTAGAATTGAAGTGGCATGGTTACAGCTCCCTGTGCCAGTATTTAAATTTAGGAGATCATGTGTGGACAAAACTGGCACCGAAAATTACCTCATTGGTGGTGCCTACCTGTCTCTTCCATTGCCTTGTAAATGAAAATGGTTTGTGCCAAAAGGTTTTGAGAGCCTCTTGAGAACTGGGTTTCCAGAAACAGTGTTTTGCAAGATCTAGAAAAGGGCATGCAGTAATCCGACAGACCTTGATCCAGATCTACCCTTGGGTAAGCAGTGCACAACAACTCATTATACTGAACAGTTACTCCCTCAAAGAGGCATTCAGCCAGTTCAATGGAGAACAACTGAGGTAGATGAGAATGTGAATAGGAATGTATGTCCTCATCCATTCTGTTTTAGCTATGACTACACAATATATCTTCTGCAGATAGACACCCCATGCCAGTTGGACTTTTGTTCCCAATTCAAAAAAAGTGTAGGTTTGTGAAGTATAATATTTGCTTCTATATTTCTATACAGATCCAGACAACGTAATATGTAGCAGAAGTATATATACATGGTCACTAAGGAGTGGTTGAGAAAAATAATTTGGTTTTATTAGTCTTCCATGTAACATTTTTCACCACCAACCTCTTCCAAATAAAAATGGGATTGTCTTTCAGAGGGTTTATAGCTTTACCTCATCCAGTAAAAGGGAGTGGCAAGGCAGGCCTGTAAACAAGCAGATTAATCTTGCAGCGTTATGCACTTCCCTCCTACTATATGTCCCAGTACATACTACAAATAGCTGATGCAGACTTTCCCCTGAAACCTTTCATTAGGACATGGGGCAACAGGACGGCAAACTGGTTTGCTTGGTCCTTCAATCTTACCCAGGTGATACAATTGGATGTTAAATTTCCTTTTGATGCTTGAGTATCAGGTTCTGGTTTTTATACCACTGCTCATAGGAAGAATTCAAAAACATAAGCATGTTAGTCTGGAAAATCAGCATGCAAGGGGATCTTGTGGCACCTTTGAGACTAACGGACAGAAAGAAAGTAGTGTGAGCCTATGATACCTGCTTCCAGCTTCTTTCTTTCAGTTAGTCTCAGAGGTGCTACAAGATCCTTTTGCATACTGTTCATATGAAAATACTTTACATGTAATGCAATCCTTCCATGCACATATTCTGTAACACCTCATTTAAGTCTAAATTTGAATGCAGCATACAGGATAAAGGAAAATGCGGTGGAAGTCATCAGATTTCCAAATGATGCCTTAATCTCATCCAAGAAAAAGAAGTGGCAAGGAAGTTCTGTAAAATAGCAAATTAGGTAAACAATACCCTTAAACTGCTGCCCTGTTCAGATATTTGAATTATGTAGGAGTTCTTGTGAGAAACAGCAGACAGTGACTAACTGTCATTGCCAAGTACACAATTGCCACTATGTAGGGGTTTTTTTTTTTTTAATCAAATTGCATTCTGTCTCCAAGAGGGATAGGAAAGTCCATGATAAAATAAATAAGGAGGCCCAAGTGGCTGCTTGAAAACAAGCTGGAAGATACCACTATGTAAAGAGATCTTGTAGCATCTTTGAGACTAACTGAAAGAAGTTGGCAGCATGAGCTTTCATAAACTAAAGTCTACTTTCTCAGATGCATAGTAGACTTCATTTTATGAAGGCTCATGCTGCCAACTTCTTTCTTTCCATTAGCCTCAGAAGTGCTACAAGGTCTCTACTACTCTACAGAGTAATATGGGTATATCTTTGAATTCTAAAAGATACCAGCTGTGTCATTTTAGATGCAAAAACAAGCTGCAATTCATTGATGAGTTAGAGCAAAATGTCACAGCATGAAGTATTCTGCATCTGAGGGGCTTTCTAGATTGGCAGGAAAGTGTGACATGAAGTTGCCTTTTCCTTAAAGGCTTGCAGCCTTTAGATGGAGCTGCGCTGTTCCGCAGTTTTTAAAAAAGAAGCTGGGAAAACCAGCACCTTTTTAAAGGCGCTTCTTCTCCCCTAAAACGCAAAAAAAAAAAAAAGCATTTTCATGGCACACTTTCCCTTTTTCTCATCTAAAGGCTAGAGTTTCATGCAGCCATGAACACACTTCTTTTTGCCAATCTAGAAAGCCCCATAGACCCACTTTAGTCATGTAAAATACTGAGTTCTTAACTGTTCCATTGCTCTCACAACAGTAGCTAGTTTGTGACCATTGGGTACACCGAGCTCTCTCTGAACGATGTGAAGTCCAAGGCTTTCATGGCTGGCATCCATAGTTTTTTGTGTGTTTTTCATACAAAAATAAATCCCACGTGGGAGTGGCAGCAAGAACAGTTCAGAGAGTTGTGTTTTTTTCAGGCTATGTAGCCATGTTCTGAAAGTTTATTCCTATTATTATTCAGAGAAATGCTCAGCCACAGATGCTTGTGAAACATCAGGAATAAACTTTCAGAACATGGCTACATAGCCTGAAAAAAACACAACTCTCTGAACTGTTCTTGCTGCCACTCCCAGGTGGGATTTATTTTTTAAATACAGGTCTGACCTCCCCTCCACATCATCCTCAGCCATGCTTGATAGTAGGAGGCAAAAACCATGGCTAATCTGGAGACGACAAAATGAAGGCTGCTTCCAGACAAGGCTTTTATGCTGATCATTCCTTCTGATTAATCAGTGGTTAATCAGTCTGCTAGCCTCCAGATGTTGGCGACATGTAATCCCTTCTTGTTTCCATTACTTCCTCTGTCCTTTTCTTTCTATGAAAAATATTTGAGGAAGAAAAGCTGAAATAGCTGCATGCTGCTCATTGATGGGAATTCTTTCTAGAAGTGCCCAAAACTGTTGCAGAATTAGTAGCAATGGTTGGAATCCTCACAGTTATGAATGCATAACCTACATTTCTGCACTTGTGATTGTTAAGTATTCACTCTCCCTACTTTAGGGGCTACATAAGTGCCATGAAACTCCCAGTCCCTGCTTACTGGGCAGCAGCCACTGATCAACAGGGACCTGTTTCCATTGATCAGGAAGCAGCTGACTGATGTTTCCACCACACTTTCCACGAATGATCTCCAAGGCCAAGGAGAACTGTGACAGATCTGCCTGTTGCAACAGAGATCATGCAATGGAGGGGGTGGAAAGAACAGTCAGCTGCTTCCTGATCAACAGGGAAACTTCAATTGCGCTGGCTGCTTCCCACTATGTGGGGACTGAGAGGAACAGGCCAGGATTCACTATGTAGCAACTATTCCAGCCAATTTCGTTAGCAGCAGTAGTTGAAAGTAGCATTGGATGGTTCTGTTTTCCCTCTACTACTCCCTTAAGAAATAATTCTTGTGCATTTTTGTAAATATGGTTGGGTTATATTTTTGTTCTTAAGGCTAGTTTTAGTTTTAAAAAGCAGGTGGGCATTTCCAAAAAAACACGTTATATAAACACTAATAATAGTTTCATAATAGGGTAGCAAAGCTTTTTCACACAACCTTTGATATGAGACAGTATATTTCCCGAACAGTCATGTCATTTCATACACCCTCAATAGAGATATAAATCATATCCCTCTGGCTTTTGGGGAGTTATAACCTATGCAAGCATCTTCAGATAACATTTTACAAAGTGGAGTTAGCCATTATGTCTCCTCTCTAAACAAGTATTGGGACAATAGCTACTTGAGTCTAACTGGATATAATAAATTTAAATGAGTACTTAAATTCACCCAATACTGTCTGAATTCTATTTTTCTTAAAATACACTTTTGCAGTTCAATCTATTCCGCAAAAGACTTTCTACTAAGTTCTGCAAAAGAAGTACTTCTCTCATAGAAACTGAAGATCGAGACAGTGCTTAAATAAAAGATAATTTATGAACACCAAATAACATAAAACTTGCAAAATATTTTATTTTGTGTATGCCTACATAAAAATTATGACTGCATCTAATGTGATGGCAGTCTTAACAGTCTAGTATAGTTAGGATGACACATTAAAATTGCCATGTGCTGTGGTTTTGACAGCAAATATAGAAGCATTTTCATGCTAATAACTAATTCTGCTGGGGGAGGAAAGGAAGTAGAGTTTTACAGAATCAAATAAAAGTTACATTCTTTACTACCAAGATATAAACCCTTTTGTGGTGAACACTGTAAGTATTACTGTTCCTGTATGTACAGTAAGATAGACCAAAAATGATATATCTTCCCTTAAAATGGTGGGGGAGGGGGTTGTATTTGAAGACCTGATGACAGCAAGTTTTATTGTCAGAGCTCAAGGCTTTAAATGTATATTGATTCATATTAGCACTATATATTGCTTTAGTATTCAAAGTAGGATAATGACACACACCGGAATTCAGCTTGAGACTTGCATCTCTGTAAACGGACTTAAGTGCATGGGAACTAGAACTGAGTAGTTTCATAACATCCAAATTCACCTAGGGGCTGCCAGGATATTACAACATACGGATATCCGTTATGCACTGATAGTTGGTTTTAGTGACTGGTGTGCCATGGCCTTGATGTACAATGGGCACTGATACACATCGGGCACTCTTGCTGTGCATTTAAAAACTGGCTAGGAAGCACTGGAGTGCAACAGGAGCACCCAATGTGCATCACAAGTGCCCAATGAGCACCAGAAACAGCATGAAATGCCCAATGAGCATGGGAAGTGCACTGGAAGTGTCTGGTGTGCTTTAGAAGTGCCTGTAGCACATCAGAATACTCTTGCTGGTACCCGAAGGCACATCTTCACAATTCGCTAATGGGTTTGTTGCACCTCTGCAATGGAGCTATGGATTTGAAAAGTTAGAAAATGTTTGTTAGAACATGATAAATGATCTTGGCCATTTTAAAGCAATTTTTACAACAGTCCACATCAAGTAGGTTTGTTCATTTGTTAAAACGAACACAGGCAGAAGAGGTGGAGATAATGAGGCTTAAAAAGTGTGTGACTCCATTAAAGGCACTTAGTGTGTTTATGACAGAGGCAAGTTCTGAACTAAGGTTTTCCTGTTGTGGACTTTCATTGTCAATCATCCTTCCTAAGAGCCATATATGTATTTACATTTCTATAACTCTGTGATACAAATCTAATATATTAAGATTTTGTTCCCAGTCATTTCCAGTTCAGCATCGAAAACCAGAAGTAGTCCAGTTCTTTTCTTGTTCTGTTTTTCTAACCTGAGAGCTCAGTGTGTTATATCAGTTCAATGTGTGTAGCTACTGTGGTTTGGCCTCGAAGGTTCTGAGCTATACAAATGTAGTTTCCAGCATCGATGGTTTCAAAATCTTCAATGGTAATAACACTCTCAGAGATTCTTGTGGTATGACCAATTCCTCTGTCAATCAGCCTCCAAGTGTCTTGCATAATCACAGGCCTTTCGTACTATTTGAAGGAGAAAAACCACATAAAACAGTCATAGTGTTCAGTTCTGTAAACAATACTTGATTTTATTCACAGTCCTCTACTTGCTAACATAAAGCAGGTGTAGGAGTTTAATCTGAACTGCAGAACTATTAAGGAAAGAAGCGGCTGAGACTGCTAGTATGGCAAAACAATTCCAGCTGTTCGCATACAATGAAAAGTAGGATTGCTGCCTTAATTTTTTTTTTAATTCATAAAAGACACAACTATCTGGAATATTTACAAGTGGCTTTGCCCTTTATATTCATGCCAGACACAGAGTATCTAACTTATAATGTGAACACTTAAATGGGATGTGCAGCTGGATTTTATGCATCATTAATTCAACTGATTTCAGGAAGAGGACTCACTTAAAAATAAATGGTCACAGAGATACAGCCTTCCCTACCTTTTTTCAATGGTCTAAATCTAATTGCTAGCCCCAATTAGTATAGCCCCATTAAATCATTTGCTGAATTGATGTGTTTTTGTAAATCCCATTCAGTTGGTAAATCTGTGCTAACTGGAACATTTGGTCAATTTCAATGTCAGCTC
This sequence comes from Urosaurus nigricauda, assembly GCA_034509955.1. NCBI lineage: Eukaryota > Metazoa > Chordata > Lepidosauria > Squamata > Phrynosomatidae > Urosaurus > Urosaurus nigricauda. The sequence continues at coordinate 135,497,510 of JAOEGL010000005.1, read as the reverse complement.
AATTATTAAATTTAGATTCAATCCACTGAGTCCCAAAAGGCACAATATTTTCTTATCTATCTTGAGTGTCTGGAAAGTATAGATTCTAGGATTACCTTTTTGTTTCAATGAAGGTGGTTGGCAAATAATGTAAACTCAGAATATGCTGTTATAAGTAAAGATTTGGTATGTAAGAATTTAGATCTTTCCAAAACTATGTTTTTGAATATGTTATCAGATACCATGCATTTATGTTATAGTTTTATGTCCAGGCCCACATTTATATTTAGGACATAAAGTTAAATTGATTTCACTATATAACTAGGGTCTTAATATACACTGCAGAAATAATGCAGTTTGACATCACTTTAACTACAATAGCTCAATGCTGTGGAATTCTGGTATTTGTAATTTGTTGTTGCAATGGGGGTCTCTGACAGAGCTGTCAGAGAATCCCAGAATTCCATAGTACTGAGCCTTGACAGTGAAAGCAGTGTCAAACTGCATTATTTCTACAGTGAGGATTATACCTGAGTAAAAAAAAATGGCTTTAAATTCATTTTCATTACAAGTGTCTGAACACAACACTGGAGTATTTGTGTAAATGAACCATTTTAGGTGGCTAATCATATAGATAGCAAGAACTTACAGCCTGTATATTCAATTTTTCAGTGAGAGAAAACTGGCTTCCACTTTTCCCAAAGGCTTGAAAACAATTTTCCTTTTTCTTAAAACGTCAACACTATTACTTCTGTTGAGCACTGGGATTCAGGCTATACTGTTACTGCTGAAAGCAACGTCTGAATATAACTTTAGAACAAAGAATTTTGCTGAATGACAATTACAAATAGCATTAGCTAGCATAATCAACAGTCAAGAATGCCCAGAATTGTGGCTCAACAACATCTAAAGGACCACATAATTCCTACCCTGCCTTAGAAGCATTATAGGCTGAGTATCCGAAAATCTGAAATGCTCCAAGATCCTAATTTTTTTTTACCACTGACATGATGTTTTGAGGAGATGACTGTGATGAGCCTGCTCATCCATTCACAAGGTAGTAGTCTTGTTTCAACTTTCTTGCATGTACAAAATTATTTAAAATATTGTATAAAATTATTTCCAAGCTATATGTTATAAGGTGTATAAGAAACATCAGTGAATTTTGTATTTAGACCTGGGTCCTATCCCCAAGATATCTCATTCTGTATATGTAATTATTCCAAAATCTGAAAAAATCCAAAATCCAAAACACTTCTGGCCCTAGGCATTGTTGATAAGGGATATGCAACCTGTATAGAATCATATTCTGCAGTGCATATTATTTGCTTTGCTTCTAGCACAGAAGTACAGGTTGCATATCCCTTATCCACAACCATTCTGTAGCTGTAACATGGGTAAGAAATGTATATATCTGTAAATACTCATTCATTAGCATTTCATACAGGTGATATGAGCAGTATCTACAAACTGATCCTCACAGGTATGAAGAATCACAAGTGTGCTTCAAAAGACAAAGACAAACACTGTGACTGGAATCTTCTTGATTAATCCAAGTAGAACATCATCAACCTACTGAATTAATTGTTGAAAGATGACCCAACATCTACATAAATGCCACAGATTCTGTATGTGTACTGTATTTTAGTTCAGACTAACAACAAAGTCTATGTTCTACAGGTATAGACGTTTTAAATTTTTTTGAGATTCAAGAAAGAAGCCTGTCAACTCTCTGTGCTCGCAAACACTTACCTGTAACTTATTAACAATGTATGTATACATGCCTAAAATACTGAGTCTCTCTCTCTCTCTCTCCTTCTTCTCCTTCTCTCTCTCTCTCTCTCTCTCTCTCATTAGGCCAGATGAGACCTCTTTCTATAATCTTTCCAAGCTAAGTGCTGGTAAAAATTAGGTTAGCATGCAACATTATCTCCACATGATATATGGAGGCTGTTCTGGCTGTAGCTAATAAGCTTTGTCTTCATCCATTTCAAATGTCAAAAGTCCATTCTAAAGCAAGTGTTCTGTACCTAATTCTCTGTTTTGGCTTTAGCGATATAAACAACAACTTACCTCTTGCCCTGGATATATCCAGTTAAATTCCACTTCTACTTCTGGCTCTCCCAACACTGTGCACAGAACGCTGATATCATCACCACCTTCTGCAGTATTGGATGACGCTTTGATTGTAGCTGAAGGTGGGCCACTGGGAACTGGTTAAAAGGGACACATGAGATAAAATTGAAGGTTCAACTTAACTGCCAAACAGGAAGAAAAGTGTCTATATGTTTTGTAACTTTTACTCAGAGATAATTTTATTGTTATTAGTTTATTGTTCAGCTTGCTCAAAACACAGGCTCAAGCTGTTTTATTTTTTTCATATATTATTGCAGACTAATGACAACACACCCTAGATCTATAATTATATAACCAAAATAATCTCCAGTGTTGTAGCCCAATCTGATAATTTAATTTTATGTAAATGTCTTGTATTTTTACGTAACATTTCTATTTTGTATGGTTTTACATTATATGTAACCTTTCTATTTTATATGGTTTTAAGATATAGCATGTCTCGACAGGTGTACTGATTGTAAATAAAGATTGATTGATTGATTGATGTACTATTGCTAGTATATGGTTAATGGATGATCGTTAATAATAAATGATGGTTAACGGAGTGCACCAAGGTATGCCAGAAGAAAATCAGCATCTGTTTTATATACTACAGCACAGCCTTTGACTGCATATATCACAAAAAGCTAAGGAACACTCTTAAAGTCTTGAGAGTGCCACCACATCTGACAGCCCTGGTGAGAAATCTGTATTTAGGACAAAAGGTTACTGTTAGAATATGGAGAAACAGAATGGTTCCCAATTGGCCAGGGGTTCAGGCAAGACTGCATTTTATCACCCTACTTGTTCAATCTGTATACAGAAAATATCATTTGAAGAGCAGATTTAGACTCAGAAGAAGAGTGAAGATAAGAGGCACATCAACAATCCAAGAAATGCATACAACACCATACTATTATTATTATTAACCTTTATATAGCGTTGTAAATTTACACAGCACTGTACATACAATCATTTAATTAGACAGTTCCCTGCCTACTAGCAGAATATATCTTAAGACTTAGAAAAATTACTAAGGAAGGTCAAAGAAGAAAGTGGAAAGGCAGGCTTAAAGAAAACAAAAATAATGACCATCTCTCTCTGGCTTTTCTTTGCTAATTCAGATTCAGGAAGGACTCATCCCACGCTTTCTACGAGCGCATTGATGACTGAAAAGGCCGATCCAAGATAGACAAGTCCGGTTGCAGAAAGCACAGCAGAAAGTCTCCTTGGGTGATGTTTCCAAGTTGTAGTTCTTTCTGCATTGTCGTTTCTCTTCGAGACTCGTTCGATGTGAGTTCTCGAAAAAGGCTGCAGCATTGTGGATAGTGCATCTCCATGCCTCCCAATGTGAGGCCAGGGCGGACCATTGTTGGTGATCAATTTGGCCGAGCCTGAGATGTTGTTTCAGGGAGTCCTTGTATCTCTTCTTTGGGAAGCCCCTATTATGCTGACCTGTGCCGAGTTCACCAGAAAGTACTATTTTGGGGAAGCGATGGTCCTCCATCCTAGAAATGTGCCCTGCCCAGCGCAGCTGCGTTCTCAATAGCATGGCCTCAATACTGGTGATCCCTGCTTGCTCCAGGACAGCAACATTCGTCGCATGGTCAGTCCAGTGTATATTTAGGATTGTGCGTATACATCGCTGATAAAGCGTTTGAGCAGTCGTAGGTGTTGGCGATAGGTAACCCATGTTTCAGACCCATAGAGGAGAATAGACAGTAGACCATAGATAAGCTAAATAAATTAAACCTAGATAAAGTGCCTGTACCTTGTATCAAACACTGCTCAGAACAGAGATTACAGTCAAGAATTAAGAAAACAACTAGGAGTGGGAAGGACAGTAATGAAAGAACTAGACAAGATATTAAAGAGTAAAGATATAAAACTGAGCACCAAAGTTAGAATTGTCCAAGCCATCATATTCCATATCACCATGTACGGATGTAAGAGCTGAACAGTGAAGGCAGCAGATAGGAAGAAAATTTTCAAGACCTGAGCAGTGCAGTGGAGGACAGGGATCTTGGAAATGTTTCATACACAGGGTCACCATGAATCAAGGTTGGTTCAAGGGCCGTTAGCAGCAACCTTGCTAGTTGCTGTTTTGGGATGATCATGACATAATTATTTGTTTTGCTTACCTTGCAATATTCAGAAATATTGTCCACTACACTCTCCTCAAACTAAAGGCACACAAAATGAAGCAAAGACTCCTCATACTATGCCTCAATTTCAGTGTATACATTTATAGCCCTAAAGGTTTAAATGTGACAGATGTTTTACTTGGTTGACTTCTAACACTCACTTGATTTCTGTTCTGAATTGTGCCGTATTATGTCAACTGGAGAGTCAATGTGGAGTCATGGTTTGAGCGTTGCACTATGACTCTGGAATCCAGGGTTACATTTCCCACTCAGCCATGGAAACCCGCTGGGTTAACTTAGGTGAGTCACACACTCCCAGCCCCAAGAAACCTCATGATAGGTTTCCATAAGAAATGACTTGAAGGCACACCACAATGGAGACTGGAGGATGAGCAGTGACAAAAGAATTTCAATGGCTCCCCTCCCATTCCCTGCCACAAACCATCCCAGGGCTCAGGACCATTCTGACTGCATGCTCTCCAGGTCACCAGTGGAGTCCAGTTTGCCCACATCACTCCTCACCATTCTCAAGTGGGGACAGCAAGAGAAACCACATCAGAGTGTGGTGGCATGCCCAGTGCTGCCATGCATCACCCCACCATGCTTATCTGAAGCTAGTTCATCCCTGGAGTTGCAATAGGACCCACAACACTGTTGCAAAGGTAGCCAAATACATGATCATCCCAAACAGGGGGGAACTATTTAAAAGAATAGAAGAATATCTGCATTTTTATTCAAACCAATAGGTACTAAGCTATGTAAAATAATTATCCAATGTAATCTCTCATCTCAATAACAATCTAACGCCAGAGTTACGCATCTTTTCTCTGACCCCAAAATACAAATCTACAATGGTATGTTTAGCCTTTGTGAAATGACCCATAATGGAGTAACTGCTTTTGTGTGCATAATGTTGCTTAAATCTCCTTCAGGGCTTGTGGTTTAGCCACAAGGTGGTCACAAGGACATCTGATTACATAAACTGCAGTACTACTATTATATATAGTGAAGGCTCTCTAAGCATAGGTTGTTGATAGCTCAGCTTCCTATTTAGTTGCATTTGGCAATTTAAAATTTAATATTGTTTAGTTCTTATTTGTACTGAGGTACGTACCCACGTAGGTATTACAAAAGTTTTGTAACGTATTTGTTGTCTTTTTTTCTTGTTAATATTTTAATAATGATCTTACCTGATCCTATCTTATTTTAATATTTTGGTGTGAGGTGGGTAAGAAATAATAACAATAATAATTGTTTTCACTGTTATTATTTACTAAATATAATGTAGATTGTAATGTTCCTGCACAGAAATTTTAGTTCAAAATGCACTCAAACAATCTTCCTTTTGTCCTGGCAATGTAATTTTCCCTGCTTTGGTTTCTCTTTGTGAAAGCCATTAATTTATGGTAGCAAATTCTATAATTTATTTACGTCCTGTGTAAAGAACAAATTTTTGGGTTTTTGTTTTTCCTGAATCTTCCACCTTATTCACCTTTTTTCCTATTTTTTTTTCTAAACTAAAAAGCTTCAGGTATTGCCATTCTCACAAGAGGCACTCCAGTCTCCTGATTAATTTGCTCCCCTACATTGGCACCTTTTCCACCTCTATAATATCCTTTTTGATAACGGCACAATATGCAGGTGTTCTGATATCAGAGACTTTGTTTTTAATCCCTTTGATATGAATCGATTGCATGGCCCTTCAAAAGGTCCATGCTATAGCAACTTGTCACATTATACAGAACTGAACAACAATGAAATAGAAAGAGAGAGAAATTCTAAAAGGCCCAGGGTTAAATTCAGATTTTCAACTGTAATTGGCAGAGTGCTTACCCACAAATCAAGTATTGAGTCTACATTGGCTTTGACTGCTGTGTCATCCTAAGAGGCATTCACACTTCTTTTTTCTAGTGAGGAGATCCCCCTTGGGGATCATATACTGGATCAAAGTTCCCACTACGTTTGCAATGATCAAATCTCTCTGTGGCATTTTATTCCTATTGCCGTTCATATTGCCAAAATGCCAAAAGAGATTTGATCATGGCAGGAGATGGGGGAGAGGAAGAAGAGGAGGAGGAGGAGGGAGAGAAAGGAGGACAAAGGGAACGGCGGCAGCAGGTGAGGGGAGGAAAAGGAGGGAGAAGGAAGAGACACTAGATCATTTTGAAAATGGAGACACCTCCATTTTCAAAGCAATCCCACATGATCTGGGTCTCTTCAGTAGTGAGCTCTCACTATGGAAGATCTGGATCATTGCAGCACCATGAAAAAAACCTTGCTAGTTGACCCGGTCAAGTGTGTTTTTGGGCAGGCCCCCGACAAACTGCACTACGTGCAGTCAGAGTGTGTATAAACACTTATGAAATAACCTGGATTCCACACCGAGTTATTTCATAGTGTGAATGGGTCTCCAGAGTGGTCTTTTTAATTTTCAAAATTTTCACAAGTTTTTCTTTGTACTGATTTCAACTGAAAGAAAATTTGCTTTTGAAAGTTCTTAAAATATATCTGTGTGTGTGCACATGTGTGTGTGTGCGCACACACATGCCTTCAACTCACCTGTGAGCTTATGGCAACCCTATGAATTTTATAGAGTTTTCTTAGACAAGGTTCCTTCCTCTGAAAAACAGCCTATAGCTCCTGGCATTTATTGGTTCTCTTATCCAATAAATTCTTTAAAATGCAAATACAGTTTATGTAGTTTTACTATATATACTCATGTATAAGACTAGAAATTTTAGTCAAAAATTTGATTTAAAAAACCTGGGTCACTTTATCCACGGATCAATACAAGTACTGTACTTGAACTCTTATATTAAAAAAGGAACAATTTCCTGGTGAAAGTGAAGAGCACAATCTATCCTGGTAGAAATGACCCACTCTTTGTATTCTCTTATCCATCTATCCTTTAGAATGAGCACAAACAATTATGCCTGCTGGAATTCTGTAAGTTCTTTGGCATTGTTTTTCTTTGCTTTGTCCTTTTAATTCTTTGTTACGTGCCCATAAATTTTACTCTCGACTTATCAATAGGTCATATCAAAATCCGTAATTTTGACCCCAAAACTTGCCCTCGATTGATACATGAAATCGACTAATAGTCGAGTATATACGGTACCTTCAACATAAAGCAGCTGATACTTAATGGAAATCTGAGGAGCTCCCCGTGATTCAGCTCTGCAGTAAACAACTCCTTTCTGATCGGAGGTTGGGTGCTGATAGACAAAACCCTTTTTTATGTCATAGATGATGTTGGTTCCATCCACTTTAATTTCTTCAGCTGGAAACTCCTGGTGTAGAGTTACTTTTGCTGATGGGCTGGTCACCCGACAAGGAATCACTGCAGGTTTATCTGGGTTGAGGTACACAACTTCAAAATAACTGGGAGATGGAACAAAAAGGTCTCCTTTATCTGTGTAAAGAAGCAACATCATGAGTAAAGTTGCAATTCTGGTATCTTGGCAATCATATCAACCATGAAAGAAAAGGTTATTTTCATTACTGTTGCAAATTCTGATAACTAGTTCTGATCATTTTAAAAGAAATTTAAGATTTCAGTTATTCTTCATGAGTATATGTCATGACCTGAAAAACAAATAAAGGACCTGAAGCTCTACACAAAACTATAAAGAGTTGTGTATTTCAAGTCTACTTCAAGTCTCAAGCACCCCTCTTTACAAAGACCAATGTGGTTTCACCACATATTCTTGCTCCCTGCCTGATGAGGAGCTGGTGCACCCACAGTGCATTCTGAACCCCTACAGTACTCTTGCTCAGCATAAATACCCAAAATATTATTGACTTTATATACCAAACATAGGCAAGTGCTCCTAATTACCCAAGGCTCCTTTAAATATGCAGTGTACCTCCACAGCTCAAACATGGTGAAACATATACTGTATATATACGCACAATCTCATGACTCATGAAGCAGAAGTTTGTATGTGAATTTTCTTGGCAAGATTTGTTCAGAGGGGTTTGTCTTTGTGCACCTCTAAGGCTGAAAGAGTGAAACTTTCCCAAGGTCACCCAGGGGGTTTCCATGGCCAAGCAGGGATATGAACTCTGGGCTCCAAAGTTACAGTCCAACACTCAAACCCCAACACCATGCTATTTAAAAAAATACAGTGGATTGAATTCCTTTAATCTTGTACCTTTCCTATATTTTCTGGTGCCACACTCTCTCTCTCTGGACTGAAATATTTTTTGTTCATTTACTTCTTTATTTAGTGCGTTGCCCAAGCCATGCTGAAGTAAGACCATGGTCTCAAGCAGACAGGCCCAATAAAGTTGGACACAGTCACTCTGGCACCATTTGCACCAGAGATGCATCAACCACATGTCTCCACTCCTGATCCTGGCTGCTGCTGCTGCTGCAGTTTTCAATCCAGCCAGCAAAAGGAGAGGGGTTTTTTTCTGTTCCTTTTGCGACCCACTTTGGACCCCTTAGGCGGCTGCAGTGCAGCTTCTGTACAGTTTGGGGGCAAACATTGTCTAAAAACCCACCCCAATGCGGCCCAACAACAGATCTTTTGGCCTGATTGTTGCAGTCCCTTGTATCTCTGTTTTTCTCTCCTACAAGTTGTCCTTCTCTCGTCTTATGCACAAGTACTTCTAAGACTTCTAATTTCAAAGGGAACAGGGCACAAATAGAAATACAAACTCTCTCACTCATACTATAAAATATAGTTTAACTAAACATGGATGCTCCTTTTCATCTAGAGAAGAGGTTAGGGCACCAGTTACTGGTTAGAATGTTGCTTGTTCTGTTCTAAGCTTCTCTGATTGATTCAGTGAAATTGGTTTCCATAAATATTTTCAAACATAATCTACAACTACAATTATTTTTTTTACAGTCATTATAATGGGATTTCAACCTATGATGGGCCCTGGTAAAATGCACCCTTCTCCTCAACTCTATGCTTGGACCCCTGTTACATGTGAATGAAGATGTCTGGTTCAGCAAGCCCAAACACTGCAGTCGTAAAGTAAGATTGAACCAACTTCCAAAATAAGTACGTAAGATTTTTTTCAAATAGTTCAAAAGAGACTATAATCCAAGCTAATTATAACATTTGTTGCACATACTACTATAATGTCTCTAATACATTCCTATTGAAATATATTATGAGATTTAGAGCTCATCTGCATGATCCCCATGAGGCCCCTGTGATTATGACAAGAAAAGGATTAACTGATTGAAGTTGCAAGTGAAGTTGCAAACCTACTTGACAGATCAGGCCTAATCTATGGTGAAGCAATGTCTGGATATGGTTCCCCATTCTTCTTTCCTAATGAATTTGGTTTCACCATACCTTGTCTGACCATCTCTGTTTGTTTACCTGTTGAATACAATTAAAACAGAAAAATTCTGAGCCAAGAAAATGTAATCCCACCAAGAATGTTATTATTGCTAGCTACCTTCAAGTCAACTTTGGCTCATGGCAACCCTGTGAATGAGTATCTCCAAAGCCCCTCTATCCTCAACTGCTCGGCTCAAGCCCTGCAGGCCCAGGGTCATGATCTCCTTGATTAAGTCTATCCATCGAGTATGTGGTCTTCCTCTCTTTCTATAGCCTCCACCTTTCCTGGCATTGTCTTTTCTAATGAATCATGCCTTCTCATGATGTGTCCAAAGTATGACAGCCTCAATTTAGCCAGCTTGGCTTCCAGGATGAGTTCATGCTTGATCTGTTCCAGGACAGACAAGAAAGAGCACCAGATCCAAATTCACACAGTTTTTCAGCACCATGGGGTGCTCCTGGTTACCTGCTGAAAAAGACCAAAAAATCTACCAGTAAAGCCACATCTGCTTTCTGGTTACTATGTAACTGCAAGATGCTGTAGATGTAGCTGAGATAGTCTTGGGAGAAGGCCATAGTTGAGGGACTGGAATAATATGGAAAGCTTAAGTCGAGAAATGAAAACTCCTGTTGGAACCAACTGTCCATTCCATTACCTGCAAAAAATATATATGTTGACCCTGTTTTTGACTCATCCTTCTTGCAACTGTATCCATTGCAGACCAGCAGCCAGCAGCTGTATTCACCGGTGTCTGCTGCGGTAGCATTTCCTAGGATCAGCTGACCATATCTGTCATGTTGTTTGATGCTGTTAAGAACAAAGACAAAGAACAACCAAACTCAGCATGTGCTGCTTTTATACTTTATATTTTGTTTCATTATTTGACTTTACCTCTGTTTTACTTAACAATCTTTATCCGAAATCACATGAAAACGTAAAACAAAAATTTGATTAAAAATCATGAGCTAAGTCTATCTTTTGGGGGTCAGTATTAGCCCACATACCCTAAAGGCACCAGATCCCATCTGATCTTTGAAGCTGAGAAGGGTTAGTCCTGGATAATACTTGGATGGGAGACAGCCAACAAAAACCAGGTAGGCTATTATTTCAGAGGAAGGAACTGGCAAAACCATCTCTCAAGTATTCCTTGCCTAAGCAAACCCTATGAAATTCATGGGGTCATCATGAGTTGACAGAAGACATGAAGGCACATGAACACACACATACACACCAGCTTTTAGGACTGCTAATGTTTCTAGTATTACCTCAGACTAGAAGGACAAAAAAACATCTCCTTATTGCTCTTTACTCCTTCATGAAATACAGTATTTGTACGATCATTTTCAGTACAAGTGGTGCTAATACATTTACTGCCTCTTTCAAAAAAAGTTTATCTAGTGAAATATTTCAAGATTATTTCAATCAGACTTCTAGCAGCTTAACATTGTTTTTAACAAAAATTGTCTTTTCTTCCAATATCCAGTTCTGTGACGTACTAATTTTTACTTTCAACAACCCTGAAGAATGACACTCTAATTGTAACAGTTATTTGAAAGATTTACATGACCAAAAATGTTCACCTCCTCACGATTGCATCACAAATATTCTTAATTAAATATTACTGGCTTTATATTATTGATGTATGAATAATAAGTACAAGAACAAGAACTCCTACACTTACTCCTCTGCATGTATCTTTGGGAACAAAATGATCAACATTGTAATATAATGTAGGATTTCATCACCTATAAAAGAAATCAAAAGTAATGTCAATTTTACACATGCCTTGGGTTTTATTGGAAATCTTATGGTGTGTTATTAGCCCACAAGAGTGGCAACAACAGCGATTGGATAGTCATTTTAAAAAAGAAGAGTTTTTTTTCCTCTGACAAATGTCTTCTGACAAATCCTCAAAATGAGAGGTGCATGCTGAAGAAGGCTCCATCCAGATCGCTATTTTATTTTTGATCCCCAAGCTAGGGGCCTTGTCTGGTGGTAGCCATGAGACTTTATTGTTTACATTACTGATTTCCATCTAAGCACCCTGTTGTGGAAGTAGCCCAAAAGTGAATAAATTGAATGAAACTATATGTGGAGAGTCAGAGCGGCTTATTGGTTTGAGTGTTGGACTACAGCTCTGGAGACCAAAGTTTGATTCCTCAATTGCTCACAAAACCCACTGGGTGACTTTGAGCAAGTCAAATGCTCTCAGCCTTAGGAGAAAGCAATGGCAAACCTCCTCTGAACAAATCTTCCCAAGAAAACTCTATGATAGGGTTGCCGAAAGTTGACTTGAAGGAACATGACAACAACCACCACCTTTCGGGTTACATTCCTGCAGAACAAACTAAGATATTCAATGCTGAACATATATAATATTGAGAAGCAGTTGTGCCTGGGGCACTTTGACTCACTTAACAAGGCTGTTAACTATGGTTGGAGTGCTCACTGCATGAAACAAATTAAGGTCAGTATTAATTAATTCCCCAACTCTGTACATAGAAGCCAGCCAGAAATCAATATCAGTTTCTTGGTGAAGAATCCAGTTTTTTTAAAAAATCTACACATCCATTCTAATCATGCCTGTAAAAAAAGGACAAAAGCTGTACTGCAGGCAACTTTAAACAGTAACTGTTTATTTATTAGTATGCAAAGAAAAGGCATGTTAGTCTGTCACAGCATAAGAAGAAGAACATGGGGCACGAAGAGTCTAGGAGGCTGAAAACAAACTGATCTATTTTAGCATGAGCTTTCATAATAACTTTCCCCTTATAATTGGATAACACATGATTGACATACATATGAAAATATAGCTGTTATTTCAGGATAACCACTACAGTACGTCTTCTATGCAAGATAAAGTTGTGGGTGACACCCATCTACATTCCACTGTTAGCACCTCAGATGTATAGTTTTACAAAGACAAAGACTTTGCACTACTACATTAACATATGCCCTCCATATCCACAGATTCTGCATCCACAGATTGAACCACCCACAGCTTGAAAACATTCAAAAACTCACCACCAAAGCAAAATTCCAAAAGCAAACCGTGGTTTATGTCGTTAAGAGACACCATTTTACTACCCCACTGTTTATAACAGGACTTGAGCATCCAGAGATTTTGCTATCTATGAGGTGTCCTGGAACTAAACCCAAAGGATACCAAGGGCCCACTGTACTAAAAAAGAATTGATAACCTCTGACTCATTTATTTATTTAATATGCTGCCTTTCTCCTACTTAGAAACCAAAGCAGCTCCCACAAGATACTTTTAAAAACAGAACATTTGAAAAACAAAATTAAAACATGCCATCAATATAACAAAAATATAAAAATATTAAAAACATGCTATATTAAAAATACAAAACCTTTAACAACATACAAAAGCAATCATCCCAACAAGAAGCCTCCCTGGGTGTAGTTACATGCTAAAACTCTGTTTGAAAAGAGAAGTTTATGCCTTCCAGTGAAAGGAGAGCAGGGAGGTGGCCATTCTAGCATCTCACAGGAAGGTGTTCCTGAGGGTGGGAGCAGCCACCAAGAAGACTCTCTCTTGTGTCCTCACCAAGCAATCCTGTGATGGCGGCAGGACCAAGAGAAAGCCTATGGTGTTGTACAACTGTGGTTGCTAGCAGTCCTACCTGGCACAGCCCATGGTCAGGGATGATGGGAGAAGTACAGTATATACTCATGTATAAGTGCAAAAATTTTAGTCAAAAATTGACTCAAAATTGATTTATCCATGGGTCAATGTAAGTACCGTACTTTCTTATTTTTTAAAAAGAACCATCGCCTGGTGAGAGGCAAAAGTGTAACCTCTCCCGGAAGCTCTGATCCCTCTCTATTCTCTCAACCATCCAGCCTTTAGGGGGAGCAAAAACAGTTAAGCCTGCTGGAATTTTGTAAGTTCTTTGACATTGTTTTCCTTTGCTTCATCTTTTAGATTCTTTGTTACATGCCCCAAGGTTTTGCTTTTGACTTATCCACAGATCATATAAAAATCCATAATTCTGGATACAAAACCTGCCCTTGAATTGTATATGAAGTTAATTTACAGTTGAGTAGATACCATATACAATCCAACAACATCTTGAGGGCCACAGGTTCACCTCTTGTTTCCAAAAGGATCCTAAAAATTTCCAGTGCTACATTACCATGTTGTTTCACTCTTGATTTCCTTGTGGTAGACATTTGCAGATACCTTTTCTGTTTTATATCTGAAAACACTTCTATTTGTTCATAAAAGCTTTTGATAAAGTCCAGATCAGTGCTATTCAGAGCAGAAAACTGAACAATAAAACATCCAGCCCCCACCGACACACAAAACGTGATGGAAAAAATAGTAGTAGGGACCTCTCTCTGTGTCCCACTGATCTAAATCCCACTAATACCACAACTAATGACACTCCGTATCTTTCAATTGCATGTAGCCATGATTAATGTTTGCTGGATTGTGGTATTAGCATTTAAGACTCACCATTAAATAGCCTTGTTTGTGTTGTTCATTTATTCTATGTAATTCTATTTTATTTTATTCTCTCAAGTCAGATGAGATTCAGTATGTTTTTTTTTTCCCAGTGGTTAGGAAGCAGTACTTCAAATTCCTCGTCTTTCCTAAAGACATACAGATGCAGATGTTATGTAAAAGAAATAAGGGAATATTAAGCATACTCCAGAATTTATTCTTTCCCAGAACAATATTTGCTTTATTCTGACACAGAATTTTGATTTTTCTTTAAGATGCACCAGAGTCCTGCCCAAAACCGCGTCCTTAAAAAAAAAAAAGAATATAAATTTTTAAAAAACTGATAGGTTTTATTTAAAAAACAAATGCAGCCCAATTCCATGCATATCTACTTGGAAGGATTTAGAAAGTATGATTGACAAGGGCCGGTGCCCTAATGTGTGTGTTGGACTGCAGCATTAAAGTGAAAAGTGTTGCTCCTATCAAATTTATGGTCCAAATCTATACTAATCCCAAAATAAGAAACAGGGCCCAGTAGCTATTTTAAGTGCTGAATTGTTTCTTTCAGCAAATACAAACAGCCAGCTTAAGTAATTATAACAGCCAGCACCCCCACTGATTAATCTGATATATACACAACTGTCTGGGATTCAGTTTTGCAATTAGGCTTTTCTAAATGACAGTAGTTCAGTTCAGAAGTACTTGTGACAGGGCCAGATGGCCTTGGTGCGCCGGCATTACACAAATACTGTCTGCTGTGAACTTGTTATCCTTTGCACTGCACCCCCTTGAGACAGTATGAGATAGGGTACAAGCCCTTCTTCCTCCAGTACAGTAGTATGCAACTTTTCAAAACATGTCAACTGGCAGAAACTGTTCCAGTTGTAATCTTTGATGTCCAGTCCCTTAAGATACACAAATGGGCTCTTCCAGACTGATCTAAAAAAGAATGAGCTTGTTCAAGATGGTGTTTGTTAGCTGCCAACCCTCTCCTCTGTCCACTCACTCTATTCTTTCTGAGAGCTCATTGTAGCAATTTCTTGAATGTGTACTAGGGCTGGTCTGATAATGAAATAATAATAATAATAATAATAATAATAATAATAATAATAATGGCATAGCTTCCTCAGGTGATTGTCCATCCCTGGTGTAATAACTCTGGCATGTAAGGATTCTACTGAGGTTTTAGTAACCCAACCCCATAATTAGCAGACAATTTAGCATGGAAGGAGGAAGGCATCCTATTTATTCTTCTGTTCTTCCCCCTTCTCTGCTTCCATCATGGCATTTGGAATACAGTACAGCTGCAGCACTAGAGAGGGAGGGGAGAAAAAGGAGATGCTTTCTTCCTTCTTTGTTACACCTGCCGCCCACAATCAAAGGTACCAGGTAAGCGTTTTTGGCAACTCATAGTAAAGGTTGACAATTCAGGCTGGCAAATTTACAAAAACCACTGGAATTTCCAGTACAACTCCAACAGTACTCATAATTTTCAGTCCCAATTTTAATCAAGCCAAGGAAAGTTTCCCTATATATCAGCAAAATCCTATCTGCATCTCCTTGGGGGATAATGAAGGAAACTCTTTATTTGTTTAGTTTCTGTCCACGCACGCTCAGGGCTTCCATCCCTCTCAAAGAAGTTGCACAGTCACATTAATGAAAATACAGCACTCTTGTTTTAGTGGGTTTGTTTAGTGTGGCAATCAATTATATCCAACAATTCCTTCATTCGAGAGAATAAATATTCATATGCAACACATTTTGTTGAATGCAGATTTAGACATGTGCAACTGAGCTGGTAGGGATGGACTCCCCCTCCTGACCTCCCCCACCCCCACATTAGAAACACCTGCTAAATGGTACAGTGTGTGTGTGGCAGGGGTACATGCTCAAATTTGATGAAAACAGGAATAAACAAAATCATTTTATGCACAGGAAGCGGATCCTGGATTCAGACCTCTATGGGGTAATCAGCACTGGAGAAATAATGCAGGTTCACATCACTTTAACTACATGCTACAGATCTGTAGTTCTGAGAAATGTTTAGGCTAGAGGTGTCAAACTGCATTAATTTTGCAGTGCAGATGCAGCCTACATCGAAACTTCAGATATCTAAAATTCTAAAAAGAATTTGGGGGTGGTCTACATTCCTTGTCAAATTTTCAGTACTTATACAGTGGTCCCCCGGGTTACGAAGGTAATCCATTCCGGGATTACCTTCGTAACCCGGAAGTCGTTCGTAACCCGGGGGACCGCTTTAACCAATGCACAGCGCGCCGGAAGCGCGCTGTTTTAAAGCATCCGGGTTGCGAATTTTTTTCGCAACCCGGGTTTTTTTTCGTTGGCCGGGGCCGTTTTTCCAGCCCCGGCGGTTTCGGGTCCCGGGGATTTCGGATCCCGAGGGATTCGTATCCCGGGGGACCACTGTACTTGTGAAGTGAGGCTAAGCGCTTTCTTTCCCTGCAGCATGTCCTCTGGATCATTTAAGACATCTAAAGCTATTTCTGCTACAACAGTCACTTTTCTGGCGACCCTCCCTTGCTTTCTTTTGTGGCCTTCTGGGTTACCCAATTTGCTGATCTCCTGGTGATGTTCAAATAACTGGCCTGTGAAAGCTCTTTAGCTGCTTTGAGATTCTACATCAAGAAACTTAGATGATCTGAACAGTGAATGCCTGCTAGTGAGAACACATTTCTGACAACAGAAAATTTCTTCTTGTCCACAGTATACTTGGAAGAGACCCACAGTAGTAGAAAATTAGATTTGCAGATTGTAATTATAAGTTTATATTGCACAGTTGGCATTAAAGTAAAGGAACATGGAAAAATAATCTACTTTGGAAAGCTCAAATTAAAATAATCTCTAATCACCACCAATGTAATTAGAATTTTTTCTTCAGCATTTGTAAGAGCTACTGAGGTGCTTAGCACTGAAGAGATTTCTAATATGAAAACGTTCATATTCGTTACAGCCAGTCTGTTCCTTTGAAATGAACACCTCCAACTAATTGGGAACCTAGATGTTACTGAATATAACTCACTTTCCTTATTTGAAGAACAGTTTCTCCTAAATGAGTTTGCTTTTGCATTGCATTCAGCAGTCAGGAGTTGGCGGTACATTCCAACATCTTTGGAAATGCACATGATGGAAGAAGTGCAAATGTTGGAGGAATCCAGAACCTGGCTTATGAAGCTTCCAGCCCCTAAGGCAGTTTAATTGCTCACTGACTAGATTTACAAAGGTTGCAAAAACCATTTTAATCTACTATACCTTTCATCTATTTTAAACCTCTATTGGCAGGAGTTTAAAAATGGCACAATTGCTTTATGTTTCTCTTTCATTTCTTTTAATTATTAAAATGCTATATTTGTTATCTATAGTGATGCTAACTGCATTTTCCCTTGTTTTTAATAGGTAATCTGGAGACTTCCTTGAGAACCACTGAGAGACAGAGAGACATAGCAGACATTTTCTTTGTTTAATTAAAACACAATTAAACTAACTTTGATTTAAAGAAAACAAATACAAGTTTAAAACACAAGTTAAAAGCAGCATTAAAAAGACTTTTAAAGCATATTAAAATGCCAACACTATATCACCACCCCGCATCTCGTTTCACTGGGTGACTCCTGGGAGAGGTATATAAAGGTATTGAACAATACAGTCATATATACGTAAGCCATTATTATTATTAGTTTTCCATAATCACATTTTTCCAGAGATTTAAAAGCTGGTCTGGCAGTTTTGGTTGACAGGAGTGATTTTTAAACGGACATCATTTCTCCTCAAAAGGGGTATAGTGGAGGTTATTTATCCTGTCTGATAATTTTTCCATTAGTAAACTATCCCATAACCTGTGCCACCGGTTACCTATTGTGAAGCTGCCTGTCTTCCATTTCTTACAATTTCAATTATAGTGATGGCCAGGGAGGGGGTAAAATTCAATTATTTGTTTCAAGTTTTTGTTTTCTCCCAGAAACATTGGGAGTAATAAATGACCAGGACAGGGAGCTATTTCTTGAGGCGTGATCTCAGAAATAACAAATAGTATATTTAACAAAAATTGGCTAGCTTTATCACAATGCAACCACATATGGACATATATTCCCTTACAATTACAACCTGTCCAAAATTGTGTAGTTAACTACTAAGAAGATCTAGCCAGTTGTACAGGGGTAAGGTGTCATTTGTACTGTAGTTTTAAGGAGCACCATCTAAATAGGATGTCTCTAGATCTGAATGGGGGAAACCCAAATCTTATTCCAAGTAACCTCTGAAAATGACATATTCAGATCTAATTCCAATCCTGTTTTATATGCCAGCCCATTACTATATGTTGCCTCTAGAAGCCAATTGTAGAGTTTCTCTGCATTGCCTCTAGAAAGCTGGGTAGAAGCCATATAGTAATGCTTGAACATTGTAGTTGAACACAGAGTCTCCCCTTCTTTAACCAGGTTTGCTAAAAGGGTAGTAATTTGGTGTAACTTTAGCCATGTGGGCTGAATGGGCTTTAAAATTTCCAGTAGCTCGTTCATTGATTTGGGCTTACCCTTAGGAGGGGAAATCCTGCAATGTACAGAGCTCTTTATTTTTCCCACAGTCCAAACTCATGTTCATTTTAAAAACTGCCTCAAGTTATTTTTAATTGCATTATAAGAATATTCTAGATTTGGTCCTTCTAAAGATAAGCATGTCTATATCCTAATAATCTCAGCAGAAGAATTTTAAGCACATACAGTCAAGCTGCAAGCCTATGCATAAACTGAACATGGATGGTTTTACTTCTGAATAGTTATATGCTGTAACATGCCAAGAAAAATTAAAGTGTATATAACTTAGAAAGAGTACATTCTTTGTGGCTCTCCTTTACAAGTTAGGCCTTTGAAATTTGAAAGTAGACCACTCTGCAGACAAATGAGAAGAGTACCTCAATGGTGAGCCTCTCTTAGTTAAAGAAATATTCTATTTCTTCAGCTAGAAGTATAAACAGAAGGTCAGGTTTATAATCCATTTGCAAACCTGGCAGTTCTTATGTTTTTAAAAGTATTCAGAATTCCCCTATCTGGATTTAAAATGTTGAGACTATAGATAATTTAAGTATGGAAACTCATTA
Organism: Urosaurus nigricauda; assembly: GCA_034509955.1. Classification (NCBI taxonomy): domain Eukaryota; kingdom Metazoa; phylum Chordata; class Lepidosauria; order Squamata; family Phrynosomatidae; genus Urosaurus; species Urosaurus nigricauda. The sequence continues at coordinate 135,478,387 of JAOEGL010000005.1, read as the reverse complement.
TTTCAAAATTTGCCATTTCCTTTTAAAATTTCGTTTATGTTTTCAGCTAATGATCCTCATTTGTCTAAATATACTAATACTGTCAGACATTCTGGTACTTCAGTGGACTGTGTGTCTAGAACTGCACACACAAGCATGTAAAGTGAAGCCAGCTGTGACTCTTTACACAGGTATTTAATTCTGAACAAAGAAGGTTGGCAAAAAAATTTTACAGCTGAAATCTGCCATCTAGTGGTCTGATTTACTATAGTTTCAGGTTACTGCAAAATAAAAGCAGTTCTTATATAGCATACTGAATTGGATGGATTAATTGTTCCCAGGTTTAACCAATTAAATCCTTACTTGAGTTAATGGCAATAGCTGAAAGACTCTTTCCACGTATCTTTGTCAGAAGTAATCACTGGAAAGAGAGTTCCAAATTAATGAAATTATACTGGGCACTTGCTATCTGTTAGGATTTGGTTCTGTGACCTACCTAGATACCAAAATCCATGGATGCTCAAGTCCCATTAAAAACAATGGCACAATAAAATGGTGTCCCTTGTATAAGAAGGCAAAACTCAAGGTTTGTTTTTTGGAACATATTTATATATATTTATAGATTTTCAATATATATAAAAATTTTATATATTTTTTCAATCCATGGATGGTTGAATCCATTGATAAGGAATCCGTGGACACAGAGAGCCAACTGTAAATTGGTGTTGTTGTGTGCCATGAGTGAACTCCGATTTAGCGGACTCTAGGTTATATCACAGAGTTTTCTTGGCAAGATTTGTTCGGGGGGGGGGGTGCCTTTGGCTTCCTCTGAGGCTAACAGAATATGACATGCCCAAGGTCACCCAGTGAGTTTCCATGGCTGAAAAGCAATTTGCACCATGGTCTTCAGAGCGATAGTCCAGAGCTCAGCAATTACACCACTCCAGCTCTCTGGATGAAAATCAAAGCAAAGACATTTTACTCTTCATGAAAGCAAAAACATTCTACCCCAAGATTTGCAAGATGGTAATTTGATTTACTATATTCTGTAAGTCTTTGCCTGAGGCAGCTGTGTGGCTCTTCTTGTCCCTGTGAAAAATAAGCTCTGGCTTTAAAGAATGGAAACAAGGTAACAAGGCCAGACAATGCTAAAAGAACTTTCAGAAAAAGGCTCTAATCTCACTGTGGCAGTACTTATTTTCTAATAGTATTAAGTCTACATTTACTTTCAGCAATATATTTGTAATTTCTACGTTTTGTTGTTGTCATTTCCTGTCAAGTCAACTTCGATTTATGGCAACCCTATGAATGAGAGGTCTCCCAGAGCCTTGGTCATTAGATATCCTGCTCAGGTCTTGCAAACTCAGGCCTATGGTTTCCTTGTTTGAATCTATCCCCTGTAATGCAGTCTTCATTTTTTTTCCTACTGTACTCCACTTTACTGAGCATTATCCTCTTTTACCAATGTATCATATTGTCTCATGATGGCCAGCATTATATTTAGTAATTATGATATTGGGTAAGTCTGCCTTACATCATTGCAATTCACTTTTATGGTGAACCAAAAGTCCGCCCCCCCCCCCCACACCTACAACCTATCTTTTCAACAGCAGTCCTCCTCCTAACAGGGCCATTTCCATGCTGCCAAAAGGCAAACGGGGTGGGAAACTCAACAAAGGCTGTCACATCATGTCCAACTACAAAAAAAGAGCTAGACACATCTACACTCATCTCCCCACTCTTTGGCAACATAGAAATGGCCTGGGTAGGCTGCACAGCTAACAAAGTAGGAAGATTTCCCAATGCAGGATCTCAGCCAATGTAACAAAAACACAACACTCTCTATTTAGTCATCTTGGTTTCTGTGGGTAGTTAAGGCCTGATTTACTGTAGAGGTCCGTGGTGTCACCTCCACCTTTGGGTGAGATTTCTCCCTGCCTGCTTTCTCAGCTTTCACATATATTTATAGAAACTGGAAACACAATGGCATGGATCATTCTGCCTTTGGTATCTGCTGATATATCTTTGCACTTAAGGATCTTATCTTGTCCCTTGAATGCTGTCCTTCCATATCTCAGTCTTCTGCTCTCTTGACCACAGTCTCCATATTGATTTGTGTCAAAATAATAGGAATATAGGATCACTATATTCATTACCCACTTTAAAGTTATAGAAATCGTTTGGTCATTATTATTATTATTATTATTATTTTCTGAATGTTCAGTTGTAATCCTGCCTTTGCACTTTCTTCCTTGACCATCTTCAGTAACTGTTCCAAGTCATTCCTATTTTCAGCTAGTAGTATGGTATCATCTGCGTATCTTTAATTGTTGCTGTTTCTTTTCCAAAATTTCATGCTTCCATCTTCTGAATCTATTTCTGTATTTCTGTATATGTTGTGCATATTGTGTCCTGACTCTGTCAGCTTGTCCAGAGTGTAGGTTACACAGCAGGACAATCAGATGTTGTGGCACACCCATTTATTTTACAAAGAACCATAGTTTAATTTCCTTCTGAAATTTTTTCATGTGTTCCATTCTACAACATATGTTTACAATATAATGCCTAGTGTTTCTTCCTCAAAATGTATGAATCCATTTTGGACCTCAGACATTTTTTGAAACCTATATAATGAAACATTTTCTTGCAAAATCCTGAGCAATACTTTATTTGTATTGGAAATCAATGTGATAATCTAATGATTACTGCAATCCCCGGTGTCCCCTTTTTGGGGGGATTGGGAAGTATACTGAGGCTGCATCTGCACTGCAGAAATAATCCAGTTTAATGTCACTTTAACTGCCATGGAGCAATGTCACAGAATTCTGGGAATTGTAGTTTACTGTGGTGCCAAAGCTCTCTGACAGAGAAGGCAAAATGTCTCATAAAACAACAATGCCCAGAATTCCATAGCCTTGACCATAGCAGTTAAAATGATGTCAAACTGGATTGTTTTTTCAGTGTAGATGCAGCCTGAGGGTTTCGAGTATGTGAGCCATTGTTTTTTCCCCATATTTTTTGTCAGATTTTTGTTACAGTTGGAATGGATTCTGCTTCTACAGCTTGAAACAACTCAGTTGGCATGTCATCTGTTCTTTGTGATTTCTTTCTCCCAAGTGTTTTGAGAGCCTTTCACACTCCACTTTCAAACAGCACTTCTTTGAAGCAATATGTCATTGAGGACAACACACCGGCTGTAAAAGCTGGCTTCTGGGCAACTTGGGGCCATGACAGCTTGGCATCACACACTCCCAAAGCCACCGGGAAGCTGCCTAGCCATTCAGATGGGGGCTGCTTCAAGCTGCTCAGGGAGCATGGCGTTTTAATGCCACATGCCCCTGGAGCAGCTTGAAGCTCTCCTGGGGTTGTGGTGGGGTCACCTAAGACAGCTTTTTACCAGCCCAAATAGGTGCAGATCTTTTCCACTCCTATTTGGGCCAGCTCTGGGGCAGATGGGGGGGGGGGAAGTGTGGTTGTCATGGCACCGGGGTTAGCATGTCAGGGCAGCCACAATCCGCCCTTTTGAGGTGGTCTGTTTTGCCCCAAAGTCACCTCTTTCATATACTTCTTCAGTGTATTGTTTCCACAATCTTTTTAATTACTTTCCTGATCATATAACATGTAGCATCCCTATTCTTGCTTTGACAAAATTAATTTGTTGAATCTTGTGGAACAGGTCTTTTATTCTACCTTTTTGTTGTCATCTTCTATTTCTATACATTATTATAGTAGTAGACCTTATTTCTGTCACCTTTACTTTTGTTTCTCATCTGTGCTTAACTGTCTGAAGAGCTTCTTTCTGACTACAAATAGTGCCTTTCTGCTGTCTTCCCTGGCAACATTCATTGGTTTTGTCCCAAGTTCTTCTGTCAATTAGGCTTAGTAGAGCAAATTTGTTACTTACATTATCTTTAAATTAAGCAAGTTCTTTTGTATTTAATTGTATTTTGGCACAATGACAGATTTAATGTACTTTTCCAGTTTACACTAATTTTTGATATCAAGGTCTGTGCCACAATCCATCCTTGTCTTGTTTTGATGGAAAGAATGGTGCTTTTCTGTCTTCTGCTTCCAATTATGTAGTTTATTTTAATTTTTGGTTCCAAGACACCCTCATGAATACCCAAATCCGCTGATGCTCAAGTCCCATTATATACAACAATATCCTTTTTATAAAATGGCAAAATCAAGATTTGCTTTTGAGAATATATATAAACATTTTCAAGCCATGGATGGTTTTGTTGCCTGAAAAATGTGTTTGTAACAAACAAACAGTTGGCCTCTCACAAATTAGCAAGTTGCTCCTCTGCTTCATTTCTCCTATAATGTTTGGTGGCATTGGGGCTTTCTAGATTGGCAAAAAGAAGTGTGTTCATGGCTGCATGAAACTCTAGCCTTTAGATGAGAAAAAGGGAAAGTGTGCCATGAAAATGCTTTTTTTGTGTTTTAGGGGAGAAGAAGCACCTTTAAAAAGGCGCTGGTTTTCCCAGCTTCTTTTTTAAAAACTGCAGAACAGCGCAGCTCCATCTAAAGGCTGTGGTGCAGCTGCTAAGCATTAAGGAAAAGGCAACTTCATGTCACACTTTCCTGCCAATCTAGAAAGCCCCATAGTTTCTTACTTTTGCATTCCACTTGTCTGTGATTACCAATGTATCCTGTTTTAGTGTGTTTCCTCCTAGTCACCTATGAAGAGTCTTTCAGTTTCTTGCTCATCTGCCTCTTTAGCAGGAGAATAAATATGGATTAGTTATATTGATAGGTTTTCTCTGAGATTTGACTGATCATGATTCAGGCAGACTTTGCATTATACCCCCTGACTACTTTTGCCACTTTTACTCTCCTCACTATTAATACCACCCTATTTCTTCTTTGTCAATTCCAGAATAAAAATACTGTGTAATTATCTGATTTAATATGCCACATTTCCCGTTCACTTTAGATCTCTCATTTAAAGTATTCAACAGCAAGCAATAGCAAGTACATTTCTATACAGCTTATCAGTGCACTTAAGCGCTCCCTAAGTGTAAGCTAATTGCCCCGAACAATATGGGCACTCGTTTTAGCAACCTTGGAAAAATGCAAACCTGAGTCGAGCTTAAGCCCTTTCTGCTGGTATTGAACTCACAACCTTGAGAAAGTGGTTGAAGTACAAGGATTTAACCACTGCGCCACCAGGGCTCCTAGCTTTCCCTGATTCATGCTTCTCACATTCTGTATTCTTACAACTTACATTGTTTTGCTTTAGCCTTTTGACTCTCAGCTTGGATCCAGTTGCATCTTTAGACCCAGCGCTATTCATCCTCTGCTCTTCCCCAGTAGGCGATTGACAGCCCTCTAACTTAGGAGTCTCATTTTCTAGCACTCTCTTTTTTATTTTGGGTTGTCTCATTGTAGGGTTTTTGAGGTAAATGAGATTCAGGAATGGTGTACCACTGCCTTCTCCTACATGGCACTCCTTCACAGTTAAATCCGGAACACACCAGCATAAAAAGCCAGCTTCCAGCCAGCTTGGAAGTCTGGCGTACACACAATGCATGCCCCGAGACATCCAGAAGCCGGCTTCACACCACCCGGCTATCCACACATGGGTCAGCTTCCAGGCACTCCGGCAGCACAGCATTTAGACACCGTATGCAACCAGAACGCCTTAAAGCTGGCTTCCAGGTGCGGCAGGGCCGAAAAGCCAGCTTTTGGCCAGCGCAAAAAGGAGTGGCGGTTTGCCACTTCTTTTTTGGCCAGTAAAAAGGTGTACAGTATTGGGGCCTCAGCATGCGGTTGCTTCAGCCCCAATCTGGCTTTGTCAGGATGGTTTCAAGCCACCCCTTCAGGACAGTCTATTTCGTCCCTTAGTTAAAGTGCAACTGTCATTGTCTCTGAGATCTTCCACCACTGACATCTGTCGCTTCTATTGTTGCTCTATAGATGTTTGGCACCTTTAGTGTAGCTCCTTGGCAAAAGCTTGTCTGATTTGGAAAACCCTAACAGTAGCAATGCTACTATCAGCATAACCTCTTACCTCACAGGAACACATAATCCCACCTCCAGGTAGTGCCAAGGTGGGATTTGTGTATTTACTCTCCATCAATACTGTATATACTCGACTATAAGTCGACCTCACGTATAAGTCAAGGGCAAGTTTTGGGGCCCAAATTATGGATTTTGCTATGACCCGTGGATAAGTGGAGGGTAAAATTTAGGGCCATATAGGAAAGGATCTAAAGGATGAAGCAAAGCAAAACAATGTCAAATAACTTCAAAAAGTCCATGAGACATAACTCTTTGTGCTTATTCTTAAGACTGGATGGATGAAAGAGTAAAGGGGGTCAGTGCTTCCAGGACAGATTATACTCTTGCTTTTCACCAGGGGAATAAGAGTTAAGATACAGTACTTACATTTTAAATAAAAGTTAAGATACAGTACTTACATTGACCAGTGGATAAGTCAACTCAGGTTTTTTGGGTCAATTTTTTTACCTAAATTTCTAGACTTATACATGAGTATATACAGTATATATATTTTTTACTTCAAACAATAACTAAAGTAAACTTCTGAAGCTTTCCTCATGCAATCATCATTGGGAGGGACATGATTTAGTCAGAGACCATTGTCATGAAGTTACATGCTTATATAGGTGTGTAATGTCTAATGCTATATTTGTTCAAAATATTCTTACAGAAGCAAACATGGGATATATATTGGATGAAATGTGCATATCCTAATATATATATAAAAGTTATGCAAATGAATTTAATTGCAAATAAAGCAAAATGGTTTCCTATCCTATAATATTGGCAGCTGAAGTTCTTCTGCTTAAGATAATTAATTACTGTGAAGGGAAAGAGCTCCCTACCAGAGCAGAAACTGAGGTAGCATAAAGGACAGGGGTCAAGATGGCAAAAGATGTTTTGTGCTGGGTGTTGCATGAAATAGGAAATTCCCTCGAACTCAGTAAGTACCCAATAGGATGCTGGCTTTGGTGCCTTACTCTTTACTTCCTATTAAGTTTCCAAGTATTTTATCTGAGATCCCACATTCCACCATGCATCTTGAATTACCTCCCATGACCCTCCATTCAGTCTGAATTTTGCTTTATACCAACTAGAGATGTGTAATGCTCCCTAATAAAGCCAATTGATTTTAGCCTTTTCTTGGTTCTGTATATATTCCACTGCATTTTGCCTGAGCAAGATCATCCAAATTTATTTTTGCTTTTTGTTATTTAATTCAGGAAAGCTTGCATGTGACTTTATTCATTGCCCCTTTTCAAAACTTTACCTGAGCCTGGAGTCTTTAAAGGAGTCAAGATAAGACGGATAGCTCCATCCAATTTTATTTCCTTTACACCGCAGTTCTAAACTCTGTCCTGCAGAAAGGCTCATAGTAGCAGCAGGTTTCTGAAAACGGCCTTTGTCCACCACTTGTGTCATTATAGAGTGGATCTTTGGGGATGCATCTGTGGATTCTCGCTCCTTTAATTTTGGATTTTTGGGTTTTACTTTTTTATTAGCAGGTTTAATCCTGTTCTCTCCTGGTTCCTTTGGACGCTTGTTCTTTGCAGGCTGACCAAGAGCTATGATAAGAGAGAAGAAATATAAACAATGCAATATGAGTTTCAAATTTCTACAACTACACCTTTTTCTGAAAAGATTCCCAGCCAACCCACCTGCCCATACCACCCACTGAATATCCACAGCCTTGACAAAGCAGTACAGTTTGCAACCAAACTTTTTAAAAATAGGCCAGAACAGCATGGCACTTATTTTTGGCTCCCTGTTCCTTTTTGTTAGTTCAGTCAGATGTTCAATGATAGGCAATTTTAAAACTGCATGGTTTAAATTATATATGCAAATGATCAATTGCTAGGTTGCCTCTAAGGAAAGATGATACTTCTCTGTAATATCACTTCTTTGCCAGAAGCTGTTCATAGTCAGCACTCTTAGGAGTGCTGAATAAGTTGTATTAAAAAAACAAAACAGGAGAAAAGTGGCTGAGTTCATAAACTATGAAATCAATTTCACACACACATACAAATGGAGAGGAGCAAACTGCACCTATCTCAAGGATATGCAGCAAGGGGCAGATTATGAGAGCATGAGAGTTGTAGCTGAAAACATCTGGAGAACTAGGGAAGACTACCTTACAGCAAAAGTGTAAAAACAAACCCCAAAATAGATCTGTCAAAATAATGTATAATCCTGCAAATCTGATGGGTAGAAAACAACAGATTCATACCAGGGATGGTAAAAGACAATGAGATAATATGAACAAATTCAGTTAAAAGAACATACAGCTTAAACCTATGCAGAGAGATACAGATGATTTCAATGAAGTATGTAGCAGATGGGAAGGTACGGTGGTTCAAGAAATAGTCAAAACATAGCGAACAATAAGTTCATATAACCTATAGACATCATTTGATAACTTGAACCTGTTAACAGATTCTATGAGAAATGGGCCAAAGCTAACAAAATGAAATTCAACACGGAGCAATGTAAGGTATTGCACTTAGGCTGGAAAAATGAAATGCATAGATACATGTATAGGATGGGGGACACCTGGCTGAATGAGACCACATGTGAAAGGGATCTAGGAGTCCAAGTAGACCACAAGTTGAACATGAGTCAACAGTGAGATACAGCAGCTAAAAAGGCCAATGCAATTTTAGGCTGCATAAATAGAAGTATATTATTATTATTATTATTACTAATTTTATTTATATAGTGCTGTAAATTTACACAGTGCTGTACATACAATCTTATAATTAGATGGATCTCTGCCCTCAGGCTTACAATCTAAAAGTATAGTGTCTAGATCAAGGGAAATAATAGTGTCACTTTATTCTGCTTTGGTCCAGCCCCACCTGGAATACTGTGTCCAGTTCTGGGCACCACAATTCAAAAAAGATGTGGAGAAACTGGAGCATGTCCAAAGGAGGGCAACTAAGATGGTGAAGGGTCTGGAAACCATGCCCTATGAGGAACGCCTTAGGGAGCTGGGGATGTTTAGCCTGGAGAAGAGAAGGTTAAGAGGTGATATGATAGCCCTGTTTAAATACTTGAAGGGATGTCATATTGAGGAGGGAGCAAGCTTCTTTTCTGCTGCTCCAGAGATTAGAACACGGAACAATGGATGTAAAATGCAGGAAAAGAGATTCCACCTCAACATTAGGAAGAACTTCTTGACAGTAAGGGCTGTTCGACAGTGGAACACACTCCCTCGGAGAGTGGTGGAGTCTCCTTCCTTAGAGGTCTTTAAGCAGAGGCTGGATGGCTATCTGTCGGGGATGCTTTAATGGAGAGTTCCTGCATGACAGGGGGGTTGGACTGAATGGCCCTTGTGGTCTCTTCCAACTCTATGATTCTATGAAAACAGACAGAAATCCTATTTGCAATGATTGGTCAGTGTTGGCTCATTCATATATGCAAGTTGTTACAGGATATTATAGTACTCAAGTTAGGAACTGTTGTTGCTGTTATATGCCTTCAAATCATTTCCAACTTCTGGTGACCCTAAAGCAAACCTATCATGGTGTTTTCTGGGGCTGACAGTGTGTGACTCACCCAAGGTTTCCATGGCCCCTGATCTCCAAACCAATACACCACACTGGCTAGAAATTATGAATAAGCCTGTACAAATGCTTTTGGAAAATCATACAACTATAATGCACAGCATTGTACTGAACAATCTCTATGTCATCGCCTAAGACTATGTATTATGACCACTGCTGTGCTTAACTTCCTAAAGGGAAAGAGAAGGATAAGAGGAACAAAAATCATTCCAATTCAGGGACTGTTTTGGGGGGGAGGGCTTCAAGACTGGTAGCAGATAATTATTTTGCATATGTGCATGTGTGTCTGTATTAACAGAACAGTAAAAACACAGAATACTGTGAATAATAATAATAGACACCAAACTAAAACAGTTAGCAATGTAACTACAATGAGAAAAATGACAAAATAATGCCAGAAAATTTAAAGCAGAAAATTAATGCATCAAGGAAAGATTATACTTCCAATTCCCTTCATGTGATAAATGTCAAGGATGATGGGAGTTGCAGCTTGTCTTATACTTGCTTTAACTCACCACCTTGTTATGCAGCGGAGCAGACCAACTTTGATCTGTGGTTATTGCTTCTTCAAAGCATGCAGAGCTTCTGAGATTAGGCTGAAGACCTTGACAAACTCTTTCAGCCTTCTCACTCCTCTCTCAGAGATGTCTCCAAACGTCTCCTTGGATCTGGTAGCGATTGTATCTTCTCTTTCTCACAAGATTCCAGGCAACACAGTAGACTTGTACAAAAGATCTACTTTATTTTACTATATACACTAAATGCCCTTCACCATACAATCTTTGCTATATAACTCTATACAATGCTCAGTTCAACTATTCTCTACTACATTCTACAACCCACACTACTCCAAACTACTCCACAACACATTGGTATACAGTGTCATCATTTATAGTCACTTGTGGGTGTTTTACACATTCTGATTGGTTCACAATGTTCATCCCATACTTAAGTCCAACCCAAGTATTTCATCATACTGTCTTGTACCTTAATTGACTCTCAGGAGTTGCCAATATGTATCTTGTCATTTATCCTTGGCATATGTCCTTGGCTCTCAGGACTTCTAAATTACATTATCCTTTTCACCTGTGTAACTTCTCAATTGCTTTGGCTTAGTCACTTTGACTTTCACATACATATTTGATTTCTACTGTATATCCCATGTTGCATTTTCCTCCCCTTACTTCCTGTTCACGGATCCATGCTCCAATTACTTTGTTTCTCCCTTTCTTGCCAGAATTGTTTTTGTAGTGGATTTCAGTCTTCTTTTGAGGAATGGGACACAATTTTCTTTACTCTGGCCTAAAACAATATGGTAAAGTAATAAATTTTTATTTTGTTGTCTTTTATTCTGTGCGGGATGGAAACAGCGCCACAGCGCCGAAACAGCGCATGCGCAAAACAACCAATTCCAGTGTATGTACTATTCATTCATGGGTTTATGAGAAATGCAATCGTGATATTATATGGTAATGTCACAATAATCGTGCAATTGTGTGACTGTGTGAAAATTTCGAGTGCTATAGCGCTGTTGTCAAGTTAGCTATCATTACCATGATTATTGTTGTATTGGCCCTGGCGTAATAATTTCACAGGGCATGATTCCTAGCTCAGCCACAAAACCCACTGGGTGATCCTGGGTAAGTCACATGCTCTCAGCCTCAGGGGAAAGCAATGGCAAACCTCCTTGAACAAATCTTGCCAAGAAAACCCCAAGATAGGTTCACCTTAGGCTCACCATGTCAGAAACGACTTGAAGGTACACAACAGCAACTCCCAGTGTCTAAGTCCAACATTCAAACCACTATTTGTACTTCAGTGCTAAACCATTTATTCAAGTATGTTACTCCACATTCAATGGGGCTTTGCTTTCTACAGTAACTGTATGTTTACCTGCAAATAATTGTTGTATTTTTATGACAGTGTAACCTGTGAAATGACACTTGAAAAAACAATAAAGACAAAGTATACAGGTGATGATTATGAGTCAGAAGACGAAAAGAGCTAGGAGTTATTAGGAATGAACTATGAATGACGTTGGCATCAATGGGAAATAACACAATATTAATCCTAACGGAAAGTTGACAAAACCCGCTCCTTTTTATTTTCAGGGAACTTCCAAAAGTAAAAAGGAGGGGGTTTTGTTGACTTTCTGTTCGGATTAATGTCGTGTTATTTCTCATTGACATCAACGCATCTGAAAAACAACACACCTCTGCAGGTATTTTGCACACTTTTAATTCCCGTTTCTGCACGGGTTTTAACCAATTTGCCTGTGTGTGATAATATCCCTACTAGAGAGAACATATTAATCAAAACTGTAAATACAGGGGGGCAGAGGTTGGCGCAGTGGTTAAATGCCTGTACTGCAGCCGTTCACTCAAAACCATAAGGTTGCGAGTTCAAGACCAGAAAAAGGGCTCAAGCTCTACTCAAGCTTGCATCCTTCCGAGGTCGCTAAAATGAGTACCCAGATTGTTGGGGGCAAGTAGCTTACAGTTGTTAACCGCTTAGGCGGTATGAAGCGGTATATAAATGAAGCTGTTTTGTTTGGTTTGGTTGATACTTCTTTTAAGTGATCCAAGAAGGGACTAAATTATCCCCTTTCACCAGGGGATGGTTCCTTTTTTGATAGGAGTTAAAAGTACAGTACTTACATTGACACGTGGATAAGTCCATTCAGGTTTTTTTGGGTCAATTTTTTGACTAAAATTTCTAGACTCATACATGAGTATATACAGTAATGAACCATAGTGAATTAGACTGCATGTGAATAGAACAAGTCTATAAAAACATCTGGAAGGAAAATGTTGTTTTAAACTAGGTTTGGCAAGAGGGACTTCACCGTAAAGTCAAACGGGGGAGAAAGTGTCCAAATTCTCCAAATTCTTTAATGGGGTGTGGGTGGCAGTCAACAGACTCAAAATTAATCAGAAGCACCCTTGTTCTCTTAGAAAAGGCCTCTTTTTAGCTTAGGAAAGGAAGATCAATGTAAGCTGTAGGCAATCTGCAATGAAATATAAATAACAAGCAGGCATAATAGCAACAAGTTTTATTATAAAATTATACTGTTCTTTTGTTGGATATGAACAATAACAGTGAGAAACAACTCACTAGTTTAGCATAAAGTCCAGGGTGAGCTGTCATAACCACAAAGGAGGACAAGGCACCGCAAAATGTTGTTCAGGCCAAAAAATATATATATTGGGCAGTAGAAAATAAAAGCTACAAAATCTAATAGAAATATAAATTCACGCTTCTGAGTCACCATGTTCAAAATAGAGGATGTTTTGAAATTCCTCCTGGACAGAAGGTGGAGATGTAGGACACGTCCTGGAAAAGGAGGGCTAAACCTGGATAAAGTTGCTGTTTGGATTTTTGGGAAAACAAAGAATGGCTCTGTATTGTAACAGAAATCTATATTTATATTTTAATATATTGTATTAAAGTATATTATATATTTTTTTATAAATTAATAAATTAAATAAATTAATAAAAATAATAAAAATAATTTAATAAAATTTAATTAATGTAATAAAAATAAAGATGAAAGGAAAGAATCTGCATTGTAATGAATAAATCTGTATTGTAACAGAAACCTATTATTGCAATACAAATTCATTCTTTATTGTTTTAATATACTGTTTCATGTTTAATATATTGTTTTAATGTATATTATTTTTATTATTTTTTTATTAATAAAATTTAATTTAATAAAATTTAATAAATTTAATAAAAATAAAGATGAAAGCAAAGGGAAGGGAAGGAAAAAGAAAACAATAACAACAACAGAACAAGAAAAGGCCTCTCTGTCAGATTGTGGAAACTATTCATTCTTTGTTGTTTTATCAAATTATTTTAATGTACATTTCCCCCCTAAATTTAAAACAAAATAAAGATGCAAGGAAAGGACAGGAAAGGAAAAAGAAAAGAAAAAAGACTGTCAGGTTGTGGAAACTAGGGGAATCCCCATTTTCACCATATATATATATATATATATATATATACTGTATTACATTATATTATATTTTCCCCTAAATTTTAATTTTAAAACACAAAGATGAAAGGAAAGGAAAGAAAAAAGACAAGAAAAAAGACTCTCTGTCATATTGTGGAAACTATTCATTCTTTGTTGTTTTAACATACTGTTTTAATGTATATTTTCCCCTAAATTTGAATAAAAAATAAAGATGCAAGGAAAAGAAAAGAAAAGAAAAGAAAAAAGACTCTCTTCCTCTACAGTCAGGTTGTGAAAACTCAGGCAAATCTCCAACTCAGAGAGAGTGCCTCCTCCAAAATCACCCCAAAGAAGACCATTTTCTTGCAATTATTTATGTGGTTTGAAGGTGTTGCAAAGAAGGGAGGGAGAAATATATTTCTTTCTTTTTTTTTTTTTAATGTATTTTGAAAGCTGTGCTTATTTATTCCCCAGGGATGCTGCTGCTGCTGCTGCAACAAGACTCCTAAAAAGAGGGGTAGTACCAAACATAAAATAAATCCATAAAGAGGAAAAGGCAGGAAAGCTGGGCAGCAGCAGAGGAACCAGTTTGGGAGGGAAAAAGAAGAAGACTCACCATTTTGCAGGGTTTGGTGGATGAGGAGGAGGCTAATAATAATAATAAGCAAGAGCCAGGGCTTCATCATGGCAGGAAGAGGAGAGGAAAAGGGGGCTCAGGAAGGCTCCCAAGTCCCTCCTTCAACCCTCCAGGACCCAACTAGGGAGAAGGAAAAGAAGAAGACTAGAAAGAGAGACAAACAGAGAGGCCCTTTCTTTTCCCGCCCTCAGACTCCCCTCCCTTAAAATGGTTGCCATTTTTGCTCAGCTGGGACTCATTAAAGCAGGCTGGCCAGGCTTCTTCTTGGTCCTCCTTTTTCCAGGGCCTGCCCTCCATTTTTCAGGAGGGATTCTCCATTTGGACTAAGAAGCATGGATTCACATTTCTAGGAATGGTTTTACCTCAGGATGACTAGGGGTGTCCTCCTTTTCCAGGACACATGTCTATTTAGAGCATCACTAAGAAGCATGAATTTAGATTTCTAGGAGTGGTTTTACCTCAGGGTGATTGGGTGTCCTCCTTTTCCAGGACCCAAGCTGTGCTTCAGCTTTGGAGGAATTCCAAAATGTCCTACATTTTTTGGAGCAGGACTAAGCAGCATGGATTCACATTTCTAGGAGTGGTTTTACCTCAGGATGACTAGGTGTCCTCCTTTTCCAGGACACATGTCCATTTGGAGCATCACTAAGAAGCATGGATTCACATTTATTGGAGGGTTTTTACCCCAGGATGACTGGGTGTGTCCTCCTTTTCCAGGACACATACTGTGTTTCATATTTTTTATCCAGGAAGAAATCCAAAATGTTCATTTTTTGGAGTAGGACTCAGAAACATGAATTTACATTTACAGGAGTGGTTTTTGACCTCAGGGTGACTGGATGTCCTCATTTTCCAGGCATGTCCTCCATTTCAGCCATCTCTCCAGGAGGAATCCCACAGTGTCCACCATTTTGAGCAGGACTAAGAAGCTTGAACTTACATTTCTAGGAGTGTCTTTCCTCAGGGTGACCAGATGTCCTCCTTTTCCAGACATGTCCTCCTTTCCCAGGACCTGTCCTATATTTGAGCCTTCTGTCCAGGAGGGATTCCAAAATGTCCTCCATTTGGAGCCTGATTAAAAATCATGAATTTATAGGAGTGTCTTTACCTCAGGGTGACCAGACCTGGTCCTCCTTTTCCAGGACACATCCTACCTTTCAACCTTTTGTCCAGGAAGAATTCCAAATTGTCTTTCATTTGGAGCATGACTAAGGAGTTTATCACATGGGAGGAATTTCTCTCAATTGCAAATGGAGCCAATTTGCAATTACGTGAATTCGCTAGTTTAGCTAATTTACGTGAAATCTGATTGCATTCGGAATGTGTTCAGAGTGACTTCCCATTTCCTGAAAATGACCCTACATTGCCCAAAATTGTGTGAGATACTCTAATACGCAATTACGTGAAACCCCATGATTGCGTTCAGAATGACTTCCCATTGCCCAAAATTGCATGAGATACACTTATTCACAATAACGTGAAACCCCATGATTGCATTCGGATTGCCATTGCATTATACCCCCAATTTCCGTCGTATGATAAA
Source organism: Urosaurus nigricauda (assembly GCA_034509955.1). Classification (NCBI taxonomy): domain Eukaryota; kingdom Metazoa; phylum Chordata; class Lepidosauria; order Squamata; family Phrynosomatidae; genus Urosaurus; species Urosaurus nigricauda. The sequence continues at coordinate 135,462,701 of JAOEGL010000005.1, read as the reverse complement.
CTCCTATTTTAGATCCTATTTTAGATCTATTTTAGATCCTTGATTGAGTCGATTCGTCTTCCTCTTTTCCTAGGACTTTAACACGCTAACAAAAAAGACAGGAGCATAGCGATAAGCTCCCGTCAATACTGTGCAATAACACTAAGATTTTCACATGACGTCACACAGCATCATAGTTATTGTGTGACTACCCCAAGAATAAAGAAGTGTTCTAGTGCTGCTTTTTATTCACTGGAAAATCCCATGAATAAAAGGCACTAGAATGCCTCTTTATTCACAGGATAATGACATCATGTGAAAATCTTACCATTATTAGCCAATATTGACGGGAGTATATCACTGTGCTCCCATCTTTTTTGGTAGTGTGATTAAGTCTCTAGTGCCTTTCACTTTACCAAGCATGGACTTCTCTAATGAGTCATACTGTCTCATGATATGTCCAAAGTAGGATAGCCTCAGTTTAGTTGTTTTGGCTACTAAGGAGAGTTTGCCTTAGAGTTGTTCTGTGACCTGTTCATTTGTCATTTTTGGCAGTCCTTGGTATCTGGAGAACTCTTCATCACCTTTCAATGGAGCTGATTTTCCTCCTGACCTCTGGGTGACTAGATGTCATAACTGCAAAGGAGGACAAGACACTGCAAAATGTAGGGCATTCAAGAAGAAGGTTGAACATGGTAAAATAAAGCATAAAAATAGTAATATGAATATAAATCCACTTCATATGGTTTATTTACAGCTATATTGTATATACCATTATTGTAGAAGCCTGCAGATTGTGCCTGACGAGGATTTTACACTTTAGTCACTTCTAGCAGAGCCAGTCACAAAAATAAAGGACGCAATGAGCTGATTTTCTCAGCAAAGTGCACTTAGGGTTCAATGATGACACTGACAAAATTTCATCAATATGCCATAATAACTTCTGGGTGATAATTATTACTTTACGATACCCCCTTGTAAAGCGCAATCTGCAGATTTCTACAATATCAGGTATTTGGAGGGTCAAGATATGCTGGGGGAAAATGTATAAATCTACCCTGTTTCCCCAAAAATAAGACATCCTCTGAAAATAAGACCTAGGAGAGGTTTTGCTGAATTGCTAAGTATAAGACTTCCCCCTCAAGTAAGACCTAGCAAAGTTTTTGTTATATACACACAGTATATAATAAATGTTCATTTTTTTGTTCAACAATAAATGTGTATTCTTCTTCATGGAAAAATAAGACATCCCCTGAAAAGAAGACCTAGCGCATCTTTGGGAGCAAAAATTAATATTTTCAGGGAAACACGGTAGATACTGACTACATAAAGGTAGGTTAACAACTACAAATCAAAACAAACTTTCTGTCAGTTTTTTAAAACGGTGATCATTAAAACTTTACGATACCCCCTCGTATATTTATCATTGTGGGCTCAGTGTGTGTGTATCCTTACCACTTTGGAAGATAAAAGTAAACAACAACAACAAAACAACAACTACACAGCATGTAAACTTTTATATTTTATTTTAAAAAATATAGAATAAATGCACATGTACTGTCATAAGCAACATTTTTACAATGAACAGCACCAGTATAAATTTCTTGAAGTCTACAGTAACAAAGAACAATTGATGTTTTCTTGTAAAAGTGAAAAACCCAAAGCACCAAGTATTTTATTCTTTAAAACACATTTTTGTACATCAATTTTTAAAAATCTGATTTTTCTCTAGTAACGTTTTAAAAATCTTGTTTCAATTTAAAAATGATTTATCCCCATTTATGTGCACAGCAAACATATACATAGTAACCATGATTACAGTGAACATTTATATATAAAACATATAACCTATAACCTATGGTGACACAGCCAAGGTAAGGACTCATTTAGAAAGTTTTAAAAATATCAAAGTAAAAACATTTTTATATGTAGTGACCTTCTATGGCAGTTCTTCCTTCCTAAGTTTCCCATTAATTCAGAATTCCCTGGGAATTTGCCAAAGGCATGGGTGAAAAGGAAAATTTTAAAAAATAAAGAAAACCTACTGAGGAATTACTGAGATAGAAAATTTCTGGGGTAAATGAACAACTGTTCCCACCATCCCTCATTGTGGTTAGGGCTGATGGAAAATGGAGTCTAACACTACCCAGAAGGGCATAGGTTTCCTTACCTTCTTTGGAAAGCCTCTGATCATTGCCAATCCAATCCCATTCATTTTTAAATCAAATATAAGTCCTACAGTGTTCAATAAGGCCTATGTATAGACTGCAGCCTTTATCACATTATAGTAAAAGATATCAAGCAAAAATGTGTGATTCTATTTCTGTAATAAAAATTTTAAATGAATATAGATTTTTTTTTAAAAAAAAAAGCCAATCTAAAAAAATGAGAAGAAAATAGGGGAAAAGCAGGGAAGGATCTGGAGGAAGAGAATAAAATGCTACACATCTCATGTCCACCCCGCTGGTAGGTGTCCTCTCAGATTTTAAAAGCTGTAAAGTTCATAGCTTTCCTTAGCTAACCACAAGATTGTTCTGCCTAAGGATCGTTCATTGTAGGAGGAAAAATTGTTAAGCACATTTATTTTCCTGTTAAGATCAAAACAAACAGCTTCATTTATATACCGCTTCATACCGCCTAAGGGGTGTCTAAGCAGTTTACAACTGTAAGCTACTCAAGTCACAGAGACTTGAAACTGCTAAGTGCTGGATAGTTCATCCACACACTACTGCTGACCTTGACTTAAAAGGTTTTAGTCTAACTGCATAGAGACACAAATATTTGAGCAAAAATTACATAGAAGTGATGCTGAGAATATTATTGCATTTGCTGCATCTGAAAAAGCAAATGAACACATTTCTAGATTTTTGGATTTTGTAAAATCTAGCTATTATGAGGGAGGGCATTACAGAATTGCAAATATTTATGGCAGTAGGAAGAAGGGCAGAATGAGAGGAAAAATCATTAATGTTTTAATATTGGGGAGTAACATTTTACAAGGCTTCATGTACTTAGGGAAAAGTAATATGGCATTTAATTTCATGCTAAAACAAAGTTGTTTGGTCATTCAGGTCTATAGCTCAGCTGGTGAATCTGGCTAAGTCATTCCTAGCCTAGCCTACTTCACAAGTTGTTGTGAGGTTAAAGAAGAGAAACCATAGTCCTAAACTATTTTCAGCTATACCTTGGCCTTTCAGGGGCCCAATCTTGGTCTAACTAAAGTAAGTGGGTATTCATCCGGTTTACTTCAAATAAGCAAAGCATAAGAGCTACTTCTTAAATTATTTCTTTCAAGACACACACGTAAATACTCATGCCTATTACCAAGATTACCAAGATCCAGATGCTTCTTGCACATATAAAAATCCCAACATGGAAGACCTAAGATGTGAAATAGCTTCTCCATTCAGTAACTGTTGGAATAATTTTTACATATTTCTCCTACCTTTCTCCACATTCATAGAGGTGGGTGCGGAAGCCTGAGAAATCTATGGACCTAATTTTCCGATGAAGAAAGCATAAATTGTCTGGATCCCTGCCTCACGCCACAGATAGTCATATGACCCCATATACCAGTGTCTTCAAAATGTAAGAAGCGAGTCCATAGAAGTGGGCAACCAGATATGGGACTACAACTTCCATCATCCCTCACTATTGACTATGCTGACTAGGGCTGATAGGAGTTAATTCCAATAACATCTGGAGAATGTCAGTTTGGCCACTCCATCCTACATTAATATATCTTAAAGAAATTTCTTAATTTGAAAAGCTTCCAGCTTAGAGGTGCTCACAATCCAAATCAGGAGTATTTATCTTAGGATTTATGGCTGTATCACTTATATAACATAGATTGATAGGCTCTTATTTGGTTCAGTTTCCATTGTTTGTAGCAGTTGCAGGAGTTACCACAATCTAACTAAGCTTTTAAAAACTGATTAGTTAAAAACATATTTCAAATCGTCAGTCTCCTTTCACATTTTTAATAAAGCTGCCCATTTCTCAATAATACAAATAGTTTAAGAAATTATTCCAATTATGTGTGCACATTTATATATACTGCAAATAGAACAAACAATCAGAGCAAAACGTAACTGCTGCAATATTTATTTACATTCAATAATGACAGCAACCAGGACACCCTCTCTCTTCTTAGCCCATTGTACATTAGAATTATACATTTATTTTATAAGTGTTCCTTTCCTGCTATTTAGTATGCATAAAAGCAGATTAAAATATAGCTTCTTTATATTTTAAAGACAAGAGGAGTTGATGCTATATTTACTGTTCTTATGAAACTTAGTACTTCTAGGCTGGCTTCAGAAGTTAAGTGAGACAAAATAGGGAGGAACAATGCAATTGACCTGTGCTCTCTCCCCCTGCCCCGCATATCCTTGTGTAATGTTCAAAGGTGAATTTTCTTTTCTTTTCACATTTGAGTATGTAAATGTCTTGAAGGCACCAAATCCTGTCAGATCTTGGAAGCTAAGCACAGTCAGCAATGGTTAGTACTCAAATGGGAGATCATCAATGAATATCAGGTATCATAGGCTATATAGTTCAGAGGAATGAACTGGCAAAACCACCTCTGAGTATTCCTTGCCTATGAAAACCCTATCAAATTCATGGGATGACCACAGGTTTTGACAGGCACAACAGGGTGGTTCCTGTTATACTTATTACATCTTGCTACTGTTATAATAGCAGTTAAGGGTAGATTTGGAAAAAATAGAAAAATAAAAATCCAGTCTGAGAAAGAATAATTCTTTAAGATATTTTTTGTCAATTCTCAAGAGCTTCTTAAAAATTAGAATTTTTGCTTCTTTTAAAATATGGTTTTCAAACCCTACAGCAGCAATGGAAAACTTGAAAGATTATTATAAGAGGTTTCAGGGTTCTGGGTGATATTTCTAAGCTCTAATGATTTCATTACTGGAGTAAGCTACAGAAGCTCATTCTCTCTATCCCCGACTCCCATCACAAATAAAAAATGAGAAAGTTCATGCTACCAGACAGTTTTGCTTCTTCTTCTGCTTGCTCATACAACATATACTGCCTCATAAATAGGGTTTTGTGTGCACCAGATCTGGACATATACAATATACTGCATTACCCTAGTGCAACAAATACAACTAGCTAGAATCAAGCTGTGGACCATAAATGTGAGTGAAATTTTGCAATGCAGTGACCATTTCTATGAAATAAGGTGCCTACATCTAACTCAAGATGCATATATACAATTTTATTTCAAAATGAATTACTTTTTCTGGTTTTCTTCCCCTCTCTAACATGAAAAACACACCTCTTAACAAATTCCTTAGAAAAATAAAGTTCTGTTCATGGTTTATATAATAAATATTAGTGCAGTTATGTTGAAATTCATTGCTAGATATGGTAGTTCCAAGAAGGAAAAGAATATCCCAGATGTTTGAACATTTAGTTAAACCATGATAGGCTTTACTGGGAGGAAACAAGCTGTAGCAAATCTTGGGCTTGCATCCTTCCCTCTACCTGTGGAGCCTGAAGGACAAGACTGAAAAAATTCACTTCTGTTTTTTTTTTACAGCTATCCCTGCATATAATTTAATGTTACATATGAACACTAAACAATATTAAACCTAGTACAGCTTGCTTAAATAAGCTGGCTTCCTAAGCCATGGTTTGAAGTTGGCTTCTTTCAAACAACCATAGTTGAGAAGAATCACAATTTGTTAGGTTCAAACAAAATGTTAAACCACAAGCCATACTGTGCTCCATAATATCATAATAGGCAGTGTAGGGGTAGTAGTTTAATATTTCTCAGTGAACTTATTTGGTTTGCTAGAGGTCAATTTACTTAAGCAATATATGTGTATGTTGCCAGCTGAGTACATTGTTTTGTTGTCAGCTACTGACAATCCAGACTGTTCATGCATGCATCATCATCATCATCATCAGACAATTCAACAGGAGCATCTGCACCTAAAAAATCTCCAGTCCCATAGATACATCAGTTTATCCGTCCCATAAATACATGTCATTTGTCTGTACTTTAACTTTCCTGTAAGTGAGCAAATGTGGTCTGTTTTTCATTTTTATTTTCACTTGGAAAATGACTGAGTAAAAATGTAATTTCAAATATAGGAAGTATATCCATCTGTTACTATTTACAAATACTGTTCTTGAACCTAAGAATTTTCAGGAGACTATTAATGCTTTACATTAAAATGTAGCAGTAGTTAACACATACCATTATTTGACAGAGCCATATCATACAGCATTACTAATACATGCTAAATTTCTCCTCTTTAGATTCCCTACCTCCCCACCCATCTTATTAGTTGTATTTTTGAATTTATTTTCAAGAATTAGCATTTCTGTGAATTTAGAGCAGCTGGAAAAGGTCTAGTTATGTGTCTATTTAGGACAGGTATCACATTAACGGAACTCAAATACAAGAACACATATCCCCAGTACAAAATACTTAACTTCCCACCAGATATTTCTAAGGAATTAGTTACAACGTGCTCTTTTAATTAAGATTGTTGGATGCGACTAAAGAAATCCTCAAGATTTTTAAAACAGTGACAGACAGGTAAGCAGTACCCATTAGAAAGCTCTTCCCTTCCACTTCCTTGGTAGTTTCACTTCAGATAATACAACTGTGGAAGATCTCAGTTGGATGAGATAACTAGCAACCACTCTAGAGCCATCTTTCATGTTTTCTGGTACACGTTTTCATAAAGCACAAGCAGATTACTGTTGACAAAATGTTGGCCATTCCACCCTATTCCCCAGCAACTATATTCTGTGACAGTTCACTGCTTGAAAAACATAGACAACATGGTGGTTGGCAATCATTAGCATTCACTTGTCCTTTCATCAGTAATAAACTGAGCATTTTCACTTGCATTTTCATGCTCATTTGCCACTTTTCTATGGTCCTTTTCTAGCATTTCACTTTTTTCTGAGCAGCTATCGTCGTCTTCTTCCTCTCGAGGATGTCCTTCTACACTATGTCGTACACCATAGGAGAAGTAAATCAGGAAACCTTACAAAGGAAAACAAAAGAACAAAGTTTTCCCCCAAGCTTGTAATATAATCTGCAATATTTCTATAGCTATACTTATGATTACTAAAATAGTCACAACTTCATACTAGCTCAGTATTTGGTATTATTCACAAGCATACTCTGCCCACCTTCATTAAGCATTTAGCCCAATGTTATTTTAACAATTGTACATAGCCTTTTTTCAATGAGTTCAGTGTAATATACATTATCTCTCCCCTGCCCCAATTTTCTATTCATAGTAACCACGTGACAAAGGCTAGACTAAGAAAAAGTGACTGGCCCAAGATCATCCAATGGGCTTCATGAAAGTGTGTGGATTTCAAATTCAGTCTACCCAATCCTAGCTGTGAAGAACAAAAAGCAGTTTGAAGGATTCTTCCTTGTGGTCTCTTCCAACTCTTGATTCTACGATTCTACGATCTGTGTTTTCTCTAGAAACACTGGCTGGCATTCACAATTGCAGTTACAAGTGTGTATGCATTTATGACTGATTCACATTCACAATCTCTATATATTCAACAGTGTAGAGATTGTAAAAGTCCCTCCACTCAGACATAATAGGCAGCAGCCACTGTGAGCAAAAAAGGTCTGTTCTTGGGTCAATTGGGATACAGCTGACTGACTTTTCCACTCCATTCCCACAAGCAATCTTCAGTGTGAGGGGGGATTATTTCAGAGATCTTTCTTCTGACTCACACTGGAGATCACTGGTAAAAGTGGTTGGAAGCATCATTCAGCTGCATCCTGATTGACAAAAGAACTGACCCCTGTGACTCACAACAGCTGCTTCTCATTAAGTCTGGATTGGGCTATCAGTTCTACCCTGTTAGTACAAAGTAAGGAAAATCTAACCCTGTTTCTATTTCCACAAATTTTGGGGTGGGTAAATGTTCACTTTTGGAAAATACTTCCTCATGGCTAATAGGATTTCCAGCCAAAGGCCTGCAATATCTAAGACACAGGCAGTACCAGATAACTGATGCCTGCTAGTCATAAACAGTTGGTCCAAAGCAAAGGGTTCAGGTCTAGGGCTCATCCAGGAATTTGGTGGCTGGAAACCATCGTTTGGCAAGAGATGAACATGCAGTGAGCCAGATTCAATACCCCCCTCTTTTTAGGGAGACTGACTATATTTCTTTATTTGAAGGAAGCTCATGACAAGATTCTTCTGCTTTTCCAGGAATACCTACCAAGTGCCATCCAGATGCTAAAACGAATCCAAGTTTCCCCACTTAGCTGCATCATTAAGTAAATATTCACTAAGATGCTCAAAGAGGGCAACAATGGCAAAAGTGGAACCTAAGGACAAATATTTTACAATTTCAGTGTCTTTGCCAAATACCTAGAACATTACAATAATGTTGCAGTAATTAATTTGGTCTAGTCTAGATATGGAGTATCAGACAGGAAAAGGAAAGACCACAGTTCTACCAGAGAATATGTGGGTTGGGAGCTAGCAGTCTACAAACAAGAGTCTGCACACACACCAGAACCACAGAGATTAGTGAAAATGAGTTTTATTTAGAGCACTGTGAAGACAATGACCATATAATTTTAAAAAGGGTATGAGTGGCTTCTAAAACTAGAGACAGATGACAAGCCTGTAAAAGAGCACATGAAATGATGGACCCAAAATTTTGCGCATTATGCCTATATGGATGTGTGGGAAAACACGTGGTCCAAAGATATAAAATTCACTTTGTGCAGTAATTTAAACAAAAACTTGTATAAAATGATGTATGGATGATATCTAATCCTAAATAAGCTGTCAAAAATGGCCCAGAATGTTTCAGTTGGGGATATCAAGATAAGGAGGTCTCCTTTTTTCATATATAGTGTGCTTGTAAGAAGGCAAAAAGTTACTGGTCTATAATTTATATATTAATCCAAAACATTTTAAAGCTAGATTTTGTAATGTTAAGAGAAATGTTTTTGGTGGGTATTATGGATAAAGATAAAGAACTGGATAGTAAATATGGATCACGTCTTCTATCTATGACAACAGTAGCAAGAATATTGTTTGTTAAAACTTGGAAATGGCAGTGATGATGGAAGAATGGATTGTTAAGGTTGATGAATTAGCCCAAATCACCAAATTAATGTGTGTTCTAAAGGATAAGCCTATTGAAGACTTTTTGCAAGATTAGAAACTGTTGATAGACTTTTTGAACAATAAGAAATCTAATGAAGTAATAGTCTGTGGCTATGGCAGTTAGTAATTTTATAGCTTTATTTAGTTAGCTCTGTAATGTTAGAATAATATTTTTCTCTTTTTTATTTATTTTTTCATTACACAGGACGCCCCTCCCTGCTGTGGCCCCTATCCTTGCTGCTGCCTACTTCTCCTCAAAGGGGTGGCAGCGAAGAACCCAGAGAAGCATGCACACCTCCCAGTAGTCCTTGCCGCTGCCCCTTCTCCTTAGAGGAGAAAGGAGAGGTGGCAAGGAGACCAGAGAAGCGCATATACCACCAGTTGTTCTTCCCACCACTTCCTCCTCAGAGGAAGAAGAGGTGGTGGCAAGGAGCCTGGAGAAGCATGCATGCCTCCTGGTAGTCCTTGCCACCGCCCCTTCTCCTCAGGGGAGAAAGGGGTGAAGGTGAGGAAGTGCCAGGGGGCGTGCATGCTCAGCCTGGCTCCTTGCTGCCAGTGGACCGTAGCAGGGATGGGGGGGTGACTCTCAATTGCTGCTCAATCTTTTTAGTCAATTAAAACTACAGTAATTTTAAAATCAGTTAATCACATTTGCTATATTTTGCAGCCCTAACCAAAAAGAATTCTCAGCTTGTTCAACAGTGGAGGCTAAATTTCACAGGTTTTTGTTTGTTTGTTCGGTTACATTAAGAAAAATAACTTTCAATATTATACATGCTAACAGATTTATTGTGTTGTGAGCTTTCACAAACTGCTACATATTTTAATCAGATGCTTAAGTCTATTAAGTACTGTACACTGAAAGGTTGGTTTATCAAGTATCCTGATAAATGAATAAACTACTGTAGTTATTTGTTAGCATTTACACATTTATCTTCAGTACTAAAACAGCTGTGGTGGTAGTATCATTTCACAGAATTTCCCCCAAAGGATTAGAAGCATCATTTACTACCCACTGGCATTTTTTTATGTTAAGGAGTCCAATTCTTTGTTTTCCTTACCATAAATGCTACCTTCTGCTGACTCTGAGGTTGCCTCCAGATGACAAGTATGATGATGACAAATAGAACTAAAAGAGCTACAAGGAGACAAATACTCCAAAGCTCCAGATTGGCAAGAAAATGGATCCCATACGTGGTCAGAATGCTCAAGCCACAAACCAGAAGACCTACGTGGACACAGTCAAGGGAAACAGGAAAGAAACAGATTGTTTCAGTATTTCAATGTCTTGGATATGTGTGTAACATTAAAAATAATCTTTAGCAATTAAAGTGGGTTTTTCAAAAGTGAAAGGCATCTACTTTTTTCTTAATCATTGAAAACACAACTAGGCTATTTGTATCACTCCAACATCACCCCCAACCAGAGCATAGAGCCTTCTATTTTCTTTCCTCAGTTTTCCAGACTGGAAATTTAGAACAAAGGCTCTAACATTTTACATATGAATCTGATCTTTCATTTTACTGAAATGCTACTTGCTTAATAGTTGGAATTTCAACGATGTTCTATAGACTTAAACAGGTTTTGACTTACCCAGCACACCTACAAGCAGGTTAACCATAGTAGCAGACTGTTCAGTTGGCAAACTTGATGGATTTATCAGTGTTTGTAGGCTAAAACTGTGCCCTGGTATCATACTAATTTGAGATTCACTTGCACATTCTCTTTCAGATGCTTCAAAAGCTTCTTTTTCTGCTGAATATTTAGGTTGCTCATAGTTTAAGCTGGGTTGGTACCTGTGTGAACAAACACAGAAAGAAAATGGTTCTGTAAACCAGGCAAAGAAAATTTTAAAAATGATATTCAGTAATATATTATAATGTATAATACATTTCAGAGGCTGTCAGGTGAACAAAAGACCCTCCTCCATACTTTATGAAGCATCCTCATTCTATTTGCTTAGCACAGTGGCTATATTCATTTTAAAATCTGCAGAACAACAGGAATGATGGTTCAAATTTCCTTACTGTTGGAAGGGTCACAGCAATTGGAGGGGAAGGGGAGTAGTTGGAAGAGACAGCCAAATAAGTCATGCTCTCTCTTCTTACTCTTAAACATGTATATTTTAAAGTGGATACATCTTATCCCAGGAACAAATACAGTTATTACAATTCCTCTGATCTATCCATGAATCATTTCATGGTGCGCAAGTGAATCGTTTCATAGGTGTACAAACGGGATGTTTGCAATTGTGGCATTGTGAAACCTTGTCTGTCCCTCAATAGCTATGTTTCATGCCCCAAATCAGGGCTAGGCACTATCTATGGCTCCTCCCATGTTCTGGAGGGCTGCAGCATCCCTTAACAAGTCTCATTTTGGTAGATGCCACCAAAACAGATTTCCTCAAGGTCCCACTGTATTTAAAAATTCATTATGCTCTTTTACTATTTTCAAACTTCTTTGTATTGTTAATATTTCATATACCTCCTACAGATTTTATTATACTAAGCAATATACAAGCACTATACATAAATTAGAAATCCTATATTTGGATCCCATCTTCTGTTTGTTGTTGCTGCTGCTACTGCTGCTGCTGTTGTGCTGTTGTGTTCAGGTCATTTCCAACTTATGCCAACTCTAAGGTGACCATCATGGGATTTTCTGGGATGGAGAGTGTGTGACTCACAGTGGGCTTCTATGGAAAGTGGGGAACCAATCCCTGATCCCCAGAGTTATAACCTAGTGCTCAAACCACTATGCCACACTGGCTCTACGCTGCTATATTACAGCAGTACTAATATTTATATATAGTATTAGAATGGTTGATCTTGTGCATAACTTATGTATTGGACAGACATTTTGTTGGTTTAAACTTCTTTGCAAGAGAAACAAGAATAGATTGCCTGAGTGCAGATGGGGCGGGATATAAATAATAATAATAATAATAATAATATCATCATCATCATCATCAGAAATTACTAAATAAGATTGAATTTTAAATAATTTATTAATAATAAAATAGTCATTAACCCATAATAGGAACTCACCTAAGAATGAGAACACAAGCTGCTACCAGTGAGTATGCAAGAAGTGTTCCAATAGACATCATGTCTACTAAGGCTTTTAGGTCAAAGAGAAAAGCCATTAGAGCTGGAGGAAGAAGGTGAAATTTATGTTAAGATGTTTTATATATTAAGTAAATAATTGATATTCTGCTACTGAGAACCTTTAATATTAGAAACTTTTTTTTTCATAATTCAAGAAAAATCAGGATCTTATAAATTATGGAAAGAATGAAAACTGTGTTTTATGCCAGTATTGACATTTCTGTATTACTACAGTATTCTATAACATTTTTGGAATAAAGAAATAATTTTGGGAAACTTTGCTTAATTAATTTTGTAATTTCACAGTCGACACAGCTATTTACAACAGCTGCTTTAAATTTGTGGGGGGGGACTTTTTCATGGCGAACACTATACATTTAAATACATGCATAAATGAAATGGGCAAAATGCACTGTGGATAAATAATCTCGAAACAGTGTGCATTGAGTAAGCTTTGTTCTGTCTCAAATCCCATGTGCTGTGATGAAATTTAGATAGGAAGTGTTCCTGTACACTGTGCCCATGTCAAACCTTGATCCTTTTCTTTTCTTGCAGAAAGCTCATGCACAGAATTAAAGATATTCAGCATTCAAACATTTATAAAAGATATTCCCAGTTTAAACAGTGTTAAAACTGAACAAAGCATGTCTTCCTCCAGTATCCTCACAGAGGATACAAGCTACAGATACTTTTTAAAAAACATGAAATCTAGGAATGTAGTTTTTGGCAGATGTAATGATGGTTTCCTGAAAATCCTGCAATACCGCTTCAAATCGTATCAGCTACAGGTTTATGGGGAACCAAGATTTGCAATGGTAGATGTGTAATGTGTAGCCCCAATTATCACTGGGAAGGAAAGGCACCGGAGTTAATCTAATCGGGAGAAGGAATGGAGGCGCACATTTCCTAAGATGGCTTTTGATGTAAAACCCATGTTTTTGGGGGGCACTGCGTTATTCTGTTTCTCCTAAAATAAGACATCTTCTGAAAATAAGACCTAGTAGAGGTTTTGCTGAATTGCTAAATATAAGGCCTCCCCTGAAAATAGGACCTAGTAAAGTTTTTGTTTGGAAGCATGCCCATTTTTTTGTTCAACAATAAATGTGAATTCTTCTTAATGGGAAAATAAGACATTTCCTGGAAATAAGACCTAGTGCATCTCTGGGAGCAAAAATTAATATAAGACACTGATGTATTTTGGGGGAAACACAGTATGTTTGTATAAGAGCTATTTCAGATGAGTAGCCTATCATCAATTTAAAATTAAATCTGACTTTCATAAATTTATATTGGTATGTGTAGGTAGAAGCTAACTCTAAATATCTAGTTCTTGGAAGCTAACCTTTTTTGAGATATGATAACTTCAAAATCCATAAAACAGGGATACCATTATTGGCTCAACCAAAACGGACAAAATACATGACACAAGCTTCCAAAGCTTCATCAAGCAAAGGTGATAAAAATGATATAGGGAGAAAAGAAAAAAGATGACAATGTTAGAGCAACAGCCCTGTATTTTGTCAAGATGTTGTTCTTAATTAGGATGGAATGGAGGGATATCATGCAGACAGAGGATATTCCTTTTGGCCATGTGGATTCCGAAAGACAAAGAGGAAATAAAATTTAAACTCTATTAACTCCACAAAAGAATGCTTCCTCTGAGATCCAGATTACCTCTGTCCTCCATACCATTTTAATTAAGAACAATATCTTGACAAAATGTAGGCCTGTGACTCTAACATCGCTTTTTTTTCTCTCCTTCATATGCTTTTAAACACTTTTGCCTGATGAAGAAGCCAGTGGAACTTCAAAAGTTATCATCATTCCTTTTGTGCATTTTGATTGGTCTAATAATGGTATCACAGTTTTGTGGATTTTAGATAATGTACTTTGCTGTATGGCCAACACAGCTACTCCTGAGTATGTTTCTCTTTTTGAGATATATCACCCTAAATCACATGATGTCACAGAATACTGCAAGCAAGATTATAGAGGTCTTGCAGAAATGAAATGATTTGAGAAGATAAGTTTTCTTTAGTTCTACTATTGGCTGACTGTTTTTCTTTTCTCAAATTTCAGCCAACACAGATAGCGCATGAGCAAAAAAATTAATCTGAAAGCATACGGTTTCATTTGATTTACACTGCCCCATTTTGAACTTCTGATTTTTGTTATAAACGCAATGTCAAAATTTTAACACTATTTAGAACAGAGATGTTATCATGCTGAACTGTTAATAACAATGCGACTTTGGAGCAGGAGGGGGAACCAGGGAAGAAGAGGAACAACACATCTTTCAAGCTACATTCCATTTGCAATTTTTAAATTGCTGAATATTACACAAATGGCAGAATTCAATGACAGGCTTGAAGAAGCAGAGGAATTTTACCCAGGTATTCACCTATGCTTCTTTTATTGTGCATGCACAACCAAGCATTATCGGTCACATTAGAGAAATGCTTTAGGGAATAACTCCAGAAAGCTTCTCCTATCACCATCACCATCACCACCTTCACAATTCAGATGTACTATGCCTTCACCAGTTTCATTCCCATTTTACATGCATGCAAACCCATGTTATCACAGAATTGTGCATGTGAACACAGGTTTCAGATCCCAGTTAAGTGAGACCTGAGTTTACAGAGCTTACCAGCAATGAGCCCCGCTGTCAATGTGGCAGCAACTGGAGACTGCCTCTTGCTCACTTTGGCAAGAAATCTAAAGAGTAACCCATCACGTGCCATGGCAAACAGAATGCGGGGCAAAGGGAACATAGAGCCCAGAAGACTAGAACAAAGAAATTTAGTTGTTCAAGTACTATAGGAACAATATTACATGACAAAGACTATCCAAAATATGGACATCAAGGGACTTTTATCAATAAAATACACTTTTGTCAGTAGAATTCCAATAACCAAAAATAAAGTTGGTGGGAAGAAAAAGATATAATGTGTTTAGGGATTCACGTTTTATCATTAGAACCATAACTGCCTGTCCCTGTCTTACTTTGGTCTCTGACAAAGTTAATTTTCCTTAAGCAATTAATATGCTTCCAGCCTCACCTGCTACAGCACCCGATGATAAAGTAGCAACAAGTGGAGTCTTCGTTTTGGGGTTGATTTGAGCTAGCCATTTGAAAAGCAACCCATCCTTCGCCATAGCATAGATTACACGCGGCATTGGGAAAATGGATCCAAGAAGACTGAATAAAAAGCAAAAGAACATGCAACATGGCCAACACAAATTCATGCAATGCATTAGAGAAAGGCAAAACTGCTAATTACCAGCATGTGATACCAGAAACATAACAGACATTTGAGGAACTGGTAAGAAAGGAGATACTGTATGCAAGACATATTACAGTTAAGATACAAGTTACTTGAATCTTCAACTAATATTCCTGATATTATGATATCAGAGATCATAAAAACCACATTTATATACAGTATATTTTGCAGATTTTATAGCCCAGCTCAAGCTTTTGTTTTTTAATCTCACAAAGAATCTGTGTACAGATTGAGATTCAGTATTCTAATTTCCTTTCTCATACAGACTATATTGTATGTGACCCAGATTTTAGAATGTCCATACAATATTTGAAAGAGATTTCTTATACAGTTCTACTACAAAAGTTTGTAAGTAATGCCTTTAGAATAAATGGACTTGTTTATTATTCTTTATACTCTGAAGCAAGAGAGAGTTTCATATGTGATAAATAATCTGCACAGTCCCTTAAATCAAGCTCAAATTATACTGTTCCTGCCTAACCAAGATGGCTTTGCAATAGAAATAACAGGCAGGCTTGTGATGTTATCCAAAAAACTTTAGGACAAAAAATTATGAGATTAACTTGCTGTCTTATAAAGATGCTGTACGATATGTGACTAATTTCATAGTGTTGCCTTTAAAATTGAGAGGAATGTATTTCAATTCAATTCCCTAAAAATGTAATGCTACCTACAACATTTTAGTTACTTTGTAATTATGCATTTTTATTTCTTTTATTTTTTTGTGTCCTTATTTTTCGTTGGAGTAAAATATTATTAATTAGTAACTGAAGTAACTTGTGTCTTCACTATAGTTCTTCTAAAACAGAGTACCAGCACAATATATCTAGCAGTATTTGCAATGCAATTAAGCATTACCACACCTTGACAGATTGCACCAGGCAGCAGAATTAAAAATAGGTAATCTCATCCTGCAGTCAACAATTCCTTACAAAAAAAAGTCAGTAACTAAACATATAATGTATTAAAATGGGAAGAATTAAATACTTTAAACAGAAATTTGATTCTTCTTTTTTTTAGTGAAGAATTTGCTACATCTCCATGGAAAGGAACTACTTTACCTAAGTCAGACAAGTCATTCAACAAGCACACCAGGGTCTATCCCAAACAGGATCAGTAGCATAGTTCACCACATTGCTCTTACTTAAGCCATCTTGATGCATGATCATTGTTGAAAGTTTGTTATGAGTTTGGGAACAATAAAACTAATTGTTGTGCCAATCCATATGATGTCACTAGTTACTGTTCTGGCCACACAACACTTGAAATTTGAAAAAAAATATTTATTCCAATTTTGTATATTGATAACTACTGTAGTTGCTAAGGGGAATATTGTCGTAGGATAGCAACATGAGCCTACCAGACACAGAGCCTTCAATTACTTACCCTCTCAGGAGCATACTATGTATTTTCATTTTAAAGGTTTACTTATTTTTACTAGAAGCTGCATGGTCCCCTACAATGCACTTCTAAACTGGCAGGGCAAATAAATAAAATGCACGTTGGAAGTCATGCTTCCAAATTTTAAAACCAGTCAAAAGAAAGGGATGAAATATTAAATCTGTCATGTGGCTAAATGATCAAATATTTTTTTAATAAGCTGAGAGGCTTTGTGACCCATTGCAGATGCAACATATCTGATTTTTTACAGCATTCCCCTTTTCATCTGATGAATTCCTCTCCTTCCTTTAATGGTTTGTATTAACTATGGTGTATATATGGATTATATTAACCATGATGCAGGACTACAATGGCTTTAAGTTTACCCAAAATGTCTTTTGCAAACTTGTTTCAACCCAGATTCATAATCTGGTCACAAGGGTAATTCAGAGGAGCAAATGTATATGTAGGTTTTACACTGATTGGAAAATAAAATTGGAGATGGGGTGGTATAGCTGTCAAGTAAGATGTACATTTATACTATATTGAAAACAAACCAAAGAAAGTAATGAGGAATTCACTCGGAGAGGGTGAGAGATAGTACAGTGTCACAGATCCTCTTCTCCTAATGATGACTTGAAGATTAGTAATGTCGTATCTCCATTATATGAAAATAATTCAGTAAGTGTCATGGCTGACTTCATTTGCTGTTGGATCCTGGACAGGCTGCTTACACATTGTGTGCTAAATGTAAATATCATATCAGCTAAACAGTCCTAGCATTAATAGCAAAAAAGCGTAAGCAAGTGTTAGGAAGCCAAGACAGCACTGCTAGTTTTAAACATTAGATCTGATCTTTGCAAAATGCTTAAACCAGCACTTAGTGCATTGAAGCCACATTTCCTTCAGGATGAGCAGGACAAGAAAGTTGGTCTTGGTACAATTTTGGTTTCTTTCAACTTCATGACTTTTACAGGAAATCTAGTTCAAGCGGCAGAACAAACAGTTTAAGCAATTGACACATTCCAAATTGTATGCAGCCTCTCCAAATACAGCCTCATTTTAGAATATGCAAAGATGTCCATCAACTCAGAAATAATGATTTTGACCTATCTGAGTGTCTTTTGAAATTAGGGTTTTCCTTATTTTGCTAAACATATACAATTTTTAATACACCTCTATGTTAAGAATTTTTTAAAACTTTAAAAAGAACTCCAGGGCATTTCTATTATTCAGGGCTGGCTTTCTGTATTGTAGTTATGGATTCGTAATAGAGAATTATGGATCCATAGCTGTTCCATATCCAGTAACAGTTTCCCCAACCCACTTAACAGCCAGCAGCCACAATGAGTGAAAGAGGTCTTTTCAACTGATAATCGGGTTGCAGAATGGTGATGTTTCCAGTTCCCTCCTACCAGAAAGTAAGGTTGTGAAAGTCAGACTCAGGACCACTTTCACAACTAATTTTCTGGCAGGAGAGGACCGGAAAAGTAATCCATTTGGAGCCCAACTGCCAGCTAAACAGATCCCCTTTGCTCAACGTGACTGTAGACTATCAAGGTGGGTTTGGTTGCATTGGGCCAACAGATGTTACTTAGTTACACATCCATAACTAAGCAGGTGATGTAGGATATCAGTGCACACTGCTACACATATTCTTATATAGTTCCAGTTCTAGACAACATTCAACAGACTGTGATGCATCATTAGTACTTCAGGCAGTGTCCCATGAATATAACTTCTCTGTTTCACTATGAAGGTGGCACACCAATTCAGATATTAAACCTCAGCTACACTTTTCAGCAGGATTTGAACAACAAGCTGCATTACAACATCTCTATTTTCTCAGTAAAAGTGTTGGCTGACAATTCACTTCCATTATTTTTACCTTGTCGATAAAGCACATAAAGATCCCACTGCTACGACATATTTTGCTGGGCCCCAACCAACATATTCAAATGCTACAGGGAGAGGGCTTTTCCCATCTATTAGGTAGTATGGCATCATAAGAGTTAAAGCAGCTGAAACCCCAAAATAGGCCATAAAACAGACAAGTAGAGAAGTTACAATTCCAATAGGTATGGCTTTCTGGGGATTCTTCACTTCTTCCCCTATGGAAAAAAAAAGAAACACAGCACTTTTATTATCTTCATGAATATGAGTATTTTAAAAAAAATTATTTTTAAAATACAACCAGAAAAACAATAAACAATCAAAAATACAATAAAGTAACTAAAATTAGTAATGACTCAACAACAAGATTACAAACAGAGTACAGTAAGGCTTGTGTTTGTTTGTTTATTTGTTTATTTGTACCACAGAAAATGGCACATGATGAAGAACTAATCATTTGCTTGAGGAGGTTACTAATAAAGAAACAAGACCAAGGAAAGCTAAAAATGTTTAGCAGTATCTCTCCAGAATGTTGTTTGCATTACTGGTGGCTTATTAACAATAAAAAAGTAACATTTAATATTCATAGGAATACTAGTCTTTTTTGAAATATTGGGAAAGAAAAAAAAATACTTTCAATCATGCAAGTATCCAAAAAACTATGAGATATGAAGGATTAAATTTTTATGTGGCTTTGTAAGATCCCTTTCAACTTCTGAAAGTTATTAATTTAATTTTGGCCAAAAGCATTCTTTTGACTAGAATTCTGTTGGTGCCTTATTCTGGAGTAAATACTAGTAGGCAAACAGTTATGATTTTAAGGACACTGCACAAGGATACTATCCTAATCAGAGCTGGCCAAGCATTTACTTATTCACTGTGAAAGTTGTTCTGTTTTTCAAAATGTTGTGCAGAGAGGCAAACTCCAGCTACACACAACTTTAGAATAATCTGCCAAATTTTTGTAGAATGGTGTCATCCAACTAACTGCACTGTAGCTACAATTGCATAACTTTAGCATTATGCAGCTGGTCAACAGCATCTTAACTAACATAAGATTTTGAATTTTACTGTTTTATATTGTAATCCATCTTGTGAAGACCATGTTATCTTGAAAAACAGCTGAGGAACTTATTAAATAAAAAATAACAACACAAAGCATGGACTTTAATCATTGGGATACAGTTAGGATCAGCCACTAGAAGTTCAAAACATATCCAGTCCAAACAATGTAATGCCACAGTTTCGACCAAGAAATGAAAAGCAATAGACAAGAAAACTTACCAGTTGTTGCAATGCAATCAAATCCTATGAAAGCATAAAAGCAGGTTGCAGCACCAGCCAGTGTTCCAGTAAAGCCATATGGCATAAAGCCACCAACTCCAAAGGCACTTGTTACATTCTCAGAAAATGATATGTTTCTAAAAGACACAATTTCCAAGATTTTGAGAAGGTTTTTTCGAAGCTACTTTTCATCTAGAAAACCTACCCATATGCTAATACAATCTGGGAATGACCATGATCAGACGACATGGGGCTGGTGGTCCAACAACATCTGTAGGTCCCATTTTCTCTGCCACTTTTTCACAAATACATACATTTTAAGACCCACCTCTTGACATCAGTGAGAGCCACCTTAATAACGATTTAGTGCATGACAATGCCTCTTGAGAGTTGAATTAAAAACCAACTATCCGAAAGTCATGATTTTAATATTTTGTATGATTTTTTTTCAAAAGCATTCCTCCTGAAGTGCCAGCACTACTTCCAAATGCATTTAATGTGTCCACAGTGAGGCTGTTTCCATATATAACAAGAATATGTATATGCAAACACGGCAATATTTTTCAACCACTTATTATAAGCAAGATTTTTGTAATAGCCATAATGTGTGATCTAGCTTTTTGTTTAATAATAATAATAATAATAATAATAATAATATTTATTTGTATCCCACCTCTCCCTATATTGGATCAATACGGGTAACAACAATTAAAAGCAATAAAAGTCAGAAAGATTGACAGATTAAAAGTATAACAAAATATAACAGTTCAGAATTTCCCGTCTCCCTCCCAGCCTAACAATAGCACTAAAATAACAATTCCTGGTAAAATTCTCAATACAATCCATCCAGAGGCAGTGGGAGCAGCTATACAACAGGAGAGTTCAATTACAAGGAGGTCAGCCTGGGAAGGCCTGCCAGAAGAGATCTGTCTTTATCGCCTTTTTGAAGGCCTCCAAAGATGTAATATGACAGATCTCCTCTGGCAGATCATTCCATATTTTTGGAGCGGCAGCTGAAAAGGTCCTCTGGGAGGTTGCCACCAGCCTGGTTTTCTTTGGCTGCAGTAGGTTCCTCCCAGAGGACCTGAATGTGTGGGAAGGATTGTATGGGAGGAGGTGTTCCCTCAAGTATGCTGTACCCAAGCCATGTAGGGTTTTATACATAATAACCAACACCTTATACTGTGCCCGGAAGCCAATAGGCAGCCAGCGTAGGGATTTTAAAATAGGTGTAATGGAGTCAAATTTGGAACTCCCTGTAACTAATCTGGCTGCCATGTTTTGAACCAATTGCAGCTTCCGAACATAGCATGAGGGTTGCCCCATGTAGAGTGCATTGCAGAAATCGAGACGAGAGATTATCTACAGTATAATGAGCTTTCAGGATTTGTGTGAGGAAAACAATTTTTGCTTCCCAGATATCTAATGTTGTTCTGGAATGTAACTGAAAACTGATACTCCTTTCTCCCTCTTTGTGTAGTGTAACTGAAGACTGAAAGTCCTTTCTCCAACCCCCCAAACTTATTCCGTTAAAATTCAACATTCTTTTTATTAAGTACTGTCTTCACCTACAGCTGGCTATGGAACTGTTAGCAGCACATCAGTTCAAATGTTACACTGTCACTGGAAGTATTCATATGTGATGCTAAACTGTAACTTAGCACTTTATGCATGAACAAAAACACTGGGCACAAAAAACTGGATTCCTGTGCACCTTCCACATCTGCCCACAAGCAACTGGAAGAAAAATCAGTTTCTCTTTAAAAAATTCCTTGTTTGCGATTATGTACAAATCAGGCATTTCAATTTAAAACAACTTAAATTTGTCAAACATGTTGGTAAAACATCCCAGCATTTGCTGTTACATTGTTCAGCAATTAAGCTTTAAAATGCCCCTCACGCAATTCCTGGATGTCTTAGCCAGCAATTTGCTAGAATGAAACAGAGTGCTGTTTTATTCCTTCTGGTCTCATGGAGGACAGGAGAGGTGGGATGTGTAGCCCTCACACTTTGCATGATTTCTGATTATGTAGCACTTATCCATGGTTCAGTACTACATGCAGAAAACTCACAAAGAAAGGCTAAGAGACAATGAAAAGTAGAACAAACAGAGAAATTACTTGATTTCCACTGTGTAGTTTATGAGAAATTCTTCTGTTTTCTTCCAGTTATTAATATCACCTTTCACAAAGCCAGAAATCATAACAAAGAAAAGGACCAAGATGTTAACAGCAGTGAAGACTTTATTCACCCATGCTGATTCTTTTACTCCAAATGATAATAGACCTGTAAACCAAGATAAATTTTCAATGAATAACTTCATAAGTAAGGTACTGCATTTTAAACAACATGCTTATTACTATTTTTCAATATTCTGATTTATTTATTTTTTTAAAAAAAGATAGTTCACAGATTCTCTGAGATGGAAATTCTGTACACATAATGAAGTTCAAGATCCATGCATACATCTATCTTCTTGCTACTACTTGCAAAATATCAGCCTACACTGGTACATGCATAATTCTTGAGTCCTTTGATAGTTCCAAATGGTTTTTGAGATGGATAGATTGTGGGAATTACACATATGGAAATACTATATGACATCACATTGCCGAATACATAACATAGGGAACATGGGCATGGTGTTCAGGAGTTGGATGGGGAATTCTGGGAGTTGGGTAAATAACTTTTTTAGTCAATTACCATAATAAAGCTACATATGTATGCACTTCTTAAAGATTATAACTCTTTGAATCCTCTAGCCAGCATTTTTCCCAAGCTCCGCTTATGACATTAAATCAGCACTAACTGAACAAAAACCCCACATTGAGTCTTTTATTCAGCAACAGTCAGGTTTATAGTACTTTAACAGTAAATATGTTCACTGAGAAAAAAAAAATCCAAGTGATTAAATGAATATTTTTCAAGTAAATGTTCATTCTTGATGTGGCTATATTGGGTTAACATGTTAACTGTTATATTTGAAATCAAATTGTACAAATCATATCCAGTAAACATACAAACTTGTTGATTACTACAGTAGTTGAAAAAAATATATAATTGCATGTGCTTTGTATGCATGCATGAGCTTAGAATTATAATTATATGTATGCATATGCATTAATCTCTACTAGAACCTACCCAGTTATTCTAACCGTTCTGGAAGTCCATTTAAAACAGTGTTAGAAAGCAAATAAAAGGCAATATTAATCTCAAGTAGAAGAAACCTATTGAAACAAATGGACTTGAGATACACTTGTCCTGTTCATTTTACTAGATTCACTCTAATTTGGAGTAACACTAAATTCAACTCTATGTGACAGGAAAACAGGGCATCCACATTGACTTTTGCTTATGAAATGGCTTTGCCTTAATGGAAATTCTAGGATTATGCTAAAAATGGATTTTAGAAATGTTTACCTGCCAGGAGCAATATAAGGCAGACTGCAAAAAAATCTGGATACTCTGCTAGACCAGAATAATTCATCCTGAAGTAGGTTTTGAAAAAATAACCAATTTGTTTTCCAAGGAGTTCATCAAAGGTGCCACTCCATGCTCTTGCTACACTTGATGTCCCTAAAAAGAATGGAACAAAAACACTTTAGATTGCAAGACAGATTACAATGGTATTTTTAGTACTCTAAAAGACAAAACGTATCCGTATTTAGAAAGCATCATCATCATCATCATCATCATCATACTGAATCCCATCTCTACAGAATCAATGAGTAACATAGAGAATCTACAGCTGTAATGTGTGAAAAAGAGCCAAAAATGCATTCTACCCCAAAGCATCATTCTTCCATAAAGCAGCAAACACAGGACCAATTAGATTTATTGAACTGAACTGGCCTGAACTAGTGTAATAGCAACTTTAGAATTTCATTTCTGAAAAGAACTACTGATTCTGTGCTAGGTTAGGTGAATCATTTTGAAAATTAGCTGGTGTTGTATTTCACATGCCCCAATGATAAGATGTATTGTCTTGCTTCTCCACTTTCAAACATAAGATACTGTACAACACACAACATAGTGTTAAAGGAGATTTAAGAGGCAAGACAGACAGAAAAAATCCTGTAGGATTCCTCTTTGTGTTGGATGTTATCCAGGGCACTATGGCCAAGAGGTGCAGGTTATTATAAACAATATGGGATTTCCATTTTATGTTGCTCTCAGAACACAACTGTATCAGCAGACACCTATAGGGGATCTGTTCACCAAAGTCCAGAAATCCCTTGGGATACATCATCTAGCATTCCAACATACTGACCACCTCTCTCTATTTCCTGACGGACAAGAATGAGAGAGAGTAATGTAGATGTTAACACGTCATATAGTTATGACAAAGAAATTAATTAACAGGTCATACATTCACCTACTATTTCAAAATAGATTCTGCCTTTCCTATTGTCTTCAACATTATTTAGTGTTTGTATAGATACAAAACTGTAGTGAACTCTAACCAAGGTTCTCTTTAACCATGACTGGCAACCCACTTCAAACTCTGCTTAGAAAAGCACCAGTTAAGCACCACTGGAAATGCACCACATGACTATGTTTGGTTAATGAAAACAAGAGCATGGTGAGAGAAATTACTCTGGTGGGGAAAGGAAAGACTAATTCATATTTTTTTCCATTCTCACTAGTGCCTCAAAAAACCAATTATTATGTTCCAGAACAGTATATTGTATTAATTCGTCCACACTAGAATTATCAACACATACCCATTCAAGTTGTTCGGTTCATATTTACAGTACTCTATACTGTACATCAGTTAGAAAAACCCTTTGCCTATTCCATATAATATTCATCTTGTTTTATCCCAGTCCATCACATATCAACCCCTCTCTCATATTGCTAGAACTGGATTTTGATTCATTCACACCACTACCAATAGCTACTGAAAGACTAGGCACAGTACAAGCACGTCCAGACAACATCTTACTCTCACACATACAAGCACAAAGATTTCTCCAAGTACTGAACAGAATCCAGGAGCCAAAACCAAGCAGGTTTGGCCTGTCATTCTCCCAATACTGTAGTCCCAAAGTCTTCCAAACTCACCTATAACATAGGACAAAATTAGATTCCAGCCAGTGATAAAGGCCCAGAGTTCACCAACAGTTACATAAGTATACAGATAGGCAGAGCCAGTCTTTGGAACTCGAGCACCAAATTCTGCATAACAGAGGCCTGCCATCACAGACGCTAAGGCAGCAATGAGAAAAGAAACAACAATACTAGGTCCAGAATCTGCTTTTGCAACTTCTCCGGCAAGGACATAAACACCAGCACCCAGAGTACTTCCCACTCCAAGAGCAATAAGGTCCGTGGTGGATAAACAGCGGCATAATTTGGAATCTTCAAGACTGTCCAAAGTGATGATTTTTCTCCGGAAAAGGCACCGAATAAATGACAATGTTGGTCCACAGGTAATCATTTTGGATGAAGAAATCTGGGGTGGGGTTGGGGGGAAAGAAAAGAAAAGAGAGAGACAGATATCACTAAAATACCTATATAGGAACTAATTGATCCTGAGGCAGATACTTATTCCATTTACCCCAGTATTGTCAAGTCTGACCGGCAGCGAGGCTTCTCAAGCGTTTTAGGTAAGCCCTACCTGGCTATCAATACCAGAGGATCCCTGTTATCACCTGGTGGCTCCCATCAAAGTAATAACCAGTCCCAGCATATCTTATGAAAATGAGTGGGATGAGATAGATGATATAGTGGGACATATATAAAACAATTTGCAAATTTCAAATTTAAAATAAAATATAACAGAATGTACATGTAAGAGTGACACTGATTGCAGTATGATTGTTTGAGCTTTGGACTATGATTCTGGAGATCAGGATACGAATCCCAGCTCAGCCACAGAAAGCCACTGTGTGAACATGGGCAAATAATACTCTCTCGGCCTCAGTGGAAGGCAAATGCAATACCCCTTTGAACAAATTTTGCCAAGAAAACCCCATGAACTCGAAAGCATAGAAGAGCAACCACATTTAAGAAAAATTACATTTTCCATTATCTGGAAATAAAATATTTCATACTTTGAGATATTACTCAAAATTCCAAGACTATTGAAGCATGTCAGGGCAGCTATCTATTGATTTTATGAAGTTTCCAGAGCATGTTGGAATAAAATGATAACAACATGTTTGTCTGGATAACCTGCAGTAGATGACCAAGGGATTTTAACCCCCCCAATACATGAACAAAAGGGGGGAAACCCTTTATTAATTGGTCATCTCTTAGCATTCGTGTCCCCCACCTGTAAAACAAGAGTACTTATTTGTTGTTTTTGACTAGGTCTTTGATACAGGGCTCCTGGCCAGTTTTAGAAAGCTTTACTTGAAATCCTCATCTCTGGCTGACTCACATTTCATATTTGCATATATCCCAGTGCATAGTTTACAGAATGCAACAGACCAGTATCATTACTAGGAGTGTGTGGGCTGCACCGGGTGACATCCCAGGTGGCAGCAAGGACAGTGGGGAAGTATGCACACTTCTCCTGGCTCTTTCCTGCCACCCCTTCTTCCCTCGTCCTTGCCATTACCCCCTTCTTCCCTGAGGGGAAAGGGACAGTGGCGACAAGGACAGAGCTGTGGCAGGGATGGGTGGATGCTTCTCCCAGCTCCTTGCCATTACCCCCTTCTTCCCTGAGGGGAAAGGGACAGTGGCGACAAGGACAGAGCTGTGGCAGGGATGGGTGGATGCGTGGACACATGCTCAGCCTGGGCGCCCTGTGCCTCCTTGCATAAGCCCTTCCCCTTCTGCCTCTGAAGCCCTGCACCTGCACCGGATGACACCAGGGCCAGGGACGCTTCTGCAATAGATAATAGATTCTACCTCCTAAACCACCATCGCGTGCCTGGCTGTGGTAGTTCTTACAAAAAGCAAGCCTGAGGTCTCCCCACACTGCCCTATAGAATTACTGTAATCTGAAAACAAGACACTCACTATACATACAGGAACAACCAATGCAGCGCCCTGCTGTTTTTCCTAAGTTATATCTACATGCCCAACATGCACCAATCTCTTTCACATCTGAAACTATACAGAGAACTCTTGGATATTTTCTGTATGTAAACTATCACAGAGTTCCCTTCTACTTAAGTGTTTTTTACTATTTACCAAGGGAAATAAAAACAGTATTCAGGAACTGGGCTTTTTAAAAGAAAAATGTAACTATGTATAGTATTATAAATGTAAGTTAAAAGAAAATTTCTCTATAGCGCATGATATTTAATTTTTTTAATGACAACTCCCAGAATCCCCCAGCCTACATGGCCAGTAGCCATGCTAGCAGAAAGAATCTGAGCAACCACTATGATCATTTTGTTAACACCAGAGTACCCTTCTTCCACTCTCCTGTCCTAAACTGCTATCCTGCCTCCATGGCAACTTATTAAAAATTAATATTGAAACCTTGAACATCAAAGCCAAAAGTACACCTCCAAATTACAACCAACCAGTTTTTGTTTCACATAATCCACCCACTTCATATCATCTTAACAAGTGGCAGAGTTACACACTCTCTCATAATGTTACTCCTGTTTGACCTATCTAGAACACTCCTAAACAGGTACAATAAATGTGCTTCTGGTTATTAATTTCTAATATCTGATGCCAGATAGCTATTTAGTGTACCATATGTAGCAGAAATATCACATTTTGCAACACTAAAAAGCAATATGTTGAATTGAATCCATTGTGTCTGTCCACCCATAGAAGGGCATTTTGTTAGCGGAACAGGTTTCCAACACTCACTCCCCAAATCTTCTCCAAAGGGTTGCCCAACCCTGCAGGAATGGTAAATTCAGTAGTAGAAAAGGAAGTTAGTTTACACAATGGTGAATATTCCCTCCAGAAAAAGAAATACAACTGCAATTGGAAATGCTGGTTAGAATGTAGCTATGTGCATGTAACAGGTCCTTGCTAGATAGTACACGTGACAAACATCCACCATTATTCTGGTACCTTTTTTAAAATCAGAAATTATGTATTGTTTCCCTCTGTTTTTTCCAGCCATGCCACCTCAGAGCAGCATCCCATTCTTAAACTAGAAGATTTATAGTCCCAGATACCGTTCAGCTATCAAGATGTAACCTCCCTGAAAACATTTATAAGACTGTAAATTTTCAACGATGATAAACCTGCTACTCCATTAAATACTGCTGTAAAATTTTTAACAAAGTACCCGTAAATGCCTGCTGAGTTCAAAACCCATTTAGTTCAAAGTATGTGTAGAAAGATTTTAAGACTTAATTTGCTGTTTAAAAATCACTAAAGCAAAGTTTCAAAATATTAAATACCACATAAGGGAAACTTTCCATAGAGTTCAAATTTTCCATCTTTGTCCTTTAATACAGTAATTTAATTTCAGTGCAATCCAGTTAGATTGTTTCACAGAAACAAGTTAGACTTTGAGCATTAAATTGCCCTCTTCTTCTTAAGCATTTTCCTCCAAAATCATAATTTAATAGATACTCTCAATTTTGTATTTTTAAAATCTACAGGGGGATTGCTCTAGAAAACTAGATTTCTATGTAATTCTTACATATTATTTTAATTATTCAAAATAACTTTTTGTTTAAATTCCCATTTAACAGCCCACTTTGGGTACACTCTTTGCAGGTTGGTAAGCCATTTATAGGTAGTGACTCAAAGATTTTACAGAGTTCATTCAAGGTAGTGTCAGTGTGAAAGATTGTCTTACAAATATTTTACTTCTACTGACAGCTTCTTTTCAGTCCAAGCTTTACTTACCTGACAGAAATATTCGGTTTATGGACTTCTTTGGTCAAGCAACAAATGGTCGAGGAAGATTTTACTTCAATATCTGCCTTAAAAGTAGGAGCAGTAGGTGGTGTGAAGCTGCTTGCTCTGAGGGGGTGGAGGAAAGGCAGCCACAGGTGATTGGATGACACTGAGCTTACCCACCTATTTGGCAAACAAAAAAATGTTTTGCTATTCATATAAGTCATTCCCATTATACACACAAAGTCAAAATATGCTGGCTTGTTTTCCTGTTTAAACTGCAGACTGAGCATGCATGAAATCTATGTGCACAAGGACAGTTAGCTGGCTGTTCATATCTAATGATTTAACTGACAGATCAGCTGGAGTTATGCACCCCAGCCCAGCTCAAAGCTTCATGTGAAAAAGTTACTTATACATAACCAGACATGTGTCAGAGTGTAGAGGTATGTTACAAAGGCTCACAGAACGGCAGTGGTCATGTGTACATAGAAGTGTGCATGTGTACACTGGAAGGCTTCAAGGCTAAGGCCTTCTGATGACAGGTAAACCTCTTTTGTATTTAAACAAACATTTGACCTACTGAGTTGTTTCACTTTATTTCTCCTGCTTTGTGTTTAAACCTGCATTTTCTGTATGACCAGAATCCACAAGCATATTTGTTCCACTGAGATCAGTAAAGCTTAATTCAAAGTTAAGTGTATTTGAAGACTAACTTGCTCTTAAAAATAGAATATTGCATTTATTTATTTATTTAAACTGGCTCCCATTTTTATTTAATTCTGATATTGGCTGGCTTTTCAAACCAGCATGTTCCTGTTCCCTTCTGGAATGCAACTGTTATGACAAAAACCTGGTGTGATAAAGTCCACAGTGCCTGTGTATATCTTATTTTGGTCACTGCAGAGGTTGGCTTCTCTTCCATCCTTTGCAGCAACCAAAGCCTTATAACCAGAAACAGAATTACAACAAGTCTGCTGAGATCTCTAGATCTCCAGATGATGTACTATAATCATTCTGCAATGGCTACAAAGGCATGGTCAGATGCTTCTATGATCCCCTCTCTGACTCTCCACCAGGCTTGGAATGGCTTGGGGGAGGCTGCCGTGGCTCACTGGTAAGTCGAGGAGTGTTGAATGAACAGCTGTAGTATAGTTCTGCATGCAGAACCATTATGGGTGTGCCATACAGGATCTTCTTGTGTGATTATTTACAATTTAGGTTTTGGTTGTGGATTTTATTGACAACTCTTCTGGGCACTTTTATAGGAAAGCGGGGTAAACATTAACAAGTAAAGCCTTTTCTCTACCACTAGTTGACTACATGCCCATAGTGTTCGTGTATGGTATAAATAGGGATGGGGAGGATGTGGGTTACTTTAGCAGTAAAAAGGAACAGCACCCCTATACTGATCTGCCTTCTGATCCTGTGCCTTACTCTTCTCTTCAGCCTATTGCTCCAGATACTTTTACTTTTGTATTTCTTGTGTCTTCTATCATGAAACTCAATGGAAGAACCGAGCTTAGCAAATGGTCTCAGTGTAGGCCTCATCAGCCACTTAGCTTCTGCAAGGCCTTAGGTAAGAATTCAGATTACACCCACAGTTCCCAGGAGACAGCCTATGTTGGAGCAAAAGGCTGAAGGTACATAGTGCTTAAAGCCAGCCAGGTTATATTGGGCAGAAAATTCCTCAAGCATGTCTCCTCATTTCTGGCAGTAATACAACAATAAAACAAAATTAAGAGCTAAGAATTTACTGATATGAAGACAAGTAAAGAACATTTCTATCAGTTCTAGCTCTACCTTCAGGTAAGCACCACTCTCTCACTTGTAACTCCACCTTAATCACAAACATACCGAAGGAGTAATAATAACTCTCCTTTTAACATACATCCATTTAAACAGTAGCCTTAGAGCAAGATGCTACACGTATTATAACCTAAGAGGAAATGCAATGTTACAGGTATATTCTTTTAACCGTGGTTACCACTAGTAAGAGCAATTATCCAATGCAACAGTAGATAATAAGCATATGCAGTGCCTTGAACAGGCTGTTATACAAGCAATGCTCCAGGAAAAAAGAGCAGAAAGAGACTAGGAGTCTCCATTGTTGTTATGTGCCTTTCAAGTCAACTTCAGCTTATGGAGAGCAACTTAAAAACAAGATACACAGTTGAGGACAATCATGTACTGTGACAAACAAGATACATTTCACCACTTGAGGAAGCACTTCTTCTGCATATGTGCTAAGCTTATCAGAACTCAGACTAGAACTCAGGGGAGCAGAACAAGAGACAACACTGAAAATCCACACAATCTTGTCCTCATCTAATCTTAACAACCAGAATTGCCTTAAGAAAGTAAATTTACATATGCACAGTTTTTCTTGCATGCTGAAGTTTACCAAAGCCAACGATCTCTTAACTATTTATTAACTTTTCAGCAGAGCAAAGCAAACAGTGTAGTTACTCCATGACTGCAAATCAGAAGGCAAATCAACGGCTCCACACAAATCTTGACTATGCACAATTGTAAAGATGTCAGTAGATGATATATTGATCTATGCACTACTGCAAAGTAATTTTGTAATGGAAGTTACTGACAGGACAGTGCCTCATTCTAGACAAGGACATTTTTAAAAAATGTGTATAAAAGATGCCACGACATGGTGGAGGTAGGGGAAGCCCTGCACTGCACAACCATAAATGGTTTGAAAAGTTAACTATAAGAAAAGCATTAGCTGCTTCAAGAGCAACCATGATATGAAAGGGTGAGAGACAGATGCCAAGTCCTAGGTGGGTAACTATGGCTCTCTAAATGATGCTGGACTGCAACACCCATAATTCATCACTGGCAGTGCTGGCTGAGAATGCTGAAAGTGGCAGTCCAGTAACATTTGGAAAATCACAACTATCTGCCCCTGACCTAGGGTAGAAATATTGCACTTGGACACCACTTTAAGTGCAGCAGCTCATTTCTATGGAATCCTGGGGTTTGTAGCTTTATGTCTTTAGCCTATTCTGCCAAAGAGTGCTGGCGCCTCACAAAACTGCAAATCACAGGATTCTGTAGGATGGAGCTATGGCAGTTAAAGTGATGTCTAATTGCATTATTTCTACAGTGTACAAGGTGCATCCCCAGTAAGTAATATATTTCTCATCCCATCCTGCCCTAAAGGCACATTTCACCCAGCTACTATCCTATGAGGTAGATGAGGCTGGGAAGTATAAACAGCTCAAGATTACTTGCATAAGACATCACACAAACAGCATATAAATCAAGGCTTCTCAGTCTAAGGTTGACTTTCTAATCACTGTGCCACAATGTTTTGCAGAGTTGATAGACACTGCCACTCTCCTTATGGTACTCTGCTAAGGTATAGCGTATAATGAATGCTTTTGTTAACAGCAACATACCAAAGTCTCATGGAAGCATCTAAGGATGAATCTACATAGGGTAAAGAATGTGTCCTTACCTCAATTCCGGTCCTTTTGGAACACATGATGTTCCTCTCCTTCTGATGTGAAAAGGCGATTTTTAAACACTTTCCAGTTTAAGCCATGGTTTTAGAAAGGACTGGATTTTTAAAATGTGTGGTTTGACCCCCAAATTGGGATCATATGGGGGGGGGGGGGTTTGCTGTGTGGTCACCTAGGTCATCTGGTTGCCTGATCATTCCAGCCACAGAAGAGTAACTCCCCTATTTGTATTATAATAACTTTTTAATAATAACTTTATTTTTGTATCCTGCCTTTCTGCCTGGGTAATTAAGGTGGCTTACATGAAATAAAATAAAACATTATCTGGATAAAAAGACAGAACACCCTCCTTAAAAGAGAATTAAATATAGTACAATTTAAAAGAGAAAAAAAATCACCAATTAAAAAACAACCGCATAATATTAAAACAGCTATTTTCTGGTAATAGTGTTGGATGGAGAGGAGAGAGCTCAGAGTGAGTTGGAATGCTCTATTCGGGGAAGGCCTGCCAGAAGAGATCTATCTTGACAGTTTTTTAAAAGCTATCTAAGCTCATTATTAGCATTTGGAAAAGGCGTTGTTGTCTTCTTCCCCGGATTTGGTTTTTATATGCACACAAATGCACCTCCAACTTTTTCTACTGGCTTCACTTATAGAAGCGCAGGCGAGCAATCAGAACAAAGGGAGAACAAAAGCTATTGTGAATATGCAACTATGCACATGCATTGTAGGAACAAACAACAACTACTACTCTACAGCTACTGTGGTCACGTGATATAATTCAAAGCAGCAAATACATGCACGCAGTAGAAACACCCCCTTGAACCAATCTGGCTATATAATGGGGGCCCTGTGTGGCTTTCCAAAGTGCTTTCAGTCTGGATTAAAACAGGTATGTGTGACAGTGAGGGAGTCAAATGGTGGCACGGATACTATGCAGTGGAGTTGCGCTACAGTCCTCATGATGATTCAGCCCAAGTTAGTTATTGGCTTTTGTGAGTTTATATCCATATTGGCTCCAGGAAGAAAGATCTACTACACTATGCTTCCATAAACTATAGCAGTGCCAACACAAACTACAGTGCTTTAAAACCACTAAATAACATGAAAATTAAAAATTAAGTAAGATGCACACTTCAAACTCAACATTTTAACACAGCAATATGGAACAGCAGGTTGAATTACATTGTTACTGCTGCACTTTTAAAAAATTTTGGACTAAAATGCAGTAGGAATCATGTAGCCTACTAGATGCTGTTGGGCTGAAATGTCCATTATCCCTAATCAGGGCTGCTGGAACTTCCAAGCCAAAACCCCCTGAAGGGCCATGTGATTATTCCCAACCCTTATCTAGGTCAATAGTGTATATCATCTATGGACACCCCTACAGTTCATTACAATATCCTGGCATAATTCCCACCAACACCCGTAGAGTTGTATGCCTGTTCATATTGGACTAGGAACTAAATCCAGAGTCTGCTAGTGTTGAAAGGAAAAGAGTGCAAAGAGATAAGGGGGAATCTTCCCACTTTACTTGCTTTGACTGTCCATCCCCTTAGCTACTGCTTTTAGAAAACTAGCGGGGGCATAGGGTTACAGAGGGTGGAAGAAGGACATATGAAAATTTGCAGATTTTATAAATATCTCCCACCCACCCTAACCTTTTAGGGTGCTACTCAAAGATATAGGCATGTTAGTCTGTAGAATCAGTATGCAAAGAGATTTTTTAGCACCTTTGAAACCAAATGCATCTGAGGAAGTAGACTTAAGTCCACAAAAGCTCATGGTGCCAACTTCTTTCTTTCAGTTAGTCTCAAAGATGC
This sequence comes from Urosaurus nigricauda, assembly GCA_034509955.1. Classification (NCBI taxonomy): domain Eukaryota; kingdom Metazoa; phylum Chordata; class Lepidosauria; order Squamata; family Phrynosomatidae; genus Urosaurus; species Urosaurus nigricauda. Next base: position 135,428,560 of record JAOEGL010000005.1, on the reverse strand, counting down.
TACAAGATCCCTTTAGGGTGCTGTAATGTTTGCTGAAGAACCATTTTAGCTGGTTTCTTGAATAAATTTATGAATTCTCTTTTGAAATCCTTCCAGATTAGTTTTCTGAAGGAACAAAAACACAAATAAAGTGGGACTATCTAGGGCTACATGGATTGCTGCAGTGTACCCGATGTGGGGCTGTCTTTAGAAATTCCTCATAAACTTCAATAGGTCCCAAACATTGCAGCCAGACCACTGACCGGGGTAATTACAAAGACCACATAACTCCTTTGTTGCCACAGCACCTCTGACTACTGGTCTGTTACTGGGCAGATTTCAAATTGCTGTTTATGATCTATAAAACCCTCTCTGGTTTGGGTTCAGACTATTTAAAAGACAGTGGCTAGAATTCAGGTTGGGACATCCACATGTGTATGTGTTCTCTATATGGGCAGACCTTATTTTTCTGGGGACTATATGGATTGGTACTTCTGTCCTCTCTGTGCAGCACTCTTCTCCTGACAGGCCAGACTACAGAAGCATATTTTGCACGAAAGCACTGAGACCTCCAGAGTAGGCCCACAGATCTCAGCACTGATGTCACTGGTGTGCATCTGGCTATGGAGGAGATAGCCAGACTTTCCCTGATTTTGCCTGTTCATGTTGAAGCATGGAATGCATGTATGAGGTGATTTGGAGGCTTTGAAGTAAGTTGAGTGGGACTGTAAATGGGTTAGCATAACATAAGGTCCACATGTGGATCTTTACACTATGCTGGAGGAAACTTGAATTCAAACCAGTTTCTCCTTAAATGCACCTACTTGTTTGGTGAGGATATGGGAGACCCTTCTTGCTCCCAGACCTCAATCCAGGTTGTTTCTAGCCTGCTGTATCCCTCTTCTTGAGCTCTAGTGGACTTCCTATTCCCAAAGTGAGAATGATTTCTCAATCCACAATATAGCAACAAAGCCATTCCCAATACAGTCAACAAAGCCTGAACTCATAACACCACCCTTGCTCCAAAAAATGAAGGGCTGGCATCAGAAGAAGTTTAGAAATACTTGTAGATTACTCCAGACAAAGATAGATATATTTCTTTTACAGAAATAGTAAGTAATATTTTGGGGGCTATCACATCATGTTTATTTTATCTAGAAAAAAACCCCTATTTTCTTTAAATCTCTTTAATCATATATTTCTTCAGACAGAATTTTCATCCTTGACACATTTCACCTTTGAAACCTTGTCTAAGACAGTTAAAGACACCCACTTTCCATCCAATTAAGAGCAGTCTCCTTTATTTCATGATTATTTGCAGAGGAACCAAGTTCTGATAAAGTTACGTGCGTCTGAGTTGGCTGTTAGGCTAAGTGGTATCAACTTTTTCTCAAGAAGTATATCTGTGTGCAAGCTGACAAAAGGTTTCCCTGTATGACCTTTCATCACACAACCTGTTCATTTTACCCTCGATTTTCGGCTGCCAATGTGCGTACTGACTCCTTAGATTACAAGTCTTCTACGTAAGCCAGAGTGATTCATGTCCACATTACCCTTTTCATCACCTGGCTGAAAAGGAGATAGATGAGATTATTTGGTGCTTAGCCAGACATGAAGAAGACTACTACATTTTGTGTGGTGTCTGGTACATCATAAAATAGAGAAAAAATGCCCATCCTACTACATAAAGGTACTTAGCTATACATCCAGTATTTGAATCTATCCTGTCATTAACCTAGCAACATTCAGACACAACACGTTGTTCTAGGCATCACTCTAGACTCAAATGACCTATTCAGGCATTCCAGTGAATGTACGAGGGCACATACTGGACATGTGGGAACATTAAAATGTGTGCTGGCCCCATCCCTAGTGTTAGTGTCCATTACCAAGTTTCTCAGTTTCAGGGAAGGACATACTTAGACTCTCCCTACAGCCCTTTGTGCAAATTGCACGGAACTTACAAGTGCCTATGGCTGACATCCAAAGCACTTTTAGAGGAACATGCAACTCCACACAGTCCATGCACACATTTGTTAGTTGAATATTTTAATAGGGCTAAAGTTTTTCTTAGAGCTAATTCAAGTTATCAAGTAGCCCTGAGAGAATGCCAGGCACATACAAACATACACACACACACACACCTTTCCTATTGCTTTTTTAATTGGTAACTTTCAGATCACGTTAGCAGAAGCCAACATATGCCAGCTTCACTGTAGTTAACTGCTGTTTCTACCCCATAGGGTCCCAAGCACATTCATTGCCATACAATACACTTTCGGGGCACTACAAGAAATGGCCCCATTTTTTCTGATTAAGAGGTTGCATGGAATGACTCGGGTCACAGTCCAATTATGCCTTGCATCCTGCTCCAAATTACAGAACCAAAAAAAGGAGGTAGAAACTTTTTTAAAATTGAGGGCATCAGTAGCTTCATACAACACAGTGAGTATGACCAGTGGCTGGTGGAACCCAATGAAAATTGGCAGGGATCCTCATTTACTTCCTTTCTTTTCATGCCACCGATTTTCTCTCCCTGCTCTCAACACTTTCTGCTCTCTCTCTCTCTGCCACCCTTTCACTCTCTGCTTCTTTTACACACACTCTCATCCCGCCCAATTCACATGCATTAATCTATCTATAAAAGCCTTTTCAGGTGAGCATCCTTCTGTATTAGGTGGAGGAGAGGAAAAAAAGAAGGGGAAAGCTTCTTTGTTCTCAGTCCAGCATGGAAATGCAGCTGATTGCCACAGGGGAAGGGACGGCAGCCTGCTGCTACAGAAAAGGGTCAGAGGAGGAGAGACTACATGCTGGACAGGAATCTGCCACAGGCTGGTTCCAGCTTTCAGTTCCCCATGCATTGCTATTGTGTTGAATGAATCTTTATTGAGGGTTTTAATTTTGTTTTGTTGCTGCCTGGAAGAGTAAAACTGATCCAATAAACCCAGCTCTCTGGATTTAGAAGCAAACAGGATACCAGGTCAGTCATACCCCATAATTTTAGGGCTTTTGGAATTACTCTCAGTGCAGAAAAGTACCTCTGGGATAAACCAGCTGTAGGAGTCTCATCCTAAGCACTACAGCAGGTGTGGGAATCATGTGGCTCCCCAGATGTTATTGGACTGCAAATTCCAACATTTCCCACTGTTAGGTATGCTGAGGAAGATGGTGTTTGCAATCCAACAATATTTGAGGGGCCACATGATTTCCATCCTTTATATTAAAACACTTAGAAGTATATATAGGGTAACCTCATCCATGGCTTCACCTAATCTCTCGAAACACAGACCAGGTTTTCTTTCTCTGTTTTCACTTTCCATGAGTTCCCCCTGCATTCAAATCTGAAGGGTTTTCTTAAAGTTTTTTCACGCTAATCAGATCTGGCAGGTTCCTCAAAATTAAAATCCTCTTAAATCACAGGTTTCAATTTGAGCTCTATTATTTTATAGTTTGATCTTATCAAGTGAGCATCTATGGCATGAACCTTTAAGTCTGAAACCATATGGTGCAACTTCTCTTGCTCAGTATCAAAGGTGCTACAAGATCCCTTTGCATGAAGAAATGGAAGAGATTTCACTCCGAAGTTCAAGCTTAACAGCTGCTTTTAGACCTCTATCAGGATTCTCAAATCTTCACATGAAGTCCCCAAGACTTGTATCTGCTAAATCTGATGAGATATTCAAGCTTATTTTAAGAGAGACCACAAAGATGCATATATCTACTTGACAATACAACTTGGGAAATTTACTTTTTGGACCATTCCTCCCAGAGTCTCCAGACAGCACTGGTTTCATCTTGACTCACTGACTAACTCATAATTTCTTTCAAAAGAATTCTTCCTTCAGTAACCAGTCTTAAATGCTATTCTTTGCTCTAAGTGGTGAGAAATCTGGGGTAAATGCTAAACTAATTAGCTTCCTTCACACAAGAGTGAACTAGCCTTCTGCAATATGCTATAACAACAACAACAATAACAATAACAACAACATACAAACAGAAGATAGAAGAAACAAACAGGTACTTGTCAGAAAGCAAACACTGATATTGAATCCAATTCTCAGAGAGTCACTTTTGTAGTCCCATATCTTAACCTTCAGGCTACACTAAAGCTTTAGTTTTATACTAAAATTCTCTCATACAGGTACACACATGCACATATAACACGTAAATGATTTATAGTCATTGTCCCATTCCATTAACTTCAGTGGATGTACCTTTCTAGGGAGTTGTGCTATCAAGAAAAATTAGAATTCTTTTGTAAGCTCCCCAATGCATTTGACTACTATCACATCAAGCTATACAGTACTTTTAAACTGGGTTGGTTATCGGGGGGGGGGGAGCTATCCCCCCCCCAGCATCTTACATCACATGGGCCACGGCATCACTCTGGCATGGCCTTCTGGTTTTTAAGTGAAAAATGACCAACTGTATTCATTTTTGGCTTAGTTTGGGGAAGATGGGGAAAGAACAAGGTAAGAAGACCCAACTGACTATGTTTGGTAGTTATGACATTTGTGTTTTGGGCAGAACCTGTTCAAAAACAGCTGAATTGTTATAAAAACATCTGGATGAGGTGAGGGATTTTATGAAGTCTCCTGAGAACTTGAGGAGACAAAAACAGGAACTTGGCCAGACTTTCTCTACTCTTGCATTAAACCATGGGGACAGACCCATTTACAGAAAAATCAAAACAGCTTAACACCTTGGATATGGATAAGCTTTCCCCAGCCTGATGTCCTCCAGATGTTTTTGAATGCAGCTCACATCACCTATAATCAATGAGCATGATGGCTATGACTGATGAGCTATGAAGTTCAAAAATATGGAGAGCACCAGTTTGCAGAAGGCTGCTCCAGATTCTGTTCTCATGTTCAGCATCACCAAGCCCTGCAAATTTCAACCTTCCTGTTTGTACCTCATGCAGCAATCAATCACCAACAATTCCAATGCTGTGCATGAATACAGTTTCTACATACTTATTTTCATTTTAAAATATCAGTTTAATTTCATTTTAAAATACCAGCTCATAGCATAGTTCACAGTACAATCCCATACATGTTTACTTAGAAGTAAACCATACGGAGTTCAGAGGGACCAACTACCAGATAAGCATACACAGAACTGTAGCCTTAGCTTTATCACATCTTTTTAAAGCTTTATAAAACTTTTTACACCCCCCCCCCAAAAAAATCCAAAACATTTCTTATAAGCATGTGCAAACCTAAAATATTAGTTCTTTAGCATTTTTTATTATGAAGTCAGCATGGTTATCACTGATTTCAGAAGAAGGTAGCATCATAACCATGGCAGTCCTTGGAAAAAACTTCATATGTTTCTGTAAATCAAAACCAGCAAAAAGAAACCCAACATTTTTTTAACCATGACATAATATAAACAACATTGCCAGCTGACTGGTTACACACAGAGAACAACTGGACTCACAGAACAACTGCAGTTGTTAAGAACAAAGCAGCAATTTCAGTCATTTGTTCATTTTTTATTTCCAAACGCCTGCTGAAATTTTAAGTAGACTTACCAGACCTTTTTTTCCCTTTAAGAATTCTGCTTCTTTTTGGTTTTAGGAGACAATACATATGTTCTAAATAGCTCCCTTGCACTTTGCTAGATTTTCAAAAATAATCACACGGTGTCTTTGCAGAAGTGCTGCCAGGTTAAAGATAAAACTCATACAAATACTTCAGTGGAAGGCAGCTTCAAGTTTACAGGAAAGAAGGTTTAATCCATTCCACAGATAGAAGATCCTAGGAACTATGTAACTGCTACCACTGGTAACTGAATCTGGCTTTCAGTGTATCTAAAACAGATACAGGGAACTGCTACTATATATTATTCTCCAACTCCAGATGTTCCCAAGCAAACTGAAGCAACTACTTATAATTTTGTTGGCAGTGTTGTACTCAGCTCCACCTCACAACAGTGTTTTTTTAAAGCAAACTGTGGGAGGAACTAACCTTTTAAAGGCATCAGCACTGAATAAACTTCAGCAGTTTAAGAAAAATGTTCTATATCTATATATCTATTGCATCCTATCCATAGTAGTTTGTGCAAGAGGGGGAGGAGTAGGAGTTAAATGGTAGGTTAAAGTAATTCATCCTTACTCAAATTAGAAAGGAAAATGATGCAAGAAAGAGGGAGAGCGTTTAAGGCAAGCCAATTTGTCAGGCAGCCTAGCTAGAGGATAAAATACCAATCTGGAACCAGCAAATAATTACCTCATTTTTTCCCTTAGTTGGTCCTGTCTCTAGCTGGTTTCACCTTCCATAGTGGGATCAAGGATTCTTTTGGCAACTGCTTTATCTTTCCATGCAACTGGACCCAGCTTATTCATCCAAGAGGGTTCATGAAGCCAAATTTCACAATTGGTACAAACAGTAAACATGGCGCATGACTGGATAGTAAGCAACTGAGTTCGTCATTTCCATGCGCACAGTTGCCACTCTTCTGGCCTCAGTAAGAGAAAATCAACATGATGCAAATATACCACAAGGGTACTGGGACCAGAGACCAATTTTCTCTTCAGAACTACCATAGTTACCTGCAGCACCCTTGAAACAAAAATACAAACCCATGGCCAACACTTTATATACAGCATTGGAGCTAGCTTTGCAATTATAATGTGAAAATCCTTCTATATTTTGTGCCAATTTAGGAATATACTTCATTCCCTTACAAAGAAAAGTCCCTGGGGATATGGGATATGGTGGAACAAGCCAGGATTTTGTGTCAAGGGTCTTGGAACTTTGCTATGTCGAGCTAACCCAAGTCAAGAATATTTAAGCCTCCACATGTGAAATGGCATTTCCTTTCCACACAGCAGCTACATAATGTTCCAATTCCAACCCTGGGGGACAAAATTTGGCAGAAAGCATTATTTCTGCCGCCTTACAATCACAAATTGTCCCTGGGAACATGCTGGCTGGCTGGGTGGGATTTATTTAACTATTACCTCGTTCAGTAACAAAGGAAACCACTCTGTGCTCTCTGCTCTATCTCCATCACAGATCTGCATGAACACCAATTGTGAGATGGGGTCTCACTAATACTTTATAATTATCCACCTTTTTCATACTTTAAAAGCTGTGGTTTAGCAATAAGTGCTACAATTGTGCCCAAGCAACAATATACACCTGCATCTCTTGTCATTTAGCAAAGATTATATTATGCCATGGTCTAAAAAGCTTGGACTGCATTCCATGCAAGAATCATTCATGTTTCTTGAACTTGGGATTGGGTTGGTGGGGTACTGAACACAAAGTGGGGTCAGTTACAAATCTGCTATTAAATTACTTTGATTTCCTCACAAGAAATTCACTACTAAGTACCTAATTACCTCTTCTGAATGGAATGCAAGTAAAGCCATCCTCATATGCCATTGACACAAGCCACCAATGCTGTACACGTATTGTGCCAACTGAACTTTGGTGCTTTTTGTTCTCTAGTTTAAAAACAAAATGCAAATTGACTGTATATTCAATTTTTAATGTAAAAATATGAATATCTGCAAATACACACTCACTAGTCTTTCCACTGCCTTTAATATCCTAAGAATATACAGTGTGCCCTTTACTTACATTGGGGATCCATTCCAGACCACCACCAACCCCCGGTGTAAGGCAAATACTGTATATGCTCGAGCCCATTGAAAACAATGTGGCTTGTGCATGCGGCGTGTATAGCTTCCGTGTATAGCGTGCCCACGTATTGTATTGTATGTATTCAGCTTGTAGTAATGGAATGTTTTTATTTTATAATCTGTCCTGAATTTTCCAAGTGCAGTTACCTTCTTTTCCACTCCATTACTCCAGTGAAGACAGACAGACTAGCCGACTGGCAGGTAGACATACACTTTGGCCTAAATAATTATTTTGCCACATATTTAGATGCAACTATGCTATATGTGCATTATTTCAGTCAAATAATGCAAACTGTTTAGTTTGAACATGCATGTGAATAAAGGATCAGACTTGTTCATATGTTAAAAATATGCTGGTCAATTCAAAATCATACAAGAACTGACTTAGATAGCCTTCGTGAAGGGGGTTGTTGTGCATCACTTTAGGAGCCCTGGTGGGGAGAAATGTGATCAACCTTTTTAATAAATAGTATCACCATTACATTATTTAAATACAAAAGTATCAATAAATTAATGAATTATCACAACAGAAAGTATGCTTGTCTGAAACCATAGTATACCATGGTATTAAGAGAAAGGAGAGGTCCTTGCTGTAAGTCAAAAGTGTTGAAAAGTGGTGAATTGTCCCATTCAGTCTCATTCTAGCTCTCAGGTTGGTATTAAAAATAAAAATGTCTTATTAATAATCTTCTGATTGTGTACGTTACAAATAAGCTCTCTAGAAATTATTATGACTAATTGGACCAAAACATGAATGAAAAGTTTACAAATTTATATAGCCAAAAGATTTTCCATGGGACATGGCAGGACATGGCAATACAAGATAATGATCAATGGACTGGTCTTTTCTAAAATCTTTCTTCTCCTCTCCTAATATTTCAGGAAGACCAATCTTATAATTTTTTTAGGAGAAAATAGGTAAATAATTCATTGTGAAAAGTGCCAATATGGATAGAATATTTTCTCTCCAGGGAGATGGGAACTTGGATTCAAACAGCTCACTATTTATGGACCCAGCTTTAGGTGTTTGTGAATTGTGCAGGTAAAAGCAAATTGTCACACCTATTTTTCTCATTACAACCGTTGTTGTTGTTGTTTGCTTTCAAGTAATTTCTGACTTATGGTGACCCTAAGGCAATCCTATTATGGAGTTTTCTTGGCCACTTTTTTCAGTGGGGATTTACTGCCATTCCAGCTCCTCAAAAATACTAGAGAGGTTCAAGAGATCTTGCTGAATGAGTGAGATGACAGTGTGGAACAAATCCCTGCAAAGCAAGCAAAGGTTCTTCAGTAAGAAAAAAAACTGTTCATTTGTTGGGGAGGGGATTTCCTCCATCCCCTAAACCATATTACTCCACTTTGCCAGATCCCTAGTCCATTTTGTAGTGTTTCCAGGGAAATGGAATCATGCCTCCACTAGCCAAATTGTTGTTCTTAATTGTCATCAAGTCAACTTTGACTTATGGTGACCCTACAAATGAGAGACCACCAAGTCATCCTGTCACCAACAGCCCTGCCCAGGTCTTGCAGACTCAGGGCTGTAGCTTTTGTGATCAAGCCTATCCACCTGTAAGGAGTCTTCCTCTTTTCCTGCTGCCTTCTACCTTGTCAAGCATTGTTCTTTTCTAGTGAATCATGTCTTCTTATGATATGTCTAAGGTACAACAGTCTTAATTTAGTCATGTTGGCTTCTAGGGAGAGTTCAGGCTTCATTCTCTCTAGAACTCATTTATTTGTCTTCTTTGCAGTTCAGGATACCTGCAGAACTCTCCTCCAGCCCATCTACAGACACCTAAGTCTGGATCTAGTCCTGTGAGTATAATTTGTTTCAATAGGACAGTTCAGAAAAATTTACTGTTTGGACTCCGCCTTACAGATTCCCCACTAGAATGGCCATGCTGGCCATACAAGGAATTGTTGGCCAAAAAAGTAACTTTTCCAGACTTTGTGAGAGAGTTTGCTCAGTCCATGCCGAGAACCTCAGGTTACAAGAATACCAGGTTTGAGGCTTTGGTAACAAAGCTCCTCGGAATTGAGCTCCATCCAATTCAGTGGTGTGATCCGTGGAAGAAAGTTCATGTGGATGACTGATAAACTATCGCAATCTGATCACACATTCATATGATAGGAAACAAGCTGTACTGCTAAAAAGGAAACCTTTATACTTATTTTTGCATTTTAAGTTGATTAATAACAGTGTTTTACCTATTACCCAGAGGTTACAACGTTCCTGTGCCAATCTTCACTGAGCTCGCCAACACTTTCTATTTCTATTTAATTTTCACTTTGTTACCTCTTTAAAAGAAATTGCTGATGAATTAGAAAGGCGTGACTTATTCTATGAAACATTTACTTGATCTTTCAGCAGTTACCCATGTCACCTGTATGATTGTTTTGTTCTTGTGATAAACATAAGGCTGTCCGGCAATATTTTGATAGTTTTCCACTTTGTACAACTCTTAAATTTTCTTCTATATCCTTGGTCAATGTTTGACTTAGCTGTAAAGCAATATGATGAGACCAACTTAAAAATGAACATCTGTGTAATGCTACATGGCTTCAAGGACTACAGCTATGAACAGCAAAGAGGGGAAAAGACATATCTAACAAAGGTAATTTTGGTAATTAACCATGTTGAAATGGCCAGAACATGCTTTCTTGGTACCTTCACAGTCTTAACAAAGATCAGTGTTAAACCCCACTTATTTCAATAAGAATGTACACATTTTGTATATCTTGACTGTAAAATTATGGACTTTAGGTAGCTCATGGCTACCTAAGCTTTCTATTCACATTCATTCTTTCAGCCCCTAGAGACCTGCTAAAGCAGTTCATTTTCTTCCAGATTTGTTCTACACTGTATTTGACATAAGGTCAGAGTTAATTCTAAACCAAAAAGAAACAAAATGATGCAATTCTCTAGCAGAATGTTATTCTGCGTGTTTAAAACTTAGATGTCTAATCAATTCCTGCAAACGCAATATATAATATGTTGTTTAATATATAAAATAAAATCTCTACTCTGAAGTAGAAGAATCACTTATTTATATCTGAGGCAACCAAAGCCAGAGAGTTCAATTTTCAAGATGCATTCTTTACTTTAAATAGAACTTAATGTATCAGTAACAGGGCATGAAATATTTTCCTGCTACTTTTCCTCCCACCCCCCCTTTAAAAATCCAAATTTTTATATAAAGTTCATAAACAAATGAGAACAACACTCAGGAATATGTAATTAGAATAGTTGTGCAGAGCTGTTTTTTTTAAGGTGCTGCACCTTTTGAAATCAGTTGGGAACCTGATCAGAGGGGCTTTTTACATTGGCAAGAAAGTGTGACATGAAGTTGCACTTTCCTTAATGCTTAGCAGCTAGACAGCAAGCCCCAGGTGTGCATTTAAAAAGTACAGGGCAGCTAGACTGAGGTTTTTTCTGTGGCTCAGCAACTACATGGGAAGCTGTCAAAACGCTACAAACACAGGTGGAGCAGCTACATGGGTGGCAAGGAACGTGGCTTTTAGCCGCGCTTTAAACATTTTTTTCCCTTGCTGGCTGCGAATTGCGCAATTGCGCAGGTACACCATACAGTCGGAGCTTATCACATGGGGGAGTACAGGACCATTCCGAAAGAGGGAGAAAGTGAGGTCAGTTCGGAAATGCACGTGATTACGCACAAGCTCATCACACACAAGACAAGAGAGCATCTACACAAAAAGAAAATGCAGAGTCAATACGAAAGAATTCATCACATGTGAACATACTGGTCGGCTTTCTGTTGCAAATTAAGGCATCTTGGGAAATGGTAGCAAAGGCTCATGGGAGTTGTAGTCTGTGTTCTGTCAGAGCATTATATTGAGTTGTCTTGAGGTTTCAGCCCTCTGTCCAGGAGGGATTCCCATATGTCCTCCATTCTTGAGCAGAGGCCCCCCTTTTCCAAGTTGACCAGGCACGTCCTCCTTTGCCAGGACACGTCCTACTTTTCCAGCCTTCTTTTTGAAGAGGAAGCAGGAGGGCCAGGCGTGCTCTGGACAGGCTCTGGGGGTCTCTTCCTGGCTCCTTCCCTCCCTCCCTCCCCGCTTCCTTCCTCCTCCCTTTGGCTGAGAGAGTGTGACTTACAGGGAGGAAGGGCAGCGGTGGTGCTCCAGGTCCTCCTGATGCTGGGCCAGGGCAAGCTGGAAACAGGAGGAGGAGGAGAGGGACCTGGAGCACCTCTGCTGCCCTGCTTCCCTGCAAGTCACACTCTCTCAGCCAAAGGGAGGAGGAAGGCAGCCAGGAGAGAGCCCTGGAGCCTGGCCAGAGTGTGCCTGGGCCTGCCTTCTCCTTCCCCCTTCGGCTGAGAGAGTGTGACTTGCAGGGAGGCAGGGCAGCGGAGGTGCTCCAGGTCCCTCCCCTTCTCCTCCTCCTCTTGCCAGCTTGCCCTGGTCTGGCTGAGCGCCTCCAGTGCCCTGCTGTCTCCCTAGAAGTCACACTCTCTCAACCAAAGGGAGGAGGTGAAGGAAGGTGCAGGCGCACTCTGGCCGGGCTCTGAAGGTCTCTTCTTGTCTTGGCACCTTCCCTCCCTCCGCACTTGTATCGCTGCCTTTAAATGGGCGCTTTAAAGATACAGAGCCCCATTTAACCGTTCAACTACACCTTAGCCTTTAGATGCAATAGGGGTGCTTTTTACATTGCCTAAAAGGGGCGGTCCAAACTCGCCCCTTCTAGCGGCGAGATGAGGCCTAGGCTGCCACACAGGCAGCCCCAGAGGCCTCATCCCGCCGCAACGACCCGCCGCAAAAAAGAGCTCCGGGATCGAGCTCTTTTTTTGCGGCGCGGGAAGGGCGCGATTGGCGCCCTCCCGTGCCGCCAGAGCGTCAAAACGTGGGCAGCGCGTCAAAACGCTGCGCACGTGATGACGCTTGTACGGCGCCACCGTGTAGATGCCGCCATCTTTAAATGGCGGCGTCCATGCGTTTTAGGCTTAGGGAGGGTGTAAAGGCTACGCCCTCCCTAACCCTAAATGCGGGCTTTTTAGCCCTAAAAGCGCCTTTTTTGCCCGTGTAAAACGGGCCAGCAATGCTGCACCCTTTTTAAAAAAGTAGTGGGGAAATCAAACTACTTTTTAAAGGCACTTCCTCTCCCTTAAAACTCCAAAATAGTGTTTTCATGGCACACTTTCCATTTTTCTCATCTAAAGGCTGGGCTTTCATGCAGCCTTCAACACACCTCTTTTTGCCAATGTAAAATGGGCCAGCTCCTTTTTAAAGCACTTCTTCTCCCTTAAAACTCCAAAATAGTGTTTTCATGGCACACTTTCCCTTTTTCTCATCTAAAGGCTGGGTTTTCAAGCAGCCTTCAACACACTTCTTTTTGCCAATGTAAAACGGACCAGAGATTTTAAATCTGACTGTGCAATGGCTCTGTCAAGTGACCTTCCGTTAACCCAAGCATATGCTGCAACTTTCTATGCTTGAAGTATATGCTGTGCAAAGTACAGAGTGCCTGTCTAGGGCAGCCAGGAAAGGGTCATATAGTTTTCATGAATGCTGCAATGGTACTCTTCTCTTCCTCCCTTTTTGAGATGCAGATGCTACACCATTCCACAAACCATATGCAATATGCTGTAGGAAGGTAGGAGCTACACCATTCCACAAACCACATGCAGTGTGCTGTAGGAAGGTAGGAGCTTGCTAGGATGCATTATGTCAAAGGTTTTACTTAAAAGGCAATTCCTTGTTCCTACCTATTGCCCTTAATGAGAAAGATACTCAACCCTCCTATCACAGCAGTTTTTAAAAGTCATGAAGGTCAACAGAATTCAAAGTATTAATTCCCAGGTTCTTGCTTTTAAGCAGAGACATGGCTTAACAGCCAGTTGTTTGTGCATGCTTTCAAGCCACCTCTTCACTAATGGAGATCCCATATATGTCATAGGGTTCTCTTAGGCAAGAAGTACTTAGAGGTGGTCTTTCCAGTTCCTTCCTCTGAAATATTGCCTATATCACAAGGAATTTGTGGGCAGTCTCCCATTCAAGTATTAAACAGGGCTGACCCTGCTTAACTTCCAAGATTGGACAGGATCTTGTGCTTTTAAGGTATTTAGGCCACTTTAGCAGCTATGCACACATAAAGACACATGCATTTTATTTTTTTTAAAAAAATTCAGTACGAGTTATATTTCTTGGCTAAAGTTTAATTTGTTAATTCTCTTTTTATGAGAGGTAGCACATTGTACAATTACCCACATTGACCTCCCCATTCCTTCATGGTTCCTGTGATGAAAGTGAACCAATTCTATCTAAACCACAATGTAGATAATTTACTGGGTGATGGTTTCTTTAAATAGCAACATATTAATATGTGTTTTCCTCTACTATTTTTTTTTCCTTTATAGATCATGCAACTCAAAACTGCTGGCTAGCTTAAAATGATCTATGCACTACAAAGACATGTATACAAAAAAAATTTTTGCCCTCAGGTGAAATGAACATGGGGGAAAGGTATTTTAGAGGCGAAACAGAACACCCCTGGCAAAGCCAGATTGGGACCATGGCAGTCCGCCTTTTTGTCAGCCAAAAAAGAAGCAGCAAACAGCGCTCCTTTTGCGCCTGCAAAAAGCTGGCTTTTCAGCCCGATCACAGCTGGAAGCTGGCTTTGAGGCACTCTGGCAGAGTGTGGTGTCTAAATGCCACACTGCTGGAGCACCCGGAAGCCAGCGCACATGTGGGCAGCCGGGCAGTGTGAAGCCAGCTTCCGGGCATCTTGGGGGCACGCGTTGTGTAAATGCCAGGTGGCACAAACGGGCGGTCTGTTTCACCCATATTTCCCCTCTTTAATCTAATTTCAGTTTTAAAACTGGGAAAATATTAAATAATACTACACCATACCTCATATCTAATATTTTCTCTTCCAGCCATTTTAAAAGTGCACATATCTGATACTTTAGAGCCTAAATTAAATTCTTTTCAGAATTTCCTCATGGACATCCAGGAAATCTCTCATAAACATAAGAAATTTTAGTTCCTAAATGGATTCATAGTTAATATAAGAAGACCACAGACATAAGAGTCGGCATATTTCTGTAAGGTTTTAAAAACATATACAGGAGGCAGAGATGGGAAAATCTAATCAAATTAGCACTTCATTATTTGCATGAGTCTGCATCATGATAATAGACGGCAAGTCTCAAAAGGCAACAATTTAAAGTTTTCAGATAGATAATCATCTATGGAAAAGTCCAGTGTGACACAAACTTGCAAGTACTGGGTGACCTAGGCAAAATCTAGATAAAACTCCAGCAAGGATGATCTCGGACATCTGTCAAGAGATTCTGAATAATAAATTGAACACACAAAAATCAATGAGCCCACATTGCTCCTGTTACTGCAGGAACTTTAATGATTGCTTGGTACCATTTGGTTATCAAGTATCCTAAATGACCTGCTGCTAGGTTCCTTAGATATTATTTTGTAATAATCTCTTCTTTCTGTAGCCCATATCCAAATAACAAAGAATATGTAAAATATTTTCCTTTGGTTGGAATCACATATTTAGTACAGCATTTTCAAAAGAATCATAAGAAAAAGCACTGTTGAATTTTTCCAAGCACAGTATTTATTTATTTGATTTATATCCTGCTTTTCTTCTAGGATTGGAACACAAAACAACTTCCAAGATAATTTCTAAAACGTTTCAATAAAAACACAATAAATTGCACATATTAAAAAACAAATTTTAAAAAGTATAGTGTTAAAGCAAATCTAAATCTCCATACTACTAATAAGGAAGCAGTGAAATATTGCCTACTCCAGCACTCCCATTTTTAAACCTGGCTGTTGCTGAAGACCTAATTGAATAAAAAAGTTTTTATCTGCCAGCAGGAATTCAGCTAGTGTATGCATCAGTGATGAAGTTTACACACCACATTCAAAGTTGCCATAGGAGCTTCTGTCCAATCCAGTGAAACAAGTCTCATGTTTTAGAGCTGTCACCTTCAGTCTGGCATAAACTCTGAGCCCCTAGTATCGATATGTCCATTGGAAATCTAAGAGCTACAGTTTTCCCAGTATCGGTAATCTCCATCTCCATTAAGCACCTTGCCCTTAGCAAACAGCCTCCATTTCCCCAAATACAGGAACTACTCTTGTCTGTATTGCTCATCTATTCCACCTCAGTAGCCGTACTTGAGGAGATGCTCCATGGAAAAGGGAATCATGCATCTGAACAGCACAAGGTGCAGATAGGGAAGACAAGAAAAAAATTGTCTGAGCCTTTATGGTTCCAGGCATGATTTAGGCTGGTCAGGCTTTATAGTCTGCCACAGAATGTCTGCAGAGTTTCTTGCCACCAGTTCTCCAGGCACATGGTATGTATTCATACACATCCAAGTAAGAGCTGAATGTGTAACAGAAGCTAAAAGTAAATACATTGAGTTTTATTTGCAATTGTATTCCTTTCCTTCCTGCAATTTTCTTCTTGGCAAGGTTATTTTCTTAAATAGAATACCAAACATATCTATTTAGAAGTAAATACCACTGAATTCATGGGCCCTACTTCCCATACATCCATTGGCGGTGGTGGGGGTGGGACATGGGTACACTAGGTGCCACGAAGGTGGGTCACCATGGTGGCCAACATGGATTACAGGCTCTGGGGGCCCCCGTGCCCTGCCTCACTCCTGCCTGGTGCCTCCTGATCCTGGAGGGCCAAGGGGAGGGTTGGGGAGGAGGCTGCCCAGCAAGTAGCAGACAGCTTTCCACACCTGGCTCCTTCTCCTCCTCAATGGAGAAGGGAAGCACAGCAGCTGCTCCGTCTGCCTCAGCTGGTTCCAAGTTCCACCAGAGAGGAGAGGCCAAAGGTAGGGAGCAGAAGGAGGACCCCTCAAGGGACACTCTGAGGTTGTGGCTGTCTGTTTCTCTCTCCCTAGACTGATGGAAAACCCCCGGCCCGGCCCCTGAGGCAAAGCTAAGCCTGGGGGGAAGAAGGAAGAAAGGAAGCACAAAGGGAGGGAAGGAAGGAAGGAAGGAAGGAAGGAAGGAAGGAAGGCGGGCGGGCGGGCGGGCGGACTTGTCTCATTGTCCCCAACAGTGGTGCATGCCATTGGGGACAATGGGACTTGAGTACAGTATTCGTGAATTTTGGTATCTGTGGGGGGAGGTAAGGAATGGATCCCCCACGAATATCGAGGGATGACTGTAATTTGTAAATACAAACTTTAGAAAGATTTACAATCTAGATATTTTTATATGCAAAATGTGGGGTACACACTATAGAATTCTAGAAGTCCCTATTTATAACAGCAAACCAAAATCAAAAAGCAAAATGCCGCAGTGACATAAAAGTAAGGACATTGTCAATGGCTCAAAAAATTTTGTGGAAACTTTGAATGTCAGTCACTGACAGTAACAACAAAGACAGATTGACTAAATATCTGAAAATTTTAAAAATTAAACAAGAAAAAAAACCATGGCTGCAATCCTGTTAGTTATTCACATTGTGACAAGTTACTTACAATCATGTAACCTTCCTGTTCACATTTACAATCATGGTACCATTCCCACAATCATAAATGTCTCCAAAATTCACCTTAAAGCCCTGGTGGTGCAGTGGTTAAATGCCTGTACTGCAGCCACTCACTCAAAACCATAAGGTTGCGAATTCAAGACCAGCAAAGGGCTGAAGCTCAACTCAGGCTTGCATTCTTCTGAGGTCGCTAAAATGAGTACCCAGATTGTTTGGGGGCAAATAGCTTACAATTGTAAACGGCTTAGACACTCCTTAAGGGTATGAAGCAGTATATAAAATGAAGCTGTTTAAAGGCAAGTTACCAACCCCAATGAGAGACTTCTGGAGCTGATAAACGGGGCATTACAAGACTGTGTGACCAGTCCTTCCACACCAGCAAGGTTCAAAAGGGTACAATACAAACTCCTGCTTGCCAAAATTTGCCCTGGAACAGAGACTAAGTGTGTTCCTTAATGTACCTCTTAAATTCTACTCTAAAGATTGGGGGCTTACAAAACACATTGCGTATTCCTCCACGTACCATTTCCACATACTTTATTTTTTACTGGAACCATATTTAAAACACTGAACAGGAAATGAACAGCCATATCACTAGTTCCATATATCCAATAAATGGGGTTTTTAAGAATACAACTTCATGGTTGTTTTCCTTGAAATTTACTCTGGAATAGTGCTTACTGGTAGCTATTCTGTGCATTCTGTGTAGCTCTTTGGTTCCTAGCCATTATTCCCAATTCCTGTTAAAATTCTATAGAATAGAACAGGAAGAAGTGCTAACAAAAGAATATAACCAAATATAAGGTTTTCTCTGAACCACTTTTGTGTGGATAAGAAGATGCAGCATCAACAGTAATTTAATGCAAGTTCTGGTCTTTATTTGGTTCACTGAACTAAGTGCAACTCCATCTGTCACTTCTTTGAGTAAAAAAAGAGGGGAAAAACAGTCCAACTGACAGTAGCCTTACTTCCAACTTGCTGAAATCATGTTCTTAGGCAATAAAATGAACATCCAAATAATGTAGTTCTAAACTTGGCTTTAAACCTAGATTGCAGATTTCAGTCAAGAAAAATAAAACTTTGTGTACATAATATTTGACCAATCATACTTATCTTTAAAGTTGCTTTTGCAAGAAAGAAAAACATAGTGAAGTACTAAATAATATGGTCTTTAAGTTTAAAAGTTCACACAATCTGATATGTCCCAAAATAAAAAGGGTCTTCAATGAACTTCACAGGAGAAAATGACAGCTCTCTACCTTGCATTTCAAACATAGAAGCCTTGTTTACTATTTTGATTTAAAAGCAACACACCACAGTCCACAACTTAGTCATATACACTTAATTAACAGTTCAGAAGTGTACTATAGAAAATGGCCTGATCTAGATTGGCAAAAAGAAGTGTGTTCATGGCTGCATGAAAGTCTAGCCTTTAGATGAAAAAAAGGGAAAGTGTGCCATGAAAATGCTTTTTTTTTTCTTTTTTTTTTGCGTTTTAGGGGAGAAGAAGCACCTTTAAAAAGGTGCTGGTTTTCCCAGCTTCTTTTTTAAAAACTGCGGAACAGCGCAGCTCCATCTAAAGGCTGTGGTGCAGCTGCTAAGCATTAAGGAAAAGGCAACTTCATGTCACACTTTCCTGCCAATCTAGAAAGCCCCATGTTTTAAGAGAAATTTTATAAAAAGATACATCCTTGCAGAAATATATAAAAAATCCTATCTTAAACTCCATACTGATTAACTCTGCCTAAAAATCTTGACACCTAATCATGGTTTGCACCCATGAAAGAGGCCAGAAAAGGTCTTAAGATATACAACTGAGCACTAAAGTTACAACTGTCCGATCCATTGTATTCCCTATTACTATATATTGATGTAACAGCTGGACAGTGAAGAAAGTGGATAAAAATAAAGTCAACTCATTTGAGGCGTGGAATCAGAGAACAATGCTGAGGATAAGACAAACAAATGGGTCCTTGAACAGATTAAGTGTAAAGTCTCAGTGGAAGCTGAGGCCCTGTCCAGACCGGCACTTTGTGCCCACCTGGGAGCAGAGTCAGGGCATCATGTCTCCATTTGAGTGCCACCTGTTTGTGTCACCATATGGTGCAGGCAGAGAAAGAAAAAAGTTCCAATTCATCTGATGTGCATACAAAGGCTGAGGGAAGCTAATGCTGTTGGAGGAAGCCCATCCATATCTGCTTTACCCAGCAACAGATTTCCACAAACCTCCACCCATTCTCATTCTGTTCTGCCTGCTAAAGGCATTTGTCCATCTTTGCCAGCAGTCTATCAACTTGTCAGAATGTCCTGCTGCCGTTCCACACCAGTAGTACCTGCTCCTTCTCTTCCTCTTTAGCAACTGTATTGGCTCTCTGCACTAACAATGTAAAAATATTACCTTTTAAATATCAGCTAGAAAAACGCACAGGAAAAAAAATCTAAATTATACTTCATAACGATGTTGTCATGCAAAATAAGTATTCTGAGCATTTGTTCAAATACCCGAGTACAGTGGACAGTGTGGGCAAGGACAGTGTGGGCAAGACTTTAAAAGCAGATGTCAAAAAGTTTGTAATAATCCCTCTCTTCTTTACAGCCAAATCTCACTCTCTTAAGTGTGATTTATAACAATTTTGCCATCTCTTTCATCAAAGATCTAACAGGGCTACATGCTTTATTCTCAAATGTCTACACATGAGAGAAATAAAGATGTTGACATTAGCTTCCATCAGCTCAGGATTTAAAGCTTTTGCATGAAAGGGTGGCAAGAGTCCAGAAAACCATTTGCTTTTGACAAGAAGATGGAAAAGGGAGATGGGGTAGAAGCAGAGAATGAGAGAGAGAGAGAGAGAGAGAGAGAGAGAGAGAATAGAAGGTAAATCTGCAGCTCTTTGGGGGGATGTTTAAATCAATAAGAAGCATATTATTGAATTAAGTAAATTAAATTTGAAAACCTTTTGATCAGATCAAAAAGTGCCTGTGATTATCTGATTAAAATGTCTTTGATCAAAATTAAAAAAAAAAAGGAATCCAATGTGAAAAATTAGATATGACTTAACAATGGAATCGAGAGTCAACTAATTTATTTTGCATCCAACCTAAATGCAGAAATTCCTTTCATTTGGGGGTATTTCTTATATGTTTCTATGGGCTCTATGGGACTCCTCTCACCACTGTCCAGTTTATAAAAAATAAAATAAGGTCAATTATGCTCTAGGAAAAAATGTTCACCTATAAGACAAGCATGTGGTCCCCATGGCTTCTTTTGGCATAATAGGTCCTAAAATTGAAGGGGGGGCAGTTGAAACTGGAAGTCATTTCCAGCCATTACCAGTGCAGTTTCAATTTGCAAAATGGGCACGCAGACACAGCAAAGTGCTCACCCCTGCTTTACCTTTTTCAAAGTACAGCAGCCCTTCCCATCCATGGGGGTTTGGTTCTGGGCCTCCTTAAAGATAAGAAAAAATGTGCATGTTCAAGCCCCATTATAGGCCCCATTCACACTATGGAAATAAACCAGTGTGGAACCAGTTTATTTCCATGAAGTTCACACTTGCCCTGACTGCACTTGGTGCAGTTTGTGAGGACAGGGGCAACCGAAAAGCTCACTTAAACTGGTGCATTTGGCACTGGACCCCTTAGCAGTTCTTTTTTAAAGAGCCACAATGATCCACATCTTCGGTAGTGTGACCATGCTACTGAATCAATTTGGATCATGCAGCATCATTCCTGTAAATGGAGGACCCTCTCTTTTAAATTGCTATGGTGGCAAATATGAATGGCAACAGGGTTAAAATGGCATGGAGAGATTCAATCACAGTAACCATAGTGGGAACACTGAATCAATTCTAAATCAGTTCTGAATCGGCGTGGAGATGCAAATCTCTTCATTCAAAAATAGTAATAATAATAAGAGTAAATGACCCCATAGGGAATGGGTGGCAATGTGCATGTGGTTGCCTTGGTACTGCCACATGAATGCATTGCCATTGGCAATAATGGGGTGGGGCGATCTGTGGATGCTTAATGGCTAGCCCACAGATATGGCAGGACTGCTGTATAATACAAATAGATACCATAAAGAGACATCCTTAGAAATACTAAATATATAGAATATGGACACTCTCATCGAGCTTATCCCAATGATATGGGATAACAGGAGTTGTAGTCCAAGTACAGTGGTCCCCCGGGTTATGAAAGTAATCCGTTCCAGGATCCCTTTCGTAACCCGAAAACCTTCGTAACCCGGGGGACCGCTGTAAGTATAGGAAAGCACTTGACGCGATTTGAATTTCGCGCCGCTTTCCTTTCGGAACCCGGGGTTTTTTTGCAAGCCGGGGCCGTTTTTCCGGCCCCGGCTCTTTCGTACCCCGGGGTTTTCGTAACCCGGGGGACCACTGTATCTGGACTATTTGCTTACTCACCTTCCATTCAATACCCTAGAAACATATCATATTATCTTACTTATTACTCCAGTGAATTAAAGTACAGGCTGAATATCCTTTATCCAGAATTCTGAAATCCAAAACTTTCTTAGCAACAACAAAAGTAGAGTAGTGTGTACTTGTACTGTATTTGCAAGGCTGGAGAGAGATGCAGCTGGAGATAGGCCTGTGAAATGGTAGGAATCCAAGCCACCCACTATTTTACAGATCCTCAGTCTCTCCAGCCTCTTCAAGCCTCATTATATATATGCAAATTCAGGTATTTCAAAATCCAAAATAAATAAATAAATAAATAAATAAAATTGAAATACAAAACATTTCTAGGCCCAAGCATTTTGGATAAGCTGCTACCTGTACTAATTTTAGAAATTTGTCGTTGTGTGCCATCAAGTTGTTTCCAGCTTATGGCAACTCTAAGGCAAACCTGGGGTTTTCTGGGGCTTAGAGGGTGTGACTTACCCAAGATCGCCCAGCAGGTTTTCATGGTTGAGTGGGGAACTGAACCCTGATCACCAGTGTCCGAGTCCAATGATTTTAGAAATATACATCAAAGCAAAGTCCATCTTCCTTCTGTTTTATAACCACTGTATAACAAAAGTAAACAACCCTCCCCCAGAAAACCAACTGAGAAAAAGTATAACTGAAAACTTTATTAATCATTTTAATCTTTTTACAGTATTTTCCTTTTTTGCCCATGCAGCAGTCACACTAATATGAAAAATAAAGTATGCAGTTATTTAGCTGTAAGAACTGTATAGAAACTCCAGCCCTTGCTCAAAAATCCCTTACTTGCCTCCCCAATGTCATTTGTTTGCAATGCATACTTAATACACGTTTAGGTCTACATCGGCTCACTGACATCCACATTCTAGAATATATTTGTCTAAAAACAGGGATGCCAACAGTGTTCCTGTGTGTTAACAGCTGCATAATAAGTAGAAATTCATGTATTGCAGCACTTTCCCAAACAAGTATATGCAGTAAGAGAGAAAGCACTGCATGTCAAATTTCTGCTTAAATGCAGCTGTTTAACTACACAAACCATAATAGAAATACAATTGGCAACACTGCTTGAAAGCAAGTAATGCCAATTTTGAACAAAATTTCCTTCCAAGTATGCATACCTATGACCAAAGCAGCAGGATATGAGACACAGTTCACTGAAGACAATGAAAAGAATCCTATTTACTTATATCTAGAATCTAGAGTATATAAGTCTAGTAGAATATATCCGCTGGAAGCAGTTTGTATAAAATGTTTCAAGTGTTTTCAGAAGATGACAAAAATAATGTTCATCTATGTTTAGTCATAAGCAAAATTCTTACCAGAGCACTGCTTCTGCAAAACTGACAAATGCTTTGTTTCTTTTCCACCACTATGGAAAGATGGGATAAAAGCCTGAGTCTGTTACTGGTTTGTGTAAGTAGATAGAAGCACCATTGTTGCCAGTTCTGAAAGATGCAAAGTACTTTCATCTGGTCTAGAAATACATGCTTGCCTCAAAAACATAATGTGCAAAGAGGCCCAACTAAGAGTGAACGCCTGCCCTTTTCAGCCCACATTTCCACAGAATACAAGCTGTTCAAGAAAGCAGCACCAGCTGTTTGCTTTGTTGACATGCAGCCAGTTTAGATTTCACTCAAAACTTTCTTGTCAAGAGACCCCAAAAAAAAGTGCAAACATAGGAAAGAGGGGGCCCAGCAGGGGTGTACTACACTGTCTTGTGGCCTGAGGAAACACACCACGGGGGATTGTCACAGCTACATAAATGATGTGAGCATTATTTGTTGTGTTGCTGAATTTCTCCAATTGTTCACCCTTCAACCAAACATAAAACAAATTAAAATTTAAATAGGAAGAAAAATTTAACACTAAGACCTCTGGTGGCTACTGACAACCTGCTAGTCCAGTGCAGCCACTTCTATAAAACTTAGTCCATAGAAAGAATAAAAGGATCTCAAGGATGGGCAGGTCGCATTCTAGAATTCTGAGCCCAGGAATTTGTTCTGAGTATCAAAACAGAGCATCAGAAGAGTTCTATGGATACTGTGGACTGCTAAAAAAAAGCCCCAAACAAATGGTTCCTAGAGCAAATCAAGCTTGAACTCTCCCTAGAAGCCAAGATGACTAAATAGAGGCTGTTGTACTTTGGCCATATCATGAGAAGACAAGATTCAGTGGGGAAGATAATAACGCTTGGTAAAATAGAAGGCAGAGGAAGACTGCACTAGAAATGGATAGACTCAAGGAAGCCACAGCTATGAGTCTGTAAGACATGAGCAAGATGGTTGATGATAGGCTATTTATTAATTTATTTTTATTTATTGGAGTATTTATACCCCACCCTTCAGCCTTAAAGGCTAATAGAGCGCCTTACAATTATTATTATTATTATTAATTAGACGGTTCCCTGCCCTCAGGCTTAGCTTCCATTCATGAGGTCATCAGAAGTGCAAGTTAACTTAACAGCAATTAACAACAAATCAGAACAGAACTGAGTTCACCAAGAAATGTTAAATATAAATATTACATGACTGGAGTTTAGAATTGCTTGTCAAAGTAGCAGAAATCAAGAGCTTTTCTAGCAGATCAAAAGTGGAAAAACCTTTAATTCTCCAGAGGTTTGGGACAATCATACCCACAATTCCTTGCCAATGGCCATGCTGCTTGGGGCTTCTGAAAGTTAAAGTCCAAACATCTGGAGAGCTAAAGGTTTCCCCATTTCTGTAAATAGTTACTGATCTATTTTTTTCCTATTCTTCATCAGAGGTTGCAAGCACTTGGCGTGTCTGAACCAGGGACTTTATAGTGCAGACAGCTCCTCATCAGTCTTATCCCATTTATTGCCACTCCCTCCATAACACAAAATCAAGTCATGATAAACAGAGAACTAGTCTTTGCTAGTTGTTTTATGTCCCAAAGCATTTCCACGTTTGGAAAGTTGGAAAACCAAGCCACTGTAATCAAATATTCCATGAAGTCAAGAATGTCTTTACTACAATCCTCAGTGGCTGTTTCTACTGCTCTGGAACAATCCATAAATAGTCACTCAGCTTTGTCAAGGTGTACAGTGAGTTGTATGAAGAATGCCGCTGCAGAAAATGGCAACCCCTATATCGAGTCCTCCTTCTCTCCACTGTTACAAGTAATAATGGAAATAAGGATATAGTAAACATTATGTGTTTTAACTTATGGTACAACAAAACCAGTGATGCAGGGTATAGATGGAGACACACAATGTAGCATTATAATGACACATATTATCCTTACTACAAATGATCAAGGAGAACATAGAATTCAGTATGAGCTTTTCAGCCTCAAGCCCATGCCTCTCCTCACATCCATTTTGCCTTCAAACATTACACATTCATGCCATCCAGTTTACCTGATTTTCCTGCTTAAATCCACAAAGGATTTTATTCATTTCTGTAGAGTTCAATTATATCAAGGGAAGTAATAGTGCCACTCTATTCTGCTTTGGTCAGGCCCCTCCTGGAATACTGTGTCCAGTTCTGGGCACCACAATTCAAAAAAGATGTGGAGAAACTGGAGCATGTCCAAAGGAGGGCAACTAAGATGGTGAAGGGTCTGGAAACCATGCCCTATGAGGAACGCCTTAGGAAACTGGGGATGTTTAGCCTGGAGAAGAGAAGGTTAAGAGGTGATATGATAGCCCTGTTTAAATATTTGAAGGGATGTCATATTGAGGAGGGAGCAAGCTTGTTTTCTGCTGCTCCAGAGACTAGGGCGCGGAACAATGGATACAAATTGCAGGAAAAGAGATTCCATCTCAACATTAGAAGGAACTTCCTGACAGTAAGTGGAACACACTCCCTCGGAGTGTGGTGGAGTCTCCTTCCTTAGGGGTCTTTAAGCAGAGGCTGGATGGCCATTTGTCGGGGATGCTTTGATTTGGAGTTCCTGCAGGGCAGGAGGTTGGACTGGATGGCCCTTGTGGTCTCTTCCAACTTTATGATTCTATGATTCTACTTCATCTAGCCCAGTGGAAAGTTTAAAAAATTATGGTTTCGATCCAGACATCATCAGGGACCGAATCTTGACATCACAACAGGCCAAAATTCAAGGAAGTCCCAGCCTACTGAGCCAGGGTCCTTGGTATACACAGGTTAAATTTACTACAACCTGAAAACCTGAATTGTATTAGGAATATTTCTCTGGCTTGTCGAGAAAGGTAATAAGCCAGTGGGCTGGGTCCCTGATGGGTTGGCACAGCACAACAAACCACAGAATGAGGTTTAACAACTCCCACTGAGAGTGCCATAGGGTAGTTGGTCCATAGCTCAGTGATGGATATATGGCTTGCAGTAATCCCAGTGTCTGATTTAAGATTGAGTTCAATGTGTCTTCTTCAAGTCAAAGTCTGGATACCACCCCATAACAGGAAAAAAAAATATGATTAAATCAGGGTTTCATAAAATTTTGGCTCATCATGATCATTGAGCCAAATATATGCTTACCAAAGACCTAACTAACATTACACTGAGCTTTAGATGCATTCAGAGCACCACTGCAGAACAGTAAGGGCTCATTCCCACTACAAAATAACCCAGTATGGAAACCAGGTTATCTGGTGATCAAACCTCTCTGGGCCCATTTATTCCTCTTTGTTGTTCACACTTCAGTGGGGGAGAGGAAGAACGGCTGCCACAGAGAGATGAAGAGGAGGAGAAGGCAAACTCCTTCTGAACAAACCTTGCCAAGAAAATCCATGACAGATTTCAAGGTACACAACAACAACAATAGAGGAGGGGTAACAGCATGGTGGGGAGGCTTGGGTCTTGGCAGCTCCTCCTCTGCCTCCTCCAGATGGGCTGCCCTCTGATGTGCCCCTCACCTTGCCACTGCTCAATGGAACCCTCCGGAGGACCCTCTCCATCCATGACAGTGGTGGCAGCACTCTGTCTTCCTCTCCCCCTCTTTGCCCCAACCCACCCTCGGCTGCCTCAACCAGGGAGCCCAGCCACCCCTCCAAGAAGGTGAGAGCATACCCCAGCCATGATCCAGGCCTCTCCAGGCCCCCAGCCCCAACCCACCTTTCGCTGACTCAACTGGGGAGCCTGGCCAGAGTACTCCCAGGCCTCCTCTGCCTCCCTCTCCTCCTCACTTCCAGAGGCAACTCCAAGCCCATTGGAACCCAGGGAGAAGCAGCCCAGAGAGCACTGTAGGAGAAGAGCTGCCCAAGATGGTGCCCCGTGGCTGCACCCCCCGAGAATGTCACCAGGGCACTGGGGCTGGATGAGAGAAGCCAGCAAGAGCTGGCACAGCCCCTGATGCAAATCAGACCCGTCATTCCCACTTATTGAACATGGTTCCGATTCGGGTCTTTTCAAAAGAGCTGCCCAAAAACTAGTGCCAGGAAAGAGCAGTTCTTTAGCATTTGCCTCGCTTCATCACAAATGAAACCGAGCACAGTAGGATTGGAATCAGTTTCAAGTAGGAACAACAGACATATAACCCAATCAGCAATCTGCTTTAAATCGTAGCAGGAACAAGGCCAATGACTGCCAGGACAACTTCCCACACCATCCCTTCCCACCATTTAAAAAAAAAGTGTGGGAGGACTCATCCCTGTTGCACTTACTTTGGAAGTTCAAGTTCTGCAGGACTGTGGGGGCCCTCACTAGACCAAGAGATGTACTCAGCATGGGTGGCAAAAATTAACTTGGTGTGGTTTTAAAAACAACAAAAACAAACATGAGCTGTCCGAATGGAGTGTTTACTAAAAAACAATAATCATAAAACAAACACACGCCAGTATTATTTTTAAATGTTGTTTTAAAAATTGGAAAGAGAAAAAAAACTCTCTTGTAGCAGATTCCTTCAGGTGAAGTTAGCAGAACAACACTCCAGTTTTCATTCTCTGCTCACAACATTATTTTAAATTTGCATACCCTGGCAAAGGGAACATACAGACAGGGAACAGGAAACATGCCAGTTCTTAACTTCCAGTGCTGTCAAGAAAACAGCTTCTCTTTTCTCCAGCTCCCACTTTCAATTAAGGCTAAATGTTCTGGTGCTTTGCCTTACTCACTTGAGGTGAAGCCTACGGGTTTTCATTTGACAGTGCGTGAGCCAATGAATTCCTAGCCACAGTTCTTGCATGAATGGCATATAGTGTCATGAAGCATGACTATAAATATATGTTGCCACCAGCCTGAACCAGCTCAACCCAGAGAACATGACAGAAAGAATTGCCCCCAAGCTGCCCTTTACCACAAATGCAATGCTGAGGAGGCACAGCCGATATGTTTGTGTGTATGTGTGAGTGCCTGAGTGCGAGACAGAGGTTTCTAACATACTTTTAGTTTGCAAGCTTAGTTTGAAAAATACAGGTCCAAAACACACCACAGAAATAACCCAGTCTGAAACCACTTTAATTGCCTTGGCTCGGTGCTAGAAAATTCTGGGAAATGTAGTTCTGTGAGATGTTTAGACTTCTCAGTCAGAGAGCTCTGGTGCCACAGTAAACTGCAATTCCCAGGATCCCCGAGCTTTGAGCCAGGGCAGTTAAAGCAGTCTCAAACTGGATTACAGTCGCCCCTCAACTCATAGGGGATCCATTCCGGAACCCCCTGCGCAAAAATGCTCAGTCCCATAGAGAATAATGGTGTGTGTGTCTGTGATGCATGTGCAGGGCCGTGCGCGGGTGCCCATTTTAAAAGCAGCACCTTGTCCCTCCTGCAAAACATGAGACCGTGTACTCCAAGTCCACACATATGGAGGGACGACTGTATTTCTGCAGTGTTTTGTATCACAGAGGTAAGTATCCTTCTGCCAACTGTTCTTCAACTCCAGAACCTGCAACCAAACCACCATTCCTTAAAAAGCAAAGCAAAAATGTGGCACTACTAAGTTTGCCACCTTTCCTCCTGGCAGGATTTCCGACTCTCTTACTCCTCGCTACACACTGGGCAGAAGCTCATCAAATACTCAAGCTTCTACCCACTCCACCCCCAGCATTTAAGTTCATGACAGGAGAAAGCATATTGGTTTGACGTCTGACTGCTCTGCAGCTATTAATGGCACAGGACATATGAGGGGGAGAGGAAAAAGAGTGGTTGCCCTATATGGCATCTAATAGCAAAGACATATAGGTATGAGTGCAGAGAACCCAGCAGTGCTACCGGGATTGCCACCAAAAATATAGCCAGCTACGGATCCACCTTCAATTTCTTCAGGGTTTTTTGGTGGGGGGGGGTACTCTTTTTCCTCTCCTCTCCTGTTCCAGCTCCTTCCACATAATGTTTTCTGCATACGAAGGGACGTGCCACTGCTGTAGAACAAGGAGTCCAGTCAAAATGCACGTTCTTTCTCATGTTCTCCTCTTCTGCCCTGTGTATATAGATATTCCATGTGCTCAGAGAAAATGCACCCAAACAGGTATTCTTAAAAAGTCAAAGCTATAGCTGTCTTAGTCTATAGAATCAGTACGTAGAAAGATTTTGCAGCACCTTTTGAGACTGGCCAAAAGAAAGAAGTTGGCAGCATGAGCTTTCCTCGGAGTTTGCGACACGAAGATCGGGAGTGTATGCTGTGAATATCCCAGAAAAATTACACAAAACAATTTCACACTACGTCGCATAAATCCCGCCACTGAAGTGGTCACAAAGAAGTGTTAATGCACATCTTTATTCCTTTCAGGATTTCAGCGACAATGCATTTCCAATAATCACTTCATTTGCTCAATTGCGTGTGATAATCATTTACACAATTACTCGCCATTTTCGCTTTATTTGTGGGATGCTTTAAATGTGCTTTCATCTCTCTTTAATGCCGAAATTAGCCCCGGGGTGATAAAACTCTCTAGGCATAAGTCTACCTCCTCAGATGCATCTCCAAGTGCATCTGAGGAAATAGACTTAAGTCTTGGAAAGCTCCTGCTGCCAACTTCTTTCTTTGGCGCTACAAAATCTCTCTATATACAGCTACCCTGAAGAAAGCAGTGTTTATTATTATTATTATTATTATTATATTGTAGATGCAAACACACAAAAAAATAAATGTTATTATATTGCACTGGGGAAGGGACTGGGAGGCAAAACTGCACAAAGACACACAACCACACCAGCCTTGCAAAGCAACCAGGGCTTTCCCCCCAGGGCTGAGGAGTAAGGAATGGAGGAGTAAGAGGTTTCTTTTTTTACAGGATAATGCATCTGAGGAAGTAGGGCTGAACTCTACAAAAGCTCATGGGTGCCAATTTCTTTCCTTTGAGTTAGTCTCAAAGGTGCAACAATGTACAAGATTGTACAGGGGTAGGAGTAACATTAAGAAACAAACTCTTACTCCAGAGTAGGACAAGGAGTAACCCCCCCCCCAAAAACCCCCACTAGTACTCCCTAGCCCTGGGAGGCACACAAGCACACCCCCCAACCACAGGAGCAGAGGTCCAAAGTGCAGCTTCTCCACCAAGTTCCCAGGCAAAGTGCCCACATATAAAAGAAGGGGGGAAAGGAGGGGAGAGAGATTTCCACTCACTGGAGCAGGAGGAGCCCAGGGCTGCTGGGGAGAGAGGAAGAGGCTGGCTTGGTTGGGACTAAGTTGCAGGCAGCAGCAGGAGGAGGAGGTGATGATAGTGACCTCAGGAGTCAGGAGGGCATCCTCCTGGCTGCTTGGCTCCAGATCTAGCCTGCCTGGCTGCTCTCAGGGACTTCCCCTTCACTGACTGAGACTGACTGCTCCTCTGCAGCCCAGCCTTCCCTAATTCAATACTCCTCCTCCCACCCTTTCTTCCCCAGGACACTGGACACCACCAGGAGGCTTAGCTGGCTTGGGTTGGGCTCAGCTGGGCAGCCAATGGGGACAGGAGGAGGCTGGAGGCTCTAGTCTAGTCTTAGTAGTCTAGGTACAGGCAGAGACTGTACTAACTAGACAGAAGAGGCAAGCAGGGAAGGGAAGGATAGAGCTTTCTATGTTGTGAGCCGCCTCGAGTCCCTTTTGGGAGAAAGGTGGCATAATTTTATTAAATTAAATCAATGAAACAATAAATAAAAGAAGGGAAGGGAAATTTATATTGTGAGCCGCCTTGGGCCCCTTTTTGGGAGAAAGGTGGCACTGAAATAAAATAAAATAGAGGGAATTTTATATTGTGAGCCACCTTGGGTCCCTTATGAGAGAAAGGTGGCATAGAAATGAAATAAATAAAATAAGAAAAGGGAATTTTATATTGTAAGACGCCTTGGGTCCCTTTGGAGAGAAAAGCGGCATAGAAACAAAATAAATAAAATGAATATGGGAAGATGAGCCACCTTGGGTCCCTTTGGGGAGAAAGGTGGCATAGAAATTAAATAAAGAAAATAAAGAAAAGGGATTGTATATTGTGAGCCGCCTTGGGTCCCTTTGGAGAGAAAGACAGCATAGAAATTAAATAAAGAAATCAAATAAATAAGGGCATTTTATATTGTGAGCCACCTTGGGTCCCTTTTGGGAGAAAGGTGGCATAGACATCAAATCAAGGTTTGCTTCTGGGAATATTTTGTTTTGCGGTGGGGGTAGGGAGGTTGTTTTCAAACTGTGGATGTTAGAATCTGTGGATGCAGAATCCATGGATACAGAGGGTCAGCTGTACTGCTCTCTCTCTCTCTCTCTCTCTCTCTATATATATATATATATATATGACTGGTGAAAACAGGCTTCTTTATGCAGTTGTTAGGAATATTTTAACTCATCTGGTTGTTCAATCTCCCACATACTTTGTGGTAATAAGGCACTGGACTCTTTCAGACGTGGGAAATTGGAAGTATAATCCAAGGGCAATCCAAACGCAATCATGGGGTTTCACGTTATTGCGAATTAGAGCCTCTCACGCAATTTCGGGCAAAAGGGAAGTCACTCTGAATGCAATAATGGGTTTCACGTTATTGCGAATTAAAGCTTCTCGTGCAATTTTGGGCAAGGGGGGATTATTTTCGGGCAATGGGAAGTCATTCTGAACGCCTTCCGAATGCAATGGGGATTCACATAAATTCGCTAAACTAGCGAATCATTGGCTCCATTCGATGTTGGGAGAAATTCCTCCCATGTGAAAGAGTCCTCAGTACCTGAAGACTCACTGTCAGATCTAATTGGTCTAAAAACAATATTCCAACAGGACTTCAAAGACTCCTTTCTAACTGTGCACACCAACATAGAAGGATTGCACTGCTTACTCTTTCAGCTAAAATATTGCCATGCTAATACATCTTGGGTTTAGTCTAGATAGATTTCATCCATGGTATCATAATCCCTAGTCTGAATAAATTTTAGGCAGTACAGTGAAACCCTTTCATGTTTTTTTTTCTTCAGAGCAAGCATGAGATTCCCTCAGATGATTTCATGCATTCTATAAATTATCCAATTATAAAAGTTAAAATGCTCTGCTACTCTTGTTCTTCTCACAACCAGATAGAAGATTGTACACATGGATATATTGGAGATTCAATGCTCCCGTCGCCCAAATGTCACCAATCTGCGATGGGAGCCTCCTGGTTGGATCGCGCATGGCGCTATTAAAATGGAATGCTTCCGTTTTCATCATGGAAGCATTAGCGTAATAGTTAGAAAAAGGGTGCTTTTTAAATAATTGATCAAATAGTTATTTTAAAAGTGCCCTTTTTCTAACAATTATGCTAATGCTTCCATGATGAAAACGGAAGTGTTCCACTTTGATAGTGCCACGTGTGATCCCACCAGGAGGCTCCCATTGCAGTCAGGTGATGTTTGGGTAATGGGAGCATCGTGAAAGGCAAGGTGTGTGATAAAACTCCTATGAGATGGCCAATACAAAAAATCAGACAGACTACATAACTAGCTAGATTACCACACTATACTATAGAGTTGCTATTTCACTTTTACTGTACTTTTACTGTATTCTGGGATTTGCAGTTGAGGAAGGGGCATTTAGGATTCTCAGCCAGAGAGGTCTTAAGCCTCACTGAACTACAAACCCCAGAATGTAATAGGAGGCAGCCAGAGCAGTGAAAGTGGAACAACAACACTATAAGAGTGCAGTGCGGTAATCTACTGGAAATACAAGACAGAAAAGCTCTCTTCTCCTGGCAAAAACAAGACCAGGCAAAGACTGTGGCACAGACCATGAACTACTGATATCAAAGAATACAACTGAAGAGGAATACAAAATCAATCAACATGCCCATCTAAATACAATCTGAAGAACATCCTAGCAGAATTTAGAGATAAATAAGTTTATCGCACTGCATTCTGGCAACGTTCTGGGTTCTAAATGAGAACGGAACGCAGTATATCGCACAGCAGGGTTCCCATTCAGCTCCCATTTGGTGCCTAAAGTGTCCTATGACCATCCCAGAGTGAGAACTGTTTAAAAAGAGTTCTCAGACAGCAGGAACATTATCGGTCCGTTCCAGGTGAGCCCAGTGTGATATTCCGTCCTTGTGTATTGATTGGCTATCAGTTTCCTGCCCTCTCGTCCTAGAACGTCTGCAATCTCTACTGCTCTTGCGGGTATGAAGTGAGGAGGGTGCCACAAGTAGTGTTAAAATTTAATTATATTTTTATTCATATAATACTTTTTTTCTGAAAAAAAGAATGATCATGATTTAAACATCTTGGTAGCATGTTTTTGGATGGAGACTCGCCCTCCCCTGTAGACAAGAGCGAAGCCAGGGAAAGGGAGCATCCCTCAGGGCAAGGAGAGGGGTGTGTGTGTGAGACCGGGGGGGGGGGGGGTCAGAAACATGACTGCATCTGTTCAACACTAGTGCAACAACTTCTTGTTTATCAAGGTCCTATTGAATTCTTTTCCTATCTTCCAGTGTGTTAGCTACCCCTTCCAGTTTTGCCATCTGTCGGGGATGCTTTGATTGGGAGTTCCTGCATGGCAGGGGGTTGGACTGGATGGCCCTTGTGATCTCTTCCAACTCTAAATTTCTATGATTCTATGATTCTATACTGTGTTCAAGTTCCCTGACAATCGTGGGGGAACACAATAATGAACCTGAATGAACTTTAAAAAGCAAGAAATAGTAGCAGAATTGGAGAGAAAGCATTGGCAGATGTGCTTGTAGAGAAATACAAGGTTATCTATAGATAGATTAGACCTGTATCTTGATCAGTCTTTCCAAAAGGGAGTTCCATAAGAAAGGAACCAGAAACTCCAGATTATATGAGTCATGAGAGACATACAGTAGAAGACAGTTACTTATATACAGTGCCTTGGTTGTTAAACTGATGGCCAGCATCATGAACAGGGCCTAGGAAATGGAAATGTGTATAGAAACCCAATAAATGGCTGACTGCAAAGGGCAGGTTACAGAGTTCTGAACTAGTTGTAGCTCCAGAGAAGTCTTATACGGTAGACTGGACTCACATAATTTACATTCTAGTAATCAGTATCGAAGTATGGAAATTGCCGTAGTCAGATGATGACAAAGAGGAAGGAAGGATCACATTGTTGGTTCACCATTCAAGGCTGGTAAAAGGCAAATCTTGGCATGATGTTTCCACAAATGGAAATGCATTATTTGTTGGAAGCCTCTGAAGGTTCTTATTTAACTGATTTTGTCTAGATTTTATTGTCTTATTTTTTATTAAAGTTATCACCTTTTTTGGGGGGGGGGCTGTTTTAGCATCTCCTTTTTTAAAAACTGTGGTTCTGCACAGAGTCATTACACTGATGAAGCTTTCACAACACTCTGCAAGAGAAATTTGCCTGCTACAGTACAAGAACAGAGACCATAAAAACTTTGGTAGCCATCTCAGATGTGTCTCTTGCACTATGTAGGGCCTTATAATAAAGTGGATTGAGCCAACAATGGATGAGTAATAATGGAATACGTGAGTATAACATTGTATCTTTATAGCAGTGAAAAGTAATATGCATATAATATAAATATATTTTAAATGTATTTAAGGTTGCAATCTTACATTGGCTTCATGAAAATAACTCAGTGGGATTTACTTATGCATAGACATACAGGACTATGTTGTGAAAGTGTGTCACATAAACACATGTAGTGTAGGTGATCAGGCAATATGATAAAGCTGAAGATGATTATTACATTCATGTATTGTAAGTGGGTATGACTGAAGTTTAGAATTTGTGGTTTGCTTAAGGCCATCTAGTTCATGTCACTCACATACTGGCATTATGCAATATAAGCTAATTTGTAGAACACTTAAGCACATCCTGAGTCTGATGTGCTGAGCTAGAATGATTCAAGGGATATCTAGGAAAATCACTCTGTGTTGTAAAACATGCCTAACAACAGAAAGCTGCCTCTGTTTAGCTGAGATTATTCCACACCCTTAAGGGAGAATATTATTCAGAATTGATAATGTCTGTGAAGGGAAAATAATGTCAGATAATGCCTCGCTTGTGAAAAAGAGAGCAATGCCCTTTGGGGCATGATGCAAATTTATTTAGCAGGACGACAAGAGGAATTTTATTCTGGGCTGGTTGAAACATAGCCTGCTAGATAATTATAAGATATTATTACCCAGGACATGATGTCCTTTTCTGAATATTACACATGCCAGGGGGAAATGTAACACCCTCCCCCCAAATAAAGGTAGGATGAAATAAATTATTGGTGAAAAAGATCAATCTGTTTAATGGTTGCAGCTAATTATAACAGTTCTGCAGTTTTTAACTGTTTTAACTGTTTCTGAGTAAATTGATTCCAGCACTGTAATCTGTGAAGAGGAAATTTAGCTTGCTCTGAATTTTGTAGAAAGATACTGTATATAGTTATACCTGGAGAGCCAGAATGGCATACTGGCTTGAGTGCTGGACTACCACTCTGAAGACCAGGGTTCAGTTCCCAGCTCAGTCATGAAACCTTGGGCAAGTCACACACTCTCAGCCTCAGGGGAAGGCAATGGCAAAACTCCTCTGA
Source organism: Urosaurus nigricauda (assembly GCA_034509955.1). Lineage (NCBI taxonomy): Eukaryota > Metazoa > Chordata > Lepidosauria > Squamata > Phrynosomatidae > Urosaurus > Urosaurus nigricauda. The sequence goes on along the minus strand of JAOEGL010000005.1, from coordinate 135,393,109 downwards.
ACAAATCTTGCCAAGAAAACCCCATGATAGGGTTGCATTAGGGTTGTTATAAGTCAGAAATGAGTTGAAGTCACACAACAATAAGTGCTTATAGTTATTGTATTTATGCTGACCCTATAAATAAGAGATCTCCTAATGACTCTACCATTAACAGCCCTGCTCAGGTCTTGCAAACTAAGGGCTGTACTTCCATGACTGAGCCTATCCATCTTGAATGGAGTGTCCCTGTTTTCCTACTACCTTCTACTATACCAAGCATTATTGTCTTTTCTAGTGAGTCATGTCTACTTATGCTATGTCCAAAGTATGGCAGACTCAGGTTAATAATCTTGTTTTCTAGGGAGAATTCAGGCCTGATTTGCTCTAGGACCCATTTATGTATTTGTATTTTTAGCATTCCACAGTATCTATAGAACCCTTCTTCAGCAGAACATTTCACATTAATTGACTTTCTTCCCATCACCTTTCTTCCCAGTTCCACTTTCAGAAATGGTGAATATGAGTACGATGCCATGGACAATTCCAGTCTTAGTATTCAATGATAAATCTCTATAATTCAGGATCTTGTTTAGTTCTTTCTTAGCTGCCTTCTCAAATTCTAGTCTACTGCTTTCTTGACTTCATCCTCTATTCTAATTAATGACTGCGCTAAGATATGGGGCATCTTTAACTGTTTCATTGTCTTAATCATGCTTTCTTTAAAGAAAAATTATGTAAATAATCTATGGTCATGATTTTAGATTTCTTAATCTTCACTTGTAAACTAGCCTTTGTATTTTCTTCATTGACTTTCTTCAGTAATCATTCCAAGTCTTTGCTATTTTTTTGCTAGTAACCATCTGCATATTTTCCTTCCTCCAATTTTCATGCCTCCTTCCTCTGACTCTAATCTTTCTTTACCATGATACATTCACTGTACAAGTGAAACAGATAGGTTGATAAAATGCAGGCTTGCCTAATCCTCTTGCCAACTAGAGACCATTTTGTTTCTGTTCTGTATTCTGTGCTGATGATATCCTCTTGTCATAAGTACAGGTTACACATCAGGACAATCAAATGTTGTGGTACAACCATGTCTTTAAGAGATAGCCATGATATGATCTACATACAATCAAAGATTTTGCTATAACCTATAGAGCACAGACTGATTTTCTTCTAAAAAAATTTGGTGCACTCCCATTAGCCAACATATGTTTGCAATATGATCCCTAGTTCCTTTTCTTTTCCTGAATCCAGCTTAAACATCTTGTATTTATTGCTTCATATATACGTAATAAAAGTTGTTGTAGAATTCAGAGCATTACTTTGCTTTCAGAGGAGATTAATTCAGTGGTCCTGTGATTATTGTAATCTCTGATGTCCCCTTTCTTAAGGATTGGAATGTATATTGAGGATTTCCAATCTGTGGGCCATGATTTTGTTTTCGATATTTTTTATGGATTATGGTTATAGATTCTCTCTCAGTAGCTTAAAACATTGCTATTCTTATATTACCTGTGTCTGGTGATATTTTTCTCCCAAGTTTGAGTGCAATTTCCACTTCACTTTCTAAAATTGGTGGTTTATCTTCACATGGTTCTTCCTTTAATGAATTGATCATCTTTTAATTTCTTTTGTATAGTTCTTCAGTGTATTGTTTCTTCCGTCTTTCTATTTGTACTTGTTCGTATAATGAGTCCCCTGTTGGTTCTATATCATTTCCACCCTTGGTTTTAATTTCCCTTTAATTTCTTGGATCTTCTGAGAGAGGTCTCGCATTCTTCCTTGTTTGTTGTCATCATCTGTTTTTCTACATTGATTATTATAGTAGTTCTCTTTGTCCCCAAATAAGTTGCTGAACAGTTGCATTCAGGATTTTGATTATATTTCTGTCACCTTTTAATTTTCCTTCTTGTGTCTCCTTAACTGCTCTAAGAGTTTCATCCATTGTTTGCATTCTCTTCCTGACAACATCCCTTGTTTGGGTCCAAACTTCTGATTTCCTGTCAATTAGGCTTAATAGTGCAAATCTGTTCTTTACATTATTTTAAATTCTACAGGCATGGTCTTTTGAATTTCTTTGCATTGTCTGTGTTCCCCCATCCCTCTTGGTTCAACACAGCATCATAGCATTTGTGATTTGATTGCAAATGCAGTGTTTCTTCCTTGAACATTGCCATGTAAAACTGTTACACGGTTGAAATCCATAGTTTTTTGTGGGATTTTCTGGCTATGTGGCCATGTTCTAGCAGAGTTTGTTCCTAATGTACTTTCAGGAACAAACTCTTTTAGAACATGGCCACATAGCCTGAAAAACCCAGAAAAAACAGTGGCCTAACCATTAGGCAGAGCAAGGAAACCACCTTAGGTGGCAAAGGTTCAGAAGAAATGTTGGCAGACTTTCAGTTGCTCTTCTTGGACTTTCAGGCTTGATTAAAAGACAACTGTGTGCGCCACACAACCTGTCTGCAGACTGTGAAATGTGCCTGTTGTGTAAGGGATGGTGGAGGAGTCAGACACGATCTCCTCACTGATGCTAACAAAATATTTCACTCCTAGTCGTCATCTTCTCTACGTGGAATGATGAAGGGATATCATCTTGTCTGTGGCTTCAGGAAGCAAAATATTTTGGAGCTAGCCCTATAACTACAGCTGCCTCTAAACTGCAGAATTAATGCCGTTTGACACCACTTTAACTACCATGGCTCAATGCTGTGGAATTCTGGTATTTGTAGTTTTGTGAGTTATTTAGCCTTCTCTGTCGGAGCACTCTGGTGCCACAACAAACTACAAATCTCAGGATTTCAGAGGATGGAGCTATGACAGTTAAAGCATTATCAAACTGTATTAGTTCTGCAGCGTGGCAGTACCCCACTCTTCTGCATAGGTATTAAAGATGCAAATGCTCCTCTTTTACCTCTCATCACTCTACATCTTTAGAAATTTCGCTATCTTCTCAGTTTTCTCTCTATCCCTCCCTCTGTCCTTTTCTAGTGTTAACACAACAGAAATGATCTGTGTGAAACATTTCTCCCAAATGACAAATGAACACATCTGCAGTCATGAGGGAAAAAACAATGACTCTGGGTGCATGTGTGTGGTATTTTTTAATCCATAAAGTAGCTGAGATTTTAAAGTAAGATTCCCACAGGAAAAAAAGATGGCCAGATCAAATGTGAAGTCTAAACAGTGTGAGTGCCTGAAAGAAGAGTGTATAAATATATATTTCCATTTACTTTTCAAATCATGTTCTGTTCAGAATACTGGGAACAAAGCTGGCTGAGTCCACCCACCACCCAGAAGGTCAGTGTGAGCAACTCATTGCACTGAAAATGAGGAACATTTTCTATCAGAATGGTCCCTGAGGATAGTCATCCAAATGTTCAGGGTCTCTAATGGCAATGGGAAAATGGCCCCAGCAACTATTGTGCATTATATAAAATATTTTTGCCAACTGACGCAACCTAGTTCTAACAATGATCTTAACAGGGAAAAAGCAACTCCGAGGTGAAAAGTGTGCATTTCAACAATTGTAAAAGAAAAAAAATAAATACTCCCGCATTATTACCTATATTTTTGCAAACAATTTGCCCAAATGTCAGCCATGTGCCAAGTACATGTGGTTTTTTTTTTAATAGACAAAAAGTGCAGAGCAAACAAAATCCCAACCGAGCTATTCTCTTCTATTTTGTTCCAGGCAATATAACATATTGGGACAATTTTTTTTTTAATAAAACATTATGGAATAAAGCATAATGATATACGTTGGCAGTCACTAGATTGGGCCCATTAATGACACATTGGGATTCCTTCTACATTCAGGTACTGTAAGAAGTATACATCAGACTCTAACCTGACGCTAATAATATACTGGAATTCTCCTGGGGTTGAAAAAAGCTGTTCTCACTCAATACCTTTTTTATGCACTGCAGGTTTTGAAAAAAATCGAGAGTACAGAAACAGTAATGTTAGCTCAGCACTTTATGTGACATTAAATTTGTCCTCTTTTGCATTTAATATTGACCCAAATGGATAATGTCTTTTTAGTGCAAATAAGAGGAGTGGTTTTCTGCAGAACCCAAGCAGAGCAAGAAAGGCTTTAATTCTCTTTCCATGCCTGCTAAGATCCTGGTGATTATCACATGCATTGCAGGTAATACAATCTATATTTTTAATAGCCTGCATATTAAAATTATGCATACATTTAAAATCATAACTAAAATCACAATTCAATAGGCCTTTGGGAACTAACTAGCTTGAAGTTGATGTAGTCTCCAGGATCCGAGAGTTTTCCGGCTTAAGAAAATGGCCACCAGAGCGCTCCGGAAGCAGGGATGCACCCGGGATGTATTCAGGTGGCAGTTTCAGGGGCAAAAACCTTCCGATAAGGTTAGGATGTAGCCCAAATTAAGACTTAAACTGGACAGAGGTAAAACGGATTATTAAGTCATGCAATAAAACTCCCTATAGATAACTTTTGTTTGTGGCTGAATTATACTAATTATAATTTCTTATAATTTTTAACAACTAATTCAAAAGGTGTTTTCATATTTGTAACATCAGGATCATTACCAGTTTCTGTAGTGATTAAAATTTTGATTTTTTTTTTCATTTGTAACTTTTGGATATTCCTTTGAGAAGACTGGCTATTTTTTGCCATTTTATTTTATTTTTTATTTAAAACAAATAGGTCACTAATACATTAACCATTAAAATGTAACACACACAATTCATATTCCTTATTTAAGTGATTCAACTCACTGAATTAAATTCTGAATTAATGCCACTGTGTTAACTTTAACACTAATGTTTCCATGTTCTGGATAACAAGGCCATGGATAAACTGATACTGTGAGATTGCAGCTGCATCTGCACTCCTGAAATAATCCAATTTGACACCACTTTAATGGCCAAGGATCAATGCTATGGAATCCTGGGATTTGTAGTTTGCAGTGGCTGTTGTGCGCTTGGACTGAGAAGGGTAATTATCTCACAAAACTACAATTACAAGCATTACATAGCATTAAGCAATGGCAGGTAATGTGGTATCAAACTGCTATTTTTTGCAGTATGAATGCAGCCAATATCTACCATAAACCTGTGCTGAAGGTGAAATTTGAACCCAGCATTTTCCACCTTAATATTGATATATTTGTTTAACTGTAAGGAATTGGTTGTTTCCCTGCATTCAAACATTCAGAGAATAGAATATTAATTCTTAACCACCCTAATTTCTATCCCATTCTGTAAGTGTTGAATAAAAATTGGTAATAAAAATTGTAACTTTCTCATTTGTTATGTTGGGATTTTTTAAATTATTTTTTGCAAATGAACTTTGATTCATCTGCTATTTTCTTGGAAATCTCAATTGCTTCTCTGTATTTAGAAGATTAGCATTTCATCAGAACATCTGATGAGATATGTCAGTTTGAGAGTACTTTGAAGAATTTACTCTACAGTATAATGCCAAGACAAGCAAACTTAAAAGTTTAAGAAAATCACAAGGCTTGCAGAGTTGGCCAAGAATTATTCTAAATCACTTACTATAACAACCATTTAAATTCCAAAATGTGACTTCTGGGGCCATATCCACAAACCTGTTATTAAAAAATGAGATGCTTTATGAAACACTTGTTTGCCCTATTTGCCCCCAAAAGATCTAAACTATTCCATTTCTGAAAACTCTTACCACCACAACAGTAGCATCACCAGGGGGATGAAGGGGGTTCAGACTGCACCAGGTGATACCCTATAATTTTAATTTTGCAAGTTGTCTATGTTACGAGTATTACCAATATATATATATTATATACAGTGTGCCTGTGCCAAGCACGAGCTTTCCATCCATGGCTTTCTGAATGGGCAGTCGTGCCCATGATGGCACGAGTGAGAGCAAGTGCCCATTGAGAAGAACGAGACTTAAGGTCACACATTTTTTACTATCTGCAGGGGGATCCAAAACAGATCCCCTGTGGATTGCAAAGGTGCAGTGTAAATTCAGTGATATATGGGAATTATGATTTATGAGTATGTTACTCAATGGTTGGTTTGGTATTGGAGGAGATCGATGGGGTGGTGGTGACACCATGAGTTACCACACTGGGTGACACCAACCATAGGGACCACAGTACATCATTTTTAGTGTCTTGTTTATAATAGTGAATTATGGTAGTGATGATGATATAGATGTAGCAATTCAATTAGCTTTTAAAATATGCTTATGTTGAAGGGAACAAGAATATAAAAGAATCCTATTAGTGGAATTCTTTGAATCTTTGTCTGAGTTACAAAATAATTATCTTTATTGTTCAAACTGCCTGTTTAATAATTACAGTAAGACTTAAAACACTGATCTCCACTTTTTCTTGGCAGAGCTGTCCTCTCTGACCTAAGGCTCTTCACTTTTAGCACTAAGACTTTTGTTTAAAAAAAAACTTGAGAGAAGTGTAGGTTTAAAAGTTCACCTTAACATATCACTTTGTATGTGAGAGGAGAACACCCAATTCTTGCCCTAATTATTGTTTTTCCAGATTTAAAAAGTATGTGTTTTTGTATATTATGTATATAGGCATATTGACCAGGGAAAAGTCCTAGATATGTGTTTTTAAGTCTTATTGTTGTTGTATGCTTTTACCCCAAGATCTGACCCCTGTTCACCCCTCCTTATTTGACACATTACATTCAATCCAGTTTCAGACCATTCTTTCCTGTTCTAGGAAACCATCTAAAGTGATTTATTCTATTCTACTTTGCCCCCCCCCCCAAGCTATTTTCAAGGTATATTTACAGCTGGTAAACCAACCATTTCTTAGTCTTGGCTTGGTAGCAGGCAGACACTGTCAATTTACCAAGGTAAGCCCCCCAATATGCCAGCTAAACCCCATTCAATGTGGCATTAGGGCCATTTCTGTTGCAGCTTTCTCATCGATTGGACTCAAGATCCATTTCAGGGAAGTATTACCCTTAGCAAAGCCTCACTTCTATTCACTTTCCCAACTTTTATTCCTCTAGTTGTTGTGTGCATGTGTGGATTATGTCTATGAGCATGTATATTGCATATTACCCTTTAATAAACTATAATTCTTATTTGAACTTGGTCTCTGGAACTCTTGTGTGATCCTGACTTTGTATAGCTGACTTGATTCCTAGACCGAAGTTTCCCCAGTCATAATATATCTCTCCTTTGAGCTAAGTACAGAAATTCCCCTAAAATATATTGGTTGTGGGTGTCCTCCCTGGACTCCAGCATTTTAGGTAATAGTGCCTTCAAGTTGTTTCTGACTTATGGATATTTAATTGAGTGGGACAGAATTCTTATTGGGGAAACGGTGCTCTCATTTTGCCATTGCCCCATAGCTTATATAGTCGTCACTCCATTTCGCAGTGGGTCCATTCTGGATACCCCCCCCCCCACGAAAATGGAAATTCCCAGATATTTAAGCCCCATTTTAACCCTCTCTGCTTGCCGGTCCATGAAGGATAGAGACCATGGACTCAAAGTACGTAAAAATGGAGGGACAACTGTATACCTGCATACCTGCACGCTGGTTCGGGTAAGTCCAAACCAGTCAGTTTAAGCATGTGGAGTTGGAATAGCTGCCCTGACTGGCTGTATCTCCTGAACCTCCTTCCTGGCCCTCCTGATCTTCTGTTACTCCTCTCTAGCAGCAGAGAGGAACATGGTTTGCTTACTCCCTGAGTTATCACCAGTCTTTAGAAGGTAGCAGAATGACACTTTAGAAGGTAGCAGAATGACCCAGCGAAAGAGGAATAGAACAACTAGTGGTCTAATAGTTTTGTTTTTACATAAAGGATAGGTTCAGGTCTGCATTGTGATTTGCAACTCAGACCTGATCAGGACAAAGCTGTCAGCTCCATCACAGGAGCCACCAGCCCACCAAATACTGTGCTCACCCAGGGCAGTCTCTTCTGTTAGTCAAAGCAAATCAGATGCGAGTAAGTGTTAGCAAGCAGATGGAAGAAAATTTGGTGTGTCGTATTGCTGGCCCTGCTCTCTCTTCTGGTATGGTGAAGAATGCAATTGTGTTGCTAGTGTCGAAGGAAAAATCAACTGCCAGTCCAGTCAACTTTTGTATATGGAATGGAAGGAAGTTCCTTGTTCATCATTTCAGAAGCAAAATGTCTTGGGTTGGTAATGTGCGTAATAAACAACTAGTGGTCATGGAAGAGTATTATTCAGTGTAATCTGAAGACAGTGTGCTGTGATAGACAGGTCTGAAAGGCCCACTTCCTGCCTGCCTCTACCTCTGTCTGTGCATGCCTGGGTCTCAATTTGGTTCTTGGTGACCTCTGTCCAGTCTATATCTAGAAGTGGGACATTTTGAGATACTGAGATTGATAGGAATTACTTGTGTTTTCTACATACCTTTCTATACTACTTCAGTGTGTGCTGCTTCCTTCCTTTTAATCCCTTTGAAGAAGTGGGTTTCATACATGCTTATTTCCTTGACCATATCCACGCATGTGGTCTGACCCGAATGTTTTCCATGGCTTGCTTACTTGAATTCTCTGCCATGGATTCAGTAACTATTGTTTCTGGAACTTCCTTCATTGTAACCTTAACTTCCACTTTCCTACAGGGAGTTGAAGATCATGTTGTCTGCAACACGCATAGATACTTTGGGTTCCCTCCTGAGGTCTTTGCAAAATTACCCACCATGTGGTGGATACTTCTCTAATTTTTATTAATTCCCACCAAAAAAATTAAAATTAAAAAGAGGAGAATTAAAAAAAAAAAACCTATGGAAAGGCCAAATGTTCTCCATTGCCCAGTGTTGATGTTAGAAATAGTTCCCTTAATAATGAGAAATACTTCTTGAACTTTCATCCATTTACCTTGCCAACTCATATTTTCAGTTTAATATAGCCCTTTTATCAACAGTTGCCATTAAATCCTCACTTGTTCTAAAATGTAGCTGAATCTATTAATACAATTATTATGGGGAACAATTATCTTTCTTGTTGTGGAGTTAGTTTTCCCTTGCTATGCTAACCTGTTTATTTTATTTTTTATTTTTACCAATGATGATCCTTGAATAGTTCTTAAAACTATGTGTTAAACATTAAACTAAATAAAATTTAACAGAGTTAAAGGTTATGCCCTTATAAAACTAACTCAAGATTTCATCTCGGGATTGAGGTCTTATGTGTTGCTTCTAGCTGAACCCAACTAGGGAAAAAGTCTGTTATGTTCTGATCAAGTGCACAGTGACAAGGAAATGTGACTTGGAAGGAAAACAAATATTTCTGCAAGTAGCAACTATGAACGTAGAATGACAAGGCATCTGTGTCAATGCTGGACACAAGGCTGGAGGGCAAAATGAAGCCAATGCCCCTCCAAATAAGTATTCTGTTCCCCAAGATAGAATTTTTCTCCATTCCCCAAATTCTTAGGATTGCAGAGATTGCACCTCATTCACACCTAGTACTTTTCTATTTGCTGTGTTCACATTCCTTTGGTAATTTTGCTTGCTCCTTTTCTTTGGATTCCTAAACAGCTAAAATTTTATGTTACTGCACTACTGGAAGGAAAGCGGAGAGGAAATTTAATTGAGCGGGGCATAATTCTTATTGGGGAAACAATACTCTCATTTTACTGTTGCCCCATAGCTTATATATCCACACGCACATCTGGGGATTTTTTTTGTTGATGGAGTCCCCTGGGGGCTACAGTTGTTGTTGCTGTGTGCCTTCAACTTGTTTCCGACATATAGCGAGCCTAAGGCAATCCTATCATGGGGTTTTCTTGGCAAGATTTGTTCAGAGAGGGCTTGCCATTGCCTTTCCCTGAGACAGAAAGTGTGTGACTTTCTCAAGATGCAGTGGGTTTCCAATGCCAAGCAGGAATTGAAACCTTGGTCACCAGAGTCATAGTCCAACATTAGAACAACTACACAAGGCTGGTTCTCTGTGGGCTGCATAAATTGTCAAAAATATTTTTAAAAGACCATATACAACTCCCCTCAGAAGTGCCCAGTACTAGTTTAGAGGAACAGGTATTATTTTACATTAGAGACCCAGTGTGGTGTAGTGGTTTGATCATGAGGTTACGATTCTGGAGTCCAGGGTTCAAATCCCTGCTTGGCCATGGAAATCAAGTGAATGACCTTAGGCAAGTCACACTTGTTCAGCCTCAGAAGGCCAAGGCAAAGCCCCTCTGAACAAATCTTACTAAGAAAACCCTGTGATAGGTTTGCCCTAGGGTCATCATCAGTCAGAAATGACTTGACGGAACACAACAACAACAACAGCAACAACAACTCTTTTAACCATTGCTGGGGTTCACTTCAACCTATCTAAAAGATTAATTGTAACTCCTGGTGGCTTTCATCTTTTTTCAGGCAGAAAATGGGCACTCCAAGGAAAGCTTGAAGACAACAAAACCAGCCATGGAGAACAACATATGGTCTTGACGTTGCACTTTTCCCATACTTGATCTATGTATAGAATTCCTGATATATAATGGGTGAATAATTTCCACTGGTGTCTTAGCTTTTTATCTCCAGTTTTCTTAATATAAAAACCAACCAAATCCTTTTTATTTCTGCTTTTGTACATACCAAGGAACTTATATATTTCACTGAAAGATGGAGGCAGATCAAAGTAACAGATGGATTTTATATTTTATATTCATCACCTCAGGAATCCTAGTGGGCCAAGAAGCAACAAATAAACAAACAAACATCCAACAATAAGGGGATGTCAGCCATTGTCTGTTACTTCATCCAAAGAATCCTAGAGACAGTCGTGGAACAATCCAAAAGCATTTAACTAGAATATCTGCTACCTCCTGCATTCTAAGACTGTAATAAAATTGCTAGATCAGCCAGTCCCATCACCACCATCCCAGTCTTTGTTTATCATACAAAAAATAGCTTGTGTGCTATATTGTCCCATTTTTCCTTTAATGGGTATTGTTGCACCTTTTCTTTAAATATCACTCCAATAAAGTTGGATTCACAATGCTTCATATAAGAATGTTTCCTGTTGGAGTATAAAAACTGTTAACCTTTGGTTCTCCAGGTATTTTGAACCTCATCTTTCAGAAGTCCCAGCCAGTATAGCCAATGCTCAGTAGTTCTGGGAGTTGAAGTCCAAAGTGTCCAGAGGACCAAAGGCGAGAAACCACTAGACTAGAGGAATAAAAAGACATATTCATCCTCTTACCCACAATGAGAATAATTTCAGTCTCCTGTCAGTAGTATAATTCTATGTAAATAAGAACTGTTTCTATGCTATGCCATACTAGAAAGCCAATTCTGAGCATGTGCTGTGCCAACAGTTTTTCAAGCAAAGGTTCTTGTCCTAAGCACTCTTTGATATAGCTGGCAGAATCCCCATTGTTACAAGGATTTTTTTTCCAGCTCCCCATGTCACATGAGTTACTCCTGCCTCGATCTGTGATCCTCAGCCAGGAAAAACACTAGTCCAGCCGTTCTCAAACTTTTTACCCTGAAAGAACCCATGAAATAAATTTCAGGACTCAAGGTGTCCCAGCATAAGAATTATTAAAGCTAATAGCTATTTAAAATGTGTTGTTGTTTCTCAAATCACGATCACTTGCATGATCCTTAGTGGCCTCTCAAAGAACCATATTGTTACTAGTCTATGACAGTAACACGTAAGTAGCAATGATTGACCTTTAAAAAAAAAAAGCTTAATTGGTACTACAGTTGGCCCTCCACATTTGTGGCTTTGGACTCTTTCATACAAGGCTAAATTGGAAGTATAATTTAAGGTCAATTCGAATGCAATCATGGGTTTTATGTTATTGCAAATTAACTCTTCACATGCAAATTCGGGCAAGAGGGAAGCCAATTCGAATGCAATCATGGGTTTTACCTTATTGCGAATTAAAGCTTCGCATGCAAATTCGGGCAGGAGGGGGTTATTTTCAGGTAATGGGAAGTAATTCCGAATGGAGCAGGGGTTCATGTAAATTCGCTAAACAAGCGAATTTACATAAATCCGCATTGGCTCCATTCGGAGTTGGGAGAAATTCCTCCCCGTTTGAAAGAGTCCTTTGACTTTGCAGTATTGATTATTTGTGGATTTGATTAATAGGTCCTTTATAGAAATCCCTAGGTCCTCCAGAGAGATTCTGCTGGAAATTGACCATAGAGTTGTGATGGAGGGCCTAGAGATTACTAGAGAAAACATTCTGTATGCATTTCCAGGTCTACCAGCATGATTCTATAGTCTATTTTTGGTAGATGTTGACCATAGAGTTGTGCTGGAGAACCTAGAGATTCCTAGAGATGAGGTCTCTCAGGTTAAAAAAGCAGTGTTTTCTTATTTGCGGAACGTGGATGGACTATACTACTATTACTCTAGATTGGTATCCTGTTAGGATGTTACATTGTTATAAACCAACCTATTAGTACATAAAATTAAATTGAACCAGCAGAGTTGTAGCTACACACCATTGGGACCATTGTGTAAGCAGAGCTTTGCTGGCAGCATAGGCATTGTGCAACAGTCCCAACACTGAAATAGGAGCCTCTCTTGCACAACAGGATATCTGGCATGCATTATCACAATTAGTTAGCACAGTTGTGTATTGTGTCAGTTATTCTAAGATATCATCTTAAATTAGTTACTTTCCCCCCCAGTGTATCAGGTACTGCTTATTCCTTACTTTACATTTTGGAAGATCTATCTATATATCATGATATTTTGTGAACAAAAACATTTTAGGGGGTATGTAGACGATTTTTATTTTTTATTTTGAAGCTCAGTTGTTGATCTTGAAGACTTTTTTAAAAAACAAAACTTAAAATTTCTAATACTAAGAGCAATCAGTTATTTAACATGGCTTTTTACTTTCCAAGCCTTGGTTTGTGTGAATGTGTATTTTAAGAGATGGTCGAAATGGTTTGTATGGAGAAGGAAAGATCTGGGTCCTATTCCAGAAATGGTATGCTAAAGTCCATTTGACAGGTAAAGGCCTTAACATTTCTGTTTATTATATTTATATCCCTTTATCCAGATGTCTCAGAGCAGGGTACATGTAACACACACACACACACACACACACACAATATAAAACAATTCAACAAGACAAAAAATAATGTATAGGAATCCACAACCCACAAGGTCCCAAAATGTTGGGCGAAGAGCTGTGTTCCAACTTTTCTCATACAAATTGCAGCTGGATCAGGGCCACAGTGGGTAGGGAAAGATGAAAGTCTTTTTAAAAAAGCAAAATCCACACACTAACATCCCAATCCAGATCTCACTGTGTTAGCGTAAGGGGGAGAAAATCCAAGTATTGCTGCATGCTAAAATTGTGGTGAAAGTCAAACTAGACACTCCTACCACTTTTAAGGGGATCTAATGCAAAGCACTGTTATTTTCATCATAACATGAGAGAAGATTGTAGCTACTATAATTTTTCTTGTCCACACCAAGCAAGCTGTCCCTGCCAAAATCCACTCTTCTTGGTACTGTTACCATCCCTAGAGCCACCTGCCCTCTTTCGTATGAACTGATCACATACTCCCAAAGTCCCTCTTTTCTGTCTTGAATTCCCAATACTGAAGCCTCTGGGGAAAAGTTACAGGTAGTATTTCAAACATTGCATGATAACATTGTTGTATGTGTGCATATATAATTTATAAAAATATAATGTATAATATAATAATATACGAGATGAGTCTCCCTTATCCACAATGCCTGGGACCAGAGGTGTTTTGGATTTTGGAGTATTTGCATATACATAATGAGATGAGACCCAAGTCTAAACATGAAATTAATTTATATTTTTTATACATCTTATACACATAACCTCCATGTTCATTTTGTGCATGAACACTGAGCCATCAGAAAGCATACATGTTACTATCTCAGCTACTCATGGGGAAATTTTTTTTGGTGTATTTTAGATTCAGGAATTCCAGATAAGGGATAGTCAATCTGTATATATATTTGTATAACAAATATTCCCATCATGGCACCCCCACCCAATATTTTGCAGTACAACTCTCAGCATCCCCACCCATTGCCAATGCCAAATTGGGATTGCATCTGGAGGACATCATATTGGAAAAGGCTGATCTGGTCCAACCTTCCTTCCCACCCACACACACGCACAATTAAGTATAGGTTCTCAATCCCGCTCTAGCATCCCTGACAGATGGCCATCCTGCCTTCCTTCCAGTCCATCACACTTTTCTAAAATGGATTAGCCAGGGATTTTGCTTTGCAGTGGCTGTGGACGTACATATGTGCATCACCTAGAAGAGTGAACAGCAGCAATATATAGAATGTTTCCTGGGGCTGCAACTGCGTGACTTGAAAAGGTGTCAGAGATCCAGTGTGGCATACTGGTTTAAATATTCAGGGTTTGATCTGAACCTTTTTGACAATTTTTGCAGCCTGCAGAGCCAGCGTGGTGCAGTGGTGTAAGCATTGGATTCCACCTCTGGAGAACAGGGTTTGAATGTCTGCTTGGCTATGGAAACCCATCTTGGGTAAATCCCACTCTCTCAGCCTCAGAGGATGGCAAACCTCTGAACAAATCTTGCCTTGAATTGCCATAAATTTGAAACAACTTGGAGACGTCTCATCCACAAAAATGTTGTTGTTATTAGCTGCCCCTGAGTTGATTCTGATTCATGGCGAGCCTGTGGATGAGACATCTCCAAGAATCCCTATCCTCCAATGCCCTTCCCAGATCCTGCAAGCCCCTGCCCATAACCCCCCTGGTTCGTGGTCTTCCTCTCTTTCTTCCACCCTCTACCTTTCCTAGCATCAGTTTGAGTCTGTTAGCACCGAGGATGTGGACAAGATCCTTAGAAATGTTAGGAAAACAACCTGCTCTCTCGATCCCTGTCCCTCGTGGCTAGTGGCACAGGGGGACCGGCTGTAACATCGTTACGTTGGATTCTTAATACATCTTTGAGGGAAGGGCACTTTCCTGATAATCTTAAATTGGCCATCGTAAGACCTATATTAAAAAAGCCCTCCCTCGACCCCCTGGTTCACAATAACTATCGGCCAGTTTCGCTGCTGTCATTTTTGGGTAAGGTGATCGAGAGGGCGGTTGCGATCCAGCTTCAATCGATCTTGGAAGAAACGGATTATCTAGACCCATTTCAAACCGGTTTTCGGGCGGGCTACGGGGTTGAGACTGCCATGGTCACCCTGGTCGATGATCTCTGTCTGTGCACCGTCAGGGGTAGCGTGTCCCTGTTGGTGCTCTTGGACATCTCAGCGGCTTTCGATACCATTGACCATGGTATCCTTTTGGAACGCCTGGCAGAGGTGGGAATCCGGGGCACTGCGCTCCAGTGGTTCCTGTCCTACCTCTCTGGGAGGTTCCAGATGGTGCAGCTGGGGGACGTGTGCTCCGACAAGAGGGCCCTCAGATCTGGGGTCCCTCAAGGAGCTATTCTGTCCCCCATGCTTTTCAACATTTACATGAAACCGCTGGGAGAGATCATCCGGAGGCATGGGGCGCGGGGTTATCAGTACGCTGATGACACCCAAATAGTCTTCTCTATGTCTCCGACTGATGCAGTGACCAGGTATGGCGTCGCTCCTCTCGTGGCCTGTCTGGAATCGGTAATGGGCTGGATGAGGGAAAACAGACTCAGCCTGAATCCAGAGAAAACGGAAGTACTCGTGATAGGTTCTCCCGGCCCAGGGATGGTGGTGGTTCCACCTGTCCTGAGCGGGATCACGCTTCCTGTAAAGGACACTGTACGCAGCTTGGAGGTGCTCCTTGATTCATAGCTCCATCATACTTCTCAGGTGGATGCGACGGTCAGGAGCACCTGTTTTCAGCTTTGGCTGTTACGCCAGCTGCGCCCCTACTTGGACCGGAGGGACCTTGAAACTGTAGTACATGCTCTGGTAACCTCTCGATTGGATTTCTGCAATGCGCTCTACATGAGGCAGCCTTTGTATCACACTCGGAAGCTGCAATTAGTGCACAATATGGCAGCACGGCTGGTCACTGGTGTTCCCAGGACCTGCCATATAACACCAATGTTGAAAGATCTTCGCTGGCTGCCTATTCGCTTCCGGGCTCAGTACAAAGTGCTGGTTATTACCTATAAAGCCCTAAATGGCTTGGGTACCCAGAGTACCTGATGGACCGCCTCTCCTCATACAATCCGCCCCGCACACTCAGATCTGCCGGGCAACAGTTACTAAGAATCCCAGAGGCCAGATCATCAACCACCATGAAGAGGGCGTTTTCCATCTCGGCCCCTAGCCTCTGGAACTTGTTGCCCATTGAGCTCCGCTTGGCCACCTCTCTTGCCCAGTTTAAAAAGGGGTTAAAAACACACCTATTCGAGCAGGCCTACCCCTGATATTCCTCTCCCTGTTGCTATTTCCCCCTTATCCTCCCCCACTGTGAGCTGGTTTGCCATATTGTTATTGTATTGTGGTATTGATTGTTATTGTTTATTGTTGGAATGTTTTTAAATTGTTGTACATGTTGTGCACCGCCTTGATCTTTAGAAGGGCGGTATATAAATAAAGATATTATTGTTGTTGTTGTTGTTGTTGTTGTTGTTGTTGTTTTCTAGTGATCTGTGCCTCCCATTACATGGCCAAGGTACAATAGTCTCAACTTGATCATCTTTGCTGCCAAGGAGAGCCCTGGTCTGGTCTGTTCAAGGACCCATTTGTTTGTCTTCGGGCTGTCCATGGTATCCTAAGTACTCTTCTCCAGCACCACATTTTGAATGAGTTGATTTTCTTTCTGTCTGCTTCCTCCAATGTTCAGCTCTAACATCCGTACACAGTAACTGGGAATACAACGGCCTGAACAATTCTGACTTTAGTGCTCAGTTGTATGTCTTTGTTCTTCAGTATCTTTTCCAGTTCTTTCATAGCTGCCTTTCTCATTCCTAGTCTTTTTCTTATTTCTTGACTGCAGTCTCCATTCTGGTCAATGTTTGATCCTAGAGATGGGAATTCTTTAACTACTGTATTTCAATTTCCTCATTGTCTAGATTGAATTTGTGTATTTCTTCTGTGGTTGCTATTTTTGTTTGCTTTATGTTCAGCATCAGACTTGCCTTTGTACTTTCATCTTTGACCTTCTTTATTAACTGTTCCAATTCCTGAATGTCTTCTGCTAATATTATGACATTGTCTGCATATCTTAGGTTGTTCATGTTGCTTCTCCTATCTTCACTCCTCCTTTTTCTGATTTTAATCCTGCTTTTCTTATGATGTTTTCAGCTTATAAATTAAACAAGTAAGGTGATAGGTGCAGCCTTTCCTGACATCTTTGCCTATTGGGAACCGCTCTGTTTCCCTGAATACTGTTCTAATGGTGGCCTCTTGTCCTTGGTACAGATTCCTCACTATCAGATGTTGTGGCACCCCCATGTCTTTCAGTGGAACAACAACTAAGGAGTGTATCACACGAAGGAGATTGGGAGTTTAACCTGTGAATATCCCGGAAAAAACACATAATTATGTGTAACATTTTTGCACGGCGTCGCACAAAACCTGCCATTCAAGTGGTCACAAAGAAGCATGAATGTGCATCTTTTTCCTTTCAGGATTTCAACAACAATGCGTTTCCAATATCTCTTCATTTGAGCAATTGCATGCGTTCACCATTCGTGCAATCCCTCGCCGTTTCTGCTTCATTTGCGGGATATGCGAGATACATTAAACGCCTTTTAATTTCCATTGAATGCCAACATGAGCCCCAGTGTGATAAACTCCTAGAGATGCAGCCGTATAGCCAAAGGCGAGAAGACGCCGGAGGAAAACCATCTGGCTGGAAGCTGGAAGCCCTTCCCCATCCTCTCCCTTCCCTGGACCAAATGTCATCCTTGTTGGTAATAACCTTTTAAACCCTTCATTTAAAACCCAGCTTAGGCTCACTGCAGACCAGGCTCACTGCAGTTACCCAGAGGACCTTTTCATTGGCCGCCCCTAAACTATGGAATGACCTGCAGGAAGAGATCCGTCACATTACAACTCTGCATGCCTTCAAGAAGGCTGTCAAAACGGATCTTTTCCGGCAGGCATTCCCTGACTGATGGACGGACTATCCAACTGTCCCATAATACTGGTAAGGTTTGCCTGTATACCCCAGAATGCCTCATTTTTAATGAGGTTTAATTTAGATTGGATTTAGTAAACTGAATGTATTTGATGATGTTTTGGTAGTTTTTAATTGGGGATAAGGGGATTATGGACCTTATCAGATGGGAGGAATTTCTCTTTATTGTGAATGGAGCCAATTTGAATTCAAGTGAATTCACTTCTTTAGCAAATTCACGTGAATTCCAATTGCTCTCGGAATGCGTTCAGAATGACATCCCATTACCCAAAAATGACCCCCCCCATTGCCTGAAATTGCGTGAGATGCTTTAATTCGCTATAATGTAAAATTTATGATTGCGTTCGGAATGACTTCCCTCTTGCCCGAAATTGCGTGAGATGCTTTAATTCGCAATAACGTGAAACCCCATGATTGCGTTCGGATTGCCATTGGATTATACTTTCAATTTCCGACGTCTGATAAGGTCCTGTGTTATTTTATTACGTTGTTCACTGATGTTACTGTGGTCTTTTATGATTGTTACCCGCTTCAATCCTTTGGGGAGAGGCGGGCTACAAATAAATAAATTATTATTATATTATTATTTTTCCAGGACCTGCCCTCCATTTCAGATTCCTGTCCAGGAAGAATTCTACAACCTGCTCTATTTTGATCAGGACTAAGAAGCATGGATTTCTATTCCTCTGAGTGTTTGGCAGCTTTTACTTAGTCCATCTTTGGTCCAAATGGAGTGTCCTCCATTTAGCAGTGCCTTCTTTTGTGCTTCAGGTCAGCCTGCTTGGAGAAAAGGAGGAAGGCAAAGGGAAATCCGACAGCCTTTAGGGCCTGGAGGTGGCTGGTGTGAGTCTTCTGCCTGCCTCTTTGCCTGCCTGCTGCAAGGATTGGAAAAGCATGGCAGCCAAAGCAGGAGGCGGTGCCAAGCCTTGACCTGCCAGAGCATCAAAACAGAGGGACAAATAAAATACATCAAGATCCCCCCCTTGCATCCTCCCCAATTCCTCCCTCCTTCCCTGCATCTCTCTTTTTTCCTGCCCTCTGCTGCCCATGCATCCTTCTGGAAGAGCATCACCAGGTGCATGAGGAAGCAGGATGGAGTACATCCGCATGCCCAAGGTGGGTACCAAAGGGAAAGGGAGGCTGGATCTGGCTACAGAGAGAGAATATGGGGCCCTGGCCTCCAAGGAGGACAAGGCAACCCAACCCCCCCCCCCCCCCCACAAAACATATAGAGGGAAAGAAACACAGGGGAAAAAGCTCCAAGAAATGTACATCCATGCTCAACATGGAAGGATTCCTCCTGGGCAGAAGGTGGGAATGGAGGGCAGGTCCTGGAAAAGGAGGACACTCTGGAAAAGGGGGGGAGATGAATTGTCCAGTTCTTGGAGGCATTAGATGCATTAGATGCAAAGATTTATCTCCCCCCCCCCAATCCTAGGCTGGGGAAGAGGC
This sequence comes from Urosaurus nigricauda, assembly GCA_034509955.1. Lineage (NCBI taxonomy): Eukaryota > Metazoa > Chordata > Lepidosauria > Squamata > Phrynosomatidae > Urosaurus > Urosaurus nigricauda. The sequence continues at coordinate 135,373,620 of JAOEGL010000005.1, read as the reverse complement.
TCATTGGGATGTATTGAATCAAGCCTGCTGCATCAAGGGAGGGGTGTTTATATTATGGCCCCCTTTCCTTTCCCGCCTTTTAATAATAATGCCTTGGGAGGAGACAGACAGGGCCTTCTCCATGGGACCTTCTTCTCAAATGTCAGAGCATGATGCTTACTCATCCACTGCTGCAAAATAGGCAGCAGCCATTGCATTTGGGGGTCCTTGCCTAAGATTCAGATGGAAATCTTCTCCCTGATGAAGGGGAAACAAAATGCACCACCCTTTTCTTTTCTCTTTCTTTTTCATTTCTTTTCACAGGGTTCTTTTGGCTATTTTGTGTGGCTGGTTTACTCTTGTGAGTGTGTGTGTGTATTGTGTGGCTTCAAGTCTTCTTATGGTGACCCTAAGGCCAACCTGTCCTGGGGTTTTCTTGGCAAGGTTTCTTCAGAGGAGATTGGCCATTTGCCATCTTCTGAGGCTGAGAGTATGTGACTTGACCAAGGAAGATTGGGGAACCCTATCTCATTTGTTCAGAGGGGGTTGGCCATTGCCATCGTCTGAGGCTGAGAGTGTGTGACTTGACCAAGGGAGATTAAGGAACCCTATCTCATTTGTTCAAATGGGGGTTGGCCATTGCTATCCTCCAAGGCTGAGAGTGTGTGACTTGACCAAGGGAGATTGAGGAACCCTATCTCATTTGTTCAAACGGGGTTGGCCATTGCTATCCTCTGAGGCTGAGAGTGTGTGACTTGACCAAGGAAGAGGAGGGAATCCTATCACATTTTTCTCAGGAGCCAAATGAAAGATTTGTTCAGAGGTTGTTGTTGTGTGCTTTCAGGTTGTTTCTGATTTATGGTGACCCTAAGGCCAACTTATCCTGGGGTTTTCTTGTCAAGGTTTGTCCAGAGAGGGTTTGGCATGGCCTTCTCTTGAGGGGGAGAGAGTGTGACTCGACCAAGGAAGAAAAGGGAAACAAACAATCAAACAGCTTCATTTATATACCGCTTCATACCGCCTAAGCAGTGTCTAAGTGGTCTACAACTGTAAGCTACTTGCCCCCAACAATCTGGGTACTCATTTTAGCAACCTCGGAAGGATGCAAGCCTGAGTTGAGCTTGAGCCCTTTTGCTGGTCTTGAACTCGCAACCTTATCGTTTTGAGTGAGTGGCTGCAGAGGCATTTAACCACTGCACCACCAGGGAACCCTATCACATTTCATTCAAGAGCCAAATAAAATATTTGTTCAGAGGAGGTGGTTGTAATGTTGTGTGCTTTCAAGTAATTTCTGACCTATGGCGACCCTAAGGTCAACCTATCTTAGGGTTTTCTAATCAAGGTTCATCCAGGGAGGGTTTGCCATGGCCTCTTGAGGCTGAGAGAGTGTGACTTGCCCAAGGGGCTTGGGGAGGGGGGAACCTAACACATTTCTCTCAGGAGCCAAATAAAAAGAAAAGAAAAGCACAAACTAGCTAATATGAATAATAGCCCACACGGCTAGGTACTATATAGTTCACTTCCTCATAAAGTGGGCTACAGAATCTCATCCCCGAATTGTTAACCTTTAAGGTTCCACCAGACTCTTTGCTAGTTTTGATACAATGAGCAAAGAAGATGACTACCCCTTCAGGAAAGCTAGAGAAGTGAATTCAGAATATGATGTAATTCCTATGTAAATAAATATATTATTATTGGTCAGCTGAAAAGTACCAGGGGAACATATGTGTAGCGATGATACTAAATCTGAATTGCTTTTGACTAAATGGTGATATAAATGATGAGGGATTTTTTTTTTTTTAAAGCCAAGGTTCTTGAGGCCTGTTTTTACTGACAGTGTATTACTTGCTAACATGAGAACGTAGACTTAGAAGAATGGCTTCTTGTTCTCAGGTTTTATACCATTAGCCCTCTGGCTCCTAGACAGGAAATGTGATATGAACATAGAGGAATGTTGTTTCATCCATTTATCAAGGGGGGAAAATTGGTTCGCCTACTATATGATGTTACCTCTTGTTGTAATTTAAGCAAAATGGATTCATTTTTAACCTTAATTTTGATTTCTCTGTGTGCTAATGGTGTGAATAGTCATAATTTATTCTAAAGGATGAGGACTTTAAAAGATTTACTAAAAATGGATCTATTTGTTTTGACGAGGGTAGATGTTTCATTTGTTAGCCACAATTTCTCAGGATTTATTTAAAAAGACATGTTTCTAGTCCTGCTGGTTATTTAGCAAAGCTTGCAGGTATTCCAATGTGTGTCATCGTTCATACGTTTCTTCTCTTCCTTTGCCTTTATTTTCTTTTTGCCAAAAAGAAATTCTAATTTAATTGATCATTGGAATTGTACAAGGGAAATGAAAAAATAAACATAACTACTTCTCATAAATGATTCTGTTTGCAGGAATTTAGTATCCTGAGTGCCAAATTTGGACATGCGCATGTGTTTGCAAAGTAAGACTCTACCTTAAAATTAGCGAATGATCTAGTGTTTCAGAGGTGCTGCAAAATTTGTTTCTGAAGCTGACATGTGCAGGAAGACACAAACCATATTGGCAGCAAGGGGAGATGTTAGTGTGTGGTTGTTATTATCAAATCCCCTCTGATTTATGGTAATCTTCTCATAGTGTTTTCTTGGTAAGCTTTCTTAACAAGGAAGCTGCTATTGCCTTCCTCTTAGGCTGAGACAGTGTAACTTCCCCAAAGTCACCCAGTGGGTTCTGATGGCTGGGTGGTGATATGAACACTGGCCTCCAGAGTCCTAGTTTAACACTCAAGACTCTTTCACATGGGAGGTATTTATCTTTACTGCGAATAGAGCCAATTCGAATTCACGTGAATTCGCTAGTTTAGCGAATTCACGTGAATTCCTATTGCATTTGGAATGCATTCAGATTGACTTCCCATTGCCTGAAAATGACCTCCCATTGCCCGAAATTGCGTGAGATGCTTTAATTCGCAGTAACGTAAAACCCATGATTGTGTTCGGAATGACATCCCTTTTGCCCGAAATTGCGTGAGATACTTTAATTCGCAATAACATGAAACCCCATGATTGCGTTCAGATTGCCATTGGATTATACTTCCAATTTTTGACATCTGAAAAGGTCTTCAGATCACTCACTCCAGTGGGTCTGAGCATGGTTGCCTAGTCCAATGCTGAAATGAATGGCATGTGTATCATAACGAGAGGATGGTGAGATTATAATGGTATACTGTAATTTACTGATGTATACTCTGCATCAGGACATGGTTATCAGCAGAAAACACAACCCATATGCCCAAGACAATTAGAAAGGGAGATTGAATAGAAAGGGAAAGAGAATATCTGGATATGGAATATCTGGATATCTGGAGAATATCTGGACCATGATTCAAATGACTCTGCTGGAGGAAGGGATGCATAAAAAGCCTAGCCACAAGGGCTCACTGTGAGTCACTGAACAGCAGTAGTTTACTGCGCCCAGGAATGGGGCTTTATGGTGAAGACAAGGGGACAAATGGAAGGCTCCAGAAAGGGCTAGGAAAGAATATTTGAGGATGCTCAAGATAGCATTTTGGATTTAATGGTACCAGTAGTTTGGCCTTTTCTGCTGTTTCATTGTGTTGTTGTCAGAAAACAGTGCCCCATCCTATCCTAAAAATATCAGGGCACATGCTTCATCATGACTTATGTTTCTTTGACCACAAAGCTTGGTAGCATCCTCTCTCACTGGCAGGGTTCCAGATAGCTACGGTATGTTTCTGAGTGAGACTCCTATCTGGAGGAAGCAGGGGTTGAATCTGTTATTTTCTGAAAGCGGAGCCACCTGTGTTCTCTTGGAGCTGTGATGGTTGAAGCCTTGTCTGTCTTGCTGCTGCTGTCAAAAGCTGTTTGCTTATGAACTTCAGCTTCACTTGTGGTAAATAAGCATTGATTGTAAATTATCACACACAATTAATATGGTTTAAAAAGTGAAGTCCTTACAAAGAGTGCTAAAACCTGTATAGTGGGCCCTTGATGCCAGCTAAGGTTTGGTTCCCCTGTGAATACCAAAATCCATGGATGCTCCAATGGTATCCCTTCTATTGGCAACATAAGGGTTTGCTTTTAGGAATTTATGTATTTTTAGAATATTTTCATGCTGTGAATGCTTGAATCCATGGATAAAACTTCCATGGATATGGAAGGCTAACTGTAAAGTATAAGGGGGAAATGATCAGCCATTAACAGGCTGTATAATAAATGGAAACCAAGGTGGATTGTGTGAGATAGTGGTAACAAAAATATGTTTTTGAGTTTGGGTGTTTTGTTTCAGCTAAGTGGATGGGACACTACTTGTACCAACCACATGGAACAATTTCTGTCATTTATATTAGTATATTGCTATATGACAGCAGAGCTATTTCACTTCATTTCTAGGGATCCGGTTTTGTTTCAACTAAATAGATGGGACACTACCTGTACCCAAAAAGCAGATGGATTCTAAAGTCTTAGATGAGATGTTTGATGTAGAATATAGTGTGTTAAGCCACATGGAACAACTTCTCTCATTTATATTAGAACATTGCTATATTGACAGCAGAGCTATTTCACTTCATTTCCAGGGAGCAGGCCAAATGCATCCCTAGTGTATACAGTGTAGTAATAATAGTGTCAGGAGTTGATTTCTTGTTGTATTTCTTTGGTTAATGCAGCCCTCTTGGCAATTTAAGTTGCTTTGATGCTTAGGGTTTTATTTATTTTTTAATTTACTGAAACTTTTCCTCTAGCTGTGCATTAAGTGTGTGAGTGTTATGTGGGGAAACATCATTTGTACCATGTTTTCAGGTTGTCATGTTTGAAGAAAAACCTTCAATGTTTTTTATTTGTCATCAGTCCAAAAGAGATCAGCCTACCTTGAGGGTCCCCAAGTGCTACCTCTGGAGTCCCCAGTGTGTTACTGCACTCTTAAGGCCACGTTTGCATGCTCTTTGAACTATGTTCCCTTTATGCAGATAAATGGAACAGTTTCTCTGTTTGAGTTTGAGGGGGATAGCCTGCTAAAAATGGCAGTCTCCACCAAGGACTCTCAGCAACCCAATCCTTGGAGATAGTGGGGTTCTTCACAACCCCAAATGCTTTCACAAATGGTTCCTTTTCTCTCCATATTCTAGTGAATGGAGAATTTGTTATGTTTGCTTGGATATTTGTGTTTATGTGTATGTGTGTGTGTGTATGTGTGCCTGCTCCAGCAAAATAATAATAATAATAATAATAATAGGCTGGAAGGAGGGAATGTGTTCCTTCCTTCCTCCAGAGTTTTTTCAGAAGATCTAGTTCTTGTTATCCCATTGTGGATTTATAAAAAAAGTTTTGATTGCCATATTTTGCAGTCCTGCTGCTAAAAGCAGAAAGATTTGGAGTACAGCACCACCATAATAGCAAAGTGCATAACTGAAGAGTGGCCTGCATGCACTTCAAATGTATGATGTTAGCAATCTGTAATATGTATCTATTTAAATATAATAACAGAAAACATGTATGACAGCAACGATAGGATGGCTCTCTGGTGTTAGGAAGAAAGTTATTCTCATTACATTTTTAAGAAGAACAATCTTTGATATATTACCACTAAGGTGACTTTTTATCTTTGCATAAAAGATAAAAGATCACATGCTAGATGTGCATATTCCTCTGTTCTGCCCATTTTGTGATGTATGTTAATCACAAATGTGTAGTTCTCCATGTTGTTCTATGTCAAGCTATTTTCTATTGCCACATCTTGGCATATGTTAATCTGCACCACTTTCTCGCCCTTTAAAAAAAAGCAACCCACTGGCTATTCTCCTTTTAAGGCCTTGGGAATGAATGAAACCTCATTTCTGTTTGACAAAAGAAAATGATGCTGATGAAAAAAAGAAAATGATACACTCCCATAATCTGTATAGTCTAACATCTGCAGCATCTTTATGAGTGTCTTCTCACTATGGACATGAGATGAAAGACCCCTTCTTCATGACGAGCTTTTGTGAGCTTTTGTGTAAGTATGAAATAATCATCTTTCCCTATCTCTGTGAATACATGACCTTTAAAACTATCTGAAGTCTAAGGGATTCAATCTAAGTATATATGGAATGACAGCTATAAATCTAAAATGATAACAAAATAGTGTAATTTAATCCCATGCTACTTTGCTGTACAAATTTTTAAATCCTGCAAATGTTGGACAAAGTCTGAGGCCCTGGCCCAGGACTAAGTGAAGGACCTTATTTCAGCCTTATGTATTTCAGTGGAATGTAACAGTGCACTGAGTTTTGATAGGAGATTTTAAAAATACTTCATTTTTTAAGTATAAAAATTGTTGTTAGTGTTAACTGCCATCAGGTTGACAATGACTTAGAGCAACCCTATGGATAAGAGACCTCCAGTTCACCTGATCATCAGCTGCCCTGCTCGAATTCTCCAGACTCAGGAGCTTACTTGATTGAGTTTATTTATTTGTAAAGTAGTCTGTCTTCCTCATTTTCTATTGCCTTCTACAAGCATTATTGTCTTTTCTAGTGAGTCATGTTTTCTCAAGATATAGCCACTGGCCAGAGTAGTATGACAGTCTCTCAGTTTAGTCATTTTAGCTTCTGGGGTGAATTCAGGATTGACTTGCTCTAGGACCTTTTAGTTGTCTTTTTAGCAGTCCATAATATCCATAGAATTCAGCACCACATTTCAAATGCATTGATTTTCTCCCTGTGAGCTTTCTTCACTGTCCAGGTTTCACAACCATACAGAGAAACTGGAAATACAATGGCATGGGCAATCCTGACTTTGGTATTGAATGATACATCTTTACACTTGGGGATTATGCCTACTTCCTTCATAGCTGCCCTTCCAAGTCTTAGGACAATATCATATTACAGTGTTATATCACAATTTTAACTGCCATGGCTGCCCCTTGTGGAATCCTGGGATTTGCAGTTAGGGAGGGGCATTTAGAGTTCTCAGCCAGAGAGCTCTAAGGTCTCACTGCACTATAGAAATGAGGAGGCCAGCATTGATCACTAGGCTGGACGCTTTGTTGTGGCCTCAGAGGGAGGACCTGGGCTAGCAGCACTGACCCTGGGTAACACATATGTGGACAGTTGCCCAGCATCACTATAGAACACTCTGAGTTCCCTGAAAAATCCATAGCAAAAGGTAAGTTTTTAGAAACCAGCTTAAGGGTGAATTTGGTGCAGAATTGGTATTACATTATGAAGACAGTTCACACTTGAATCAGGGATCTGGCCCTTTGTCATGAAGACAAGTTGTTATGTGGGTGGAGCGAAACTGCTTCACATCCTGATGGGTAATCTGCTCATTTGGCAGTCATCCCCTGATAGCTTTACCAACTTCAGTTCCTATTCATTGTCATTCCCATGTTAAGAAGCCCAGAGGTTCCCAGTTTTTGTTTCATATCATTCAACTGTCCAGATTTGGCATGGACAGTCCCCATTAATCCTCTGTCAGCCCACTTTTTCAGCCGCTTTCCAAATTTCCAAGTTTCTCCTCCCACTTTCTCTCTTTGTCCTCCCTGGCATACTCCTAATTGCTGTTAAATGAGTTCAGAGTGCAAAAGTAGTTTCAATGCAGTTAATTCAGCAGGGGTGAGAGGAAAGGAGGGGTGGAATTTTGCCCTTCCCTGTAGACTCAGGCAAATGAAAACTGTAGCAGCCTCTCCTAGCTTCCTCATAAACAACTTTTGCTATCTTGACCACTGGCAGATGGTTTTCATCTGTGAAATGTTGGAGAGCATGTTGTTTCAATCCTGTCTTTTCTTTGCCATTGCTTGCCATCTATGGTGAACACATATCTTACATACAAAAGCTTTCTGTGTTAAGCTGATACTGGGAAGTGCTAAACTAAGCTGAGATTCATCTATAGTTCAGAATTGTGTGTCTCTATAAAACCCTGTTAAATCTACCTTCCATGGGCCTGTATTTCTGTTCCAGAGGACTACAGTGTGATCACATGTGTGGCATTCTGATTTGTATTGCTTTACAGAGTGCTCTTTGTCCTGCTATTAGCACTTTGGGTTTGAAAAATCTCATCATCCATTTCTTGATCAACTTTCTGTTGTCAAGAGGCTTGGGGTCATTTAAGGAAAATGACACCATGAATCTTCCTCTTGGATTTTGTCTCTTGATTGTGATTGATTTTATTGCTGTTTCATTCTATTGGCTCAGGACAAGTGCTTTTTGTTTAATTCCCTTCCAAAATATAATCCAGTGAGGAATTTTCACCAGTTTCACTTGGAGAAGACACACATCCAAGCAGGCACTTTGGTGTTTATTTCTACTCTGATGTATAAATCCTCCTTATCAGTTATATAATCTTATTTTCCAACAAGGATGGTTGGTTGTAACCATGTTCACCATCTAACATCCATAATACTGCCCCAAGATCTCAGTTTTAAAAATAGAATAAATTCAGGACAGGGCTAGCATTCCTTTTCTTGAGACAGATTTGGAAAAACAGTGATTATGTTAGACAGCAAATAAAATGCTGCATGCAGTTGTGTGGCTTTTTAGAAATCTCTAACTACTCATTGGTTGTGTGGCACATTTTTATTAAGAAGTTCAGGTACTGACACATTTTCTAGAATTATATTTCTAATTTTCACCTTATCAACTTGTTTTATGTCCATATTCATCCTATAGCATCATCATCATCATCATCATCATCATCATCTTTATTTATATACCGCCCTTCCAATGATCAAGGCAGTGTACACGTACAAAAATTAAAACATATACAAAGTTAAAAACAATGAATCAAAGACAACTTTACAATTTTGGCCGAAGGGGTAGTGATATTCTGGTCCGAGTCATGATGGGGGAAGAATAGCAGCGGGGGGAAAATTAGGGGTAGGCCTGCTCAAATAAATACGTTTTTAACCCCTTCTTAAACTGGGTAAAGGAGGCAGTCAGGCGGAGCTCCATGGGCAGTGAGTTCCAGAGGCTCGGGGCGGCAATAGAAAATGCCCTCTTCCTAGTAACTGACAATCTGGCCTCTGGAACTTTAAGTAATAGTTGCCCGGTAGATCTAAGTGTGCGGGGCGGATTATGTGAGGAGAGACGGTCCTTCAAGTACTCTGGGCCCAAGCCATTTAGGGCTTTATAGGTAATAACCAGCACTTTGTACTGAGCCCGGAAGCGAATAGGCAGCCAATGAAGATCTTTTAATACTGGTGTTATATGGCAGGCCCTGGGAGCCCCTGTGACCAGCCGTGCTGCCATATTCTGCACTAATTGTAGCTTCCGAATGTGGTACAAAGGCTGCCCCATGTAGAGCGCATTGCAGAAATCCAATCGAGAGGTTACCAGAGCATGTACTATTGTTTCAAGGTCCCTCCGGTCCAGGTAGGGGCGCAGCTGGCGTAACAGCCGAAGCTGAAAACAGGTGCTCCTGACCGTCGCATCCACCTGAGAAGTAAGATGGAGCGACGAATCAAGGAGCACCCCCAAGCTGCATACGGTGTCCTTTACGGGAAGTGTGAGCCTGCTCAGAACAGGTGGAACCACCTCCATACCTGGGCCGGGAGAACCTATCATGAGTACTTCCGTTTTCTCTGGATTCAGGCTGAGTCTGTTTTCCCTCATCCAGTCCATTACCGATTCCAGACAGGCCACGAGAGGAGCGACGTATGAATTTCAGAAAGTGTGCAGATGTTACTTTTTTAGACTCCCTTTGACAATGATGATTAGAGATCTTGGGAGTTGGAAAGATAAATTTTTCAGTCTCTGAAACACACATACATGGAGCCATATGTACTCTAACACTTCTGGAGGATACTAAGCTGAGGAAGGCAGTATTATATCATGCAATATCATATGGCCCAAACCAACCAATCAACATTATGGCTTACAATCATTGCACAGATTGTAATTTAGGCTTCAATTTCTTGCTCTCTTAAATTAATCTTCCAACTGTTTCTTGCTGTGACATGTACTTGAGATGCCTTTCCCACCCACCTGTAAGCTAACAATTATTTTTCAGTGACAGAACTCCTACAGAAATTTAGGTAGCCAAAGGATGCATCTGCCATGTAGAAATAATCCAGTATGACACCACTTTAACTGCTATGGCTCAGTCCTATGGAATTCTGGGAATTGTAGTATTCTTAGATATTTAGCCTTCTCTGTCAGAAAGCTTTGGAGCCTCACCAAATTACAGTTTCCAGAATCCCATAGCATTGAAACATGCCACTTAAAATGGTGTCAAACAAGATTATTTCTGTGGTGTGGATGCAGCCCTAGAGAGGGACTGTATTTCCCCATGACTGTACCATGCATATTTCTCCAATGAAGTAATCTTACGCAGCAAATTTTGGCCTTTCAACACATTATCATAAAACTTCCTCACACTCCATGACACATTTTTTTTGATAAGCCAACCACGGTTTTAAAGAGGGATCTTCAAACCATTTTCGCAATGTAACAGGACAGTTTTCTTGAAAATAGAACAAAATGGACATATGTATTAAAATGATAGGATGGTCTGAAAATGTGAAATAAACAAAACAAAACGGTATTGACCCATTCAAAATGGTAAGTATGGCCAGCCTACCTCTGGGGGAAGAGTGCAGAACTCAATGGTCCTTGGCAGCAACTGGGTGCTTGCCCTATTATGCCAAGCTGATCAGGAGGGCAAATGGAAATGTCTGATGTTATTCTCAGCTCTGGAACCTAACCTGGGATCAGAGAAGCAGTGTTCTTCAACGAAACAGAAACATATATGTGTTCAGAGACGAGGGCCATTGAAATATATTTAAAATTTTAAAATATAAACATCATATTCTGAAGATGAAACACCCTACCCTTACCTTGAGTTGTGTTTTGAATGTCCCTAATAGGGCCTCCTTCAAAGTGGACATTTTTTAAACTGAGCTGTGCTTTGAAGGTCTAAAAAATGACCTGAGGTTTACTTCAGAACAGATAGCACTGAATTAGGTTGTGCTCTTTATTGTATAGGAAAATGTCCAGATTGGTAAAAGTTAACATTTTTGTACAGATGCGTTATGCTATTGTTTACATAGTAGGGTAGTAGGATCTGATGAGTCAACATTACCAAGCCTTGGCTTCCTCTCTAGTTTGTTAAGAGAGCAATGAGGCAGGAATCCAGAGTGACTCTTGGGTCAAGCTAGAATTGTACCATTTGTGGGCAGTAGGCATGATCATATTCCCTTCTATACATTACAGTGGGTCCTTAGTATCCACTGGGGTCTGGTTTCAGGACACCCTGTGGATACCAAAATCCATGGATGCTCAAGTCCCGTTAAATACAATGGCATAGTAAAATTGTATCTGTTATATAAAATGGCAAAGTCAAGGTTTGTTTTTTGGCATTTTTATTTATTTTTTAAAAATTAAACCGTGGATAGTTAAATTGCAGATAAAGAATCCAGGGATGCAGAGGGCTGCTGTATTTGAATGTGAGGAACACAATGGGTGCAAGGTAGAAAGAAAGGTGATGCTGTATATTTTAATATAAATGGTTGCTACTGAGCCAGATTTCCATTACTTTAGATTTTTTGAGATGTTACAATGGTGCTTATTTTCCCTGTTTTCATTTTTGGTTCTGTCATTGTTGTCAATGTAAGTCCATTGAGAGTAAATATAGCTTTCAATCAATGTTAGTTTCTCAGAACCTATCTATTTATAAAGATGTATACCTTGGCAGGGATTGTTTTTGTTGCTGCTCTGTGCCTTCAAGTAGTTTCTGACATAAGACAGGGTATTCTTGACAAGATTTGTTCAGAGGGGGTTTGCCTTTGAGGCTGAGAGTGTGTGACTTGTTCAAGGTCACCCAGTGGGTTTCCATGGCTGTGCAGGGATTTGAACCCAAGTCTTTATGGTCATAATGCAATGCTCAAACCACTGCATCATAGTGGCAGAGGTGGTGGAGCACAATAAACCTCCACATTTTAACTTGAGATCCTTCCTTGTAGATGTAAAACAATATGACGGGTGGGATTAAACTACATGGTCCTAAGAGTCATTTGCCATACTTACAAAACGGGTTTTTTAGCCTGCAAAAACCCCTATATCTGCAGTCCCCATTCATTCACATTCACAGGCAAGAAATATATTTAGAAACAAATTGAGTCTTGGAACACCAGTCATTATATAGATGTGTCTGTATACCTACCCAGCATGTATAGAAGAATTTCTCTGCTGCAAAGCTGGACTGAGTAAGAATTTTACCCATCCCTATCCCAAATATGATTTTTATTTTCTTGAATAGCCTCCCAATAACCTTGTTGAGAAGGTCACTCTTCAAGTTTATTTTGTGGAACACTGAACAGCTGTTTGCAATTTGCATTCCCTCCAACTTCTATTTTTTGCCACCCCCCCCCCCTTTGTAAAAAGCTCTGTTCTGAAAATAGCAATTTTGGTTTACTTTGTATATGACATGTAAGGCGGCCTTCCCCAACATGGGGCTTTTCAGATGACCTGGACTTTGGTTTTGTAGTAAAATGCACTTCGAGGGTACCAGCTTGAGAATGCTGATGCAAGGGGTTGGAATAGGTCCCCCTCAATCCCCTTGACAGCAAAAAACAGTCTGGTGAATACCTTTTCCTTTTCTCCTCCAGGTTGTGAGGAGAAAAAAAAAATCATAGTAGTCAGACATGGTTTTAAATAAATACTTCAAGTCACAAGCTCACAATTTATGGGGGCAGGTGACCTTGACACTTGGCATGCCACACTCTGATCTTGTATATCTCATAATCTCTCATAGCTTTGCACACCCTGCATTTGAGAAAGTCCTGTAGTCCACTTCTTGCATATGAGAACTAGGTCACAGAATTCTCCAAAGTATTTTCATGTCTCTCCAAATCAGTGTAAGGTGCTCTTGGCCAATATTTATGATGGCTAAAAATTAGTTGGCTTTGGATTTGATCTCCAGGCAGCTATGGATAAAATCACATCACATTATTTTTCTTTGTCTGGATCTCTCTCTTTCTCTCTTTCTCAATCTGTGTGTGTCCTTGTTCTAGGTGTGGTGTTGAATCAAAACCCGCCCAAACATTTATCAATGTATCCAGAATAAAGGATTCCATATCTTAATGATTGTCAAAATACCCCACAACATTTTATTTGATGTAGTATGAAGACTATTCTTTAAAACAATTTCTAGTAAAATGAGAGATTAATGAAGGCAGGGAACCGTCTAATTAAATGATTGTAAGTACAGTGCTGTGTAAATTTACTGTGCTATATAAATAAAGATTAATAATAATAATATAATTAAGAGCCACATTATTGGCTTCTCTTAGAGACCAGTTTCTTTTGGTTCTTCCTCCTCTGTTTCTCCAACAGTTCCCATACCAACTGATCATTATAAAAAGTCTGTAATGTAAAACAGTGCTAACTCAGAATGGTGGTCCCTGGACTGGTCCTGGTGCCTACCAAGTTTACATAGGACTCTTTCAAACGGGAGGAATTTCTCCCAAATCCGAATGGAGCCCATTCGGATTCATGTAAATTCGCTAGTTTAGCGAATTTACATGAATTCCCATTGCGTTCGGAAGGCGTTCGGAATGTCTTCCCATTACCCGAAAATAACCCCCCCTTGCCCGAAATTGTGTGAGAACCTTTAATGCGCAATAATGCAAAACCCATGATTGCATTCGGAGTGACTTCCCTTTTGCTCGAATTTGCGTGTGAAGAATTAATTCGCAATAACATGAAACCCCAGGATTGCATTTGGATTGCCCTTGCATTATACTTCCAATTTCCCACGTCTGAAAGAGTCCATAGGGAAGAAGCAATTGTACCATACTTTCCAGCTTTCCTGATTTGGCAGGGACAGTTCTCATTAATCCTCTGCTGTCCCACTTTTTACAGCTGTTTTTAAAATGCCCCCATTTCTCTCTGCTCCTCCCACGTTCTTCCTTTGAATTCAGCTTACTTCAATTGCTGTAATTTGAATTCAAATTGCAAAAGTAGTTTCCTGTCAGTTAACTTGGCAGGAGAGAGAGGAGAGGAAGGGACAGAATCTTGTCCTTCCCAGTAGGCACAGGACAAAGCAAACTGCTGCAGCCTCTCCTACCAAATGCGTTCGTTCTCATCAATAAGTTTTGGCCATACTCTGATGTTACTTGACCACATGTGTCCCAGTTTAAATCTGTGAAAGGGTGGAAGTTATTTTGCAGCCAGTGAACACAAATATAGTACCAGTCCCTGGCATGTTGGACATGGGGAATTCAGTAGGAAAAGTACCAAGACAAAGATTTAATGTTGATCTTAGAGCATATAAACTAAAGAACTGAACAAACAGCTGCCTAAAGAGCTGATAATATCTGTCATTAGCACTACCCAAATAGAATTAGCTTGGCATTAGAAAGCTGCAGATTAATTTACTCTAGATTCCCAGTACCAGCGCACTTGAGGAAATGCTATTTGGAAAAAACCATACACTAAATAATCTGCCTGATGGTTTTCAGACGAAATGGTACTATTCTGCCCTTGTAAATCTTTTGTCATGATACCTTGTTCTTCTCATAAATCTTTTTGGGCCCATGTAACTACAGTATTATAGAGAATGTGTGTGAAGTGTTAATGAATGGCATGGCTCTAAGCCCTCAAATTTATTCATACTTTTCCATTATTATTTTTAACTTTATTAATTAAAAAATCAAACAAAAATAATAACACCTTTCTTTGTTATTCTATTCCCCCTAGCAAATAATATTGCAACAAAGAAAAGTAAAAGGAAAGAATGGTATAAAATTAGTTTTTGTTAGGGAACATATAACTTTAACGATAAAACAGTTCACTGGCTCCCGGTCTGTTTCTGGGAACAATTCAAAATTGTGGTTATGATTTTATAAAGTATATCACTCTCTGAATGCCCCTATTAGTCTCCATATGAGCCTGTTTTGGAGAAGAACTTCCTTTCAGTCTCACGACTCTGACAGGGTTAATTTGCAGAAGACATGGAGAAAGAGGGCTTTCTTGGTGACTGCTCTTAGGTTATGGAACTCCCTCTTGCTCCGTCCCTGCTTTCCTTTTATTGGCAGCTAGGTCCATTTTATTTAAACAGGTTTTCAAGTTTTTAACTGGTTATGGCCGAAGAATGTCTAGTAGGTTTACTGCAGAGGTGGGCAGCTGCATAGGTGTTGGAGCTGTTTTTCCCTTGTGCCCACCTGGTGGACCACATTGACGTGTTTCAGCATGCATGAAGTTGTGCAGCATCACTTCCATGTGCTATTTGGACCATTTTGGGCTTTTTTTGTTTGCTTGCTTGTTTGTTTGTTTGTTTTGTTTTGTGGGGGGAGGTTTGGGAAGCTCTGGGAGGTTTCAGGGTCTGCACTTAGTGGTCCCAAAGGCCAAATGTGGCCCATGGGTCTCACTTTGACCACATGGTGTACTTTATCCTGTATGTTGAATGTGTTTTTAATTGTTTTAAATGGATATTTTAATTGAATTGATTGTTTATTTTTTTAAAAAAGTTTTGTATTATATTATTTTAGGGTTTTTTGTTTTAATTTACATTGTAAGTCACTTTGGGTCCTATACTGGGAGAAAGGTGGGACATAAGGCAAGCAAGCAAACAAATGAACAAGCTTGTATTCTGATAATGGGTGGAAGCATTTGTTTACTAAACTGCAAGTTGCCTTTATAAAGACGGCTTTAGTTCATGTGTGTTAATGTGCAAATATATTCAAATTTAATTAACTGAGAATTCATTAAATTACATTCTTTAATTTAGTAGTCTCACATTCAGCAAAGTTTGGAAAAGTTCCTTTTTGAAATTACAACTCCCGAAACCTGTCCACCAACATTGGTAGTTACCATGTTCTATGGACTGGTTAATTCATTTCCAGGCTGGGTTTTCCAGTTTTTGTCTGCAGCTAGGCCATTTTTAAATGTGTTCTCTAGTACAGACTTCTCTTCTTTTCAGTGTAGCTCCAGCTGATTTAAGTACTTGACCTGGCAATAAGCTGCCTTCAGGGTGAGTTCAGAGCTTACATAGCCCACTCATTTCTCCAGTGGGAATGATGTGAGATGCTCAAAAATAGTTCTCAGAGGCCAAGCTTGCTAGAAAATCTGTGTCATGAAAGCAGTTTAGCTTTTTGCTTATTTGGCTAGCTCTTGACATAGGTCAGGGAATATCTAGCCAAGAAATCAGTGAATCATGACTTCTTCTTTTTTAGCAGTTGGGTCACGTCCTAGAGTCCCAGTCTTAACTCATTGTTTCCCAAAATAAAATCTTTGTGGCGAAAAGGGCAAAACGGACTAGCCTTAGGTAAATCCAAGGATCTCATAGAAATACTCCAGTGAGGCATTCAAGTCTTTTACTCCAAGTCTCAAGTTGAGCCTCAGGTTTTTGCAACATCCTTTCAAGTTAAGTCTCAAGTTGTTGCTCAAGTCTGGGAGCCACCTTGAACAGAAAAAAGAAGGTGGTGGTAGGGTGTGTGGGTGGGAGAATGAAGTTTCAAAAACTAAAAAATCAAGAGAACATAGACAAAAAAGTTAAATTATTATAGGCAATTTATCAAGGTTGCATAAAAAAAACAAACCCAAACCCAAGATCTACTTAACAGCTTGTTTTCCCTGGACATCCAAGGAGCCATCTAAAGCTATTCCTAGGAGCAGCAGCACAAGGCATATTTCTCGGAAAGGAACAGAAAACATATTAGGCAATGGGCTTGAGGTGGCAAACTACAGGAAGCGGGAGCTTCCTAGACAGCAGATGCAAAGTACTGCATGACTGGTAGGCATGTGAGATGGAAGCCTTATTCAAAGGAGGAAAACTGGTTTCTGTTCCGTAATGTTTCTAAATGAAGTTAGGCCAGCATGTTAGTTGCTAAAAATATAAAAATCACAAGTTAAATCGATCAGTTGAGTTGAGTCTGAGTCGAGTCACTGAAGCAACTTGAGTCCGAGTCATCAACTCGATTCAACATCACTGAAATACTCTGTAGCTCTTTTGGGTTAGATAAACCCAAAATGTAATTTTAACTTGTTCAAATACCTATTGAAAGGGAAGCTCAAAAAAAGTGTAATTAAACATGGTAATCCTTTGAGTGTGGAAAAACAGAAGCAAGCTGTATTTTCTTTTTCATTTCTTGTAATGCAAAATATATCTGGAGGTTTGAAGAAACTTATATTCCTATATGAGACTATTTGTGTTCTGAGAACTTTGGGAAAAGTTCTCCTCTTCATCTTCTCAAATTCTTTTGATAGGAACAAGTGAGAAGACCCTCTTGGTGGCTGCTCCCAAAGATTGAACTAATTTCCTAGGGAGGCTAAGATGGCTCCATCCTTGCTCTCTTGCCA
Source organism: Urosaurus nigricauda (assembly GCA_034509955.1). Classification (NCBI taxonomy): domain Eukaryota; kingdom Metazoa; phylum Chordata; class Lepidosauria; order Squamata; family Phrynosomatidae; genus Urosaurus; species Urosaurus nigricauda. The sequence continues at coordinate 135,356,356 of JAOEGL010000005.1, read as the reverse complement.
GCAAGTGAACACTTTCCTATTTCATCAGTCTTTTAGGAATTGACTATGATGGACTTTTAATTGTGTGCTGTTTTGTTGATTTTAGAAATATTCCATCTTTCAATTAATTTCAAATTGTTTTAACACTATTGAGTGTTCACTTGTTCTTAAAATAATGTGTATATTTTTAAACTGCTGGTGTTGCAGGTTTTTACTCATACTGCTTTTAATAATTTATAAAAGGTGGGGTATAAATGTATAAAATAATAATGAATAAAATAATGATATATTATATTTAAGGAAATATATTTCTATGATTGAGACCTTGCACTGGGAGATGTACATATTTCATGTAGCCATGGCTGCATCTATACTGAAGAATTAATACAGTTGGACATGGCTTTAACTGCTATGGCTTATTGCTTGGAACTCTGGGATTTGTAGTTTTGTGAGATATTTAGCCTTCTCTGTCAGGGAGCTCTGGTGCTACAACAAAGTTGAAGAGCCCTCTCTTCATGGCAACTCCCTAGGAGGGAGTGAAAGGACAAGCGTAGCAACACCATTGGGCCTGGCCTCAAGTTGAAGAGTCCTCCCTCCATGACTACACTATCTGGCCTAGGTGGGAGTGAAAGGGCAGGCCAAACTCCATCGGACCTGTCCTAGATTAAGAAGGAGAGCCCTCCCTCCAGTCCATCTGCCTTGGTCCAGGCATCAGAGAGAAAGAAGAACTATTGGACCTGATCCCCTTCCCCACCACCATTCCCTTCTCCTTTTGTGTCGTGTCTTCTTAGATTGTAAGCCTGAGGGCAGGGAACTGTTTCATTAAAATAATAATTGTAAACCACTCTGATAGCCTTTAGGGCTGAAGAGCGGGGTATTAATAATAATATCACAAATCCTAGGTTTCCATAGGAGTTCTCCTATGTTCTACACTGGTTCAGCTTAACCTGGAGTACTGTGTTCAGATTTGAGTGCCTCATTTGAAGAAGGATACAGTGGTCCCCCGGTTTACGAATATCCTGGCCTACGAAATCCCCGGTTTAAGAAAGAGCCGGGGCCAGAAAAACGGCCCCGGTTTACGGAAAAAAAACCGGTTTAAGAAAAGAAAGCGGCAGGAAATTCAAATGGTGTGGGGGCTGGTTTAAGGGGCCCCGGTTTACGAGCTTTTCGGTTTAAGAAAGGGGTGCTGGAACGAATTAATTTGGTAAACCGGGGGACCACTGTATAGACAAACTGGAGCAAGTTCAGAAAACAACAAGGATGATAAAAAAAGTTTGGGAAACAAAACATAGAGGGGTTGAAGGAGTTGGACATGTTCAGCTTGAAAATTCATTGGTGACATGATTGCACTCTTTAAATGTCTCAAGGGCAGACACAAAGAGGAGGATACAGGCTTATTATCAGAGGTTAAAACTAGGTCTAATGATTTTAAATTAGAAGAGGGTAGGTTTTGATTGAACATTAGCAGAAACTTCAATGTGAGTGGTTTGGCAATAAACTAATTGCCTATAGATGTGGGTCTTCTCTGGATGTTTTTTTAAAAAAAAGGCGGGACAGCGACTCTGGACCAGTGGTTCCCAAACATTGTTCCTCCAGGTATTTTGGACTTCAGCTCCCATAATTCCAAGCCAGTTTGGCTGATGTCCAAGGATTCTGGGAGAGGAAGTCCAAATCCCCTTTCAAGATCCAAGTTTCAGAATCATAGCTTTAGATGGAGATCCTGTATTGAGCAGGGGGTTGGACCATGGCACATAGGCTCCTATGGTTTATGATTTGATGATTCATTCTCTCTTTCTCTCTTTTTAGGTGGAAAATGTCCGCTTAATTGATGGAATATCTTCCAAAAGAGCTGCACCAGGAACATTGTACCTAACAGCCACACATGTCATCTTTGTAGAAAATGAATCAGATACTCGTAAGGAGACATGGGTATGATAGTTTACATATTAGCATTAGGGAAATCATGTAAAGGTTAAGATGTTTTGAACTTCAGCTCTCATAAACTCCAGAGAGCTTGGGTAATTGTATTTAGACACTGGTCAATGATCAGTAATCTGAAACATTGAAAGGCACTAAATTGCCTACTTCTGCCTAATCCATTTTCAGTATGGTACTTTATAAGGTGAATCTATACCTGTCTAAAAAGTTACCTCATTCCCCCTTTTTTTTCCAGCTGAACACTTTTTCCCTTCCTCAATCTCCCTATCACAAACTCAGTTTTTAATTAGTATCTGCTCCTATCCAGCCAAATTCCATAACTTGTCAGCTGGGGTGACCCATGAAATCTGGGGACTAAAAGTGGTGCTTTGAGATCTGGGATCCCTACTTCCCAGTTTGACATAAATGATATGCAATATTTTTAGGCAATATTTTATTGTATTTTTCCCAAGGAACAATATAATAAAACTAAATGAAAAGACAATTTAAATCTAAAGATTAAAACTTACAATAGACATGTGACCAAAATTTAAAATTGCCATTAATGGAGATTTTTAATAATTAATTACAGTTCTCTCTCCATTATGAGGAACACTTTCTCCATGAGCCATTTACCACTGTGGCTGAGAAATCTTTTTTCTTTTCTTTTCAGGTTACCAGTTCATTAACCTGATACTCTTATGCTTTATGCTGGTGTTGGGGGCTGACATTTTGCTGTCTCATATTTATTGTGTTCATTAATGCATCTGGGATAAATGGATTGAATTGATTCTTTCACAGCAGCACATCGATGTTGCTATTCTTCATGTTATTTTTCCTTTTTCTCCTTTTCAGATTCTTCACAGTCAGATCTCCTCTATTGAGAAGCAGGCTACAACAGCTACTGGTTGCCCATTGCTGATTCGTTGTAAGAATTTCCAAAATATTCAGTTCATTATGCCCCAGGAAAGAGATTGCCATGATGTTTACATATCTTTAATACGTCTGGCACGTCCAGGTATGGAATGGAAGTTGGGGAAGTATACATAAACAGAGACAGATGATTAATCTGAGAAATTTCTTGTAGGTACTTTTGATGGAATGCTGCCAATTGACTAGGAGAATTTGATTACCATAGTTAGTACACTGTTGCGCTAAATGGAAAGCACACAGGTTCTGTTTACTTTCTTTCAGAGGAGTCCTTTCCCATCTGATTACTGTATATACTCGACTATAGGTCAACCTCATGTATAAGTTGAGGGCAAAATTATGGATTTTGCTATGACCCGTGGATAAGTTGAGGGTAAAATTTAGGGGCATATAGGAAAGGATCTAAAGGATGAAGCAAAGCAAAACAATGTCAAATGACTCCCAAAAGTCCACCAGACATAACTCTTTGTGCTTATTCTTAAGACTGGATGGATGAGAGAGTAAAGGGGGGGTCAGTGCTTCCAGGACAGATTATACTCTTGTTTTTCACCAGGGGATGGTTCCTCCTTTTAAATAAGAGTTAAGGTACAGTACTTACATTGACCCGTGGATAAGTCGACTCAGGTTTTTTGGGTCAATTTGTTGACCTAAATTTCTAGACTTATACATGAGTATATACAGTATGTTGGGGATGATGGGAGGTGATGCACTTTACCCAGGCTCAGGTCCTCACCATCTGGTCAAAGCTGGGCTGATCAGAACTGATCAATGGTGTGATGTGTTGCAGGTAGCAGAGTTGCCCTTGAAGCGGCTCAGAAACAAAAACATCAGCTCTGGAACTTCTGGAATCACTGTTGCTGCTTCCCCCTTCATGCAGTCAACAAACCACGCGAGCTGTGCACTAAACTATCTTTATTGGCTACTTGAATAATACAAACTCTATAGTAAAACAATAAACATCTTTGCAACACATTTCTTGCTCTTGCTAAACACACTCTGGCTATACTAATCAAGCTATATACAAACACATCTCCTCCTGCACAAAAGCTTAGTTACAAGTTCAGGTTCACCTTCTAGTTCACATTGTTGAGGATGTGTGCGTGTGTGTGTGGTCAAGGTGAGGGATGCAATGGCTCACCGGAACAATACAGAAATAGTTTAATTTTGGTTACCACCCACTGGGTGTGCACTGGGTGTATACAAACAATACTATTGGTTATTTCCACACTTTCCCATACTATAGTCCAACCTCTTACTATGACCTAATCACTCATGTGATGTTTTCAATGATGTCGTTGTTTACCTTTTCCATGACCTTCCTTTCCGGAACTTGTGTTGCTATTCCGTGTGTGTTATGGCTATACCCACATCTGTTGTTGTTGTGTATGTGTCTGACTACACTATCTCACCTTGTGCTGGAAATTTACAGACTTTGGTTCTCACATACAGCTTTGCATTTCTATGACTATAATTCCCATGCTCCTTGCCTTAACACAGTATACATTTATTGGGGTAAAATCCAGATTAATATTTTTTCGCTATTTGGTACTGTTATCATTTCGTTGATCTCTTTTCTCTTTAGCCATTCATAATATTCTCTCTTAATTTTGTTCTTAATTGGGTAGTTATTATCCTGCCATTTCTTTTTTAAATTCTTCTCTTTTTGTTCACAATAGAGGGTGCATAAGTTTCTGTTCTTGTACCTTTCATTTTACTATTTATATATTCAGTTATGCATTTTTCTATTTTTTGCATATGCATTTATTGAAAACTGTCTCTTTTACTTCTTTATTTCCTTTTGGTTTTTCTCCTTCCCATCCCTGTTTTCTATTCCTTTTTTCCATATCAATAATAATAATAATAATGTTTTATTTATACCCCGCTCTTCAGCCAAGACTATCAGAGCGGCTTACAATTTGTTAAACAAACAGCTTCATTTACAATTGTAAGCTATTTGCCCCCAACAATCTGGGTATTCATTTTAGCGACCTCGGAAGGATGCAAGCCTGAGTCAAGCTTCAGCCCTTTGCTGGTCTTGAACTTGCCACCTTCTGGTTTTGAGTGAGTGAGTGGCTGCAGTACAGGCATTTAACCACTGCGCCACCAGGGCTATCTGCCACTCATCAGCATTTCACCTTTTCTTCCCACTCTTATAACTTGAATGCCCTCTCATGTAAAACCAGTCTTTCTCAATCTGTTGAAGCCCAGAGGACTTTGACCAGAACTCACATCATTGACCAGAACTCACACTATTGTCTTTGATTCCTGGGGCTCATGGGAGTTGTAGCTCAAAACATACAACAGAATCCAGGCTAAGGAAAGGAGGTGTACTATATCTCAAATGTATCTTTCTAATGGACATGATTTTAATAGTTTTAAATTATATGATTAGTTTAATAAACTAGTTTATGATTACTTTAACTATATAGTTGGCCCTCCACATTTTCAGCTTTGACTATTGCGCATTTGATTATTCATGGAGTTGAATAATATTTTCTTGCTATGGTAGCAGTCTCTATTTCCTCCAGTGTGACTTTATGACCAATTTTTGCTAGTTGTGTTGGAAGACCTAGAGGTTCCTAGAGAGGTGTTCTCTCAGGTTAAAAAAAACTATATTATTTTTATTTGAAGTTTTTCCACTTTCACTGGGGTCCTGTGTCCCTTATCCCAGTAAATGTGGTGGGCCCATGGTATTTTTAACTATTGTGTAAAGTGAATTTTTAAAGTTCTTTCTGTTTTACCCTTTGTAACCTTTGTAAGCTACTTTGGCACCAGGATGAGGAAAAAGGAGGAATAAATATAACAACAATAGCAACAACATAATAGTATTTGGAGACAGCATTGTTTACCCCTTCATTCCCAAATGATTAAACTTGTGAGCTTGTTTAACTCTTCTTTTATCTTCCTTTCATCCTGGACACAACTAGGTTTTTATAGTTTTAGCTTCTTAGTATCCTCAGAGGCATGTTTATTTCTATCCATTAATAGAACTAATACTAGTTTATTATTATTAGTTTATTATTTTCGTTTTCCTGGATGGTTACTGTAACATTTTTCTTTCTGTCCTAACTATGTCTCATCTTCAACTTCATTCTTTTGCTTTGACTTTGTTGCCTATCTCAGGTGTTTAGGGTTGCCTGGACATCCATTTCCCATTCCCTAAGATTTCAGGGCCAAAACCCAAAACTGGGGTTGCGGGTCTGGGGAGGGGGCATGCGAAACAGGGTACAATCGAAGAGTATATCAAACACTAGGGCCACAGTCCAATCTTAAATTAGGATTATATGATGTTTTGTGCTGAATAAATCTATGAAGTTAATAATATTAATTATTAATATTAATATTAATAAAATGCCCTCTTCCTAGTAACTGACAATCTGGCCTCTGGAACTTTAAGTAATAGTTGCCCGGTAGATCTAAGTGTGCGGGGCGGATTATGTGAGGAGAGACGGTCCTTCAAGTACTCTGGGCCCAAGCCATTTAGGGCTTTATAGGTAATAACCAGCACTTTGTACTGAGCCCGGAAGCGAATAGGCAGCCAATGAAGATCTTTTAATACTGGTGTTATATGGCAGGCCCTGGGAGCCCCTGTGACCAGCCGTGCTGCCATATTCTGCACTAATTGTAGCTTCCGAATGTGGTACAAAGGCTGCCCCATGTAGAGCGCATTGCAGAAATCCAATCGAGAGGTTACCAGAGCATGTACTATTGTTTCAAGGTCCCTCCGGTCCAGGTAGGGGCGCAGCTGGCGTAACAGCCGAAGCTGAAAACAGGTGCTCCTGACCGTCGCATCCACCTGAGAAGTAAGATGGAGCGACGAATCAAGGAGCACCCCCAAGCTGCATACGGTGTCCTTTACGGGAAGTGTGAGCCTGCTCAGAACAGGTGGAACCACCTCCATACCTGGGCCGGGAGAACCTATCATGAGTACTTCCGTTTTCTCTGGATTCAGGCTGAGTCTGTTTTCCCTCATCCAGTCCATTACCGATTCCAGACAGGCCACGAGAGGAGCGACGTATGAATTTCAGAAAGTGTGCAGATGTTACTTTTTTAGACTCCCTTTGACAATGATGATTAGAGATCTTGGGAGTTGGAAAGATAAATTTTTCAGTCTCTGAAACACACATACATGGAGCCATATGTACTCTAACACTTCTGGAGGATACTAAGCTGAGGAAGGCAGTATTATATCATGCAATATCATATGGCCCAAACCAACCAATCAACATTATGGCTTACAATCATTGCACAGATTGTAATTTAGGCTTCAATTTCTTGCTCTCTTAAATTAATCTTCCAACTGTTTCTTGCTGTGACATGTACTTGAGATGCCTTTCCCACCCACCTGTAAGCTAACAATTATTTTTCAGTGACAGAACTCCTACAGAAATTTAGGTAGCCAAAGGATGCATCTGCCATGTAGAAATAATCCAGTATGACACCACTTTAACTGCTATGGCTATATCTCAAATGTATCTTTCTAATGGACATGATTTTAATAGTTTTAAATTATATGATTAGTTTAATAAACTAGTTTATGATTACTTTAACTATATAGTTGGCCCTCCACATTTTCAGCTTTGACTATTGCGCATTTGATTATTCATGGAGTTGAATAATATTTTCTTGCTATGGTAGCAGTCTCTATTTCCTCCAGTGTGACTTTATGACCAATTTTTGCTAGTTGTGTTGGAAGACCTAGAGGTTCCTAGAGAGGTGTTCTCTCAGGTTAAAAAAAACTATATTATTTTTATTTGAAGTTTTTCCACTTTCACTGGGGTCCTGTGTCCCTTATCCCAGTAAATGTGGTGGGCCCATGGTATTTTTAACTATTGTGTAAAGTGAATTTTTAAAGTTCTTTCTGTTTTACCCTTTGTAACCTTTGTAAGCTACTTTGGCACCAGGATGAGGAAAAAGGAGGAATAAATATAACAACAATAGCAACAACATAATAGTATTTGGAGACAGCATTGTTTACCCCTTCATTCCCAAATGATTAAACTTGTGAGCTTGTTTAACTCTTCTTTTATCTTCCTTTCATCCTGGACACAACTAGGTTTTTATAGTTTTAGCTTCTTAGTATCCTCAGAGGCATGTTTATTTCTATCCATTAATAGAACTAATACTAGTTTATTATTATTAGTTTATTATTTTCGTTTTCCTGGATGGTTACTGTAACATTTTTCTTTCTGTCCTAACTATGTCTCATCTTCAACTTCATTCTTTTGCTTTGACTTTGTTGCCTATCTCAGGTGTTTAGGGTTGCCTGGACATCCATTTCCCATTCCCTAAGATTTCAGGGCCAAAACCCAAAACTGGGGTTGCGGGTCTGGGGAGGGGGCATGCGAAACAGGGTACAATCGAAGAGTATATCAAACACTAGGGCCACAGTCCAATCTTAAATTAGGATTATATGATGTTTTGTGCTGAATAAATCTATGAAGTTAATAATATTTTTAAAAAGTTATGTGATTCTTGTTTAAACATTAAATGTAGGACTTATAAAAATGTTATGATTTTAGCATGCAAACAAAATGCAAAATGTTAAATATATTGGTACAGTGTTGTCATAATAGCCATTTCCCATTCCCTGAAATTTTAGGGCCAAAATCTAAAACTGGTGGATGAGTGTGTGCTTATGATGTTACCAGAGACAGGTTCTTGTGTAACAATTGCAAAAGAATGTGTGTAGAATGTGTATTTGTATGACAGATGTGGATTTCCTGCACTATCTCCTAAACAAATATTATATATGCCATATAGACAACCAGAGGACAAACACAAGGAGAGAGGAAGAGGGAATAATAAATGTCAGTAAGCAGTTCTGTTGAAACCTGACCTACACTATAGAAATAATTTAGCTTGATACCACTTTAAGTGTTGTAGCTCCATCCTATGGAATCCTGGGACATGTAGTTTTACAAGGGCCTGGCACATGTAGTTTTACAAAGAGCACTGGTGCCTCACAGAACTACAAACCCCAGGGTTCTGTAGGATAGCACCATGGCAGTTTAAGTGGCATCAAACTGAATTATTTCTATGGTCAGTCTAGACGCACTCATAGTCATTTTAAATTCCTATTTGTTTAGAAAATTTCACGGTTTCATTTTTGTGTATAGAGATTTTGTAGCACCTTTAGACAAACTAAAAAAAAAAAAGGGGGGGGGAGATAGAAGTTTGTAGCATGAGCTTTTGTAGACTTTAATCTACTTCTTCAGATGCTTATGGTGGAGTGGAAATCAGGGACAGGTTACATTCTTGTTCCACCTTATTTCTCTTCCCTTTTTACCCTTTATACTTTTTTTTGGTTCCTCTGATAATTGTGTCCTTTTATCTCAAATGTTTCATTTTCAGCTTTTGCTTTCCCCCCTCTTTTCTTTTTGCAGTTCCATATCTGGCACAATGTCCTCTTCTTTTGCTCAGAATTTTGAAGGAATGCCAGGAGAAGATCTATTTATTTACTCAAGCCTCCCTTCCTTCTGTTCCCCCCTATGCATGTCTTATCAGATTGAAATCCTGTGAGCAGGGCTTGAATTTTTAGTGCAACATATTTAATTTTAAGGTGTATTTTTTATAAACAATCCCTTTGTGTTTCATACATTGGTAAGTTATCACAATGGGCCAGTTAGGGCTATCAGAGTAGATGCCATGTTTTAATCAGCCATGGACAGAGTCTGAATCTCTCAGTTACTGTTGCCTTTAGCCACTGCAAGGTGTGTAGCAGAGATAAAAGAACACAGAGGCATGGGCTCCAGAGTGATGGCTGTATTGCCTTGCATGAGTACCGTATATATTAGACTATAAGTTGACCTCATGTATAAGTAGAGGGCAGGTATGGAAGCCAAAATTATGCATTTTGATATGACCCAAGGATAAGTCGAGGGTAAAGCTTAGGGGAATGTAACAAAGGATCGAAAGGATGAAGCAAAGGCAAGCAATGCCAAAGAACTTGCAAAATTCCAGCAGGCATAACTGTTTGTGCTCATGCTAAAGGCAGGATGGATGAGAAAATAGATGATGGTCAGTGTTTCCATGACGGATTACACTCTTGTCTTTCACTAGGGGATGGTTCCTTTTTAAAATAAGAGTTAAAGCACAGTACTTACATTGACACTTAAATAAGTGGACCCAGTTTTTTGGGATCAGTTTTTCGACTAAAATTTCTAGACTTATACATGAGTATATACAGTAAGCTAAAGTCAATCAAATCCAATGTTTTGCTTCCAGCAATGGTGAGCAGATACATCTGGGCATTTCAGCACATGAAGGAAATGGCTCCAGGGCTGTCAAATGCACCTTGGTTTTTACAGCTGATCCTCATGCTTTATTGCTTTGATGTTCCTTCCCTGTCTAAAGGCACAGGCTAAATGCCCTTCCCAGATACACATATCTGGGGTGGATGATATATGGTTAGACCTGGGGCCTTTTCATACTACACAATTATAGCAGCATGATTCCACTTTAATTGCCATGGCTCTGACCTGTGGAAACCTGGGATTGGCAGTTCAGAGAAGGATATTTAAAATTCTCAGCCAGAGAGCTCCAGTGCCTCACCAGACTGCAGATACCAGGGTACCATAGGATGGACTCATGGCAATTAAATTGGAATCATACCTTTATAATTGTCAGGGCCAAATAGGCCAAGGAAGAGTCAATCTCCAAGGAAATACCTATAAAATGTAAATAGGAAGAGTCATGTAAGGGGATAGGAACACATAATGGATCTAGGTTTAGCCAGGGCTGTAAGCTTTTAGAAAAGCGGGATGGGGGTAATTTGATTCAATGCAAGTTGTGAAAGAAGGCCATGAACTCCCTGCTCTGCTTTATCCAGGCTAACTTTGTCAAACACATTTTACAACCAGTGAACAGGAAGAAGCTTTGCATCTTGCACGTTGCAACTGAAATGTTGATAAAACATTCAGCTCAAACTAGGACACAGTTGTTCTAATTTAATTTAGATGTAAGAATTTCCAGCCAGTGATGTTAGCAGGTGTAATAAATGACTTTAATGCATGTTTTGGACACTGGTGAGCAAATACATATCTGAATTCCATCCAGCTCTTTCTACTAAAGGTCTTTCTGGTAAGCTATATATAACAATTGTATATAAGCAAATGAGACAGCGGACATACACTCATGCCATGACAATAGACAGAGAGAGAAAGTGAGAGAGACAAAAGTGTGAGCTCTAGGAAAAGTTTGAACCCTCTATTTTTAAATTATAATTTAATGTTTTGAATGTTTATGTACTTGTTTCTTCTCCATTTTTAATATACTACTCAATTTATATTTCAGATGTTGATAGGTGATATCAGCATACACCACAGCCCAGTTCTTTTCTGTCTCACAAAAGGGTATTTACGGTATGAGTGTTGGGTTGTTGTAAAATTTCAGTAGTGATTAACATTCAAATGTGCATCCCATCAAAAGCAATAAAGCAAAGTCAAATTACATCTACATTTGAATACCAATTTGGTTGTTTTCCTAATTTAAACTGGGCAGTTCTTCACGCAATAAAGGATGTCCATTTTGCAGATGAATTACCTTTCACTGGGAAAAAAAAATCAGCTTTCCTCAAACTTCAGACTTAGAATGTCCAGACAGACAAAATACAGAGCTCGCCTGAAATTTCACCAAGATTCTTCATATACACAAGAGAAGCCCGTCTTACAAATTACAATCTTCATTTTTTTGAAAATAATCTGTGAAAAATGTGATAGTTGGAACAACTAAGCAAATAAATGTCGATGGTTATGGTGGAATAATAATAATTCAAATGGATTGATAGTCTCTGTCTCTGCTTACATTTCTTTTATTCAGTGAAATATGAAGAGTTATATTGCTTTTCTTTCAACCCCAAATTAAACAAAGAAGAGCGAGAACAAGGCTGGAATTTGACCAACTTGAAGGAAGAGTATAATCGCATGGGGGTTCCAAATAATTACTGGCAGATCAGTGATGTCAACAGAGATTATCGAGTGAGTTGGTGCTATTGAAGTTGTAGTCTGTGGCCTAAACTGCTTGTGAGGAACATGAAGGAAGATGGCTTCCTCATTCCCTTCTTGCATCATCCTATAACTGAAGAGCCAAGTTTAGCTGTAATCATCTTGAGCCCCAAAACCATAGTTTGTTGAATTGTGTCTTTGCTTCATCACTTAAATGTTCTACAATGCAGTTCTACATTTCTGCTTCAATTTACCAACCAAGAATATAATTATATTCCCTTTACTTTTGAACAGGTGTGTGACTCATATCCCACTGAAATATATGTGCCCAAATCAGCCACTGCCCATATTATTGTGGGAAGCTCTAAATTCCGCAGTAGGAGGCGTTTTCCAGCACTTTCCTACTTCTACAAGCAGAACAATGTAAGTGTGGGATTGATATTTTAGTTATTTTAATTCACTTTGGCTTCCTTTGCAAGAGCCCACACATTCTGCATCCCTAGCAGACTATTTCCGTATGTTAAAGGGACAAAATGGAAGCTTCTGCAGCTGAAGCACTGAAGAAATCCTGAAAGACCTTGGGTGCTATTCATACCAAGCATGTGTCTTGGCTTGAAAACACTGTGTGGTGAATAATGGCTATTTCCTTGAAACCAAGCCCTATGTTCGGAAGGAAACAAGAAGCCCTTGAGAGCCATATTTTGTTGCCAGGATGCCAGTTGCTTATCCTTAATCTAAGATGTGCTTTTATTTCTCAAGTGGCAAACTTCTGGAAGTGTTTCCTCTTTCCAAATGTTCAGTTCCATTTAGTCATACTAAGTTTGTTGATGTAAATATTTCTGTCCCTGTTTTGCTTTCTCACAGGCTTCTATATGCAGGAGCAGCCAGCCTCTCTCAGGCTTCAGTGCTCGGTGCCTTGAAGATGAACAGATGCTTCAGTCCATCAGAAAGGCAAATCCAGGAAGTGATTTCATCTACGTTGTTGATACACGGCCCAAAGTAAGAGGATTCACACTCTGTTGTGTGATTATTATTTCTGAGTTTAGACTGCTGTGTTCCTGAAGAGCTAGAATAGGTGCTTGTAAAAGTACGTATGTCAAAGTGGACTGGAATGAAATAGCCGGCCTTGAATTCACAGTTGAATTCAGTTATGGAATATGGACAATTGCTGTAGGCCAAATGTTATAATTGCAGTAAGAGCTCTTGAATTGCACTTAAAGGGCAACTCTAGAGAGTCTTCCAACTTTATAGACTATTGTACATGTCCCAAAGGCTTCCTTCTTTGTGTGGTGTCAAGGGGATCAACATCCCATATTGGTGTAGCAGACTTCTGTGTTTATAACAAAATGCTGTACACTACCAAAGAAGTTGTCAAGACTTGCAGTAGAATTCTGCAGGGATTTGTTAAGTGTGAGTTTCCAGAGTGTTTGTACTGTGGTCAGAACTACAAACCTTATCATTGATTTCTGCAGCATTACTACCTGTAACTGACTTGGCAAATTAATTATTGTACTCAGAGCATCCAGCTTGAAAGAGTTTCTTTCAACAGGCAGTGTAGTTGATAGCACTAGTTTTGGTAGCACATGAGCTGTATTTTGTATACCTGGAATATAATGCAATTTTCTCAGTTCATTCATTTTCAAAAAGTGTTCATTTTTAATGTTTCACTTATATCTCTGGTAAATCAACACAGAACAGATCATTAAAAAAAACTTCTAGAAACAAATCTGCATATTTGTATCTACTAAAGCAATGAAGAGAGATTGCCCTCTTCTGGATGAACTGAGCACTTGAAAATAATACTACCGTGTGTTTCAATAGCTCAAAATTTTATTTAGTAGCTCTCAGCAAGATACAAAGATAAATGTTTTTATTTTCATTTTATTTTAGTGCTACCACATGCCAATGTTAGAGTGTGTCACACTGCTTGTGCTGTTCCATTTATGACAAACAAGACTGTTGCTACCTTCCCTGTTCTGTTATGAAGGGAATAGGGACTGTGTTGGAGGTGTTCAGTGGGCATCAGCATGAGTGTAGCGTTTAAAGACAAGTGCAAGGACTTATTGGCTGGAAACTGTGGGATAATTATCTTAAGGCGTTTCCATGTCAGGAGTATTATAATAGGCTGACATGAATATAATGGATATATGGCATTGTTTTGTCAAATTGTGGATCACACTAGCATCAGATTTTTATTCCACTGCTATGCCAAGAAGTGCAGAGCACCACACAGAGTGATGGTACCCCTATATTTTATTTTCGGAGATAGATTAGGACGGCTGGCCTAACATTGCCCTGTAAGCTTTGTAGCCGAACAGAGATTTGAATCCAAATCTCCAGGGGCTGTAATATGTATTCAAGCCAGTCATAGCATTCCATTACAATCTAGCATGAATAGGTCCAGAGTGAGTTTAGGTAGAAACCAGCATGGTTTCATGTGGTCAACAGGGGTAGTGAATAGATTCATTTGACTCCCTAATTGTATCCTTTTAACTTTCTCCCATAGAAATAAAAGTTTGACATGACTCCTATGGAGGAAGTTAAACAACGAGCATGATTCAACACAAACTAGTTTAGCATGCTGTCTCTCAGTTGTCATTACAACAGATGGCATGTGACTAGAGGAAATGTTTATATATTGCCAAAATATCTCTGCTCCCTCCATACATTACTGGATGTTTTTCCAGGAAGGACCAGTTCATCTGATGTTGGGATTGAACCCCTCCTTCCACCTGTCCCCTCCCCCCCAAAATCCTACATTACTCCTCCACATAGTAATACTAACACCAACATTGCTTGGGAATGTTGGTGTTAGTATTACTATGTGGAGGAGTAGTGTTCACACATTAGTGTTAGTACCAATGCATTAGTGTTCCTCTGCCCCTCCAAAATAAACAATTCTTGAATTTTAGTCACCCGGAACTGAGAAGGTCTGGGACTCTGAATCAATGGACTCTGTATTGTCAGGGATATCTGTTGTTGTGCCTGGTCTTGGATTTGCACTCAGATTGTATTAATTGTTCTGAGGCTTCGTCAACAGTGAGTTGAGGAATGAACTGCTGAGTGGAGGCTTGCTGAGAGAACTGTTGAGTCTGAACTTGCAAATGAACTTGCTGGGGTAGTTGCACCTGTATTTGCTGCTTTTGCTGGGTTGGCTCCTGGGGCAAGCACCTTCAAGAAAACATCTTGCCACTTTTATGCTATCTGTATAAATACAGTTGCCACCTTACACATATGATATGGTGGTAGGAGCAGCTGCCTGCTGAAATGCCTGCAATGATCAAGGCCCTAGCCCTACCCTCCAATTGTCCTGATTTGGCAGGGATAGTCCTGATTTTTGCTCTATCATCCCACTTTTTCATCTGCTTTCAAAATGTCCCAGTTTCTCTTTCCTCCCCCCACTTTCCCCCCTTTGTCCACAGTTTACTTCATTTCCTGCAAACTGAGTTCAAATTGCACTCAGTGAAGTCAGCAGGGAGGAAAGGAGGTGGCAGAATCTTGCCCTTCCCTGTAGGCCTGTGCAAAAAAACAACTGTTGCAGCTTTTTCTAGCTTGTGTGTTCTTTTCCATGAATAACTTGACCAGATTATGATGTTGCTAGACCATGTATCTCCTGATTTTCATCTGTGAAATGTTGGAGGTTGTGGTTTTGAGGCTAGAGAGTGAAACAAACTCCTTCATCCTATGTTGGGGATTTATTGTGCTTTCACATGGATGTATTGTTCAAAGCAAATGGTAATTTCCAAGGAATTATGCATATTGCAAGGTCCTTAGGAATCTCCCTCTCCACAGGGACTCTGCAGCACCATGGACTGCAAAGTTATTTATTTATTTATTTATTTATTTATTTATTTCATTTATATGCTGCTTTTCTCCCTGGAGGGACACAAGGTGCCTCACAGACAAAACATTTAAAATCTCAGTAAAATTCAAAACAATTAAAAACATCTGCATCCAATATAAAATCACATAAAAATATACAAAAGTTAAAAACAAACTAAAAACCCACCTGCTCCATAAAAACCACTCTGCTATTCATTATATCAATATATAATATATCAATATATTATATATATATTACATCAAGGAGAGAGCATATAACACCTGTGCTTCAAGCTCTCCACTGGCTGCCCATTAGTTTCCGGGCACAGTACAAGGTGTTGGTATTAACCTTTAAAGCCTTACATGGCCCAGGCCGTCTTACCTTAGGGACTGCCTCTTCCCATATGAACCGCCCCGCACACTTCGGTCCTCTGGGAGGAATCTGCTGAAGCCTATGAAATCCAGGCTGTTGCAGACCTCCCAGAGGACTTTTTCAGCTACTGCCCCTAAGCTTTGGAATGGCCTGCCGGACGAGATGTGTCTCATTACATCTTTGGCCAACCTTAAAAAGGCCTTAAAGACGCATCTTTTCCGGCAAGCCTTCCCCTGAGGAGGGAATAAATATAAAACTAACCCCTGACCCTGAAAAATGCATATGAAAATGTAAATGGAACTGGGGAATTAACCTTATCTGTCCCCCTGTTTAAATGTTCTGATTCCACCCATTGGGGATTGCACTCACACTGTCCATGAAACAGCACCTTGTTTTTATTATTTTAACGAATTTTAACTGATGTCAATTTTAACTAGTCCTGGTTTAATCTAGTCTTAAGGGGGGGGGGGGGAGGTTGGGAAGGAATATGACTGCTGTTTTACCTTGTATTTCTTAATTTTGTTGTACCCCGCTCCAAGTATTTCATTAGAGGAGCGGGTTATAAATAAACATCATCATCATTATTATTATTATTATTATTATTATAATATACCAAATACCTGCCTGCATAAAAACATTTTTACATGGCGGCAAAAGGCCAACAGGGAGGGGGCCAGTCTTGCCTCTCACGGAAGGACATTCCACAGGGGGGGGGGGAGCCTGTGATCTTGGCAGGACCAAGAGAAAGCCTTCTCCTAAAGATCTTAGGGCTCTAGCAGTTCCGTATGGGTAGATACGAGAGATAATTTATTACTGTAAAGTCACTGAGACAATTTGATAAAATAAATTGGTTAGGTCTCAATACTTTAAATAGTTAACTTAAAATTGTCATTTAAAATTAATGGGCACTGCTGAATTAAAACATAAACAATTAAAACATAGGCATTATTAGAATTAAGTATAAGAAGAAACATTAATTGCTGCTAGAAAAATAACAGTGCTGATTTTAAATAATTAAAAGAAGGGAAAAAAATTAAATCACTGTTGACAATTTTAACAGTCTAGTAGTAAAAACTAACATTTCTTCTCCTACCACCACCTTGTCCCCAAGGACTCACCATTTCTATGAGAAAGAAAAAAGGGTACATTAGAGACCCAATGAGATAAAGAATGAATCTGTTTACTGTCCCATTGACTCCAGTCTTTGAGAATTTTGCCTAGTGTTCTCTGCTTAGCCTCATTTTGGGCACCTTCATGATAGACTCTAATGGAAGGTTTAGACTGGCTATAATGCATATTGTGTTCTTTGGAGACCTGGCATCAAATTTCTGCTCACTAAAACTTACAGGGAAACATTAGGCCAATCAGCCTGGCCTATCTCATAAAATAAAATGTGGGGATACTATTACTGTGTATGGTGTTTGGAGCTTTTGAAATAACAATGGGATAACAGTAAACAGGTAGAATAACATTAAAAATGTCCTTAAAATTGCAGCTCCAGTTTTGCCCAAAGTTCTCCCTTACTGTGCATAACCATTTAAATGATAGCTTTAGAGTAAGGATGGGCAACATGTGTTGTCACACTGCACCTTTCATAGTCTATGCTATCTTAGAATTGATGGGAACTGCTGGGCATATGAGGTACAGAGATATCCATCCCTTCTTTGTAGTTTGGATTTGCAGCAAAATTGGGACCTGATTGTATTTTTCTTTTCTACATAACAGAATAAAAATTTATCATACATTAACAGAATAATCCTTCATTTTTCTCTCCCCTCTTCTGTCTTTGCAGCTCAATGCAATGGCAAACAGAGCAGCTGGGAAGGGATACGAAAATGAGGACAATTACTCTAACATCAAATTCCAGTTCATAGGTATTGAGAACATCCACGTCATGAGGAGCAGCCTCCAAAAAATGCTTGAAGGTAAAAAAAATTTCTTGTGTTATATATGGAGGGTAGTTTGAACTGCTTGTATTTCAATTGTGTTCTTTGGTTTCATGAGATTGCAAGAGTTTAAAAAATATTGGTACCTCTGCATTTCAGCTGTAACTGTTAATATTGTACAAAAATATGTTCGGCTTGAGATGAATATTAGTTGTAGTCTGACACATGTTGATAGCATTAGGGAGGAGAAGTCTGGTTTGCTGAAATCAATGATTGCTTCTCAAAGCATAGCTATTTACACATTCTTGTTTCTAGAGATTCCAGTAGATTCCAGTCACTGATTTATGATTCCTACCTGACAGTAACATCAGTGGGACTTAATTTTAATGTAACATCCAAAATAACCATTGCCTATTTATAGTTCAGGTGAGCTCTCGACTTGCTCTGTCCACATATATGGGACAATTCTCCGAAGCATACCTACATTAGCCTAATTTCATAGACTCAATTTTTCCAGGTCACTGTTCTGACAATTACATGCCTTACGCATTTGGGGGTGGATGGGAATTGCCTTTTTAATGCAGAAGGAAAGACTTTTCACTTGTTTAAACAATATTGCATATAAAAATGCCTCTTGGCAGATTCACACGTGTGCTATCTCTTGGCTTTTCTCTCTTTGGGCTCACATGTGTCTAATGTACCTGGTGGTTATCAGCTCAACACATAAATGGACTCCACTGAAAAAACTGCATTTCAAGGGGAAGTCAGAAGATATAAAAATGTTCAGTGTTGTATTATACTAATGATGGCCTGTTCACACATGTGGGTTTCTACCAACTGCAGACCATACATGAATGAGTCTTGAGGATATGTTTATTTTCTCCTTTGGAAAGCATTGTGAGGGACATGAGGTGTTATAATGCCACAGAAAGAGGTTTTTTTCCCTGTTTATACCAATGAATTATTCCCTGATAATAAAGTTGTCAAGTGAGCCCACCCTTTTTCATTCAACATTTTGGAAAGAAGCAGAGGCATCATTTTCTCCTTTTTGGGATCAGGTTTATCGGTTGTGCAGATTCTGTCTTGCTTTATGTTAAGACCTGCATAAATTTTCTATTGTAACAAACCTTACTAAAAGGGTGGGGAAACTTTGACTTTTAGAAATCCTAGTCAGTATGGCTAATGGTAAGGAACTTTGGAAATTGTAGCACACAATATCTGAAGGACCCAAAATTCCCCAAACTTACCTTAAAGCAGTGGTTCTCAACCTGTATTCTGAAGAGCCCTTAGGGCTCCATGTGCACTTCCCAATTGTTCTGCACCCGCTCCAGGAAAATGAAAGAAATAAAAATTGAATGAAATGAAAGAATAAGAATATATTCTTATCTATACTCCTAAACACCATTAACTTGTAAGACATGGGGAAGACCTCTTAGGGGCTCTGCAATAGAAATAAGGGCTCTGTGAGTCAAAAAGTTTGGGAGCCCCTGTCTTAAAGGATGGGGGGGGGGGAGGACAAAAAAAGGGAGTTGATTTGGGTAGAATTAAGATTTGGATGTGAGAATTTACCATTCAGCCATGAAACTTACTTGGGCAATTTATTCTCTTAATCTTACCAGCCTATCTATCTTTTTGTAAAGATAGTGTAAGATAAATTCATATACCTGAATCTTATAGAAGGGGAAAGAAATGTAAAAAACAAATGAAAAATCACATCGGTCTTTACCTCTTTATTTAATATTTATTGTTAAGAGGGCTAAAACCTCTACCACTGCATTTTCTCTCTTTCCCATCTCTCTTTATCAGTCAGGAGGAAAAAAAAGACAAGGTCAACTTGTGAACTGCTGAATTTGCAGGAAATTTGATCAATTCCCCCCTTTCATTCCATGTTGCTTCTGGTGCTTAAGGCTGGATCTCTTGTCTCTGCAGATCTTTTCCTTAGATTAATATTAGCAGTGATGATTCTCTGATCTTGGAAGCACCAGTGGATCTAACAGAGTTTTTGCTTAGTAATAGAATTCCTTGCTAAATGAATTCACTGTTGAATTCCAGTTCATTGGCCAACATCACTAGCTGTATATGTGACGTAAGTTGGCAATTTAGGGTTTTATGGACTTTGCTTGGATAAGTGCAGAGCAAATATTGATTTTGATAGGGATGCATAGCTCTATTTTGGCTTTATCTATGCTTTGCAAACAGGAGGCAGCCATCTCAGATCAAATCCAGCTCTTAATGGATTGCGCTTCCATCTGGTGGGTACATTAATCATTTGACAGGTTTCTTGTTGTCACTGGTCCATCTTGAGGACAGTTTTTGAGATACCCTTTTTTTAAAAAAATGGCCTTTTTGATAGATGGTGGAAAGAACTGGTAGTTGAAAGATTAAAATAATGTCTGCATGGAGCCAAACAAAGGCCTACAAGTCAAATGCATCAGATGCTTCCTTATAGCCTGTTTGTCTACTCTGGAAGCAAATCTTGTCTACTCTGGAAGCAATATTGTCTACTCTGGAAGCAAATCCTCCATGTCTCAGGCAGAGACAGAACTTGAATAAGTTCCCTTTTTTGGACTACAACTTTAGAATCCCCTGGCCATGCTGGTTCTCTGAGGTTTCAGAAGGGAATTTCCCTAGTCCTATCTAGAAATGCCAGGAACTAGCGTCAACCTTGGAACAAACATCTTCAAACAGATTTTCAGTTTAGCTAGCATCTCCCTTCCCTACAGTATATTTTCTAAACTACTATTCCTCTATAGAGTCTTCTCACTAAGAATTGTTTCAGGGCTTCTGCCCTTTACGTTATGGCAGACAAAATATATTTGTTGATTAATATGGGTTTTTAATATAGGTTATACTGTTTCAAAAGTATTATCTAGGCAACACAAGTGAGAATGGTGCCATTGGTTCAGAACTCTAAGGCATTCTTCCCAATAACTACCCTAACACAAAAAGCTTTCATGAGAATAAGCTCCTATATTTCTGAAGGGTCAGACTTTCTTGCAGATCATTTTTATTTGTATTTGAACCTTTTATTAAAGTCCATGAATAAAGGCTTCTTGTTAGGTTTGTTTTTGTCTAAGAAGGAAGGGGAGGGGATATTAGCATCTTATTGTTAAATTCAGCATGATGGGATTAAGACCTGAATCACCCAAACATATCCATAATTTGAATTATCTGTATTTGATTATATTATACTTAGAGGTAGTTGACACAATACCTCCACCAACACTGAAAGAATATATGGAGGTGGATCTGAGAACTACATCAGTTACTGGTAGTCACACCCTTATTATCCATAGTGCAGACGGTTCTCAACTGTATGTATGCCATGCACATAAAGGGAGAGACTGACCAGTGCCCATGCTGGCTGTGGCATTCTGTAAGTTGTAGTTCAAGAAAATGACTTTTTTAATGCTCTGGGTCGATTTTGAGTTGGAAGGATAGCCAGGAGATAAGAGGCGAAGCAGCCTGCTTTTAATACCAATCAAAATTGTTTCCTTTCTGGATTGTTCTTCATTTAAAAAGTGAGCTTTATTGTATATCTTAGCTTGTAACTTTTATTTTCTTCCTAAATGTATGTCTTGATTTCATTTAAAAGCATCCAGCTTTATGGTGACATGAGAAGCTTGTGTGATCTGTGGTCACACTTGCAAAACATCTTGCGAGAAAAATGATGAATAGCATGTGTGTTACCAACACCTTCAAACCCTTTATTGATGTGATATATATTTGAACATGTTAAAATAATTTTTAAAAGATTCTAATCAATTTTGCTAATTTTGGCTAAGTTTGTGAACTGAGATCTCCTTCAATGAGTGACTTCCTCTGGGGGCTAGAAAATTCAGGCTGGCTGAAGCACATCAAAGCAATCATGGATGCAGGCATCTTTATCGCAAAGGTACAGTCTGTACTTCTTAAATGTAAAAGAAAGCAGGGAAAGTGCTGATCCAGGAAACATGGTTGTGTCCTGTGGACTCACTGTTCCTGTTGGGGATGTATTAAGTAAAACACTAACGTGACACAGATACATTATGTTTTGGTGTGAGAGAAGAAGACAGTAGGTTCCTTGTGGAGCACTATTAAGTCAATAAGTTGTGGACATGATCGGTTAGCTCTGTCCAATAGCTCTGTTAGCCAACCCATGTATTGTTCTTCATTGCATGACGTTCCCAACATCCACAATGCTTTCCTACAGAGTGTGTGTTTGTGTTTACATCTACGTGTATTATTAGATAAAAAGATTTCAGTTGGGACTTGAGCACTGACAAGGTACTTTAACTGTATAGCATTGCCTAGAATCCCAATGGCCTTGCTGGTTAGGGAAGGTTTGGGAACTATAAAGTTTTCAATCTGTGGGATTGATGCAGAGAAGATGCAGAGAAAAATGACATAGAGCAACAAGTGTGGTGGTTGAACAGTCTTGATTGGCCAGTGATTAATGGCCATGTTGGATGGGGATGGTGAGAATTATAGTGCTACACATACTTACAGCACAAGGTTGAAGAAGCTGATAAAAAGCATGTGCTTCAGCACTGAGCCAAGTAATTGTCATCTTTTTGAGTAGCTGTAGTACTGTACTGTATTTTGGTCTGCTTTATCCCACAACTTCTCTTCTCTTTGAGAGAAAGAGTGTTCAATAAGGAAAAGAGAGTAAGCTCTAGTGCCACAACAAACTGTTATTCCCAGAATTCCATAGCATAGAGTGATGGCAGTTAAAGTAGGATCAAACCAGATTATTGCTCCAGTGCAGATGCAGCCTGAGAGAATGTTACTCTTTTGCCCACATACAACTTTTCCTCCTCCTCTTTTAAGGCTGTGGCTGAAGAAGGTGTGAGTGTTCTTGTTCACTGTTCTGATGGATGGGACCGGACAGCTCAAGTTTGCTCTGTAGCAAGCCTTCTGTTAGATCCATATTACCGAACTATGAAAGGCTTTATGGTAAGTGTGCTGGCTTTGGCTTATGGGAAGTTATGTGCTTTATAATTAACTGAATCAGGAGAAGGGGAGGTGTTTCTTATACATTAGACCAATGACTCCCAAACTCTTGTCCTCCAAGTGTTTTGGACTTCAGCCCCCAAAATCACAGATCATTGCCCAAGATGGCTGAGGTTTCTGGGAGCTGAAGTCCAAAACACCTGTAGGGCCAGTGTTTGGGTGATCACTGCAGTACAGGATGATTGAAGTAGTATAAGTATCTATTAGATAGGACTGTCAGTCTAGACTAATAGCGAAAATCAGTTTTTGCTTGCTTATAAATGCAGGTGCTTTTCAATGGATGGCTCTAATATTCTTTTTTCTCATTTTAGGTATTAATTGATAAAGACTGGGTTTCATTTGGCCATAAATTTAATCACAGGTAAGTATGAGTTCATATAAATAGATTTTATGATGCCAAAAGCACTTGAATATGACTTCTTTACTACCAGAGACTAAATGAACAGTGCTTTCTGAGTAACGTACATAGCCCCGATGAGTTATTTCTGTGTGGAGGGATCTTTGGCCCTCTGGATGTTTTGGCTCAAAACATCTATAAATCCTCACCATTGACTATGCTAGATATGGCTGACAGCAGCTTTAGGCCAAAACATCAGATGAGCCAAATGTTTTCCAGGCCTGAGGTACACATTTCATTTGTTGTCTTTATCTACCAGCAAAAGCATTTGTTCTATCCTGTGTACCAATAGCTATAGCTGTGACTAGAGACAACAGTGTTCCCAAACTATGACTGCAGTGATGGCAGAAGATTAGAAACAATTGCTTTCTACGTGGCTATACCAGCTATGTCTTTTCCACAATGATAAAACCAACATCAACCATTGCATAATGTTGTAGAGTAAGTGGCTTGACACAGATATAATTCTAAAATAGGGAGCAAGCTATGTTGTGCCTGTTGGAAAGGTGCTGTGATATTTTAAATTTTCAGTGGCATCACAATTCGGTAGGATTATGAGGAGGGCACCATTTGCTTTCATAAGAGACCTGACATATTTTTCAGTGTATTGACTTACACAGTATTTTTGACTTGGTTCCTGAAATTTCTCTTCAGTGCACAGGATGGATCCCAATTCTATGCATTTTCCCATTTATAGAAAGGGGATGGAGGCAGAGGAGCTGACTTTTGCCATGTTTTTGCTTCTTCAGTAGCTCCCAACTCTTACCTCTCATGCTGTTTTGGACGGTTTCCTAGTTTTCTGGAGCTGGTTCCCTGACAGCATAGTAGGCTGAAGGGGAAAAGAGGACTCTTCATCTCATGAAGCATATATGTTGTTGTGTATGTTTTTAGCAATACCTGGCAGAGATGTAATGAATATTTGCAGATGTTCTCATCTTCAATGAGGAATTGTGTCTTTATGCATCAAGACTCTCTGTTAAAAAAATTATTAATTGTTGTATGGGTTTTCACATTTTGGGAATGTCTTGTGGAAAAATAGGCTTTTTATGCATACAACTTCCTTTTAAATAAAATACACT
The DNA here is from genome assembly GCA_034509955.1 of Urosaurus nigricauda. Classification (NCBI taxonomy): domain Eukaryota; kingdom Metazoa; phylum Chordata; class Lepidosauria; order Squamata; family Phrynosomatidae; genus Urosaurus; species Urosaurus nigricauda. Next base: position 135,332,036 of record JAOEGL010000005.1, on the reverse strand, counting down.
ATTTTCTGTGCAAAAAGTGGGGTCGCAAAGGAAATTGCACAAAAAGACACTGTTTTCTATGGGGGAGGGATTTAATACAAAAACCAAGGGATTTTTTTTTGTACAAATTAATTTTGGGAGGAAAAATTTCAAAGTGTACAAAATAATAGAATATTATAAAAACTAAAGTTACCCAGTGGGTAAGAAAATGGTGAAATGACATGTTCTTGGTGTGATGATGAAATAAATGAAGATTTATATCATTAGTTCCCAAGCCTCAGTACTAAACCATATGGTTGCCATGAGGTTTATCTGTCACTGCTATTTTCACCTGAGTATTTTGGGAGACAAGTTGCTGACAGGGACAGCTTGGGAGCCTGTACCATTCCTCAGGTACAATGTCTAAATCAGAGTTATGGCACAATTTACTTTTATTTAGAGCAGGCTCAATCATAATTTCGCAGCATTCAGTTAACTCATTATTATGTTATAATTGTGTATATTTAGCATATATATATATATACACATACATATATGAGAGAGAGAGCTGGTGGTGTAGAGTTGGTGGTGTAGTGGTTTGGTGTTGGACTATGACTCTAAAGACCAGGGTTCAATTCCCAGCTCAGCCATGAAACCCACTGGCTCCCCTTGGGCAAGTCACATCTCTCAGCCTCAGGGGAATGCAATGGCAAATCTCTGAACAAATCTTGCCAAGAAAACCCCGTTATAGGTTCACCTTAGGGTTGCCATAAGTTGGAAACAACTTGAAGGCATACAACAGCAACACACACACACATATACACATACATACTTCCCCAAGAACAAACTTTGCTAGACTTATATTTTAACATTATCTGGTTTTATGTGAATAAAATGTCTATTTTGTCAAGCATACTGTTGTATGTACACCAAGGCAAAGTTGTACACTTAACCTTAGCATTCAGGTGGGAATAATGGAAAAGCACTGTTTAAAAAACACATTAGTAATCTTAAATTTAGAGCTGAACTGCAGTGGCAGCTGGAGGCTCCATTGTCAATGGGTCAGTGAATGTGCTCAGATTTTCTGTCTAAACTTTAAAGTCGCTATCCAAGGATCCGCACCCTGTTCCAAGAATACATTTAGCAGCTTGGATCTTTCCTTTGAAATCCAGACTATAATCCAAAAATCCACAATTTTGCGTTCACTACCCAACATTAGAGCCACTTATCACCATGGATTTGCTGTGATACAAACTCCCATTAATTTCCAAAAACTCACATTTTTCCTTTCCTCTTTGGGTTAGGTATGGCAATTTAGATGGAGACCCAAAAGAAATATCTCCAGTCATTGATCAGTTCATCGAATGTGTTTGGCAGCTTATGGAACAATTTCCTTGTGCCTTTGAATTCAATGAAAGGTTTCTGATCCATATACAGCATCATATCTATTCCTGCCAATTTGGGAACTTCCTGTGCAACAGTCAGAAGGAGAGGCAAGAGCTGAAGTAAGGCAGTCTTATATCTCAATATCTTAATCTTATATTAATCTTAAAACAATACACTACCCAGTATTTTGCAGTTTTATACCGCACAATGAATGGAAGACTGCTAAGAGTCAGGCATAAAATCATGCATGTTTTTGGTCAGCAACGTCCATGTTAAATGCAAACAGCATTGCAATTATTTCTTTACTATTTATTAAAAATATGTTTTAGGTCACCTCTGAGGGTCAAAATCTACTTAAGGTGGCTTACATAGCAGTTAAAGTGGTGTCACACTGGATTATTTCTGCAGTGTGGATGCGGCCAAAGTGGTAGGTCATGACAGATGAAATAAATGAAGCAAGTATTGCTTATCTAATAGTCTCCCACAAAGTTGTTTCTTCTAATGGTCATTGGGAAAAATCATTCAGACTGTATACCTAGGCTACTTTTCTGCATCATTTTCCTCAAAATGACCTACCACTGCCACTTACTGTTATAGAGAACAGCACACAAACAAATAAAAGTATTGCCTAATGCATCTCTTTGGGAGGTAACAAGAGTATAGCTGTTCCTTTTATAGTATAACATCTGGCAATTCATTGTGTTTCCAGTGTCGTGAGAAATGTCTTCAGTAGTTCTAAAAAATATTGGGGAATCACATGAAAGGATATGGAATCATTTTCCTACCTTTACTTGAGTTCTAGCCAGCCTAAATGTAGATTTACTTTCTTAACATATTCAAAGCTATAAAGTTGGGGTTGAAGGGAAACTTGAGCAATTCATGGATTTCTCTTTTAAATTAACTCTCAGGATTCAAGAGCGAACCTATTCGCTTTGGGCTCACTTGTGGAAGAACCGTGCCGATTATGTGAATCCTCTGTATAGGGAAGACCATAATAGGACCCTGCATCCAAAGTCAGCCCCTTGCCATTTTATCTACAAGTAAGTGACTTTCTTGGCATTAGTTGTTCTGTAAAGGAAAATATTGATGCAATGTGCCATTCTTAATTTTCTCAGTTTCTTTCTAGTGTGTGAGCAGATTTTAGAAGATGTATAGCCAGCCATATAGTGTTATTTCATAAACTGACTCTAAACTTTATGGCATGCCACTAGATTATTCCCCAAAATAAGTTGAGACCCAATTCACAAAGAAATTCCTGAGAATGTCTCCAAAAGTCACATTTTCCTATTTAAACAGACTTCATGTGCAATGATGAGGCTGTTGGTACACAGTAGGTTCATGTTACAGTTAAACTGGAACAGGGTTTTCAGCATCTAAGGCACATTACTCTTATAGAGAAAATAGGGTTGCCAAAGCAAAAATTGGAGAAAGCTTCTGTACCTTCCATAGTTGTTTAGAAGAGGGAATTTTCTACAGGTGTTTGTCACACAACTGTTAGCAAGCAGTACTTGCTGAAATTCCCTCTTCTACCCAACCATCTGAGACAGTACAGGAGCCCTCTCCATTTTTAGTCTGGCAAACTTAATTGAAAAAGTTGGCCACAATGATGCCATGTCTGACTTTAATTTATCATTCAGGGAGGTGATTTCTCTTCAGTTACAAGGAAATAAATAGAACCATGCTCGTTCTAAGCTAGTTTGGTTAGTAATTTCTCTTCAGTTGAAAACTTTAAAAGAACCCTGCTTATTCAGACCAAAGCTCTATGTCAGGGGTGGGACATTTGCACCCCTCCTGCTGCCCTCAGATTTTTTTTTAAAAAAAATGACAATGTGATGCAGGAAATTGCTAAATGTGCTACAGTGAATGGGATAAAAATACACAACAGTCGATATTATAGTGAATGCAATATTCATCTAGTCCCTTTCAATTCATTATGTATAGTCTATGGCTAGAATCCTGTTGGCCAATCCCAACTAGAGTACAATTGTTAACTGAATTGTTGAATGGTGAGTCCACAAATAGGAAATCCCAGTTAATTTAATGACTCTATTCTATCTGAGACTAAGAATAGGATTTAGGGCTAATTCCATATTAATGAAAATAAATTTAAGGTTCATTTACGTATTACCTCAACAGTTCATCAAGCATGAGTGGGGAGATTTTACGTGGTAATACTGAGTGAGGAGAATTTTAATAAATTTAATATATAATGAAAAATGCATTTTAATTGCCATCTAATTTTTTATCTGTTTTACATAGATGCTGCTAATTTAATTTTACAATCCCCTGTAACCTTCAAAACATAATCAAGGAAACAAAAACTAATTTGCCATCCTGAAGGGAGCTCTTTTTTTGCACCTGGTCCTTGGCGCGGCCTTTAAATGGCCGCGCCAAGGACCTGAAAGGGAAAGGGGCCGCGGCAGCCGCCCCTTTCTCTTCTCAGCACCGCCGAGGAAAGTTGGATGCAGGGGTCGCCCAGGGCGCCTGCTGCACCCCACTTTCAGGCTGCGGGGAAGTGGCAGTTTGCCACTTCCCCGCAGCCTTCAGAAGCAGTGGAATGGGGCCTCTGGAGCTGCCGGTGCGGCAGCCCTAGCCCCATCTCACCACTTCTTGGGGCGGCTGCAGACCACCCCTTTTGGGTGGTCTGTACTGCCCCATTAACTTCATTACATTTTCTTATCAGGGAGCAGTAATTCTGCCCTTTTTATTTCCTTGTTACCTTGGTAAGGAATTTAAAATTAATTTCAAGTCAACAGTGTCTTTTGAGAACAGAACTCATGTACTGTAGGCTTGGGAACAGGGAGTGAGGATGCAGGCACTGAGAGCTATCATTAGAACCTATAGTGTTTCAGAGCTTCCCAAAATAATTTCTCAAGCCCTTTCTAGACAGCTCCATTCTGAATCCAAGTCTGACTGTTACTTAACCCAGCCACTGATCTGCTTATGTGCACGCAATGGACTTGTGACCCCGTATAACCAGAGGAATTAGGCAACACGGCAGACCAGTCTCACTGAAATTGGCCACGCTATGACGTACAATTTACACCTCCCCTTCTCTGAAATTTAAATGCAGACTAACCGAGTAACTGCAATCTGTGACAGCAGACAAAACAAATTGTGGCAACCAGTGGCTGAGGATTACTTAAGAAAGTGATGGCTTAGAAAATCAGGTGCTCCTTCTTCTTAAGGCTATGTACCAGAGACCAGATTTCCAGGTGTGCCTTAACCCACATGAATGAATTCCTTCTATGAATAGTGCCATTCATTTCACTTTAGGTTTCTGTGCTGAGCACACAGAGAATTAGCACCTTCTATATGAATTAGTGGCAGGCCATTGTGGAAGGATAGGGGATTGCATTAGCACTATAGGGCACCTTGGAGAAGCACCCCAAAAAATTAACTTGTTTTACTGCAGATACCTTCTAGGGGATAAAGGAGGCATTTTAATCATAATTTTGGCCTTCCTGGGCCACTTTACACCAAGGAAAGTCTCTTTTTTTTAACAGTGGGAAATGAGCAGAATTTACTTCCTTTTCACTTTTCTTTCAAAAAAAGACATCTCTTGGGCCAAAACGTGGTGCAGTCATAGCTCCTAGAGTGTATTTTGTAGTCGCATTTTATCCACTCCTGTTCCAAATAAATTGGGCAGCTTTTGCAATTGGAGAGTTTTGTGGGTATATCCAAGTTGCTACATCCATGACAGTGCAGTGAAGCAGGCACAGTTTGTTTCGGAACAAAAATCTGATCCTTTAATCTACTAAAATTCCCTCTCCTATTTTTCTTTCTTACCTGTCCCGTATCAGATGATCTCAGGGGCAAGGTACAAATCACTTAAGATGATCTAAACAAATTTCATAATTCAAAACAAAATAAAACCCATATTCCAACTGGCAGATCACAAACCAAGCCATGAGCTCACTACACTTAGGTGAAAAGCCAAATTTTAATTTGGCATTGATAAAGTATAAGGCAGTGCCAATGCCAAGGGGAGGGCATTCCAGAACTAGGGCATAATAGGTGTGAGCGCCTTTATTAGCTGGAATATATCATGGCATCAAAATCTGAGCACCATTCATCCAAGCTGAAAACCTCTTTCCTAGACAGAAATATCCCAGATTCAGGGAAATAAATGTGCCAGTTTTAAATCTGATGTTTTCTGTTAATTTTGTGTTTACGATGGCACAGAGTCCAGGGTAAAGCCTCATTTAAGAGTTTGGGCTGTTATGGTCTACCTACTTACCTGGGTCTAAGCCCCATTGAACTCAGTGGGACTTATTTCAGAGAAGGCACGTGTAGAATTGCTCTGCAAGTCTCAGGTTTATTCATATTCCTCTTCTATGTTCCAGGTTCTGGAGTGGAATGTATAACCGCTTTGAAAAAGGATTGCACCCTCGGCAGTCTGTTACAGAGTACTTGATGGCAGTAAAAGAGGAAACACAGCAATTAGAGGAAGAGCTTGTGGTCCTAGAAGAGGTAAAGGTCATTTGGATGCCCAAGCCTTAGGCTAGTTCTGGTTGCTTGCACTGAATGCACCAAATCGTCCCACAGTAGATGCACACCTCAAGTTCAATGAAACCCATAGAAGCATCAATAACGTGGATGTGAATTTGCCTACACTAGGTCACCAGTCCATGATAATCACAGTGATAGCTTCCGATAGAATGTCATTTTCTTCTTCTTGAGGGAGGTCTCTGCTGTTGGCAATAGTCGGACATACACCTCTATCTTGTTATGGTGCCAGTAGATGCAATGGATTGAACCAATAGGGCTTGGATCAGGCCTATATTACTTTCACCTAATTAGAATTAGAAATAAGCAATGATTATCCATTTGACCAGATTATCCCAGCTGAAGAGGAGGCTAACTATAGGCAATTCCAAATTACTTTTTGCAGTTTTTCATAAGGATATCCCATCTTTCAAAAATCAGGTTCTGTAGTGAATGGAGGAAAGGATGCTGCAGGTATCTGCCCACCACAGTGTTGACACCTGCCATTGAACCACTTCTTTTCCTTTTGTTAATTTTTAATATCCTATTTGAATATTCCTTGATTTTTGTCAAGGCTTGCTATATAATGCTAAATATTCCATGAAATTGTCTTTATTTTTTATTTAAAAATCAGCCTCATATAGTAGTATGTGTATTGGAGGGGAAAAGGTACTGTATATTCTCATTTTCATTACACTGTACTTTCTCAGCCGTACAAAACACATAATCTCTGGCTCAGATACATATTCTCCCCTGGAAAAAAAAAACAGCACCTTATAGTCACTTTATAACTTCCCTAAGTTAACTTACCTCACAACTCGTCACCTATCAGTCTATCCTAGTCCAATTCATGTTATTTCACATAGGTTTCCAATAAAGCATACATACAATGTTAATATGGTTACAATATAGACTCTACTACAAGTCAAGCTCATGTATACGTCGAGGGCAGGTTTTGGGGCCAAAGTTACAGATTCTGATATGACCGATGGGTAAGTCGAGGGTAAAACTTAGGGGCATGTAACTATGGAGCTAAAAGGATGAAGGAAAGGAAAATAATGCCAAAGAACTTACAAAATTTCAGCAAGCATATCTGTGTTCACACTAAAGGCTGGATAGATGGGAGAATGGGTGACTGTGTGTCAATGCTTCCAGGACAGCTTACACTCTTCACTTTTACCAAAAGATGGTTCCTTTTTTTAAATGAGAGTTATAGTACAGTACTTACATTGACTGTGGATAAGTCTACTCAAGTTTTTTGAAATTTCAAGACTTATACATGAGCATATACAGTATGTTTACAGTAATATGGGGATGAATGACTCCTATTTCTTATCTTGCAGAGGTTGGCAAAGCTTACAAAAGTGCAATTAAATAATGGTGAGGCAAAGACAAAACAACATGGAAGCACCGGCTTTGGACACTCTACCTCTAATGACAGCATAGCCAATACTCCCCAGGACTATACTGGCAATCTAAAATCATTTCCCTCCCGGAGTCCTTCTCAGGGAGATGAAGACTCAGCCCTGATTCTTACACAAGATAACCTGAAAAGCTCAGATCCAGATCTTTCAGCCAACAGTGATCAGGAATCAGGGGTGGAGGATATGAGCTGTCGATCACCCAGTGGAGGGGGATGTTTGCCCAGTGAGGAGAGCGTCAAAGATCGATATTCAGATGAAGCTGTTTGTCTCACTGTCTGAAATGACAGCTGGTCAGTAGGTAACAGATGGTTGTATGTGTAAAGTCCAAAGAACAGGAGCTGTGCACTTAAAAAGCCCCTATGTAACCAAGTTGTAAGCAACAATGTTAAACAGGAAATAACTGCTCATATTTAGAACAATCATGTACTTATTGAATTGCCTTTATCTAATGTTATTAGTCTGCAGAACCATGTGAAATATTTATATTTTATTTCTTTGATGTTTGATCAGTGCTTAGTTTATCAATCATACACTCCTTCCAAAGACTCATCAAAAGAACATGTTTATGTAAACCATGCCAAAAATAAAAATAAATAAATATCCAAATGCAAACTTTCTCCCTCACACCAATATATATATATATATATATATATATATATATATATCAAAAACAAGCAAATGAATATGAAAATATTTCTTCCTTGTCTTGAATTATTGGAAGATTTAATAGCGTTTTCATTTGTGTATTTAAAATATCGCTGGACAAAGGTGAAGTCCATTTAGTGATAATCATTGCTGAAAACAGAAAATTAAAAGTTAAAACAGTCAAATCAAGTGCAAGATCATTCATTTATTCCATGGGCTGATGGCATATATATGTTATCAGGATATCTCAATTTCATACAAGTTTAAATGCTAGTACTTCTCCCATTGAAATTCTAGTTTGATGAAATCACTTGAGATCCATCAACTTTCCAGAGTTCAGAATTTCCAATGACCCATCCATGTGCCATAGTGCCTCTGAGAGATTAGCAAATTTTATGTTCTAGAGATTATAGCAGCATTATTTGAAACCCAACTATCTGAAGAAATAAAGCCCGTTCAGAACTATTCTATTTTATAAGGGTAACATGGGTTTAGTACAATGGTTAGAGTGCAAATCTGCGATCTGGAAGAGATCCCCAGTCTCCCATTAAATTCACTTGGGTGACAATAAAGGTTAAAATGTAGCTAGAGGAATTTGCCTTGATGGCTATGAACAAATGCTAGAAGAGCCAAGAGTTTTTGAGGAAAGAACCTTTCTCTGTATTTTAGTTTCTGGTGAAAGAATCTTTCTGTATTTTATATTTCCCCATGACCTTGCAAAAATTCATATGCCTTGCAAAGAATTGTTGAATCTGTTTTAGCTACCTGAGAATCCTGGAATTCAACCTGTTTATGGAGCACAAACAAGGTAGCAATGAAGCAAATGAATTCAGACATGAAGGATGCTTATTCACTTTGCAAGCTCTAAGGTGCCATTCTCTGCTACTTCAAAGGACATTAATTTTGTCAGCAACAATCCAAGTAAAAATACAAACATTTTTCAGCCTGCTCCTCCTGAGTAGGAGTTGAAAAATACAAGTGTCCTTGGAGGAACCGATGGCCAAAGTTGGGTTCTCATGACCCACGTTAATCATATGATGTGATAAAATCTTAACTAGGTTATCTAGATTCATATGAATTTGAGGCAGAGATTCTTTGAGCATGCACCTTTAACCAATAAACTTTAATGTTCAAGGAGTCCAAATCAGGATCCAGGAACATTTATTTGTTTTTCTCTGAAAATTCTTTTGTCTCTTAACTTGGCTTTGCACTTGACCTTCCATTGAATCCATGAGCTTTCAAGCCAGCAGTGCTGCTGCCATCACTGCAAGGGGCCAAAAGCTTCATGCTCATGAGAAGCAGACACAGAAATTCCATTACTGCCTTTCTCGAGTTGAAAGAAAATGCAAGGGGATTATTTTTATTTATATAGCGCTGTAAATTTACACAGTGCTGTACATACAAATACATACAATGAGAAGAGACATGGGAACAAGAATTGACAAGAGTTCTGCTTTCCTCTTTGGAAGAAGTTGGAAGAATTTATGTGAAAATTTTTGTAGCTCTATTTCGATGGGTGGTTAAATACGACAGCCTCAATCCAGATGCTGGCACATAACACCCGGTGCATAAAGACTGCAGATAGCAAATTACATGCCCATTCCATAGAATTTGGAGGAATATCAAGGGCTCCAATGCATGCAGAAGCCATATACTGGTAAGGGTCTTTTGCTGGAGTACAGTACTTGCATTCTTAGGTCTCTGCTGGATTGGAGTACGGTCTCTGCTGTCCGTATATCAGACTAATAGGATTTTAGGGAAACAGCATGGTGTAGTGATTGGAGTGCAGAATTACAACTCTGGTGATCAAGGTTTGAATCCCGGCTCAGCTATGGAAACCCACTCGGTGACCTTGGGCAAATCACACTTTCTCAGCCCCAGGAGACAAGGGCAAAGCCCCTTTAAACAAATCTTGCAAGGAAAACCACATGAATTGTTCACCTTGAGGTTGCTGTAAGTCAGAAATGACTTGAAGGCATGCAACAAATTAGGGATTTTTACCACTGGTGAAATTTAACATTTTAGAATACCCTGTCCTTCAGATGTATCCTTTGGATTAAGAGTGTAGTCTTATCACTTTACAAACTGGTATAATGACATAATCTGCTTTGTACATAATGCCAGTGTATAGTGTAGGCCAACACTAGCAATGATAAATTATTACAGAGGAAATGCTGCAGGATTTGATTATATATTGTTATTCCTTTTCTCCAGGAATAAGAATTCCAGGGTTTTTAATACACTATTTTGTTGAACATCTTACAAACACAATGCATGTTGAGTAACATTCATATACATGTGTGTGCATGAAAAAGAGAGGGAGAGAGAATTATTGGGTTTGGGCACAATTTAGTAACAACTGTCAAGACTCCAGGTGTAACTGGCATGACTCCAATGTGTGCACCGCTTTCTAACCTCCTGCTGGGTTTTTGGTCACCAGGAGCAAAAAGGTTTAATCCCACCATAGTTCTATTGCACACTAAAAAAATAGTTCTATTATGCACTTCTCTGGGGAAAAATAAATGAAGGGATACTGCTTCCTTTGTGAGAAAATGTGCTCCTACCTGACACTACTCCAGATTTCATATTGAACGCTTTAAGAAACATAAGGCAGTTACCATTCTGGTACATAAGAATGCATGAAATGTTGCATATCACTCACTTTACTTTTAAAATTAGAGTCCAGATTCACTTATACCGCTTTGAAAAACGCATCCAATCATTAGGTTCACTGACTGTGATTAATATAGAAATATAATACACACACACAGAACTGCCCAATTTACTTTCTCAGTCAAGCTTTTGGACGTGAAAAGGTAAGAACAATTAGAAACATAAAAGGATAACATTATGGAAAACAATTTGATGTAAAGTATAAATAGATAATATGAAGGTAAGGTTTAGCCATCAAATGTACATTCTGTATGCCTAGAAATACTGGAAATCAAAGGCTGGAAATACATTGTCAAATCTGTGTTTTAGATTTTCAGCTTTCGAACTCTTGGCACCTTTCAGTTTCAAGTTCCCTGATTTATATTGTACAGTTTGCATTGTACTAATGCTATATTACCTGAATGAGGATTTAAATCATAGATGACACAGTTGTATTGGGATTGTAACTGTAGAATATTTAAACACATTATTACATTAAAAAGTTGAACTCTAGCAGCACAAGCTTAAACAGTGCTCAGAACAGCACAAATTGTCTACCATGGATTCTTTAAAGAAAGTTAAAATCTACATTTAACTATTTAGGCATTAAGGAGGAATCTTAACCCACCATTCTCCTTTCTCCACAGCAGAGGAACGACTTTGAAAGGTCATACTGTACACAATCCCAACTGTTGGATCAGAGGATTTGTCTATTCAACAGGGGAAACATAACACACCAAAGTCCACTTTTGTGCTTAGCACTCCCATCAGCCTAGTCAACAATAATGGAGCTAGCATGGTGTAGTGGTTTGAGTATTGGGCTACAACTCTATAGAGACACCAGGGCTTGAATCCCTGCTTAACTGTGGAAACCCACTGGATGACTTTAGGCAACTCATATACACTCAGCCTCAGAGGAAAGCAAAGGACAACCCCTTCCGAGCAAATCTTCCCAAAACAACCAAATGCAAGTTTCACCTTAGGGTCACCAAAGTCAGAAACAATTCGAAAGCGCACACCAAAGAAATGCCCGTCAACATGTATCGGACTACACATTCACCAACCCTGTCCTAATACATACAAGGTATTGAAGGATAAAGAGAAAGTAAATTGTGTGCAAACACACAACTGTCAAATTGGCAAGGTGAAGTGCTCCTGTTCATGATTCCAATCATGTCCAGAACAAAAAAGATTATACACGATCTTCAATGCAAGGCATTCAAATGAAAAAAAAAAAAAAATCCATTAAGACTTTGCCATCTGTATTCTTGTCCACTATTGTTCTTCTTTTCTTCTTTTATTTTTTCAATATAATTTTACATAAAAAATAAATGGAAGAAAAGTTCCATTCCACTTTCCACAGTACACACATTCAACAGTCAACAGCATACACAGGTCCTCCGTCAGGTATCTGTCTAGGGTTTTGTTGTTGTTGTTTAAATTGGTACTCCTGCAAAACTTTGTTTCTACAATGCTACCAATATCTTCTCCATGTGTAAGGATAGGACAATTTTGGCTACCTAAGGATCCATATTTGGATAATAAGTTTGTTACTGGTGTATAGGCTGCTTTGGATCCCAAATACGGGAGAAAAGTGGGATTGAATATGAATAAAATAGGCTGTGAATACTAAGCTGGTGCCTTTCCAGATGTACTTGAAAACTATTCCTCGAAAAGAAGAAAGTTGAGAAAGAACCAAGATTCCTGAAGACAAGCACAGGTACTCTAAATGACACAGTAAAGTAACAACAGTATTTGTTCCACCAATCTTATTTATTTCCAGTTCTCAATATTATTAGGAGTCCCAAAAATACTAAAAAGCTGAACTCTACAGCTATTTTTCCCCTAGAGGAAGCTGATGTTCTGATTTGCAAATGCAAATACAGTTGGCCCTCCACATTTGCAGCTTTGATTTTTACGGATTTGATTATTTGTGGTTTTAATATGTTCTTTCTAGGAATCTCTAGGGTCCTCCAGCACAACTCTGCCAGAAGTTGATCACAGAATTGTGCTGGAGAACCTAGAAGATGTCCCTAGAAAAAACATTTCTTTAGGCATTTGTAGGTTCTCCAGCATTATTCTATAATCAATGTCTGACAAATGTTGACCATAGAGTTGAACTGGAGATTCCTAAAGTGGTGTTCTTAGGTTAAAAGTATAGTGGTTTTTTAAATGTGTGGTTTTTCCACATTCACGGGAATCCTTCACCCCAACCCCAGTGAATGTGGAGGGACCACTGTACTCATACAGAAATCTTCTGAGGAGACTCTATAGCCACCTAATCCATAATAAGGAAGTGTATTTGTGGCGAGGGAGGGGCGGATAGATGGAAACATTCAAAACTGGTTATCTGCTCAATTGCCATGAACAAATTTGTCTGTGTAGGGAAAAACTGACTCAAGAGTGTAATGCCTACAAAATAACTCTTGAGTTTCTTGCAAAAGTGATGGCTCAATTTTGGAGCACCATGAACCAATTTTAAATGTTCTTATAGAACAAAACACTGGTTTTACAATTAGTGGATGTTTTAAACTCTGAAGAAGCTTAATTAGTATCCATATTTTACCAAAACTACACAGAAAAAAAGTGGACAAACATATTCAGCTTATTGATTCCTGCCTGACCCAGCCATGAAGGAATAGTTCTACTCAACCTGACCTTCCCACACTCTTTTTGTGTGTTTATATGTTATCTATTCAGGATGGAAGTCTTTTGTCCCTTCTTGATGCCAAGGCGCATCTGCATATACCAAAATGCAAAACAGAGCAGAGAAAGTAAGACTACTAATTCTGAAATCCCTGAAAGATTTGCCTGCACTCTTGTACCTCCTGAAATTTTCTGCTTATCTTATATAAAACTAGAAGTACAGAACGAAGAAGCAAAAAGTTCAGACATGGCAGTGAATGTCAGATCATGACTAGAGATCACAAAAGGTGTATCAAATTCCTCCCCCAGCTGTAGGCTGTTTATTATCTACTTTGCATAGGGCTGTAAGGCAATTCTACAGTCTCCCGGCCTTATAAATTTCCCAGCTACCAGTATTGGATTTCAAAATATATTGTGTTGGTTACATAAACAAAAAATGTGAAAAACTTGACTTCAAGAAACTGAATCCTGATGTTTTCATGTCAAAAGGGGCTAACAGTGCCTCACAACACTTTGCAACTTGTTAAGTAATGATCATTTCTATAGCCCCTTCCATAAACTAAACCACCCAATGTTTAATACAAAAGTTATGAGTTATATTGTATAAAATGTAAAAATCTAGTCAAAATTACATGTTTCAATATTTAATCTATAAAGTAGGTTGAGATAGCAGCAGGAACTTAAATATGGTCAGGATAAAGACAGGGAATATTAGTGCAAAAACTGCAATAGGAACTTTTTTTTGGATGAGAATAGAAAGACATACTAATTTGTACAAAAAAATTAATTATATGTATACAGTTTTTCCTTATAAATACAACCATAATGAAATGTGTATGTGCAGAATAACAGATCAATGAACATGTGCTTTGCTGGATTTGTTCACTTGTCTTAGAAATTCTAGTTTCTTAGAAATTCTGGAAAAATCTGTGAACACAAAAAGATAACAGTTAGTCAATTTTCTTAACTGATTTCAAAGATCCAATTGTTTCACATTCATCCAGCACAAAAGCCAGGCACTTCCTTTAACTTTCTAGCCACCTTGTTTTTCCTGTTTACAAAGCTATAATAAAATAATCATATAAATTAAGATTGCATTTAGTGCTGATAGCAATCTGCTTGGCTCAGTCCTATTACAGCAGCAGGAATTATCCAGGGAGGTGATGGAAGGTGGCTGCTGCAGATCCACATTCCTTCCTTCCCCTAGAAAGCTGCTGAGCGTCTCCTATTCATGGAAAGTGCTTCCAATATGATTTTGATAGCCCCACTTTTTTCCCTCAGTGGTGCATTGCTACAGCTCACTCCATTCATTATGTTCTCTACTTGTAGCAGCAACATTTTTGGTTGTTTAGGGATCTGCTGAGAACAGCAACGCTAAAGTCATTTCTGTGCGCTTTTTCTAGCACTTCTCTTAGAACAAGTTCCATTTTTGTCTGTTAATGTTAGCATATGTAAACTGATATCAGCAGCACTGTTGCCTGAGGTACATAATTATCAGAAATTTAACCTCCAAGATCAGAGGGACTCTGCTTAGGTGAGGGCTCTGTCCTTTCTTTTAACTGTTTCTTTAACTCTTGATTGCAGGCAGAATCTAAATATCACATGTCTAGAATTCAGCAAAGAATACAACTAGTTTTAATCTATCAAACAGGATATTTTAGCACCTGAGAACCATGCTTTGTAGCTGAACACAAACAAAATTAGACCTTTAAGTAGGTAACTGCCTTCTACACAATGCTGCCGCCCCCTGTCAAGTATCATTTAGAGATGGGACAAAAATTGTCCCAGGAAATTGATTTCATTTTACTGTCGTAATAACTTCTTTGTCCTCCCCCCTCCCTCGCAGTTAAACTGGTGGGAAAAATATCCCATTCCATTTTGTGGTTGAAACATGATTCGAAGAAGCTAGTGAGAGTGCTCAGATGACATACGACCCTTACCCTGGCTGAAAGGTGGGAGTGCATAAGTGAACATTCAGTTGACCCTGTCCAGGAAAAAGCAAGTCCCTGATGTCATGACAGCCAGGGATGGAAGGATGTAGTGCACACATCCATGGACAGTTTATCACAATGTAGCCTGAGACAATAATCAAGAAAGCCCAGGGCCAAAGAAGTCAAAGAAATAATAATAAAAACATGTGCTGTCAGAGAACATGAGGGTCATACTGTTTCACCAAACATACCATTTATAGATAATGACTCTATGAGCTACCCTCTGCTACAGGATACATTGCAAGGCCCTTTGGTGTCTGCCAGTCTATGGAACATACCTATAAGGGAGCGTGGAATTGGCTGCGCATTGCTATTGCCTGCTGAAGCTTTTCCTCTTTGGCTCTTCTACAGTGGCATATCTAAAAAGAGAACAATTAGTTAACATTCCTCTTTATTCTCATTTACTGTACTTTTTGTTTTTAGGCCTACAGACCACGTATCAAATTAATCAAATCCTATTTCATCTTAAAATACAGCTTTGATACATCACACAGCTTTTAAATCATTTTACTGTGAAATTAAACGGGAAAGCAAATCAAACTTTACAAACTTACTTTGGGCTTCGATTAGGGAAACTCAATTACTTTGGAAAGTCCCATCCCCTACTACTTCTTCCCAAAGTATGCAAGAAAAATAGAAAGAGGTTTTTGTTTTTTAGTTTTACCATAAAAAAATGAATGCACCAAGTCAACTCTGGCACAATAAGCTAACCAAGTTCCATAGTGAAGCAAAGCAATCTTAGGGGTCAAACAGACTAGCAGCTTGGTCCAGGACCACAGCAACTGTATGGCCTGCTCTCAGAGTGGGCCACCACCACGGTCCCAAACAGGCGGCCGGCAAGGAGCACTTTTTCAGTGCTCCTTTTTCCAGCAGCCTCAGAGTGACTTCCAGCTGTGTCAGTGATGTGCGTTGTCTGCACGCCCCACCCTCAAAGCAGCCGGAAGTTCATGCGTTTCAGGCCTTACATTACTTTCCTCTGATACTGGCATCACTTATAGCATAACCAAGAAGTGCTCAACTTTTTCTAAATTGTCCCCCATTTCTTTTAAGCTATACTTAGTAAGTTTTACTCTCTCCATACATTTTAGCATATTCTCTAACTACTGTACAAAGATACTACTACAAGGCCATTAAATTGCTAGATAGCAATCCTATGTATACTATGCTAGGAGAAACACCCACTGAATACAAGGGTACTTAGTTCATTACAAACATACTTATGACGAATGTGATAATTATCCATGGATCCTTCCATAGTGTAGCTACTGTGGATGTCATGGAGATGTCAATGGGATTATTATTTTGGCACAGTTTCATGAAGCAATAATTTAAACTAGTGCATACTTCTGATGCAGAAATTGGTGGGTGCTACTTGGCAATAGGAGATTTTGAATAGCAAGAAGACACAAGGAAAATTGCTTATTACTGTACTGAAAACTTATTTCCCAGAAAACAATTCTGTCACATGCAGGTCTAATACATCTAGATATCTATCTTCAGATCAAGATAGATATCTTGATAAGAGATAAAGATAAGATAAAAAAAATCCTATACCTTAAAGAGTTTTCAGCTGCAGTAATTTTCATTCTCTTTAAAGTTTAAGATATTTCAAACACACAATTGTCTTAAAATTTAATAAAATTTTACATACTGTCCTTTTCTCCATGAAGCTACTGAGAAAATCATCTATTTCAGTTTTGCCTTCCAAAAAATCTTCTGCAATAGTGTCAGACTCTTCTTCAGCTTCATGAGCAGCTACTTTCAGTCTTGCTTGCAGAGCACTTGCACTACAGCTCTAAGAAATAGAAGAAAAACCTTTTGATAAGTGAAAAGCAAGGCAAGTAAGAATTAGAGTGCAACTCTACTATGTCTGATTTAGAAACATTAAGAAATATTGGCCTGGAACCAGTTCTGGACATCTGCTGGTAGAAAAGCAAAAGATCAGTGGGAGTGGGGTGATTTTCCCTTTCTACTGCAATTCCTCATGCACCTGAAAAACTTGGTTTGACAGGAAAATTCTCTCCAGAGCTGGGTTTGGACAGCTCTGATAAATGCAATGTAGAAAGAAAGTGATGGAAGTTCAGTCACACTGGTGGTACCTTGCTAGCACTATCTTGGATTTAGGCTTTTAGTAACTACAGTACACCCTTCCCTTACGGGGGGGGATCTGTTCTGCCCCCCCCCCGGTAATAGAAATACCATATATAGTGGAGCCTCACTGAAAACAATGGATCTTGTGCCTGCTGCGTGGCTCACACACCACGGGCACACGCACCATTGTCTCTTCTGGCATGCAGCTTTCAGCATATGCTGAAAGTCACATATAGCGCACCTGTGTATGACGCAGGCACACTGTATTGCCTTACTATGTAGTCACTGGATGGTGGTGGTGATACAGCCTGTGCTTGTGAGACGGCAGTGATGAGGGAAACTAAGACTTGCCTTCCACATGCTGCAGATGTGTGCCTGGTGCTGCTGCCATGTGGCAGTGGGTGCATGCTGCTGCAAGACTCCCTTCACTGAGGAAGCCAGGGCAGCAGGGAAGAAGTAAGGATGGCAGATGAACATGTACACACATGCCCCTGCCAACCCCGACTGCTTTGGTTCCTGTCACTGAAGGAAACAGTGCAGCGGGGAAGAAGGCAAGGGCAGTGAACAATCACATACCCCTCCCCACTACCCAAGTTTTCTCCGCCTACCTCCCCACTGCTCTCTTTGCCGAGGGAACCAGACCAATGGGGAGGAAAGTGAGGGAGACAAATTCATGCTTACCCTTGCCAGCCTCCCCACTGCCCTGGCTTTATTTGCCAAGGGAACCAGGGCAGCAGGGAGGAAGGTGATTGTGGCAGATGCACGCATGCCCCTCCATGCTGTCCAGCAGCAGGGAAACCTGAACCAGTAAACTCCACCTTCTGTCCCTGACTCAGCTTCACTACCTTGCTTTTCCAGCTGCCCGTCCCCCAGCACCCTTTCTGAATGTCACTGGGCAGCGAATGACCTGCTGGTTGGGGCACAGGTGAGCAAGGCAGTTTGCATGGGGGCACCACATTAGGTGACATCAATCAACTCTAGTGACTTTACTCCTGACACAAATATTTTATATAGAATAAAACCAAAAGACATGTAGTCATCTTGAGTCCCAGAATGTAAAATAAGACTCTTGCAGACCTGATTAATTAAAAGCTAAATTAGTGTGTCTTGCATACCTGTTAAAATGCTTTGATTAAAAAACAACTCTACAACATCTACAGGGTTTCAAACAGAAAAAAATACTAATTTTCAAAGCTAGGAATTACACTGGATCCTACAGTGTTCTTCTCCTAGCAGCAGAAATTGGGATCCAGGAGAGGATCTTCACATTGCAGTGGTGGGAAGCTAGTATTTGTTGATATTCAATTCAGCCTCATCACAATGTGCTCTAGAAATCTAAAGGACTCAAAGGAAAGAATAGTAATTGGTGGAAAAAAAATTGGAGAATATTTAGCAGGCATATATTTTACTCCCTCAAATCACAAATTTGACCAGTGAGATTTTCCTAGAATGTAACACTGGAGTTCTAGTCATGAGAAATGCCCACCACTGCATTGTTATTTTTGCAGATACCTCTTTTTCCTCTGCAACCCTTTGCTCTCTTCCCAAATCTATTCCAAATACCTGGGAAAGACTTTAGAATGAAAGGGTGGGGAAACTCAGAAAAATGTTCCTTCCTCTAATAGTGAGATACAATGTGGAATGTCACAGCAATGCTGTCCACAATACAAATAGTACTGTAGCCTAGTAAAAGGAACATAGGTATGTTGCTGAAGTCAGACCAAAGATTCCTCTAGTTCACTCAATATCTCTGCTAGTGGCCAAGTGTATGCCTATAACAAGCTCACTAAAAACAATGGGAACAACTGCTTCCTTTTTTAATGCAAGAGGAGAAAACATACCTCACTAAGTTCATGCTGCCTTTGCATCTTCTTTTCAAATATGGTCTTCAATTGAGTAAGCTGCTCATACTGAGAAGGAAGCAAACATTTTTTTAAAAAAACAAAGCAGAATCAAAATACCTTCTCAGAAGATACAAGAAATAATTTTCACTCACTCACTTTATCCAACACTGCTTGTCTTTTTGTCTCCAAGTTTGGTTCCAGTAACAAATTTTTTTCTGCAAAGTAAACCCACTGTTCAGTTTTACATTGTTACTGTCAGCTCCCCCAATTTTATTTAAATTATAAATATTTCGAAAACTTACTTGCTAGTTCCTCAATGCTTTTCACTAAATCATCCTTATCATTAATTACTTGCTTCAACTGGGGCAGATTAACAAATTGTTCCAGAAGTATATCTTCTTGCTCATTCATATCCGTCAGCTGTGATATGCTGAATGTTAAAACAGTTTTTAAAAAGAGTATTTTGAGGAAGAATAGCTAGCTGTGTTAGTTAAGCATTTTAATTGTTATTATTGTTTTTGTCATAGTTCTACAGACTGTATGTGTTTTATTGTAAAAACTCAATAAAAAGTTTAATTAAAAATACTTTTTGGTCAATTTAAGGACATCATCTAAATCTTATTTATTAATTATTAGGGGCCAAAACACAATGCAAAAAGAATCCAGTTTGAGACCACTTTAAATGACCTGGCTCAATGCTAGGGAATTCTGGTAACTGTAGGTTTGTGAGACATTTAGCTTTCTCTGTCAGAGAGCTCTTGTGCCACAACAAACTACAGTTCCCAGGATTCTCTAGCACTGAGCCAGGGCATTTAAAGGAGTCTCCAACTGGATTATTTCTGCAGTGTGTTTTGGCCCTAGGTCTTCTTTACAAAGATGTTCATTTTCACTGAGCAATCTGGGAACCCTGGTTAAGAAAACCTGACCTCCCCGCCCAAACCTATACACATCCACACATTTATATACACATCAAGTGTCTGTACCTCACTGAAACCTAGGCCTATGGCACTATTTATGTTACTACAGATTAAAAAAAGTTTGCAATTTAGCTTTGAAATAATGTGCCAATACAATAAATCAAACAGAAATGTATCTGGATGATTTGTAGTCCTGCTGTCATAAAAATGTCCTGTGATCAGGACGAAAACATGTATACTTTGGCCTAATTATATTTACAATGGATCATTTTTCACAAGTTTTTGTTGTTGTTGTAAACAGCAATATTTAATGACATGTTTTCTAAGAACAGAGAGAATTAACAGAGCGATCATTTTCTCTAAAATTAGTTCTCTCAAAGTACCCCTCAGCTTTAAATTCATGGATGCTGTGCATTTTGCTTTCTGTTATTTTATTTAATCAGTTACTGGTGATATGATATATAATTTTTGTATTTACATTGGGTTTTTTATTTAATTCACCAATGTGTTACAGAAGGCATACAAATGTCATGAACAAATAGATGGAATAAATATATAGCAAAAATTAAGAACTACTTCAGACTTTAAAAGCATAGTTTTAATAATATATTAATTTTCATTTTTTTACCTGAGATCTGATAATTCTGGAAATGCATCAGGAACATCAGGCATCTTGTAAGTGAATCCATTTTGACTCCCCTGAAAATGTTAGGAAGCTATTAAGACACTGAAAATGCTTCTTTCTAAAGACAGATTTGTAGCTGATAAATCTGAAAACAATGCAAAACTCTATCTTGTGTCACTATAGCACAAGATAAATAAATCATGAACATAAAATCTGTTGGACAGGAACAAACACAGCGCAATCCTATACCTATCTACACAGAGGTCTCTGTGATTTCAGTGGTTTTAATCCCTGGTAACTGCACATAAGAATGCATGGTGAACGTTGAACAAAAATCCACTCTCTCTCCAGATTAGAGCAACAGTGAAGTCTCCTTCCTTGGAGGTCTTTAAATAGAGGCTGGATGGCCATCTGTCGGGGATGCTGTGATTGAGAATTCCTGCATGGCAGGGGGTTGGACTGGATGACCCTTGGTCTCTTCCAACTCTATGGGGCTTTCTAGATTGGCAGGAAAGTGTGACATGAAGTTGCCTTTTCCTTAATGCTTAGCAGCTGCACCACAGCCTTTAGATGGAGCTGCGCTGTTTTGCAGTTTTTAAAAAAGAAGCTGGGAAAACCAGCACTTTTTTAAAGGCACTTCTCCCCTAAAACGCAAAAAAAAAAAAAAAAAATGTTTTCATGGCACACTTTCCCTTTTTCTCATCTAAAGGCTAGAGTTTCATGCAGCCATGAACACACTTCTTTTTGCCAATCTAGAATAGGCCAATGATTCTAACAAAATCAGGAAAAATTCATAAACTTACACCATACAAGTCTAAATGAACAAAGAGGTTTGGCACATACAATTTTTAAAGAAAAAGCATTTCTTCTTTCCCATGAAGAGACTGGAAGATGAACAGGATTAGTTAATCAGTCTTAAGAAGCACAGCTGGTACAATAATATGTTTTTCTGATCATTATACCTTAAATGATTCTGGCATATGTTAAATATTCAAAACACAAAGAACAACAGGACTGAACTTCTGATTCAGTCTAACTGGCTAGTAGTTTTGAGGCTCTCTTACACTCTGGTGTTGCAAAATGATTCAAGTTGTTTTGGGGAGTACAACAGATCCAACACTGCTATTAAGTGAAGTAATGCAGAATACATTTGAAGTTATATCTAGTAATGCCTTAAGGATGCGTTGTAATCCTGCAGTATTGCTCCCATTCCTGACATACTGATCACACCCAGATTGACCTCTTCCTGTCATTACCATTAGGTGGGGTTATGCAGGTGCTGGGCTAATATCTGGATGCTGTAACAGTCTGGATTACAGTTAATAAATAGAAACTGAATGAAAAGATGCGACACTGGACTAGTGGTTACCAGGGCCAAGAACTAGGTAAGGAATGTGCCACTTGATGTGGAGGCACTTCCTCTGGAAAAACATGTATGTAGCTTGGCACTATTACTAGATTCTATCACTAGATGCCTGAGTGGCCTCAGTGGCTCAAAAGTACTTACAGGCTCTGTTACATGGCCCACTAACTATTATTCCTCCTGGCCAAGGATATCTGGCCACAGTACAATCATCCCTCCAAATCCATGGATTCTTCATCCACGAATCCAGCTATTCACGGCTTGAAAAATCAAGGATTTGCTTGTTCGAATTCATGTATTTTTATTCCAAAAATATATAAATCCAAATAAGCAAACCCTTAATTTTGCCATTTTATATAATTGACACCATTTCACTAAGACACTGTATACAATGGGGCATAAGCATCCGGATTTTGGTATCCATGAGGAATCCTGGAACAAAAGACCAGTGGATACCAAGGGCCCATTGCAGTTCATGCTGTGGTAACTTCTCATCTATTTATTGCAAATTGTTCCGTGTGGGACTTTAAGGAGAACATGGAAACTGCAGGCATAGACTGCTGTCCAGAACATCATAGAAAAACCATTTAACGTAACAGTTAAAGGAACTACTGGCTGCCAATATGCTTTCAATCTAAGCTAAATGTGTTAGTTTTGACACTTACAAGTATTAAGTGATTTGGGACCTCAATTTTTGCAGAACAACTTTACTGTATACTGCTGGGGGAGGGGGGGTTCCCCTGTGTCCCATGGCTGACACTTGCCATATTGTACTCAGATGGTAATAAAGGGTATCCTTAGCTGTGATGTTAACTTTTAATAAAAACTGTTTATTGATCATATCCAGCCCTGAGATATTTTGATACTGGAAATAATTTAATAAATAATAATGCTGTAAGAGGCCACAATTTTGCTGTTTGGATTGCAGCCACATGGGCAATAAAGTGGCTCTTATGTGTGTACTTTATCATCTTTGTTGGGTATTGCTGCCGATACTTCTGGCATCTTTAGATACTGGATCTTTGGACTGGTATCTGTGTACAAGAAAACAGTTGGAACCACAACGCCTGCTACAGATAAATACCTGTGAAAAAGTTTCTGCTGTTGGAACAGGTAATGGCAAGTCTGTTATCATACCAAAGGAAGGAGCAGCAGGTCTGTCAGTTGGGTACCCTGAAGAAAGTGAATCGGCATGTGGCACAGATGCTATAGACCTATTTGTTTCTGGTGGCCGATATGGTGAAAGAAATGGGAAGTTCTGAGCATATGAAGGAATTCCAGCTGGCTTGCTGTAAAGGCTAAGGAAAAAAAGAGGAAGTGAGAATTTATCATCAGCTACACTTCGCAGTTTTCCACAAAGGAAAAAATTACTAAAGCATACAGAAGGTGTTGTGGAGCAATTTCTTGTAAAAGACAGGTGCAATTAATCATGAACTGACAATGAGAAATAGCAGTTATCTATAAAGAGTTATTTTTCTGGGTAATGAAGGTGTAAGGAAAAGGCATTTCAAAATTAGCATAATGAGTAGGAGTAAAGCTTCTTTACAATGTAGTTTTTAGCTACTTTTAAAAGACATTTTAACACATCTTTACAGGCAGACATTTGACATGAATTTTCATGTTGAATGCATTATCTGGTTACTTGAAAAAAAAATTAAAGGAAGCAAAGTAATGAACAGAGGAGCAAGTAACTTAAGTTATCCCCCACTAAATCACAATGACAACCGCTTCTTAAAAACTATAACTGGATTCAAATAATAATAATAACAACAATAATAATAATAAAATTTATTTTTATTTCCCACCTCTCCATCTGATCGAGGCGGGATTCCAACAATAATAAAATACAGTTAAAAATATGATTAAAAACATCTAAAATTTAACAAATTACTTTTAAAAGGTAGCTTTCTAAGATTTTACAATATACTTTATAATTGCTCACTCAAGTAACCTGATCAAGTAACAATACTAATATTGTAAAGTGTCATTCCATATCATTAAATACTTTTAAATTTTCTTTTTTTAATTTCTAGTGAAGCTTGCCATATGCTATCAGAAGGTGTGTGAGGGCATGTGCTGATGTGAAACTCAAATCCAAAGCTCCCTTGAGCATGTGGAACTGGTAACACAGAGACTCCAAGCCTAGAACAACACATTTCTAACTATGATGCAGGGGTTCGTATTTTCGATTTGGGACTCTGAGAGACCAGAGTTCAAATCCCTGCTTAATAAAAGAAACCCACTGAATGACCTTGGGCAAATCACATTTTCTCAGCCTATAAGGACAATGGGTGAACATCCTCTGAATAAATCTTGCCAAGAAAACCCTATGATAGAGTCACCATGAGTTGGAGATAACTTGAAGGCTTGTAACACAACAGTGTTTTCATTCTGTAACAATATGCTAGACCTAGCAGATCTTCATCACATAAATCACAAGCCACAATGATATAGTATCACTCAAGTACTTCACACAGTACTTACGTATTTAGTTACTCTGGTGTAGAACCTCTTGTTTAATGAGTCCAAAAGTGATGGAAATGAAAGTAGGCAGCATACAACTGACTCTGCCATGAATAGTTCAATGAACCTTTCTGCTCTTATCCAGCATGTCACAGAGGCTGCATCCGCACTGCAGAAATAATCCAGTTGGAGACTGCTTTAACTGCTCTGGCTCAGTACTAGGGAATCCTGGGAACTGTAGTTTATTGTGGCACCAGAACACTGTGACAGAGAAGGCTAAATGTCTCACAAAACTACAAATCCCAGAATTACACAGCACTGGGTCATGGCAGTTCAAGTGGTGTCAAACTGGATTATTTCTACAGTGGATGTAACCAAAGCCTGGGTCATGGCAGTTCAAGTGGTGTCAAACTGGATTATTTCTACAGTGGATGTAACCAAAGCCTTCTTTTGTGCTCTAATTCACAGGTGGGATCATGAAGCCCTCCAAATGCTGTGGGACTGTAACCCCTAGTAGCTCTAGCCAATGGTGAGAAATGTTGGGAGCTGCAGTTCAACAACATCTAGAGGACTCTGTGATTCCCTCTGCTTCTCTAATCCATCTGTATCCTTGGTAAACTGCCAGCATTCCATGCTCCTAAACCATGCTAAATCAGAGAAGATAAGATTTTCATTTGTAACCAGCACTGCAGAAGAACTGTCTGTTATTCTCACCTGCATACATTTGGTTTAAAAGAGTACAGCCCAGTCCTAAATATATTTGCTCATATGTTCTATTTATATTAGCAAGAAACTTCTGAGCAAATAAGGGTTATACTACATCTTAACTACAGTTTATTGTGGCATCCAAAGTAGTGGAATTATGGTTAACGCATGCCATACTTCACACTAAATGAGATGTGGAAACGGAGTTCAAGCCACTTGCAGTTTTGGCTTGGAGGCAAACAGTCTGTTGTAATTTGAACACCACTGCAAAATATACTTATTGTGAACAAAAAACTAAGGAAGGAAATCTGAATTTGTGGTAGAAAGAGAAATGGGAGCTTGAGCCATACTTACTGTGCAAAAAACAAAACAAAACAAAAACCCTGAGGAGGGAATATGTGGCAGAAAGAGGATGGGAGCCCGAGATTTGGCCCATAGTTTAGCTGTGTCATCTCTGAATGAGAGCCACATTTTGCCAATTCAGGCACAGAACAACCTTACAAAATACAAGCATATAACTAATTTACTAATCCATTTCAATTGTTGATCTTATTCTTCTCCATTTACTTACTATGGAAATGATGTTGAGTTAGGAGCCAGAACAGGAGGATTCTTCCAAAACTCATCAAGTATACTTTGAACAATTTTCCCAAGATCTGAGTGCATTGTGAACTGTTAGGAAGATTTAAAAACTGTATTACTTTAAACATGATTAAAACAGGTGAAGGTATGAAATAGACCACTTTAAGACAATTCCATGTGTGTTTGTGGCTGGGGTGTCAATGACAGGTACACTTGTTCCTATGAAGTGGCTGTATACATGGAGTCCTCTGCATAATATCCACAGATTTATAGGGTGGATTCAGTCTATCATATAAACTGGGATTCTTAAAATACAGACTCTGCGCAAAATACATTTATGGATTATCTCAGTTTAAAAAAGACAATTAACCAATGAAAACAAGTGGAAACTGCTATGGCCTGTCGTTCATTTTTGTGTGTGTGAAAAAACATTTTCTCTCTCTACAGAACTCATAGTCAATACTTGAGCAAGTATATTCTTTTGAAAGTTTCAGTAAATATTGTAATGGAATCTAACTCTGCTATCCAGCATCCCTGCTTCTATTAATACATCCTGAAAAACACGCAAACAATTCTACTATTGGCCACCCCATTATTATACTAGAAGCTTACAAAATTATACATACATTGCTTATTAAAGGGCAGGCAACATACACTCCTTGTTTGTCCATTAAATGATGTCGGATGGGTGGGAAAACACTGATGATTGGCTTTTCCTGAGGAAACTGAGGTGGAAGCAAGCTGTAAACACAAAGGTACTCAATTATTACCACTGCGTGTGATCTCCCTCCTGAGAATTCCCTACACACCCAAACAAAAATAATGATTTGCCCACTAAATTCTATTTTTTTTCCTACACAAAACACATAGCCCATAGAGTGACTCAAATAAGTCAATTCAGTTTGAAAATTAGCGGAGATTTGGTCTGGATTATATGGTATCAGGAAAGTTGAAAGTTTCCAAGTCACAGTAAACCCTGAGCTCTTTTCTTCCTCTCCTCTCTTTGCATATAAAATAAAAATGGAACCTGTAGCTATATACAAACCTAAAAGAGTGTGATGAGAACAAGTTAAGGTCTGAATGCACAGGTAGGATACCACAGACCAACTCATGGTATCCCTTCCTTGGTACTGGCCCATTCCCATCCCCAGTACCTACCTGTGCTGGTATGGAGACCTGAGACTGATGCATCACATTACCTGTCACTGTGTTCCCCGGGAAGGCTGCTGCCATGGCCCATAAGGGCAGAAATGAGGCACCTGGGTCCGCTCATGTGGCCAGGCGCCCCCTTCTAATGTCACAGGCTGCAACTAGGACCGTCACAGGGAATGCAGTGGTGTCAGGTAATAAATAACAACAATGATATTTTTATTTTTTATCCCGCCTCTCCATCAGGATCGAGGCAGCTTACAACGATAATAGTTTCATACAATAGAAAGCTAACGGGGTTTGCAGCCATACAATCCGCTGGATATAGATCCGCTGGTTATAGTGGCAGAGTTTCCAGGAAACTATGCTTCCAACAGCCAGTTATAAAAGACCATGCTAAGGACCTTTTGGACCAGAATTACCAAACATCCAGTCTGCCTGATCCAGGCCCGGGTCTGTTGGCCTTAGGGCCTTAGGGTACTTCTGGTCCAAAAGGCCCTTAGCAAGGTTTTTTATAACTGGCTGTTGGAAGCATAGTTTCCTGGAAATTCTGCCACTATATCCAGCAGATCTATATCCAGCAGATTGTATGGCTGCACACCCCCTTAGCTTTGTATTGTATGAAACTATTATCACTGTAGTAAGCCGCCTCGATCCTGATGGAGAGGCGAGATAAAAAATAATTTCATTTTATTTTATTATACAGACTGCCAGCTGTTCCTTTACTGGCTGGATCGGGGCTGTGGCCCTGATCCAGCCTCCAGAGAGTGTAAAAAGGAGCTGCAAAAAGCGGCTCCTTTTTGCGCCCTCCAAGGGCCTCCATAGCCACGGTGGCGCAGCTTCATGACACATCATGTGGATGCAGCACCAAAGGGCATCATCATGCGCACCCTGTGTGGACTGCCATGCACTTTGCGCCAGTCCGTATTGGGCCTTCGTTAGCAAACCAGGAACCGAATCCTACATTTGACCTCGGCTGACACTGCCGTTTTAGGTTAGTTTTGACTGGGAAGCCTTCATTCTCTTCCTCTCGTCCGGGAAGAAAAGGAACGGGAATCACCCTTCCACAACTTGGGAAAAGAAAAGACAGGGTTTGGGTGATCTTCTGAACCCTTTGAAAGTAGGTGCTTGGTAATATTTTATTGAACTCTTCATTCTGATCCTCGGAAAATTTGCTGCTGGTAGATCGCTACCTTTGGAAGCGTTGATTCTGTATGGACAGTCTCAAAAATAAGAAACTAATCAGAGAAAAAAATCTTTATACAAAATGGATAATCATTTGTATTAGGCTTTGTATATATATATATATATATATATTTGTATATATATATATTTGTGTGTGTGTGTATATATATATATATATATTTGTGTGTGTGTGTGTGTGTATATATATATATGTAGCCAATTCACTATAATCTTGCCAGTAAAATTTCAGCTACCGGAGCATACGAAGAACAGCTGAATTACCAAAGAGGGATATAATGAAGATTATATACATGGTACTCACATGTTAATGTTAATAGTCACGTTGTTTACGGTGAAGGGCAGGCGATACTCCACGTCTTTTTGGATTTCGGCTATGCTGCGAACAGAAATGCACAAATTCATCAGCGGTTGTGGGTATAAGTACTCTAAATCAATGAAATAAAATAGGATGATCCGGTTTGGAAGCGGTTTAACTTGTTGTCTGACTCACTTGCTATGGAATTCTGGGAGTTGGAGTTTGTTGTGGGGCCGAAGGCCCCACAACAAACTCCAACTCCCAGAATTCCATAGCAAGTGAGTCAGACAACAAGTTAAAGCGCTTCCAAACCCTCCAGTGTGGACACATCGAACTCGAAGCGGATTATTTTAAAGCGCAACAAAAGCCCCTCACTTGGAGTGAGCGCTGCGGAGGGACTCGATCTGCCTCTGCTTCTGCTGCTGGAGGCTGGTGAGGTGAGAAGGAAGCGGGGCCGAAGCCCCTCCGCTCCCGGCTTTGGAGAGAGGAAAGAGCCAGTTCATTTCTATTTTCTTCTATCCCTTCGAGGCCTGAAGGAGGCCTTTATATACCCCCCCTGTCAGCCGGCTCTCGTGACGTCACATCCTCCTTTCCTTCCCGGAAGTGGGGCGAAATGGCTTCAAGTCGACGCAACGCGCATGCGCGGACTCATAACAATAAATACTAAGGATTCCCGCTACGTCATCACCGCGAGCCTCGCTTCTTGAGTGACGTCACACACTCCGCCCCCCTTTTCCCCCACTGGAGGCCGCCCGCGCGTGGATATGACGTCACGGCTTTGTTGTCGCGCGCTGGGCGGCGGCAACAACAATAGAGGAGCTTTCTCCGCGTTTGTCTTCGAGCGCTCTTTGTTGTTGTCGCCGCCCACTTTTTTTTGTCCCGCGTGAGCCTCCGTAGTACCTATTGTTTCCGGTAGGTGAGTGGCGGTGATGGTGATGATGGTGGTGGTGATGACGTCGCTTCCGGGAAGCGTGAGGGAAGTTAGCGGGAAGGGGCGGGACTCGGTCAGTCGCGAGGGAGAGAGCGGCGCTGGCGGTTCGGAGGCGGAGGCTCCTGCGGTGGCCCTGATGAGAAGCCCCCGCTCTCCTTCGGGGCTGGAGAGGTTAGGACTCCAGGGAGTAACAGTGCCCCTCTATTCTGCTTTGGTCAGGCCCCACCTGGAATACTGTGTCCAGTTCTGGGCACCACAATTCAAAAAGGATGTGGAGAAACTGGAGCGGGTCCAAAGGAGGGCGACTAAAATGGTGAAGGGTCTGGAAACCTTGCCCTATGAAGAATGCCTTAGGGAGCTGGGGATGTTTAGCCTGGAGAAGAGACGGTTAAGAGGTGATATGATTGCCCTGTTTAAATACTTGAAGGGAAGTCACATTGAGGAGGGAGCAAGCTTGTTTTCTGCTGCTGCAGAGACTAGAACACAGAACAATGGATGCAAACTGCAGGAAAAGAGATTCCACCTCAACATTAGGAAGAAGTTCCTGACAGTAAGGGCTGTTCGACAGTGGAACACACTCCCTCGGAGAGTGGTGGAGTCTCCTTCCTTGGAGGTTTTTAAGCAGAGGCTGGATGGCCATCTGTCAGGGATGCTTTGATGGAGAGTTCCTGCATGGCAGGGGGTTGGACTGGATGGCCCTTGTGGTCTCTTCCAACTCTATGATTCTGAGGACTCTTTCACACAGGAGGAATTTCTCTTTGTTGCAAATGGAGCCAATTCAAATTCACTTGAATTCGCTACTTCACATGAATTCCCTTTGCGTTCGGAATGCGTTCACAATGACTTCCCATTACCCAAAAATGACCCCCCCCCCATTACCCAAAATTGTGTGAGAAGCTTTAATTCGCAGTAACGTGAAACCCCATGAGTGCATTCGGTTTGCCATTGGATTATACTCCCAGTTTCCAACGTCTGATAAGGTCCTAAGCCACCTCTTGAGAATCACTCAGCCAAAAGGGGTTTATGACATAAGAGGAGTTGGAAGTATAATCCAATGGAGGTCTGAACACAATCATTTGGTTTTGCATTATTGTGTGAAAGCCAATCACTTGCATTTTTGGGCAAAGGGAAGTCCTTCCAAACACAATCATGAGTTTTCACATTATTGCGTGAGAAACTGTCACACACAATTTTGGGTAATTTTGGAATATGGGAAATTATTCCAAACGCAATGCGGCATCAATACGCGATCATGTAAATTTATTGATTTAGTTAATTCACTCAATTCCAAACTGGCCCTGCTTTCTTTCAAAACAGATAAATTCCTCCTATGTGATAACGTCCTAGGATTCTATGATGATAATAATAATAGTAACAGGAATAGTAATATAATAATATTGCTTATTTGTATTTCCTGCCTCTCTCCGCAGGGAGAGATAAAATGAGATAAAAGCACAGTAAATAGAAAGTAAATAAAATAATAAATAAAATTATTAAAAAGATAAAAGCACAATAAAATTAAAAAAGCACACACACAAGAAAATACATTAATTAATCCCCAACCCTCCCATCATAAAATTAAAAATTCAACAATAAATGATAACATCAGTTACTGATTCTAAACTCTTCAGAATGGAGAAGGCCAGTTAAAGGCAGTGGGGCTAAAATTGTTCTTCAAGGGTTAGTCTGGAAGAGATCATTCTTGATGGCCTTAAAGGCATCGAAGGTGGTAATAATAATAATAATAATAATAATTTGTATCCTGCCTCTCCCTGTATTGGATTGATGCAGGTAACAGCAAGCCAGAGAGCAATAAAAATCAAACACAAATGACAATGAATAAAAGCATAACAAGACATGGCAAATCCAAAATCTCCCTCCCACCCTGATAATAACATTGAGACAACAATTCCCAGTAGGATTCCCAATAAAATCAGTCAGAATTAAGAAAAGAGATAAGATGGATCCCCTCCGGCAGGTCCTTCCACTGTTTCGGAGCGGCAGAAGAGAAAGATCTCTGGGAAGTTGCAGCTAATTTGCTCTTTAAGGGATTTTCTTTGGACTTCAGCTCCCAGAATCCCAGACTATTGGCCAGCATGGCTGAGCTTTCTGGGAGCTGAAGTCCGAAACCTCTTAAAGAGCGTGAATTGGCCAAATACTTGTATGTGAATATTAAAACAAAATTTCAGACTGCAGTTTGGGTCAGACTAGATAGCCTCCTGAGACCTTATCAAAGAATAATAATAATAACAGTCTTCTTTGCCCGTCTTATCTTCAGGCTCATGCGATGTCCTGTACTAAGAACGATGTATGCTGCTATGATAATACTTTCCGTTCTGTAAACATTTCCTCTGTTCTAACAGCGTTTCTTGTTCTGAAAAACAATCATTGCCCAAGCAAGAAGTGCTGAATGTTGTGAAAGTAAACCAAAGAGGGAAGGGAGAGAAAACTGTTCTTTGTATAAAAGATGCTCAGTAGTTTAGCTCAAGGCTCAGTTCCTTTTTGGAAAGAGATTTCCTGCTGGACCTGATAGCGTTACTTCTGCAGTGAAGAAACTCGTTTTCCTTAACCCCAAGATCTCCGGTCCCATTATTTCTGCTACAAGCACAGTTTGGGGACCACTGGTCTAGTATGTGTTCTTTGTCTCTCTCTACTGCTTCCCACTTTCCCCACCATCATTGCCTTTTCTAGGGAGTCGTGCCTTTTCATGATGTGGACGAAATACAACGGCCTCAACTTGGTCTCCTTGGCTTCCAGGGAGAGTTTGGGCTTCATCTGTTCGTTTCCATGGTCTCCCATGATGCTATTTGACACCATTTTAACTGCTGCAGCTCTATCCTGTGGAATCATGGGATTTATAGTTCTTACAAGGTCTTTGTCTGGCATCATTGAAGGGAGTCACGGCTTCTCATGATGTGACCGAAGTACAGCAACTTCAGTTTGGTCATCTTGCCTTCATCTGTTCATTTCCATGGTTTCCCTGGTTGAGTCTATCCTTCTAGTATGTGGCCTTCCTCTTTTTCTACTGCTTCCACTCTCCCCAGCATTATTGCTTTTTCTAGGGAGTCATGGCTTCTTAAGATGTGGACGAAATAGGACAGCCTCAACTTGGTCATTTTGGCTTCCAGGGAGAGGTCAGGCTTCATCTGTTCATTTCCATGGCCTCCCTGGTTGTGTCTATCCGTCTAGTATGTGGCCTTCCTCTCTTTCTGCTGCCTTCCACTTTCCCTGAAGTTCTCACTGTATAGACACACCACGCTCCAATATAGGACACAGAGGTGTTTGTCAGATCTATGGTGCTTTGAAGGTGCATCTACCCAGCAGAAATAATGCCGTTTGACACCATTTTAAGTCTTGCAGCTCCATCCTGTGGAATCCTACAGTTTTTACAACGCCTTTGTCTGGCATCATTGCCTTTTCTATGGAGTTGTGGCTTCTCATCATGGGGCCGAAATTCAGCTTCAGTTTGGGCATCTTGGCTTACAGAGAGAATTTGGGCTTAATCTGTTCAAGGATCCATTTGTTAGACTTTTTGGCCATCCACAGTATCCTCAGTACTCTTCTCTGTTACCACATCTCAAATGGGTTTTCTTTCTGTCCGCTTTCTTCACTGTCCAGCTCTCACATCCACACTTGGTGATGGGGAATACAGTGACTTGAACGATCCTCACTTTAGTCTTCAGTTATATCTTTGCAATTTAGGATCTTGCCTAGTTCTTTCATGGCTGCCCTTCTCAATCCTAGTCTTCTGATTTCTTGACTGCAGACTCTGTTCTGATCAGTGTTTGATCCAAGGCATGGGAACTCTTTGACTACAAGTTTTTCATTATCTAGGATGAATTCTTGTTGATCTTTTGTGGTCATTATTTTTGTTAATGTTCAACGTCAAGCCTATCTTGGCACTTTTCTCCCTGACCCTCTTCAGTAATTCTTCCAGTTCTTCATTGGTTTTTGTACATAAGGAGTGTTTGAAACATAGGTGAATTTTTGTGCTTAGACCCATATCCAAGATATCTCATTACGTACATATATGCAAATACATAATCCCCAAAAATCTTAAATCCAGTTTGTATCTCTTTTTTGTTTTTGTCCCACCCCTTAAAAACTGAGGGAAACTAATGTTTCTATGAATATCAGGAAAAAAATAACCTTGTGGATCTTTTCATAGATATATGTATATCCACCAAGTGGGCCCAAAAAGGCAATGCTGCAACTAAGGGGCTAAACAGGCCGGCATTATACGCGAGTGTAAAATTAACAGCCCTCTCCTGAAGAAGCTGGACAATTCAGAGTGTGTGATATGAAACTTTATGGCCCATTTTAGATTGGCAAAAAGAGGTGTGTTGATGGCTGCATGAAAGCCCAGCCTTTAGATGAGAAAAAGGGAAAGTGTGCCATGAAAACACTATTTTGGCATTTTAAGGGAGAAGAAGTGCTTTAAAAAGGAGCTGGCCCATTTTAGATTGGCAAAAAGAGGTGTGTTGGTGGCTGCATGAAAGCCCAGCCTTTAGATGAGAAAAAGGGAAAGTGTGCCATGAAAACACTATTTTGGAGTTTTAAGGGAGAAGAAGTGCCTTTAAAAAGTAGTTTGATTTCCCCACTACTTTTTTTAAAAGGGCGCAACATTGCTATTGCATCTAAAGGCTAAGGTGTAGTTGCACGGTTAAATGGGGCTCTGTCTCTTTAAAGAACCCATTTAAAGGTATGCGATACAAGTGCGGAGGGAGGGAAGGTGCCAAGACAATAAGAGACCTTCAGAGCCCGGCCAGAGTGCGCCTGCACCTTCCTTCACCTCCTCCCTTTGGCTGAGAGAGTGTGACTTCTAGGGAGACAGCAGGGCACTGGAGGCGCTCAGCCAGGCCAGGGCAAGCTGGCAAGAGAAGGAGGAGGAGGAGAGGGACATGGGGCCCCTCTGCTGCCCTGCCTCCCTGCAAGTCACACTCTCTCAGCCGAAGGGGGGAGGAGAAGGCAGGCCCAGGCACACTCTAGCCAGGCTCCAGGGCTCTCTCCTGGCTGCCTTCCTCCTCCCTTTGGCTGAGAGAGTGTGACTTGCAGGGAAGCAGGGCAGCAGAGGGGCCCCATGTCCCTCTCCTCCTCCTCCTCCTCCTGTTTCCAGCTTGCCCTGGCCCAGCATCAGGAGGACCTGGAGCACCACCGCTGCCCTTCCTCCCTGCAAGTCACACTCTCTCAGCCAAAGGGAGGAGGAAAGCAGCAGGGAGGGAGGGAAGGAGCCAGGAAGAGACCCCCAGAGCCTGGCCTGAGCACGCCTGGCCCTCCTGCTTCCTCTTCAAAAAGAAGGCTGGAAAAGTAGGACGTGTCCTGGCAAAGGAGGATGTGCCTGGTCAACTTGGAAAAGGGGGGCCTCTGCTCAAGAATGGAGGACATATGGGAATCCCTCCTGGACAGAGGGCTGAAACCTCAAGACAACTCAATATAATGCTCTGACAGAACACAGACTACAACTCCCATGAGCCTTTGCTACCATTTCCCAAGATGCCTTAATTTGCAACAGAAAGCCGACCAGTATGTTCACATGTGATGAATTCTTTCATATTGACTCTGCATTTTCCTTTTGTGTAGATGCTCTCTTGTCTTGTGTGTGATGAGCTTGTGCGTAATCACGTGCATTTCCGAACTGACCTCACTTTCTCCCTCTTTCGGAATGGTCCTGTACTCCCCGATGTGATAAGCTCCGACTGTATGATGTACCTGCGCAATTGCGCAATTCGCAGCCAGCAAGGGAAAAAAAATGTTTAAAGCGCGGCTAAAAGCCACGTTCCTTGCCGCCCATGTAGCTGCTCCGCCTGTGTTTGTAGCGTTTTGACAGCTTCCCATGTAGTTGCTGAGCCACAGAAAAAACCTCAGTCTAGCTGCCCTGTACTTTTTAAATGCACACCTGGGGCTTGCAGTCTAGCTGCTAAGCATTAAGGAAAGTGCAACTTCATGTCACACTTTCCTGCCAATCTAAAAAGCCCTTATGTTATCTATGCCTGACTAGTATATAACTTAGAAAGAG
This sequence comes from Urosaurus nigricauda, assembly GCA_034509955.1. Classification (NCBI taxonomy): domain Eukaryota; kingdom Metazoa; phylum Chordata; class Lepidosauria; order Squamata; family Phrynosomatidae; genus Urosaurus; species Urosaurus nigricauda. Next base: position 135,296,659 of record JAOEGL010000005.1, on the reverse strand, counting down.
GATCCCAGAAACCATGTGTGAAATTATTAGGCGTGTTGGAAAAGTGTTGGTATGTTGGCTCCTCGTTTCTGGCAAACACGCCATGAGCACGTCTTCTGTTTTATTTTAGGGTGTGGGTTTTTGTATGGGTCTGCAAATAGTTAAAAATGGGAGATTTGCAACAAATAATAAACACTTTTTTTTTTGTCATTGCAGATATATGACCAGATCAATAATGTGCTGGGAGGCCATATTAATAGCTTCTTTGTGGGGTCATTTTGTGATCAGGTGGTTCTCAGATCGTATGACTAAATCCAAAATGTACTGCAGAAATCATCCATTTTGAGGTGGCTTTAATTCTCTGGCTCAGTGCTAGGGAATCCTGGGAATTGCAGTTTATTGTGGCACCAGAGCTCTCTGACAGAGAAGGCGCAACATTCCCGGGAATTCTAGAGCACTGAACCAGGGCAGTTAAAGTGATCTCAAATTGGTTTATTTCTGCAGCATGTTTTGGACCTAAATCCAGATCTAGGACTAGAAAGAAACTCTCCAATTATTGGTTTGGTTTATGTACTCTTCTATTTTTGGTCTGTTCCATGCTTTAAAACTTTGTTAGGTTACAGTTTAGACCTAGCACACTCAATAATTTCCCATCATTTTATTGCAAATCTGTAAGTGCATCTCTCATGTTAGAGTAGTCTTTAATCCTGTTGAACAGTGGTGCTTTACAGACTGCCCAAAAGGGGCGGTCCGTAGGCGCCCAGAGAAGCGCCAGATTGGGACCTGGGCTGCCTCACAGGCAGCCCTTGTGGTCCCAACCCGGCGCATCCCCAAGCCACCAAAAGTGGTGCCCTGAGAGCCCGCTGCACTCTGCCATGGGTGGCACTCCTGAGGGGAGAAAGGGGCTGTCGCTGAGGCCCCTTTCCCCTCGGCATCCTTGGTGCGGCCGTGTGAACGCTCTGCCAAGGACACAAACGCCAAGAAGGACCTCCATTTCAGAGCTTTGTCTTTCGCCGCAGAAGGGAGCCATAGGTGCCCTCCTGCAGCATGGAGGTGTAAGGCGTGCACCGGTCTGTGTGGACATGGTGCGTGCCACATGACCCCGGCACACTGCACGTATGGATGGCGCCATTCAAATTGGCACTGTCCATATGTGCTAGGGTTAGCCTGCAGTGCGGTTGCACAGCACCGAGGCAACCCTGGCACGTGATTGGGGCGCCCTTTCACGCCTGTCTGGTTAGGGCCAGTGTTTCATGTTTTTGACAGGGCTGTGGAGTCTATATCCTGGCTTTGACTCTGGCTCCCCATTTTTCTACTGACTGTGTTATTTACTGAGTAAATAACAGATTTACTGTCGTAAAATAATACCACACAACATTTCGTCACCACAATTTAGGCTACTATGATAGAACATGAAAAATATTTATTTGATTAAAATTTCTGAACAAGAAAAGTTTACTAAATTCCTATGAAAGTAAATAAAATAGATTTTTTAAAAGGTAAAACATAAGTTTTAATTGATAAATGTGTATTCTATATGTTAACATCATCTCTTTTTTTGTTTTTTCCTCTCTCTTTAATTTTCAGTGGGATTTTATACTACCTTTCTCGTTCTATTGTGGTTTGTAGAAATGTATGACAGGAGATTATATAAATTATAGAGCTGTTGCTCCTGTCATTTTTTCCTGGCCTCCCCAGGAAGTGAGTAAGACTGTTGGCAAAAGCACCTAAAGCCTTCATTTTGATACACGTAACTTACATGTTTCCTGAACTCTTAATCCAATTTCATTTTATTAGTATAGAGGGCCCTCCATATTCACTGGGGATAAGGATACAGGCTCACTGTGAAAGCGGAAAACCCGCAAATAAAATTAAAAAAAAAAGTTTTTGTGTGTGAGAATACCCCTCTAGGAATCTCTAGTTCCCCCATGTAACTCTATGGTCAATATCTAGCAGAAGTTGACCATAAAATTATACTAGAAGACCTACAAATGCCTAGAGAAATATTCTCTCTAGGAATATGTAGATCCTCCAATGCGACCTCTGGCAGGATATGCCCATAGAGTTGCGCTGGATGACCTAGAGATTGCTAGAGAGATCATGTTAACCAAATCAAAGCTGCAAATGTGGAGGGTTGGCTGTATTGTCGTATAAGCAGTGACCTTTAGTTGTTGTTTATCTCATAGCCTACCTTTATTCCTGTATATCCTCAACTATAAGTCGAGAAATTTAGGCTCAAAAATTGACCCTAAATTCCTGTGTCGACTTATATATGGCTCAGTACGGTAATACTGGTTAGAAAGGTCTTGAAAGAAGCTCTCCCAGACTTGGCTGTGATCTGAAATAGCTACCAAGGCAGGGAGTGTGTGTGTAAAAGAGGTGAGTCCCTTCTCAATGGGATTTTAAAGGCTTCTGTCCCATCCTACCCCCCCCCCCCCCGATCTCTCTGCCCACAGAGCACCCCACTTCCCTTCTCTTCTCAATTGGATGTTAAAGCTTTCTCCTCCAGGGAAGTGGTAATAGGTGGTTGGGAGAGGTCAAGGGACAGAGAAGGAGGGAGGGAAGTGTTGTTTTCCTTTTATTTTGTACTTGACATCCTTTGTTACTGCCCCTAAGTTTTACCCTTGACTTACCCACTTGTCATATCAAAATCCATGGTTTTGGCTCTAAAACATTCCCTCAGTTTGTACATGAGGTCAACTTGTACATGAGTACATACGGTATCTGAACTAATACTTTCAAGCAGAGTGGAATAAATGGATATTGTTTCACTAAATGAAATTGCTGTCCTGAGCATGCATACTTGAAAACAAGTCTGTTGAAATAAATTCAGTTGAAAGCTGTCATCTTGTGCAAGCACACAGTGGCATAAGTATTATTGACGACAATGGGGTATACGTCAGAGTCATGATAGTACAAATGTACTATACTGTACATAAATTTATATCAAAGAGTAGTGAATGTTTGTCGGAATCCTGTACAGGTTGAATATCCCTTATCCCTTAGTCCAAAATCCAAAGTTGTTGACATGGGTGGATTAGATAGTGATACCTTTGATTTTGGATCATTCAGTGTACACAAACTTTGTTTTGTGCACAATATTATTTAAAATATTATGTATAAAATTTCCTTCAGACTATGGGTATAAAGGGTATAGGGAACATAAATGAATGTCATGTTTAGAATCTCTAAGATATGTCATTATGTATATGCAGATATTCCAAAATCCGAAAACAGACTCTTTTCACAACTGTTACTTTGCTGACTTCCCTACATTGTAACTTAATAGCAGCCTTCTATTGGTCATGGGTGTTACAGAACTGCCCAATTCTATTTCCTTCATACATACATTCACTTATGAAGTTGGCATTTCTATACAGGATACTGGCCGTTAATTTTAAATTTCAGTCCTCTTCTTGGCAAAGTAAACTTTTCAAAGTTTAAAAAAACCCATCTAAACCTATAAAGGCTGGATGTAATTTTTTTAAACTTTAGTTTCAAATTTACTGGCATATGTTTTCCCAAATTTCCAGTGTGGCTCATCTGTTTGCGTCATAAATCCGCTTTGCCTGAAACATCTCTCCCTTCTAATGATTAATGGATCAATAGATGTATGTGGAAGAGTTAGCATAATGTATAAACCATTTTTTTTGTCTATCAGAAAGACCAACAAATCCATCATATATAAAGTGCACTTCTGTAATTGTGACTTAACTTTTTATAGTGTTTTGGATATTGTTGTGTTTATGATTGTGAAATATTTCTTAATTTGTCTTTTCAGGTATATTACTAAACCATATTTTATGAAACTGACTTGTTGTCAAGTATACCTTTTTGATGCCTGGTATCTGAAACCTCCCAACTATGCCAGCAGCTACAGTAGATCACAGCCAAAGAATTTGTGAAGTTTGGGCTTGCAACCTGGATGAAGAGATGAAGAAAATTCGTCAAGTTATACGGAAGTTTAACTATGTTGCCATGGTATGATTTTGGGTTATTGATGTTTGAGCATGAATATTTTTTCTCAGCCATGGGGAGGGGCTGGAACGGAGCCCCTGTGGATGATAGGGGCATGCTATATTGAGTCTTGCAACCACAAAATACTGCTATTAAAAATATGAAAATGAAACATCATAGTTTATATAGACTGCAGCACTGAATTATGCTGCAGTTTTTCTTGGGGGGCACCACAATGATCGAATTTAATTATGAACTAGTATTTGTTCCCCTGCATGACCTAACCTTTGATGTCAGGAAGCATCCAGATCACCCTCCTGCCAGCGTTTCCTCAATGTACTTTGTATTTTACCATTCTATTTTTTTGTTTAATTTTTCAGGACACAGAGTTTCCAGGTGTAGTTGCGCGTCCTATTGGAGAATTCAGAAGCAATGCAGACTATCAGTATCAACTACTCCGCTGTAATGTGGACTTATTAAAAATAATTCAGTTAGGGCTGACGTTCATGAATGAGCAAGGCGAATATCCTCCAGGAACTTCAACGTGGCAATTTAATTTTAAATTTAATTTAACGTAAGTTCCAAATATGACTGCATCAATATTTAAACTTACAGCGTAACAAAAGTACATTTCAAAATCTTGATGGTTGTCATTTGTTTCAGTGTAATTTTATATCTCTGCTTACTGTAGGAGGGATGACAAATGCTGCTTTCATCAATTACTTTTTCTTGTTTTATCAGTTTTGTTATATCCATTTTATAAAATGTCGCAGCAAAATTGAACTCGTTGTTGTTCACATGTTTGAGTGCATAGCATGTGCATGGACAACTTAAATTTTAAACTACTGTAAAATAATTACTTTTTGTCCAAGGAAGAATTGAATGTAAGGATTCTTAGGGGCTACACAGACTGCATAAAGAGCCGGCATTGGGGTGGAGCAGGGGCATGACGACTGCATGCTGCCCACACTGACTCCACTCCAATGCCACTATCATGCCACCCACCTGAGCAGACAGCAGGCTACATCATACTGTTTCTGTGGTGCAGTGTTTAGACATTCTGCACTGAAGAAACAGGGAAAAGCTGCCACTGTGGTGGCAAGGGCAGGTTTTTGCAGGCTCCAAAAGGAATGGCTTTCTGCCACTTCTTTTGGATCCGGCAGATCGCCAGATCAGGGTCACGGCATGTGGTTGCTAGATCCCCAATCCAGTGCACAAAGGGGCAGCGTGACACCACACCTTTGGGTCCGTCTTTTCAGGACCTTAGATATCTTACCCATCCATAGCTGTTCATCTTGTCTGGTTACAGCCCGTTGATATTAGCAGAATTTATTTATCTATTTTAGTTCTTCAGAGGGCTTTAGGGTGTCTGGGGTTTTTGAAGGGTTTGTTGCCGAACTGCTGTGTTTTGCATTAGTTTTAAGCCACATGTGTGTGTGTGTGTGTGTGTGAGAGAGAGAGAGAGAGAGAGAAAGAGAAATGACCTGAATTTTAAAAATCTGTATTGGAGAGGATTGTTTTGTTTTGTTTATGTCTCTAAATATTTGCAATTTAGGCCAGAGCCTTGAAAAGTTTTTGTATAGGTTTGCATGAAAAGGTATCCAAGGTACGTTTACACACAGTATACATTTGTTGTTATTCTTAGTAACTTTATTTGTATCCAGCCCTTTCCCCAAGAGCATAAAAGGCTGATTTGTGCCTGATTACACTTCCTCCCATCACTTGAATAGCTACTGACTGACTGTGGGATGTGTTGGGAACCTATGATCCATACTGCTTCTGCTGGGCTGGCTGCCCCAGTATCTTACACTAAGTAAATCAGTGGAACTTCATGCTCCACTAGCATTAAACAGGGTTTGAGTCGAAGTGTGCTACTTCCAGAATCTCCCAACTACATGGCCCAGTGGTCATGCTCTTTGAGCAGTGGATTAGCTTTTTCCAAGCTCTGGTTAGACCTTGGTGAACTAAAGAACTACAAAGAACTTTGGACACTGAGCATTGCATTAGGTGCTCTAAATCTGAACTAAAGAATATTAAAAGAACTTAACACACTGAACAGTTCTAAGGAGATACAAATGATAATACAGTGGTAATTATAGAGGCTTCTGGGCCAGTGTACTTTAGAGAGTAGTCTTATACTTCAATGCTAAGCATGCTACTTTTGAATAACTATATTGGTTTCACTGAATTTTGGTTCCAAGTAAGTGGAACTGCAGTGCGATGCATTTTAACTCAGAATTTCATTCCACTCAGTTCACTGAGTAGTGCAGAATTGCAGAACTGCTGGTTTGACTGCTGAGATATGAGCTGATAAAAAGCTTTCTTTATGTTAAGTGATAAATTCAAGACAAACATAAAGGTCAGTCTAGACTCAGCAGACTTAGAAGCCCAAGACCATCCTGCTGATCCTTGATCCTTAGTCCCTTGAAACCTTTAGTTTCATGGTCATAACAGTGGTGTGCGGGAAGGATTTTTCTGTCACAAACTGCATGTTGTGAGTTAGATATATGTTCCAAACAGTTAAGTTATATTGCAGTGCTATAGTGATGGAATTCTGTGGGATTTTCATATGCTGTTAAGTAAACATGTGTTACAGGGTTAACTGTGTTGTTGGTTTAAAAATATAATTTGTAGTTCAAGTTGGACTTTGGTTCTGTATTTTAAGTGATTTTTCCTTCCATATTGTTTTACATAGAGAAGACATGTATGCCCAGGATTCCATAGAGTTGCTGACTACATCTGGAATCCAATTCAAAAAACATGAGGAAGAAGGAATTGAAACTCAATACTTTGCTGAACTTCTTATGACGTCGGGTGTAGTGCTATGCGAAGGGGTCAAGTGGCTTTCTTTTCATAGGTAAATGCACCACATAAAATAATTGCTTGAATTGTTGATTATGCTTATCTTTTTTATGAAGTGAAGAGAACATAATTATCTTGCTAGTCATGCTGGAACATCAGGACTAAAAGAGTTCTGGAAGTAGCAATATGTTTTTGCTTTAAAGGCTCTACTGCTTTATACTGAAGCTTATGCTTTGGCTCCAGTTGGAAACAAATGATCTGAATGTTAAAGTGAGCCACTGAAGTGTAAGCCTTGTAGAGAGGGAGCACTGTATTTTTCTATTTTGCTTTGACAGTTTCCCAGGTCAGAGGAAGGAACAGCCACATATCTCTGCCATTTGTGTACGCTTAGCAGGTAAATGGAAACTGGAATTAGTTGATTAACATTGTTGGAAGGTCCAAATTCATTACAGCTATGAAGACTCTTTGATAATGCTGGTAGGGCAAACATTGAACCTTCTATCTTAAACTGTAATTGCCAGATTTTGGAAGATATTTTTTTTAAAGTTGCTGCATGGATTATCTCCAGATTTGATTCCAGCAGTACCTGTCCTTTGGCTTCGTCCAATGTCTCTCCTCTCTGAAAAAAAGGAGAATCTTCTAAAGGAACTGGTTGAAATCAACATTTGATAGATTTGGATTTTAGTCTTGATTTCTATAAACTGTCCCTAATCATTTGAGTTTTGCTGTGGTCTCTGTGGTACACAGTAATAACATCTACTCCCACACAACTTAGTCATAAAATGAGGAATACTTGCTTGATGGGTTGCTCCCTAATGTGTGTTAACTCTGTTTGAGGGAAATCCCCTTTTTTCTGTCTCTCTTTGGTTAGGTTGCTGATTGCAAAATTTCTTACACAAGGAGAATTTGCTGTGGGAAATTGCTAGGAATTGTATTTATTGTAAAATCAGTGAGTTCAGGGCTAGGTAGGGTTGATTGATGTTGTCCCTCAAGCAATTCTGATGCATGGGTTCCGTGCATTAATTAAAAGGGGCTTGCAACAGCTGTTCCAGCCCTGGCCTTTGTGCCCATTGCTCTTAAGAACTTGTTGTTAATGCCACTGGGGAGTGAGAATCAGTTTTAGGTGAATACTTTGAATTCCGTTTAAATAATTTTTGAATAGTTGGAAGAAACTGCAAGGCAAACTTTGAAATTATAGCTACTGTATTTAACTCTAGAGCCTGTTAGAGAAATGCTAAAATGTTTTGAGTTGAAATGTTGCTGTGTTAAAATACTAGACATCTTTAGATTATTTGAAGCCTTTAAAATGGCAGGCCTTTTTGCCAGGGTATTCCCACTTATTTTTCCATTGACTTTTTATTGCCCTCAATACAGTCTTATGGACCAGGAATTTAGCCAATCTTAACTTTTTTATTGCTTTTTGGATGTTATACAGTGTATCTTTACTGATAATATGCATGTTTAATCAAGCCTGTTTTTTATCTCTGTGTTTCTTTAGAAGCATAATTTTTAGTTCCAAAGGATCTTGGGGCTCATATAATTGAGGGTTGGAAATCTTGCTCAGTCTGCCAGGAAAAGATCAGCAAAAAAAGAGAACAGTTTGAACTCCACGGTGCCCCTGGGGGTAGTGGTGTTGAATTAACACAAGCCCCCCACCAAACCTTTTCTGTTCTGATCCCTCCAAAGAGGGCAATGGCTAAAACTTTAAATGGAGTTGTCACTCCCGTTTTTATTTTGGCAGGCGGGTGCAATCCACAATGGGTCCTGGGGGTTGAAAATTGGCTTCCAGATCTCTGGAGATTGCACATCCCATATATAGTCCAAGTCCATGCTTAACTATGCAGGTACATCATCCCTAACAGAACATATTTCTAAACCAAGGTGGTCCTTGAGGAGGGGCAAGCTGATAAGAGAAGAATGAAAATGTTATTTAAATACATTTTTTAAAATTGTCTCAACCACTAGCAAGAAAGGAGGGCACCGGCTTAGAAATGTTTGTTGTTGTTGTTGTGTTGTCTTCAAGTCATTTCTGACTTATGATGACCCTGAAGTGAACCTATCATAAGGTTTTTCTCTGCAGTTTTTGTTCAGAGGGGGGTTACTTTTGCCTCTCTCTGAGGCTGAGTGTGTGGCTTGCCCAAGTTGTAGTTCACTGCTCAAACTACTGCACCATGCTGGCTCTCATGCTGGTACATTTACTCAGAAGTAAATCCTATTGAAATTCAGTTTGTCTTATACCTTAACTGAGTTCAGGATTTGTACCCTTACTTTATTATGAGGATCCTTATATGAAAACATAAGCCTACAGCTATGAGTATATACAGTGGTAGGCTGGCAGTGCTAAAATTTTATCATGTGACACTAATTGCTTTATTCCTCTAGTGGGAGACTGAATAGTGTTACTTGATTGGATATTCATATAATACCAGAGAAAAAAGACAGATTGAAATATTTTAACATGAAGGATGAATGAAACGTATTTGCATTGCAAATAATCAGTTCTTGTTTTGATTCTGTGTTAAGGGGATTTTTTGTGTTTCAGCCACAGTATTTTTGGTGAGGAAAAGTTAATTCCCCTCCACTTTTGCGGATTTGATTATTCATAGATTTGATTAATATGATCTCTCTAGGAATTGCTAGGTCCTCCATTGATAGAATGGTATGGGAATTAACTGCAGGGAGCAAATATCTTAGGGTCCATGGAAAGATCAAGACCCAATTTCGGAGCCAGAAGGTTAAGAAGTTTCAGGGAAGGCCTGCCGGAAGAGATGAGTCTTTATAGCTTTTTTAAAGCAGTCAAGGGACATAATAAGATGCATCTCGTCCAGCAGGCCATTCTGCAGTCTGGGAGCGGTGGCAGAAAAGGCCCTCTGAGAGGTCTGAGACAGCCTGGTCTTCACGGGCTGTAGCAGGTTCCTCCCAGAGGACCAGAGCATGGGGGGTGGGGTTCATACAGGGAGAGGCGGTCCCTGAGATAAGATGGACCCGAGCCATGTAGGGCTTTAAAGGTTAAAACCAACACCTTGTACTGTGCCCAGAAACTGATCGGCAGCCAGTGGAGAGACTTAAGCACAGGTATTATCCTGGATGTTCCAGTGACAAGCCTGGCTGCCATATTTTGAACCAGCTGAAGTTTCCAGGTTAAGCACAAGGGTAGCCCCATGTAGAGCACGTTACAGAAGTCCAAACGTGAGGTTACCAAAGCATGTACCACACATTCCAGGTCCTTCATATCCAGGAAAGGGCACAGCTGGCGTATCAGACGAAGCAGATAACAGGCGCTCTTGACCGTTGCATTTTACCTGACTAGTCGTGTGAAGCGACGAATCAAGGAGCAACTCCAGACTGCGAACAGAGTCCTTTGAGGAGAGTGTGACTCCATCCAGGACTGGAAGTTGTATTCCAAACCTGGTTTCAGGCCTGTAACTGTTAGTACTTCCATTTTGTCTGGATTTTGCTTCAGTCTGTTTTCCCTCATCCAATCCATTACTGCTGCAAGACAGTCATTAAGAGGGGAGACGCCATCTGAAGTCTGAGCCAATGATCTGGTCATGGAGAGATATATCTGGGTGTCATCAACATACTGAAGACACTGAGCTCATATAGGTTCCAGGGTTTGGGTGTGAATTTGGCTAAGAGCTAATGGTAATGGCTAATGTAATTCCATATCCTTGGAATTGGCACTTTCTCTCTTTTCCTATCTTGTTGCAACTCTCCGTGACATTCAAACCGTACTCCAGAGGGTTTCTCAACCATGAAGAACAGTTTTTAGAATGCACAGGAGGAAAAGAGGATCTCTTAATTGTGTATACACAAATACACATAGACAAAAGGAAGGAATAATAAAACATAAAACTGTACAATACAATTGCAAAACAAATTATCCAGGTAAACTATATATATATATATATATATATATATATAGTATAAAGCAAACTGATTAATCCCTATAATCTAAATATGCAAGATTATATAGCAATATCAAATTAAAATTCCAAAGCTTTGGAAATAAAAAAAATCTAAAATTAAACAAAATAAATGAATCTATTAGATCAGGGAAATGCTACATCAAATGTTTCAAAGAGTGGGAAATTAATAAAATACAGTACTATAAAATACCTTGGCATAAATGATATCAAAGCAAATAACTGCTTTAAGGTGCTATTAGGGTATAATGGAAAACAAAACTTGTCAGTTGTATAGAGTACAAAGGGAGGCATGCCCCTGGTAGCTCTGGACATAAAGTTGATTATAGTATAATTTTAAATCATGAAAAAATTGTAGAGCTGTTTAATAAAAAAATAACTTGGAACCAATATACAGCTTGGCTTAATGCTTTCAAAAGAACATATCTTCCACTTAAAAATGATTTATTTTACTTTATTTTATTTTTTGCATCTCTCTCTCTCTCTCTCTCTCTGTATATGTACAAATGTACCGTAAACTCAGGCAAGCAATGCAAGAATTATTGGTAGCAAATTATAGACACAGCTTTGAGTTGTGGGAGGGGACAGATTTGTGTTCACAAATGGAAAACCCAACTTTATTGTTATTTTTATTTTCTTTTGGTTTTGTTGTTCTTGGTGAGCTCAAGGTTGTTGGGCGTATGTGTGCTGAGGAGCCTACTTTGATAATCTGTATACCTTCCATACCACCTCACAATGTAATGAAGGGGTGAAACGGACGGGGCAGAAGGGGCGGCTTGAAGCTGTTCCTTCTGAAGGCAGATTGGGACCGCAGTGAACACACGCCGGGGCTCTTATCCACCTTGAAACTGGCCAGAAAAGGAGTGAAAAAGATAACATAAAAGATAAGGCAGCTTTTCCCATCCTGCTGCAGCCCCATGACAGCTTCAAGTTGCTGCAGTGGCATGCAGCATATAAACGCTGCACCGCCAGAGCACCTTGAAGCTGCCCACATGTGGGCAGCCACCTGACTTCTGGGCCATCACAATGTGCAGCATCAAAATGATGTGCTCCAATAACTTCCGGACGGCGACTTAAAAGGACCATCTGTTTGCGACCAAATATTCTGTGACTCATAACACATTGTTCCCCTTTCCCCCTTTATGCCTTTTAAAAGCTATCTTTACCTGATGCAGAAATTTGTGCTGAAAATTTTGTGTCTTTCTGGTTGGCCTAATGAGGTATTATTACCACAATGTGGCCTTTTGAATTTTTCTTATGGTTAATATGTCTACTCTGTTTTTAAATGGAGCATATGAGTGAGAGGCTCACATAAGTGTTTTACAATTTCACTCATGCAGTATGATTTTCTAACAACTGCAGTACATTTCCCATGTTGGAAGGCATGCACATGGAGAGAAACAAAAAGAAGGCGTCTGGGGATGCTTATTGGGCTTACAGTTCTTGTTTGAAAGGAAGGATCTTCTGGAATAATTACCTGCCTAACTGCCGATGTTTTTGTTTCATTTTCATTTATGGTTGCTTTGTAGTGGCTATGACTTTGGATATCTGATAAAGATCTTGACAAATTCCAATTTACCTGAAGAAGAGCTGGACTTCTTTGAGATACTGAGATTGTTTTTCCCTGTCATTTATGATGTGAAGTACCTTATGAAGAGTTGCAAAAATCTCAAGGTAAATAGACTTATGTATTTCACAGAGACTGAACAGTATTTTTAATCTGTTGCAATTAGGCCTTTCTCACAGAGAAATTTGTGCATTGAGAAATTCTGATTGAAACCCGGAGCTTGAATCCTATTAGTAGTTGCAACTATAGCAAACTGATTTAATCAGTTCTTGAATGGTAAGCCAAGACTTATGTATATCCCACTGATTCAGTAGGTCTACTCTGCTTTAAGCTAACAATGGAATTGAGGGCTAGGTGTCCTGGGGAAGGCTACTGGCCTAGCGTTGAGATTCTTTTTTTAAAATTTGTGGAGAAACATTCCCACAGCTCAGACAGGGTTTCCACCATCTGGCAATTTGCTGTTTGAAAGGGAGCTGATGGAAATGCCAGGCAGAGGTAGGCCCATGGGATTAGACTTTTCCCTTGACAAAATAATCACATTTCAATATTAGTGTGTTTCCTTAGAAAAATGGGTGGGAAACAGCTAATGTTTCAAAAATTTCAATTGGCATTGGCATGCATAGAGCATGAATGGCATCTGTATACACAATTTTCTTCCTTTGATTGTAGTCCAAGTGCTCAGTTCACTGGGGAAGCTTCTGTTTTCCAATGCCAAAAGACGAATTGTGACAAGTTAAACAACAACAACAGCTCTTGACTGATAACTACAGCCATAAGTATAGAGTTTTCTTCCTGTGTGCTGTCACCTCTGCTGCCTTGCTAGCTGACAAAAAAGGAAATTAAAAAAAAATCTGGAGGATTTTTTTTTCCTTCACAATTTGCAGGGAGAAGTTATATACTTCTGGAATGTGAGTGGAACCAGTATACCCTAGTAGCTGGTTAGAACTAATAGGTACTATAAAAACACACATCATTTGGAAGGTCTGTTTGGTAATCTCTCATGAACTGGGCTTGATATCTTAATAATTACATAGGGGCAGCTTAATACAGTACCTTTGAGCTCCGGATTGGGGCCACAGCAACTGCACGCCACAGCCCTGATCCAGCGTTTTTCTGGCGCAAAAAGGAGCGGCAAAATGCCGCTCCTTTTTGTGCCAGAAAGAAGGCGCCCCTTTTGGCACTGCCACAGCTCTTCTCCACTCGCATGGCTTCTAATCGCTGTGCTGCAGGAGTGTTCCCACCCTGCAAACCTTCTGGTTGGGCAGGTGGCATGACTCCAGCTTGGGGGCAAAGCGTGTGGTGTGCGGTCGCCATGCCCCCATGCCATCCCCAAGCTGGCTCTTACTGCCGGTCTGCTTTCCCCCTTAAGTGAGGTTAAAAGAGGCAGATAGTTCATGAAACAAGGAGTCAGCTGTATAGGATCAAAGGCAGCTGAGCATGTCAAGAGATACAGGGTGGGGTTTGTTTTGCTGAGAAGCCAGTTGGGCTACTAACTGGCTTGTTCTGTTAGGCATAACATTTGGAGACGCTTGTTGGACTGGAGGACAAATGCACGCTGGAAAAGGAGGCATGAAAGGAAGAACAGCAAAGTGGATTTACTGCTCCTGTGGTGTTAACAGACTTAAGAAAAGCCTCCTACAATACAGACTGCCACTGAATTTAAAGGTGCAGAACTCATCTGAGGCAAGGGATAGTTTAGTATTGTGAAGAAAAACAACATGGGTTCTAGAAGCCAAGATAAACTGGATCCTGATCTGCAGTGTTGTTAAGTCCTTGTTTAAGAGTATGGTTACCCTTGATGATATTACTCAGCCAGTGATGAAAAAGGTGGTTGAGACAGCTTTCCTAGTAGTCAAAATTATGAATTGCTTGTTTGCAATGACTATTACACACATTTGAAGAAAGGAAAGCAGATGCTGAAAATCCTGGTAAACCTGGAGACTTTTTGGGATGGGTAATTTCATGCCTTACGGATGTAAACACTTTAGTAAGACATTATGTCCATTCAGTAGAGTAATCTCAGAGCAGTGCTTCAAATTTTGCATGACGAACGTTACCCACCATCTGAATTAACTAGAATTCTGTGGCCATGTCATTCCTAATGAGATTTAAACTGAATGTTGTTTCAAATACCAATTTCATAATGTGAGCTGGGCATTGTTCTATGTGCATGTCAGCAAACCTCTGTAATTCAACTAAATTGCCATTTGTTCTTGTTATGTGTTGAAAAAATAAAATCATATTTGACTGTTGGAATCAATTGGACTATGTGTTTTTTAAATTTCTTGTAATGACAGAATTTGTAGAAGAGGTGACATGAAGGCAGTTGACCTGCAGTGAAGAAGATGCAAAAGAGTAGCATTTTTAAGCAAGCCTAGCTCTGCAGTTTAAAAAAAAAAATCCAAGGATCATCAGTTTTTCTATACAGCTGCTTCTAAGACAAACTGGTGTAATGTCTCCCTGCCTGCCTTCCTCACATTCTGGATTCACTTTCTTCTGTCACAAGGATAAGCCACATCTGCCTATACATTGCCCACCTGGGCTCTACCTATCTATCTTTGGCTTCATTCCAACCCACGTGCTTGCACTGTGAAAAATTTTATAAGTCCAGTGAACATCTACTTAAAAGAAGGCTATAGGCTAGATATTTGTTTGTAATTTTATATTGTTTTTATGTGGTGTTTTAATTGTTTTATTATAATATGTTTTTATTCATGGTCCGCCTTGGGATCCTTTCTGGGAGAGGGCGTAGAAATTAATTAAATACTAATAAAATAAATATATAGAAGCGTGTATTTTCCAAGGCCTGTCCAGAGCACCCAAGAACTGTTCTTGCCAATTTTGGTCAGTGATCACACACAATAACTGCAAAAGAAACCCAAGAGCTTGTGATGATGTTTGTATGATTTAATCACTTTCACACATCTTTTTAAAATTAATTTAAATTTAATTTTAATTTGTCCTATGTCTGCAATAAGAGTTTTGCAGCAGTCTTCCCTAAACTTGTGGTACTCTCCATAGTGTGGATGAGGGGAGTCCCATTGGATCTAGATGGCACTAGTGAGAAGGCTGTTTACTACACATCATGCCTAAACTCCTGATTTGCCAATGTGTAAAATCCCCCCTTTTTTATTTTTTGCTTATGCAGATAGATTTTAGGTGGTTCTAAATGTCTTTATTTAATAGCTAGACTTCTGGTTATGAATAGATACACGAGATGAGCCAAATCCACATGTGGAAGTATAAAAAAGCCCCTCAAAATCACCAGAGAACATGATGAGGAAGATAAATTGACTGCATTGGCTTATACACATTCTGTATGCATTGTGTAATGTTTAAGATGATGTGGGTTGAAGAATGTGATACCTATTTCTTCTAATTTAGAATGGGCTGTTTATAAAATTAAGAAATTGCTCCTAATTTTTTAGATTTGAAATAACCACTGGGTTTGTTAAATATACCTCCTATTTCTGGATCATATATTAGTGGAATGATTCTTGCCTAGAATCTTAAAATAAGCTTGAGGGATTTCATTTTTGAAACGAGAGACCTTTCCTTGATGTCTAAGTCTTAAAATATTAAAAGGCAAAATCCTTAATTTAGGTGGTGGTGAGGAATGACTTCTTCTGTTTTGGGTAACATTTTAATGGCAATAGTTTTGCAGCTCTTAGGTCTTTTGTATTTTCTTCTTTAAATTTCCCAGCTCTGTAGAATCACAGAGTTGGAAGAGACCACAAAGGGCATCTAGTCCAAACCCTGCCATGCAGGAACTGTCAATCAAAGCATCCCCAACATATGGCCATCCAGCCTCTGTCTAAAGACCTCTAAGGAAGAGAGTTTAAGTATTTTTCTTGAAGCCCAGGAGGAGTATGTGCTAAATTGCGAGACCTGAAAATGCTGTCAATGTCATGACTGTGCAGAGCACCAGAAACATCTGTGTAGCGGCAGTGTCGTGCCGCTCAAGCTATACAAATGGTGTCATATCCAATTGGTTGCTTCCACAGTGGCAGCTAGTAAATTGGTGGTGCATTTCGTTTTTTGCCATCACAGTTTCCCACTATTACTCAACCAAAGACCATGACAGGAAAAAAACTGAAGCAACATTTGAAATGGCTAGTGCTTCTTGATTCTGACATGAGCCATGTACCACTTCAACGAATGATCTTATTCAGAGTATAATTAGCATGGCATAAAATGTAACACAGGAATACAAATAAATAAATGGGATTTGAAAGTTTTTGCTTTTCAAAGATGTGTACATTTAGCTAAAATTATGATTAGAACAAAAAACACAACTTTTCAGTTACGTGTATTTCTCCTCCTTTGAAAAACCTCTCTTAACAGATGAATGGGATGGAATTAATTCTTTGGTTACTGTTCCATTACCTTGATGTCATATCTTGAAATTTTCTGATTAAGCAGCAATGTTCTCTTTCAGGGTGGATTGCAAGAAGTTGCTGAGCAGTTAGAGTTGGAAAGGATAGGCCCACAGCATCAGGCAGGATCTGACTCTCTGTTAACGGGAATGGCCTTCTTCAAAATGAGAGAGGTGGGTGTGATTTTTTTTAATATGTTGGAAGAAGATGTCATTTATATGCTTTGTCATCTTAAAGGTATCCCCCATTGACAAGGTTGTCAAGTCATGTCCAGCCATAGGGTGCAGTGCTCATCTCCATTACTAAGCCGAAAAACCAGCGTTGTCAGAGACTACTCTGTGATCATGTGGCCAGCACGATTGCACAGAATGCTGTTTACCTTCCCACTGGAGTGGTACCTATTTATCTACTTGCATTTGCATGCTTTCAAACTGCTAGGTATATACCTGAGTAGAGGGGGAATGGGGGTAAGGAGTCCCATGCTTCCATTGGGATAGAATAATGGAAGTATTCATGTGGGCATAATAGGAAGGAGCACTTGATGGTTGTATCACTTTCTAGTCAGGTCTTCCTTCCTCAAAATTTGGGTAGCAATGCTAACTCAGTCCTCATGTTTGATGCTTTTGGATGCCAGATGAGTCTATAATATAACAGTGCTCATCTATGACTTGAGTGTGGATCAGGGCTTATTTGGTTTGCATAGTGGAGACCAAACTATAATGAGGAAGCTGGCTGGGTTAGACTCAGCTTTGACACACCTTCATACTAGCTAAAGGAGAGAAAAGCATTAATTCATAAGTAATTTTTCTTGCTAAGAAATCAACCTATTTACAAGTTGGATGCAAGGTTTTATATCTAATGTTTATTATATTTTAGTATTTTATGACTTTAGACATTCATCTAAAGTCGTATGTAATGTAAACATACATTTGTGGTACGTAATTTTGTGGTTTTAAACTTGTAAATTTAGATAGTAACAGTTTTTTATTAATCTCTGGACCTCACTGAGCAGTTTCAAGTAGCTATTAAAAAGCATGGGGAGCAAGACGAGTAAAATGACTGTCGTTTTCTTGGCACAGTGGCAAGGGCTTCTTTAATCACGATATCCTTTTGAACCTATGTTGCCTCTTTTCAATGGTTCTGCTCCTCAGTGTTCCTCAATGATAGTCCTGGGAGACTCGGAACTGTCTGACCTCCTAACTGACCTTTTGGCTTGTGGGGTACCAAAGAGTTTCATCTCCCCCTCCCCTGGCGTTTTAGTAGCTACATGAAACTGCTGAATGAGATTCAGAGATTTGGGCTGAGATGTCATTAAGATGCAGATGACACACAATTCTAGCTCCTGTTCACTTTGACAGATCCCAGGAAGGCCATGGAGATGAGAGCCTGGTGTCTGGTGTCAGTGATGGAGTGAATGGGGGTTAATTGAGCCCAAACCTAACCCAGACAAGATGGGTGTTCTACAGTGGCCCCTTGGTATCTGCTGGGGTTTGGTTCCAGGATCCCCCATGGATACAAAAACGCATGGTTGCTCAAGTCCCATTAAATACAGTTGCATAGTAGAATGGTAAGGTAAAGGTATTCCCTGTTGACAAGGTTGTCAAGTCGTGTCTGACCATAAGGGGCGGTGCTCTTCACCGTTACCAAGCTGAAGAGCCAGTATTGTCAGAGACTACTCTATGATCATGTGGCCAGCATGATTGCACAGAACTCTTCTTACCTTCCCACCAAAGTGGTACCTATTTATCTACTTGCACTTGCATGCTTTTGAACTGCTAGGTTGGCAAAAGCTGGGACTAGTTATGGGAGGTCACCCCATCATGTAGCACTCAGGCCTCGAACTGCCAACCTGCCAATTTTACAATCAACAGAGTCAGTGTCTTAACCACTTGAGCCACCGCATATAAAACTCATATAAAACTGCAAAATCAAGGTTTGCTTTTTGGAATATACATATATATATATATATAGAGAGAGAGAGAGGATGGTTGAATCTGTGGATAAGGAATCTGTGAATACAGAGGGCTGTGGCTGTATTAGTTAGGAGCACTAATTATTTGGGTCAGGTGGTTCAGCTTGTTTTTGGAGTGTCACTTGCCTTGAAGGAAGTGGTACACAGGTTTTCCTTAGGGGTGGCAGAGTGGGGGTACTCCTAGAGCCATTGATTTCCTTAGAAACGGAGATGGTGGCGCAGTGGTTAAATGCCTGTACTGCAGCCACTCACTCAAAACCATAAGGTGGCGAGTTGAAGACAAGCATAAGGGCTGAAGCTTGACTCAGGCTTGCATCCTTCCGATGTCGCTAAAATGAGTACCCAGATTGTTGGGGGGCAAATAGCTTACAGTTGTAAACCGCTTAGACACTCCTTAAGGGTATGAAGTGGTATATAAATGAAGCTGTTTGTTTTGTTTTTGTTTTGTAACATGACTATCTTAACTGTTTTTCATCTTATGTGCAACTGCAGCCTTTGGGGGGGAGGGGATATTTTTGTCTCAGTCACTCATGTTTCAGTTACGGTAGACTGTAGTACACTCTACATGGGCACTCCCTCTGAAGATAGAAAACTGCACAGTCCAAAATGTGACAACCAGCGTGTTATCTTTCTTAGCAAGTTAACAAATATTACTGAGCTCCCTTTGGCCTCCAGGCTTTAATCAAAAATTGCAGTTTTAGTCTTTGAAATCTTGCACAGGTGAGGAGCAGATTACCTTAAAGGCAATTTGTTTCCATAGATCCCTGTCTTAATCTTAGTCTTGCATTCATTTCAAGAAGGAAGTTTGCACAGAAGACATGGTCTATTTGTTTGCTAAAATTAATCAGGTTACCTCAGTTTTGTTCACTCCTCTTTAATGTGCAACGCAGTTTTATTACTGTGTCACTTCATAACCTTACTTCTGCCAGTGTTCGGTTTTTGCTTTTTGGGTCATTAAGTTTGTATTATCATTGCTTTAGATTTCAATTCCTATATTTGTACTTTGTTATATTAGTTGTATGATTCTGGTGCATGGTGCTACTCATACTTTTTTAGTGATTAAAGCCACTGGGTTCCATAGACTGGGAGATGTTTTATTAAGCTTAGATTTATTTTTGCTTGATGTGAATAGAAGTCATATACTGTCACATGCAATTTTTTTTTGTTATTGAAACAAAGGCAAGTTAACGATACACGTGTTTTACATTTTGCTTCAGATGTTCTTCGAAGATCACATCGACGATGCCAAATACTGTGGTCATTTATATGGTCTTGGTTCAGGATCATCTTATGTACAGAATGGGACAGGAAATGCATATGAAGAAGAAGCCAACAAGCAATCATGACATTAAATTGAAAACCACTTTTTCTGAGCTCCACCTGCTTGTACATAGGTTTTATCTCTGATTGAATCCCTTGGACAATAAGGCATTCTTTTCCTCTTATCAGCACACTTTTTTCTGCCTTTGTACCTACTAAACTTGACTGTTCCTATCCCAGTTTTTTGACCTTGATGTGTAGGCATTTCTGGGTGAAATGTGGCCTTGTACTTTGCCCAATTGTACATAAGCACATGTAGGAGCAGTGTGGCAGATAGAAGAGGAAAGCAAAAATGATAATGAAAGTTCTGGTAAACTTTAATTGGTCTTAGTATTGGTTTATTATCTTCCCCACCCATTTTCTTAAACTTGAACTAGCACTGATTGATGTTTATCCCAGTGTACAGGAGTTTTAGCTATTCAAGATTGTGGACCATCACATTTGCACTTTAGAAGAGTGACTCGCAGTCAGATCCTCTGTTTTATCTGAAGTTCTGGTTTTCCTTCCTTGACCCAAACAAATCTGCCAAACTATGGTTGTTCACCACTCCCCAGATCAGTTCAAATCCACTGAAGAAAAGCACACTCATTCTATAATTTCTGTTCAAAACTACTGAAATCTTAGCAGCTGCTCTCGTATCTAAACTGGTGCCTGGTCTTCCACGTGTGTCCTGCACACACCAGCTTGTAATTGGCTTGCCAGTTTGATACTGCTCTGTGATGGAAATAAATAGATGGAGCTGTGGGGAATCACTCTTGTGTACACTCCACTGAACTAAGAGGCTCTCATTTAGCATCTGATACATGTTCCTGATCAGTTCTCAATGGAGTGTTTAGGAGAAAATCTTCATATATCCATACCCCCGTTTCTAAAAACAAGATCTAGAGCTTTCAGGAAAGTTTCTGTGCCCATTTCCAGTTGTGTCTGAGCAGGCTTAACAGAAAGGATGGAAATTGCAATTAGATTAACAAATTCTGTTAACTGTGAATCCATTTTCTTATATCTGTTCCAGCAAGCTATGTCCCACAGTACTTTCTATTTTAAAACCTTATTTATTCTTTACTTGAGTAGATGAACACAACTCAGTTTAAGAATGAGTTCCAAAGATTTGAAGTCAACTTGATAGAAAGCTAAATAGAAAAGAAAAATAGGGATGTCCTTTTCTGGAGCAACTGCAAAGGACATTTGTTGTAAAACAACAAATTGTTTGTACCTAATAAAGTTACCCAAGACTATAAGGCTAGCTTATTTTTGAGTCTATCTTAGCAATATATTTTATAAATACATTGTTTTATTAAAGGACCACAGATACTTTCCTCACCATGCAGAGCATACTCATACAAAGCAGTTGTGCAGGAAGACTTTAACTGATATTGAATAGCTAAACCCTAAACTGAAATGATGGGAGAGTGCCTGTAGCTGCATTTTGTATATCATCTACACTGAAAATCAGTTGGGAGTAAATCTTAGCAATGTTGAGCAAGTTGACCTGTTTACCATGTACTTTTAACTTGTTTTCCTTTTTTTCTTCATAAAGTTACAATGATGTAACTGGGTGGTCCTTTTTAAAGAAAAATAATACATTTGCATAAGAGGGTATTTGTTTTTAAAGCTTTTGTAAATAAAGGCTTCAAAAATGATTTCTTATATATTTACAGACTTGTCGTTTTCTTCTGAAACCTGTTGACATGTCTGTTTATCCATACCCCCTTGAGTATTTCTTACCTGCAATTACATATTTCATTCCTCCATGAAGTGTATTGATCATTTAAGCTGCTGCAAGAGTTACACATATCACATAACTGTTCGGTTTCTGGAGCAAGTTTCAAAACTCCCCTCCCTCTGAAACCAGTTGCTTGACTGGTTGGCTGTTCATATTTAAGAATTCTGTAATATGTATACCAGAGCAATAAGGAATGGACTGGACCATGAAATCCAAAACCCTAGTAATGGCAGGAAGATCTTGTGCCATTTACTACTGTTTTAATATGCTCACTGTTGCAATAATTTGTCCTAAAATGTTGGTTATTTGAGAAGAGCAATCTGTCTGAAAAGCAATATCAAGTAAGTTTGAGTTTGCAAACTGATGCAAACTTTGAAGGGTTACATCCCACCCACAGGTCCTATTTTTGCTCCTGGTAGTTTCTGAAGAGGTGGAAAAGAAACCTGGTTAGTAGAAGATCTCCATTACAAACACACTTATTTTGTTGTAAGTGTTCTTCTCAAAAGGAACCTTTTTCTGTAGTTTTGGTGATGTTGGGATACTTGCAACATTTCATTCAGGTACCTTGGCTAAGGTCTGCACACAGTATTCAAATGCACCAATCCCTGTTAACGGGACACAGTGTTTGTACCCGTTAGTCTTTAGAAGTGTGCTTTATTATTTGTTTATAAAGGTCACTTCTGTATCAGCCAAGTTTGTTTCAGTGAAAGGCACATGAGCTTTTGTCATATCTTTATTGGTTTTCTCTCTAGATAGGTAACTTGTTGGCCTTCATATAATGTTCAGTTGTAGGTTTTATTGTCCCTCAACTGTCCATAATAAACATTTATGTGCTTGGTAAGTGTAGCTTATTGATGATCAAAGCAAACTGATGATCACTCGTCCCTCGGTCTTTTGTGAACAGCAAGCGCTGGGGGACAAAATGGCATGTGCGCAAGCGCACAGCCATTCAAACCAATAGGACTTGAATATTTGCTATTTTTCATTTTTGTCGGGGTGTGTGTGTGGTCCAAAACAGATGTCCCATGAAAACAGAAATGAAATTGTATTCCAAGCCAGAACTGTACATTAAGCTCAGAAAACAGTTTGTTTAACTCGATTATTTTTGCAATCTTGTATAAAACTGTCCTTAACAAAACTATTCAGACTTTGGCTGCATTTCAACAGACAGCAAATTTGCTACGTCAGTGAAATTTGAATATGCCTGGAGCTTTTTGTGGTACATAGTACAAACATCTTCATGCTTAACAAGTTTGGTCTGGGTGAACTGGACTTCATACTTGATGTAGCCATTCATATTTCCATTAAAAATACTGCTGAATATCCATAGTGAATAGTTCCTAACCAAAAAAATCTCTATGTAGAACTGCATTATAAATAATCCACCTTACTCTATTGCTTACTACTATTACTTTATATACTGGAAATTGTAGTGAACCTATATGCTTCAGTAAGTTTGATAGGGATTTAAAGACTAATTATCTGTTTAATAATGTGGTATATCTTGGATATGGTTCCTAGAGAGGTACTGTGACCTAAACTTGAGCCTTAACCTCACTATGGATTGCCAGCACATGTTGACAGTATCATCCCTACATACACATAACTCTTGCCATGGACAAGGAGAGAGACAGATGGTATTCCTAAGGATGGGTTTGCTGGTGGCCAGATTTGATCCTGGGATTTCCAGTTCATGTTTGGATTCCACGTTCTGTACATAGTGAAAAACCACAAATTAGGCACTGTGTACACATGTATATATCATATTTGAATGTTGGCTAGATCATTACAGCATCTTCTGTCTGCTTCATTGGTCAGATATTTCATACATTCAAGCCTGGCTGCTTTAACCAATTTGTTGTAAAGGTTTTTAATTTGTTTCCAGCAACTTAGTATGATACAAAAATACATATACCGCTTTACAAAGTACAAAAGAAAGCAAAGCAAGAAGCATTCCACTCTGTGCAGACACTGTAGCTATTATGTACAATGTTGCACCTAAGCAACGCGTACTCAGGCAAGCATTGGGAATGTTTTTCTTTATAGGAATGACAGTGCAAAGCCGTTCTGGAGCAGGATACTTGGAAACTCAGGACTCTTCATTCTAGTTCAGTGTCCTGCCAGCATTACTGAAGAAAGGAAAGGAAAGGAGCAGCAAACAGAATGAGAAGTGGTGCATACATGTGAAGGAATGTCATTTGTGTCCTCAAGAACTGATTCCTTGGAGGTGAAGAGAAGTGTATCCAATCACAGTACCCTGAGTATTCCACAAGGCTAATTTGCAGTAGTCACTTAGTACAATAATAGTCTTCAAAAGCCATTCTACATACAAACATGCACCTAGTATTCACATAAAGCAATGCTGAGTAGCCATTTGAATCATTTGAACTAACGGCTGTGGAGCAAATTGCAATTTATTTTCCTCATTTCACCATCATCCACCAAGGCATTAGATCTGCTATCAAAATGACAACTGCTATTTCTCCAGTATAAGATCTTACCAGAGCTCATTCACATACAGTACTAACCAGGAGACTCGCTTTTAAATGTTTTTCCTGCCTAATATATAATATGTCCAGCTGTGTATATCTGATTTCCAGTACTGGTTCCTTCTTAAGTCACATACGGTTTGTTGTAATCTCTGCAAGATGTTTTTTCAACATCAGAACTACATCCTCATGAAACAATTTGTGTGTGAATCACCTGACACTCCCCAACCTACCATTCTGGTCTATTAATCAAAAATTCTCAACTCCTCATATTAGAGGTATTTTGGCACTCTTGACAGTGTTGTGAGAGGAAAAAAAACTGATCTCAAAATGTCTCTTAACTTATTCAAGCTGCCACAAAATCAAAACGGAGTTCCTTTCATGAAAACAGCACTATTGGTATTAGGAGTAGTTCACAAAAATCTCAGTTTTTTTAAAAAAGTCCTTATACTAGTAAAAGGTTTATTACAGCAGCTGAGACTTTTGCCTCACTACTTAGTAAGTACTCACTACTTCTCCTAAATATAGAAGAAGTCACTGAACATTTTTCAACACTACCACTTAAGTTTTTCACCAGTTGGATAAAGAAAAGATATTTCAACTTCCACATTTTGCATTCTCTGCTACCCTGACAGGCCTGACAGAATTGCTGGTGTCTTAATTTAAGTCTGCACTTCTGCTAAATCGTGTCATAAATGAAAATGGAAAGGGGTCAGGCTGGAAGATTGTGGTGGCCTTGGAAATGTTCCTTTTCTTCCAGTCAGTTTTTGGAGGGAAGGTGGAAATTCCCTTGACAAGCAACTATTGGCAAAGGGCAACATCATAGCAAATTGGTCACCTTAAAAAAAATGAAATAAAAGAACCTATGATTTTATAGGACAGCCACAGGAGTGTTATCTACAGTATTAGTGCTCACTTTGTTTTGAATATCAAAAATAACTGTTATAGAAGTTAACATGACCAAAATACTGAGAAACAACTTCATAAGCAGTCTTCAGACTTAAAAAAAAAAATCTTAAGGAACTATAAAGCCACTTTGTGCAATGCCCTGATAGTTACTTGTGATGTGACAGGTATAATACATTGAGTAGATATTATAT
Source organism: Urosaurus nigricauda (assembly GCA_034509955.1). Lineage (NCBI taxonomy): Eukaryota > Metazoa > Chordata > Lepidosauria > Squamata > Phrynosomatidae > Urosaurus > Urosaurus nigricauda. Next base: position 135,271,448 of record JAOEGL010000005.1, on the reverse strand, counting down.
TCCATCTTTCTTCTTTTTTTTTTTTTGCTGGCACACTCACTGCTTATGGTGCAAAAGACCAAGTATATAATACTAGCATTGAAATATCTGCTTAGCTTTGGTTAATTCATTTTAAGATTGAATCACTATCTGTTACAGTGGTCCCCCGGGATACGAACCCCCCGGGGAACAAAATCCCCGGGACCCGAAACCGCCAGGGCCGCAAAAAAGCCCCCGGGATCCGAACAAAACCCCGGGATACGAAGAAGAAAAACTGTGCGGCCCCTTTAAATTTGCTGCGCGGTCCGTCGAAGAATGTGGTCCCCAGGGAAACGAAGATTTCCGGGTTACGAAAGGTAATCCGGAACGGATTACCTTCGTAACCCGGGGGACCACTGTACTTACCCAAGTGGACAATGCACTTGTCATTGCATTAACAAGTGAGATTATAAATTGTGGATATGGCCTAACAGCAGTTTCCCTTGGTCGTGGAGGCTCAGAAGTATGCCCTTCAAGACAAAGGGAAACTCTGCTGTTAGACCATCTTCCCGTATGAACCCGCCCCCCCCCCCCGCACGCTCCAGTCCTCTGGGAGGAACCTGCTACAGCCTATGAAGCCTATGAAGACTGGGCTGACGCAGACCTCCCAGAGGGCCTTTTCAGCTATCGCCCCCAAGCTGTGGAATGGCCTGCTAGTTGAGATGCATCTCATTCCATCCGTCAATGGCTTTAAAAAAGCCTTAAAGACGCATCTCTTCCAGCAGGCCTTCCCAGACATCTCCCAGCTCCAAATCCTAGACTTGAGTTCTTCCAGCCTCCTTTATGATTTCAGCCCCACCCAAACAGCTCAGGCTGGATACTGATATTGTTATTGATTGTTTGTTTCTTGTTTTATATTTTAACTTATTGCTGATTTAATTTTGTTTTAAGGGTGGGAGGTGGGGATGGGTTTGATCTGTTTTAAGTGCTGTTATTTTAATCTTGCTGTACCCCGCCCCGATTGTTTGCTCAGAGGGGCGGGCTATAAATAAAAATTATTGTTGTTGTTGTTGTTCACAATTTTTAATCTCAGTTGTTAAAGCAATGACAAGTGCATTGGCATAAATAAGCAGATTGTCTGTATTCTGGGGGAAGGAAGTGCACTCTCATTTCTTTCTCCCGATCTTAAAGCAGCTGTGTCTTCCTCTTCTAAGGAACTGCCCACCTCTTTCCCTTTCCTACTGAGAAGGAGCAGGTACACAGATGCCTTTCAGGGACAACAGCTGCATAGGGTGAGCATTACATTACACCCACTTGATGTGAGATCTCAACCATAACCAAAGTGTTCAAACAGGACTGCAATATTTAATAGATCTATTAAACAAACCAGATCAAGCCACCTCAAACTCCACAGAACTAAGACTTTAAAAATGATTTAAAACAAAAGGCTTAAAATTCTACAGTGCTATCCTATTATATTTTTTAAGAAGCAAGCCCTGCTGAGTTGAATCCTGTACTGTATGTGTCTTTTCAGACATAGGCCCCACTGGGGCTGAAATACTATTTTCACTGTAGAAGACTTCTCAAATATGCTACCGGTGAAGAGGGCAGGAACATTTTAAAATATGTATTTCTTTAACATGAATACTTACAAAAACTGCAGACAGCAAACAGAGTCTTAAGAGGCCATTCTCTCTTGTCTTGCATAGGAAGGAAAACGTCTACAACAATGCTGCATCATCTAAAAATAAAATATCCTTATTCCTTAAAAACTACTATGTTTGCCCACATACAAATATTCAGACTTGGTCAACAGACTGAATCAATAAGCACATATCATTAATTTAGATTTCTTTAATATGGCGAACAGTCTTACTGTTTAGTTAGTCAAAACTGTAGTCTCCCAACGTGCAGATGTATAGCAGAAGGTAATGCAGAAAGCGAAAGAAATGCAATTTCTTAATTCCTCTATTATTTCAAAGAGAACTTGCCGTTTGCTTTCCCACAAGACATTATAGGTTTTTTAAAAAGCCCCCAAAAGGAAACTCTCTCCCCACGTGTACAGCTCAACTTATTGTCTGTGCCTTTCCATTTCTTTAATTCATCACTACTCAATGCCATACACTTTACTGCTCAAAGAAGTCAATTAAATTTACTTCAGGCAACTACAGGCAAGGTTGAAGTGTGTAAGACCCATCCCTATTGCTAGGCTGCATTTATTACCTTCTCTGACTGACATGTAACACCTGAGTAGCTGGGGGAAAGTGCATCGTTCTAATGAGCCATTCCTAATACAGGGCATTCTGTATATTTTGTATGAATCCCACCTCTCTAGCAGTGTGTACAAATCTCCTTTCTCAAAAAATACTGATGGTAAAGACCTGTCAGCCTTTTTTTCCTTACGAAGCAGTGCTGACAGGCATACCATATTCAAACTGTCCTCTTCTAATTTAATTTTAATGAAACATATTTTATCTGTGACAAATCTGTTCCATGGCACTGTATTCCAGATTCTCCCTTCATCTTAGATCCTTTTAAAAATGAGTTCTGATAGCTATTAAATACTGCCCTGCACAACTGGAAATACATCACAGTGTGTAATATGACTTGGCCATGGACTTTTCCATTCTGACTCCCTCCAAATCTGAACAGAAAAACAAAGGACGATAATAACTGTAAAATACTTAACATATGTTGTTCAAAGAATGATATAGCACACCATATTATATTCTCAAATACTCCAACTCCGGAGAGTCATATTCTGGCACTTTTGGTGATTGAGCCTGCAAAGATTTTTCATGTGAATGAAAATATTAACGGGAAAATGACATCATCACAGAGATGCCATCTCATTAAAAAAAAACCCACTATCCAAAAGAATAATTTTGAAATAAATCAAATTCTGTTTTGGGGGGTACAAAGACTAAATAATGGTTTTCTGAAATACTTGGTGTTACTGCAGCTGTGAAGCCAAATCGATATTGTACTATGCCTACCAAAATATCCAAACTGACTTTGAAATCTACAGTTTCTTTTCAGCTATGTTCAACTGTACATTTCACTGAGTGAAATGTACCATTTTCTCACTTAGTTTCTTCATTAAGAAAATAATCATTTTCCATGAACCATTTTGGAAATAGATATGACCACCTATTCTATGTAAACAATAATGTCTTATGTAACTAACACATTAATTATATATAATTTCACTGTTATGTGCATGCAAAGGCACTGATAAAAGCATATTTGTGAAACTGCAATTTCCTTGGCTTCAGAAATTTTCTGAAATCTTAAAGCTTTTTTTTTAATGATCCTACAAAAAACTGTCCCCAAATCTTTGACAACTATTAGTTTCATTCAAGGCGTGTCTCTATAAAGCCCATTTGGCTTTTTAAATATAGAATGTAATCAAAATCATAGTAAGTAGTGCAAGCATGAGTGCAACATGATAATATACATGGCCTCATATGTACATCAGGATAATAGTGAGGAATGCAGCAATTCCAGAATGATAAATCAAATTGAGAAAAGCGTAGTGTAATTAAAACAGCCTCTTACAGGTACAAACTTAGGTGTAGTGCTTTAAATCTAATATTCTTAAGAAATATTCACAAACACTTCTATTAAGGTTAAATAACCAAAGAGTAAGCTGTCACATATTTACAGTTTCACAAAAATGCTCTGAGCATGTTTAAGAGCACGTCCTAAACTTAACCAACAGATAAATTAAGTGTGGAGTTTTGTTCTGCTTCTTTGTTATGATTTAATACAATTGATAGCCTAGCTATAAATAAGTGATCTGCTTATAAGGGGTCTGAGGAAGAGCTTAGCCAACTTATCTGTGAACATATAAATAAAACTGTAACTCAGATAGGGATAGGAAAAAGAATGTAGTTCAGTCATTATGCCTGAACTATCAGCAACTCTCCCAGTCAACTGATCAAAGTTGGGAGTATATTCATGAAGATCATCTGCAAGCATTAATCACATATATGATTTAAAGATTCAACTGCTACAAGAGCATTTTCAGGTTCTATGTAAAATGTTTACACTCACCTGAGTTACCAATGGCAATACTTTCCTTACTTGCAAAAGATTAGTGTCCTGTATGTCTTAAGACATCTTGCTTTCCTGACATGGCATTTTCAAGCCTTCCCCTTTTGTATTATAACATTATTTTGAATTAACCAAAACATTCTTTTATACACAGAAGAGATGACAACACATCTTATATTTCAAGCGATGATATGGAGACAGCTAAATTAGGTCTTGAAGTATCTTCGGAGCAGATCCACGCAGCAGTGAACTGAGACAGCTGTTTGATGGATGCTGATGTTATGGAGGAATCCTTCATCCTCTCATCAACAATTCTGAACTATAATAAAGTATTAAAGCATACCAGTTTGAAAAACAAGGGCATGTTATGCAACAGTTGAATGGCATGCATATTAAAACAAGTTACAAAAGAAAAAAAAATTAATTGACTACAGAGAAGCTAACAAAGTTTTTTGAAAACTTACTTGGAAAATCCAGGATTACTCTGTTTACTTGTATGGCTAAGTTTCATTTTCCATAGTTAGTGCAGGATTGCTCATACCTTTGAGAAACACAGTAATATTTTTCAGCAGCGATTCATTTTTTGTACTGAACAAACTCCTCAATATAATTCTATGTCTCCTCAGGAATAGCTGTTAATGTTATTGTTGGCTTTACACCTGATCTCCTAAAATGTATGATACAAAAATCAAGGTACACAGCCTAAAAGGAAGAGAGCATTTGGGAGATGATCTCTCACAAGACATTTGATTAGCTGCTATGTAAACATAACCTTATATTAGTCAACCTGAAAAACATTATAAAAGTATTCACACACAAACATATCTAAATCTAGTACATTGATACCTACTATGAAGGCTGAAGGAGCAATACACAACTTTTAGGTATTCCTAAGCACCAGCTGATCAAGGCAGGAGACCTGAATTCCAAAACCATTTCAACCATTGCTCCTTCTTTCACCTCATGTTTATTACATAGTCCTGCATGCCAAGGAAGATTTAGAACAGACAGAAATTGACCCTTTCTTCTTCTTTTTTTAGATGCAGTCACGGGAGAGGGTGGATTACTCCTTCAGCCTTGCATTCTTTCTTGTCTGGGGAGATTGCAATGTAAGTTTTTTGCCTTTATTTTCTATTTTTCTATTTTTTGACTTCTTTTGTCCTCTCAGAAATCATTTTTTTTACCTGTTGATGCATGAACATCCCTCTATATTGCTCTTGCTTGATATTAGAAATGTTTTTGTTTAGGATAGATTCTGAGGCCTTTTCAGAGGCATGCTTCTCAATGACCATATGAATGGCAGCAATATTCTTATTTATGTTATCACACTCTGTAGCTTGCACACCTGCAGTTAATTGAGCAGCTTTAGAGGTGGTTTCTTCTTCTGAAAGTTCTCTTCTTTTTCTCTGAAGAGGCTTGGACCTCTTTTCCATTCAGTATTTTTCTCTCTTTTTTCTTCAACACATCACCTGCAGATGCTGTACTCTATTATAAACTATCACCCTATATCCACTTGGTAGCAATATAATTTATATCTTAGTGTGGTGGATGGGTGGATGGAGAATGTCTCAATCAGCTGGCAAGGCAAGAGAAGAAAAAACTGAAGGGAAGAGGGAAGGGGCAATGGATGAAACAGTTTTGAGATACTGATCGCCTGCTTTCTGTACATATTATGTTGTTTCTTTAATTTTAAGCTAATTTTACAACCCATCTAGTATTAGTAATCTCTTACCAAGTTTGTTCTTTTCACTACTTGCACTGCTTTCGGTCCAAGACTGGGTATCAGTAAGGAGGTGGCTTTGGGAATCTCGTAACGGTTTAGAAGGAAAATGAGGATTATTCTCACTGTTAAAAAAAATGATGGCATGTTAAAAGACATCAATAATATAACTGCACTATTAAAAGCCCATATTTCCAGTAAGGTTGATTAAAGATATATTACTCTTTGTCCTATAAGTATTCAAGCTCAGTAATAATTTATTTATCAAACAGAGGCGACTATCCAATTTAATGCTTGTAGAGATAGCACAATATCACTGGAATAATGCTTGTGCAAGCAGTTATGCAAACCAGTTTGCAACAAGTTGTAACTTTTTTTGCAACTGGTTTATCATTTGCTTAGCAGAACCAACTGTACTTTGAACACACACAAAAAAAGGACTAGAGGCCATGCTTGCACTAACTCAAAACACAACTACTAGTGCAATGATAGAATAAGATACAGTCTAGTCATTTTGTTTCTGCATTTTTGTCAATATATAGACATCCATATGGTGAATGTATATTGTCAGTCTCATTGTTTTTTAACTTTTGTTAATAGGATTTTAGCTCAAATTTGTCTTGAATTTTTGTAAGCCCCTTGCCAGGAGACAGGCAGGGTATAAACTAAATGAATGAATAAATAAAAATAAATGTGTATTCAATAAGGCATTTGAAGTGCTAGTGATTTACATATTTTATAGGGATCATATTAAGCATCTATTATAAAATCCTGAGCTTGCATTTTCTGTTGTTGATACAAGGAAGCAAATAAATTCTTAGCCTTGTAATATTAATGTTAATCTCTTTAAATACCTGGAGAAATAGTTTAGATGTTAATCTTACATAAATTGCTAAAAACAGGTTGTGTAACATAACATGAACCAAGTCACAAATAATTATTCCACTCCTATCAGCTATCTTCTGGAATTAAAAAAAGATCAAAGCTATATATTATTTCCATACTAACTTAATCCACAGACTTCCCTGTTTTGCATTCTAATGAAGATACTATTGGAAAAAATAGAAATCAGTTTACAAGTAAATTGGAGATACAGAATCTCCTTCACATGGTATTTTTTCTCTCTCAACACATGAAATGCCTTGAAACTGTTCGATGGTTCTGGCACTGATTACATCTTATAGAAACACTACTACTTCTTGTTAAACTCATACCTCCAGGGTTCATCTTTTACAGACTTAATACATCACTATCACATGAACAGTGGCTTTTATATAAGCTTGCAGTTACTAGACATTATGAAACAACAAGACCTAAATGGACATCAAGAAACCCAGTACTCAAACCACTACATCATGCTTTCTATGCATCTGTATAACCTATATTGTCCTCCATATAAAAAAAATGGATTTTATGGTGGTTTTATGTTTATGTTTTTGTTTTAAAAAACCAAATGCTGAAGAATGCTATCTACAGTTATCTCTACATGTATAATCTAATTTTATAGATTTCAGATAATCATTTGTGTGCCTTGAATCGAACTAATAATCCTGTTCCTATGCATTCAAGTATATATGACTGCTATCCAAGCAATAACCAATATATAATGATTGAAGTAAGTGCCAAATATAACAGTGAGCAAAGCTTACTTTTTGTTTAATGTAGTGTTTCCTGTAGGACTAACAGCTTGTTCTGGATCTTGGTTAACAAGACACGTTGGAAAGGAACACCCATCTCCTTGGCTGAGAGAAAAAAATAACATTCTAATTAGGGAAGCAATATTAAAAACTCTTCAAAATAATTAACTTCAAAACATAATTTGGCTTGCACTATTGAACATGGCAATAATTATCTTTCAAATATCACTTACCTCGTAAAAATAGGCAACAACCAATACTTTTTCTCATCTCCAAAGACTTGTTTAAGATTTTTGCTGAGACCCAAGCTAAAGCCATTCTTGTCTGTTCCATGTCGAAAAAAAGGTGCACGGAATGCCTCTAAAAATAAAATATGTTCACATTTCTTAATGCATTTAAACTTGCACACATCTCTGGATTATGAACAAAATAAACTAGCAATTATTTACCTAATGTTGATTTATTTTTGCTGACTAACCAACAGTGATAGCCAAAGAGAGAAGACAAGCTGACAGAAAACATGGCTGCAGCAAAGAATAAAAACATGATATGGAACTTGGCTTGGGTATCTGGAAGGCCGTTCTATAAATATAGAAAGAAAAAAACAAGAGTTGTTGGTATGCTCTTTAGACACACACACACACATATAAAGTGATTCAGCACTGACTTGATGGTATATTGCTTCTTAACATTTATTAGGTTTAACATGTGTTTTCATATTTTCAATAGGTTTGCCTTAGGGTCACCATGAGTCTAAAATGACTTGAAGGCACACAACAAAATTGATTAGATCCAGACAAAGTCAGCTGCAATACTCCTGAAATCAGCTAAACTTTTACAGTATTTTCTACAGAATCTAAGTCTAACTAACATAATGCAGTTTTTCTGTGATTCTTACAAAACTCAAAGGACACATTTTATCCCTTCAGACACTTAAATAAAATTCAGATGCAGTGCTTGCAACAAATTCCTGATGCTATTGACTTGTTTAATTAGATATGAAGTCTTAAAAGCTATCCCTTTTATGTACCACTTCCAAACAGGTTTCAAGAGTAAATGTAGGCTATACAAAATTCAGTACACATTTTTAATTATAATTGTCAAGCCTTTAACTCACTGTTAGTTTCTCTTTCTCAGTTATAAACGCATACCATTGATCATAACAGTGCCCGAACCAAAAATACCTGCTGTCATACAACTAGGCTGGGGGTTCTCTAAATGAACTCTGGAAATCACTAGATTATTGACATGAACTAACAATACAGATTAGGTATCCCTTATCTGAAATGCTTGAGACAGAAATGCTTTGGATTTTGGATTTTTATTTTGGGTGGGTGGGATATTTTCACGTACACAATGAGATATCTTGGAGATGGGGCTCAAGTATACATGAAATTCATTTATGTTTGATATATACCGCATACACATTGCTTGAAGGTAATTTTATACAGTATTTTTAATAATTTTGTGCTTGAAGGAAAGTTTCTATACACTGAACCATCAGAAAGGAAAATTATCACTATCTCGGCCACCCGTAAAAAACGTTTTGGATTTTGGAGCTTTCTAGATTTTGAATTTTCAGATAAGAGATACTCAAACTGCACAAGAGTATTCTTGTTTATCTGGAAATTAAATTCCACTGTCTTCAACAGGGATTATATACCAGTAATGCTATTTAAAATTACATCCTAAAGATACCAGTCATCAGATGTTTAGTTACGTATCTAAACATTTTAAAGCAGGGAATGATTTTAAGACTTACTGTCCAGAATCTGATAAAATACTGTAAATCAGTTGCAACAATGAAAAGGCAGTATAACAGAGAATATGCCAGAAAAAGAAGGAAAAATTTGTAATTGGAAAATCCAACACAGTTGTTCACCCTAGAGGAAAGAAAGCAAGCATAAAGCACAGAAAATACATACATGCAATAATTTATTCTTATTTTTGCCATTCCTTCATTGGGATCTTTACCTTCCAATTTATTCTAAACTAAAATAATTGATTGAATTCCTTTATTACAGCGTGCTGAATAACACTCTTTCTTTCCACAGAATACCAATTCTGGTAGGGTTTAAAAAAAAAAGCATGTATCTGTATCTCTTCTTTTGAAGTACCTGAGTAGTCCTTGTAGAACCATTTCAGCAAGATTTCTGAATACTGTAATATTAACTGAAAATATAACACTAAGAGCACAGATATAAGTTTGCCTTTCCTACACCTAACAATATCCTGCCATTATGCATGTTTTTATCTTTCTCAGTTTTAGGCTATGTACCTCTCCTCTTGAACATAACATACATCTGCCTTTAATAATATTGTTTAAAAGAAGAGAGAAAACAGTAAACAGTTGATCCCACCCCAGTTACCATTCCAACTGCATAGCTACCACCCACAGAATACCATGTTATTAGAACCCACAGAATACAAGAGGTAACCACATGAGACTCGTTCAGACATTGGAGGCACTTTAAGTGCCCATCCCATTGTGGGACTTTTATGCCACATGAGACACTTCTTGAAGGAAGCCAGCAGTAAAGATGGACAGGGCTATTGCCAAAAAATCTGTAGAAGGTTCTGAAGATGCACTGCACAGGAATAGGATAACCCATCTGTATGATTCACAGAGACCACAGGTGTTATGCAAGTTTTTTCAGAGGTTGTACATGGAGATAGGAAAGCACTTCCTTGTGCAATATTCCCCTCCCAGTTGCACAATGGCAGCTGGACAGCTGCACTGCTACCACTCTGGTCAAAACATTCACTGATTAGTGGTGGTGCTGGGGCATTCAAGAAGCACTTAATCAGTTGGCTGTTATTGCCCTTTCCTAATGTAAGTACTGTATGCTGCCAGTGAACTCCCAGGGTAACTATTTTGGTAGAGTTTTTTGTGGGGTTTTCGGGCTATATTGCCATGTTCTAGAAGAGTTTCTTCTTGACGTTTCACCAGCATCTGTGGCTGGCATTTTCAGAGAATGCTTGCCTGGGAAAGGGTTGGATATATATATCCTGTGTGACCCTGGGAAGGGAGGAGCGATTTGCATGTGTATTGTTCTGTTGTGAACGGCAGGCCTCGGGGTGGGAGGATATGCAAACGAGGTGTGGCCATCAGCACTCTTGAGAGACCTGAACAAAACATGTTGGAATCAACAAATGCATCGGAACTTCTCCCAGCAACTGCTCCAGGGCCAGTTCCCAGGAGAAAATGAGCACTAATCAAGCACAGACACTAATCTTCCTTTGCATATCCTCCCACCCTGAGGCCTGCCATTAGCAACAGAACAAGAACATGGTCACATAGCCCGAAAACCCCACAAAAAACTATAGATGCAAGCCATGAAAGCCTTCAACTCCATATTTTGGCAGAGTTCTAGGCTTGCTCAGCATCAAAGAGAATCTAAGTCTTTGTTTTGTCTTCCTTTCAGAAAGGGCTTTAGTTCCCCAGCATATTATCTATTCCAAACTAATATATTGCTTACCAAGGACAATGATGGTCCATTTTCAAAATACATCTGAAAAAAACAACAACGTAATTTCTACTAGATGTTCAACATAAAGCAATTTTTAATATTAGTTAAATAGTTATACAAAACATAGATATACAAGTAACAAACATAGGTTAGATTTTGACCAATACTTAGTCTGAAATCAATGTAATAACTCCCATCAGCCTACACAATTGCCTGTACTGACTAGCGTTGATAGAAAATGCAGTCTAACTACATGTGGAGAGCCAGAGGTTGCCCACTCCTGCCTTAGAATAATACTATTTGAGGATAAAAAAGGGATACATTCTAATTTATTCTTGAATGCTTTAATTCTGAAATGACTGTATTAATGCCAATGAATAACAAATATTATATCTGTATTGTTATGCAATAGCTTAGTCTGAGTTCTTGTACTGTTAAATGAATTATATTAACACTAATATTCCACATAGTTGCTCTTTTTCTTCAAGAAAAGTTTTCATTAAAGGTATGTCAGCACATAAATACTTTATATGTGTGAAACTACTATATGAAAAAAAGATAATTTGTATCTATGTCTGAAAGAAAATATCCGGAGTAAAATGTATGGGTACAAACTGTACATACAATTCTATTTGGCTCAGTACAGCAAAGCAGTTCCACGTGCAAAGTTCCAGTAGGCTAGCTAAACCATAGGCTGCCACCCACCTTCCCTGGATTTACTGTATAGCCTCTGAAGCCCATTCCATGCTTCATGGAGAGTGGGCAGGATTGAGAAGTGTCTGGTCAGATGCAAAGCACTGAGATCTGGTGGAGTCCTCTGGAGGTGTTGCTTTAATCATTTTGTGCATGGCTATAACATAGCCAGATGCTTTTCTGATTATGGCTGCCCCCTGTGAGCCATAGAATGGCTATGTGGGAGCTTCAGAGGCTTTAAGTCAGGGTGGGAAGAAGGCATGGGCACTGAGGAGGAAAGAAGGAATTATAAACTTCTGCTGTGCCCATAAATGGACATATGCAAGTGTAAGAGAATCTTACATATCAGTATGCCACTAACAGGATGCCAGTCATTGCATGCCACTATTCAGCAACGGAACAAACAACTGTCATTCCTTTAGTATAGTTATAGTGTACTGTACATGGATACAATCTGTAAGTCCCATGTAGGAATTGATTATTAACATTCTCTGTCAAATGCAATACTCCAAAATATTATGGAAACAAAATTTTAATCTGGCAAAATCCCACTGACATTATTTGATTACTGGTATTCATTACTGGTATAATGACAAAACTGCATATTGAAAAAATAAATCATTACTTTTTTAAACTGCAATAATTTTTTTAATAAAACATATGTTTAATTACAGAATTGCTATAATAAATATAGTTGAATAGTTTATTAGTATTAATATATTTTCTATAGTAATCCATGCATATACATTCATGATTTACTTTCTTCAGCAATACGATAAAATCTAATGTATGTTACATAGTCTTAGTTCCTTACTTATCACAGACAGAACAGTGGTGACATCGGTCTGGTTTTATAAGTTGACATCTGTCACAGTATCTTATTGCTGTGAAGACAGAAAAAGACTTCCATTTAACACCAATGTGAACTTGAAGACATCCTGCTCTTAATGTCAATGTCTTGCTGATTAGAGAGAGACATAAGAAAAAATCAGTAATAATAACAACAACAACAATTGTTCTGCAAAAAGTCTCATGGTTTTTTTTCAGTAGAGAAGTATTTTTTTACAATTTAATCCATGTCTACTCAGTGCTAAACCCCAATAAGTTACTTATTCCCAGGCAATTGTATATACAATTCTATTTCCCAAGAAAGTGAGTAGCACTGACAAAATATCTACAGGTTTTATTCACTAATCTCAAGCTAACTATGCCTTCACATAACTTTGGCAGATCAAAAGCAATTCTGTCAATTCTGTTCAACAGATAGGTGGCATTAAATCAAGGTCTATCTCTGTCACTGTAGCAACAGTGCAAAGTTATCACCAATTATCTGGCATGACTGTGCTTACACAAACTCTGGCTACTTTTATCAAGCTAGGTAATTGCATCTGCATCACTAAATAAATGGTCACAACTTCCAGCAAGCTAGGGCTATTCACACTGTTATTTTTAGACTATAGAGTCCAGAAACTCCCAAACCAACATGGCCAATGATGATTTTGGGATCTGCAGTCCAAAAAATTTTCTAAATTCTGGGATTTTCAATTTATTATTCTCAACCCATTCATTACTGACTGTGCACTGGGTTCAGAAGGAAAATAGAAGAAGATAACGTTAATAAGAAAAACATATTCCCAAACTCAGAATAATTTTACATCCCTCAACTACAAGTTGATATGACTGTTTCCAATGACTGTATTATTAGCTGTTATCTAACAGATGGTAAGATAGAGCAGGTCATCACTTTGCACAAGTGTTTACCTCCAGACATTGTTCGTGTATAGATGGGGAGGTCCTTGGCTGCTCTTCTCAGTACTTCTTGATGGATTTCACTTCTAGGTTCTCTCTCTAACAGCTCTTTATCAGCATAGGTTAGGTGGAACTATGAAATAATATGCTTGTTAATTAACAGCAGAAATGATAACTTTAACCTAAAAGGCAAACTTTTGATGTACTTTACCCAAATATGCTAAAAACTGACCAATCTGAAAGGATCTCATACAGCTCCATGAATTTTTCTAGTTTGTATTAGTTATAATTGTGTTAAATCAATGGGAAAAAATATAATGTAGTCAACAGTTTCACAGTCTGGAAAAAGTGTGATACTAAAACAGATGACAGAATGGTCCCCTGCTAGCAAAAGACACTATGAATCAATATTCTGACACAAATAGAGCAGACTTTTATGTATGAGCAAGAAACAGGTTAAAAGATTGTGCTAAGAAAGTACACATATGTAGTTCCTCCTAAATTTCAGAGTCCATACAGAAACTATCAACAAGTATTATTCCAATGTTGTGTTTTTCTCTAAATTATTAGCAGTTTTATAGTTTATGTGTCAGCTTATTTAGCCTCTCCACACCAACAATTTACAGAAATCTGATGTGGAGATATTACATGCATTTAGGCTGGCTATTATCACAGAGGTAAGCATTACAGCTAAATAGAACACAGCCAAAGAGCTTTTCAGTGGCCTTCCACATGGAGATACTATTTAGAAGCGTGCTCAACAAACTTAACATTCAAATTATGTCCTAAATACAATGTGTAATTCTGAGTAAAAGAGACTCATTTATAAACTCTGGTTTACTATTCCACAATCAGCTAAACAGATCTGACTGAGACTAGCAGTTGCAGTTAGGCCTATGAGTCTAGACCTATGATCTCACCTGAATCCTACGTAGTTACTAAGATAACCCATTAGGTCCCATTAAAAACAATAGCATAATAAAATGGTATCCCTTACATAAATGGCAAAAACAAGGTTTTCTATTTGGAATTTATATTAAAAATATTTTCAAGCTGTGGATACTTGAATCCATGGAAACAGAGTTCTAATCTTCTGGATGAAGTTTATGTTTTTATACTGAAACCCAGAAAGAACAGGTTGTTTATATGTAACTCTGGTTCTTCAACTGGTCATCTTGAACTCGCACATATAGGTCATTTTCTGTCTGTGTAGAACTTGTTCGGATCTTCCAATGTTTTAGTATTTTGGTATTTTGGCAAGAGTTCTGTCACCTATGTCCCTCATACAACTAGGCTCCCATCAAATGTTTTCAGTTCCTAGTCCTCCATGAGAAAAAAACCAGGAGACTCCCATGAATAAAACACCCTTGATGGGAGAAGGAAGAATTGAGTAAGTTCACATATGGCCACTCAAAGAACCAAATTTACAGGTAAACAACCTCTTCTTTGTGGTCTCTGTGACTCATACATATGGGAGATTAACAAATAGCAATCACCAGAGGAAGAACATATATTATTACAGAACAGAGAATAGCAAGAACTTCCCAATATCATCTATTTCTTTGACTTGACATCCAAAGAATAATGTCAAATAAACATCAGAGTTTGAAATCATGTTGCAACTCTGTACACACCACAGACAACAGCACCTCTTGTAAGAAAGCAGACAAAGCTCAAGTTGCTTTTGTGGAATGCTAGCACACTCAAGACGGCATAAGCCTCTTTGCCACCTCATATATCATAGAAATTGTCCCTGTCACCCATATCATTAAATGTTGATGGGAAACAGGCTAGACTTCTTTAGGCTACCATAACAAATGAATAGTCTGGTGAACACCCTGGCGGACTTTGTCTTGTCTACCAAGAACATAAGAGAATACCTACCTTGTGAAGCTAACTTTCCAAAGATGTATTAGGAAACTGTAAAAAGTATATGTCCTGTAATGACTACCCTGCACATAAAAGTAAGGCCTGGACAAAAATCTGATTCACATCTTAAAGCATAATGTTCTTCTGCTCTCCTAATAGAAGAAATGGCCACTAAAAATGCTACCTCCATGGAAAACAATAATTAATCACAGGAGGCAAATGCTTGAAGCATTGATGTAATTAAAGAAAGAAACCAAGGCAAATGCTTGAAGCATCGATGTAATTACAGAAAGAAACAGGAGCCTTACCAAGTGGGTAGACTTCCTTGAATCATTTTAAAAATATGTAGATATCAGCATGCTTAAACCATAAACACTCATCAGATGGGAAGTAAGCTAACTCTGTACATCTTAGTGAAGAAAAAACCAACCCTCTTAGTGAAGAGAAAGCCAACCCTCTATCTCCTAAAGAAAGTAAAACTAGGAGAAAATTGTCGACATCCATGCAGCTGGACATTATAGTCTCTAATGTATGTGAGCAAGTGTTCCCAATTCAGCCTCTAGAACTAATGGTTGGATGACATGATACGAACTTAGTTGGAAGGATGGATCACCCAGGCTTTGAAGCACAGGGTTATAATGTCTGGTACCAAATTTTCACATAGGACTATGTTAAGACATATGGATGCATTGGGATCTGCTGTCACCTACATTCTGCCTTGTATAGTTAAGTCATGAACCATGGTTCGTGCAAGCACTAAGGAGCCCAAAGAATACTTCTGGCTCTATTTGCCAGATTTTTATCTTATCTTGGCTATTAAAGAGAATGGCAGGAATGCATGGAGTCCCCCAGGGCGCCATCCTGTCCCCGATGCTATTCAATATCTATATGAAGCCACTGGGTGGGATGGAGCTCAGTGTCTTCAGTACGCTGATGACACTCAGATATACCTCTCCATGACCAGATCGTCAACTCAGACCTCAGATGGCGTCTCTCCTCTCAATGACTATCTTGTGGCGGTAATGGACTGGATGAGGGAAAACAAATTGAAGCTCAATCCAGACAAAACGGAGGTACTCATGGTCTCGGGACCGAAGCCAGGTCTGGGAATACAACTCCCAGTCCTCGATGGAGTCACACTCTCCTCGAAGGACTCTGTTCACAGTCTGGGGGTACTCCTTGACTCGTCGCTTCACATGACGAGTCAGGTGAATGCAATGGTCAGGAGTGCCTGTTATCAGCTTCGGCTGATACACCAACTGCGCCCTTTCCTGCAGATGAGAGACCTGAAAACCGTGATACATGCTCTGGTAACCTCTCGCCTGGACTACTGTAATGTACTGTACATGGGGCTACCCTTGTGCTAACTCGGAAACTGCAGTTAGTTCAAAAAATGACAGCCAGGTTAGTTACTGGAACATCTAGGAGAGAGCACATAACACCAGTGCTTAAAGCTCTCCACTGGCTGCCAATTAGTTTCCGGGCTCAGTACAAGATGTTGGTTTTAACCTTTAAAGCCCTGCATGGCTTGGGTCCATCCTATCTACAGGACCGCCTCTTCCCATATGAACCCCCACACACACTCCGGTCCTCTAGGAGGAATCTGCTACAGCCCTTGAAGACCAGGCTGACACAAACCTCCCGGAGGGCCTTTTAAGCTATAGCCCCCAAGCTGTGGAATGGCCTGCCGGATGAGATGCATCTTATTACATCTGTTGACGGCTTTAAAAAAGCCTTAAAGACGCATCTCTTCCGGCAGGCCTTCCCAGATAGTATCTAATTTCCCGGCTCCATATCTACTGCCAACTCTTTCTCTTAGTTCCTTTTGTTGACCTGGTTCTTATGCAGAGATACCTTAGAATATTTACCTCTAGAAAGAGAAGGTTCTGAGAAGTCCAAAATATCTTGTCTTGCTTCTCACCCAAGCTTCCTGCTGTCTTTATATGGGATTTCCCCTCTCTTCAAGAAACCAGTTACCAACTTTGTTTTTGCTCAGCTGGGTAGGTTGTATTCTTATTTCTTATTTTGTTTTAACTAGCTATGTTATGAACCAGAAATCAACTGCACTTTTAATATTTACCTATCATTTACATGGACAAGTACATTTTAAAACCTTTTATTTCTCAAATGCAGGCCCTGAATGCATCGTTGTCATCATCAGCTTATTATCACTACCAGCACATTATTTTTCTTGATAAGCCATTACATTCTTAAACATAAAGGCCTTGAGATGGACTGCTTGATTTCTAAATGCATGCTTTTAGAAACCTTTAGCAATGAATACACCCAACAATATGGGACTCTCCAAGCAAATTAAGCAATGGCAGTGTCTATTAAGTGACCAGAATTTTGTCTCCAGCGACAACATAGTTTTAAAAGTTCTATCTAAAGGCCATAGGTGCCTAAGTTTATGAATCATGAAAACCAATGACAACTGATGAAGAATGACAACTGATGAAGAATACCAACGAACAACAACAACAACGAGAAAAAAAACTTGAATGATGAAGAGAACTAAAGAAATGACAATACAGAGACATGACAAAAACTACTGAACTCCGAACAAAAGTAGCCAACTTTACAGCAGAAGCCAGAAGTTCCTTTGTAAGCTGCTGCTGATGCATCAGACATAAAGGAAATGAGAAGATAAGAAAGGAGGCTGATTATTCAGGTGAGCTGAGGAGGCCAGACTCTCATTGGAATACTAATGCCAGCTCTAGAAGCTACCAAACAAAAATGCACAGGTGCAGAATGACCCATATGTAAGAGTCACAGGGACTACAAAGAAAAACCACAGATTTTTCATACATCAATATAGACAATCATGCAATTTCATACAAGTTACATTTTTTTTACCAGACAGGTTTCCAACTTTTGAATGGTTTAATGAAAGCTAGTTATTACTCCATACTGCTACAGGAAATTACCTAGCTAGTTGAATGCTGTCATTAAGAAATATTGTGTGGTATCCTGCTGAGAGTTATGATATTGTTAGCTGGACTTATAATACCCAGCTGCTGAGGATTCACATTTACAATCATTAATGACTGAACATGATTTAAAAAAATCTACCTTTACAACCTAATAGCAGCCTGACTGAAGTGTTTCTGAAGTGCTGGAGATCAGAGCACTGGGAAATGACATCTGCAGAATGTTCCCATTCCCAGAATACCTTGGGACAAGCAGTTATGGCAGGACTGTGAGGAATATTTCGGCTGTTTGGTCTCAAGGCACTCCATGACTGAGTGATTTCTAGAGACTCAAAAACATTTTGCTAGGGGCACTGCTAGGCTGCAAAGGTAGGTTTGGGAGTGGGACATTGTTAGCTGGAACTATGACAGAGCAATGTCACTGTAGTTAAGATGACCATGCAGGATCTGGGCCATTATTATTAATATTATTAGCTTTATATAAAATATAGTATTTAGAACAGTGAAGAAGCTACAAAATATTCACTTCTAATCTGTTTCATATTTAGTACAGTGGCCCTGACATGGTAAAATGGTCTCTCCCTTACATAAAATGGCAAAATCAAAGTTTGCTTTTGGAATTTATACATTTTAAAAATATTTTCAAACCATGGATGCCTGTATCCATGGATAAAAAATAAGTGGACATGGAAAACTGACAGAATAGATGATTATCAGCACATTGACTACTCCATTCCCATCCACTACGGTAACAAAATAATTACTAGATCCCAAAGCTAGTTTAATATTTAAATGTTTTGGCCTCTGTGAGCAATTCAAAAAGCTTCCTGCAACTGAGCTGAAGATGATTTTCTGCTGAGTTTGCAGAACAGAAGTGTTTGAAATAATTTTAAAATATGTGTATGAAACAACACTTATCAGCTGTATTCACCTAGAAGTAAAATGTTTGTCGCTATTCATAAAGACTACATGTTGCTTATTGGTGGTCTCCAGACAAATGGGAGCAAGAGCTAGAAATATCTAATTCATACACGATGTTATTTACTCCTCACACTCTTTATAAACTGGAAGTACAATTAACTTGCTTTTTTTTCTCTTACACCAATGGTAACTTACTTCTTTGGAAGGATTCATTGGTAACGTAAAGATTGTTTTCCAGTAAGACCACAAAAACATCATGAAAAATAGATGGTAAGTAATCAGGCACACCACTAAAATAAAAAACAAATAAAACATAAAATTAATGCATTAAACAAATGACAGAAATTCCATAGCAGTGTTATATAGACACACAACCTATGAAACAACCAAACATTCTTAAGTGGTCACAATAGGAAACAATGCTCTCAAGACATCAACATAACTATAAAATAAAGCGAAAGCAGTTAGAGAAGTCATGTAGCACAATCAGAAAGTGTTCTTCCAGTATACTGGAAAGCTTTATATGGATTAGAAGCTGTGCCTTCTATCCAAAACAACCAGATTTGTTCCCCTAGTTGTATGGGTCTGACATAATCACAGTCACATGTGAATCAGTAGACAGATCTCTGCCCTGAGGAAATTACAAATTAACAACTGATATATGAGAACATATGAAGCTGCTTTATATTCAGTTTATTTGTAGGTCAGTATTATTAGGAGTCACTGACATCAGGGATGCAGGTTTTCACCCAAGATTCATTCCTAGCCCTATGTACAGACTGGAAAGTTGGACTGAATGACGCATGTTGTTCTGGGGAGTGAAAGCTAAAGAAGGAAGAAAAGGATTAACTCCCTTTTTCATGAAAGGTAGGGCCAACTGCTTAGATAACTTTTTTGTATCCTGAAGGGGGAAAACACCCTTGGTCATAGGATTTGTAAAAAGCTGAAAAATGTACCCAGACATACTGAAGGAAGCATTACTATCAACAAGAGGAAAAAAGGAGGAGGAAGGAACAAGAGCAGAACAGCAGACAGACAATCAGGGTCCCTAATTATATACTAGAGGACACAATGTGCTCCCACCCATCATATACTTGTCACAACAGAGAACTGCTGGCTTCATTCCTCACTGACCAGAATAATATGCCATACAATTCCAACCTTACATTCTCAGTAAGAGGAGGAGGGGAATGGGCAGAGAAGACTTCTATAAAACTTGCTGAAAATGCTTGGAGTGGAATATCATGGATTTTAGGAGTTAAGCTGAGTGAGCCTTTCTCTCAGTCCTGTATTTGATGGGTGCTGGTGACAAGCTTGCTCATATGGTATGAAGAGAGTGAAATCATCTTTTGCTCTGTGTTAAAAACAAACAAAATCCTTAGATTCTGTAAACTCTGCTTCAGGAGGAAAATATTTTTTTTTGCCCCTACTGGACCACAAACGTATGGACCAGGGGTGGAAATAGTGTGATCCGTGGGCTTTGCATGTGAAAACCTCCCCCGAGCTTTCTCCAACCTCCTGAATATTCCAACCTTTCTATTTTAAAACTGATTTTGTCTCTCCCTAAATGATCACTCATTGTGGCTGTAGTGTTGCAATCTGCTTCTGCAAACAGGCTGTTCACTCACCACCCTTCACAAAAAAGAGCAACATGATCATATGTCACCTTATTAATTTCGTTTTAGGCAGGAAAACATACTTAAAGTGCAAATCTGCTCCAGATCTGCTATCAGCAGATCTGCTTCCCTGATCTGCTATCAGGGAAGACTCCTTGGTATGATTAAGCAAGAAGAAGGAGACAATTGGCTTATGAAAGGAAAAGAACATTTTGGCTGAACATAGGGTGCAGACTGGTGTCTCTGATCTATAAATTGGATACTGCTCTTCAGTTGTAGACCTACCAACTATTATTACTTTGTAAACCATCTAGATTTCCTTTCCAATAAACTACCGAACAGAAAAAAGAGCAATGAATCCACCAACATTTTGAGCTGTATATAAGCTTTAGACATACTTCCTAGAAATGTTCCCTAATTTTGCTGCTATAAAGTGCTTCTAAAAATTGTAACCGCCAAGATTTCCCCTAAAATGTTAGCTTGCACCTTTTTCTTTATCTCCTCTGTTATTGTCGTACATGCTGTGGTAACCTCATGTTTGGATTACTGTAATGCACTCTACATGGGGCTACCCTTATGCCTAACCCGGAAACTTCAACTAGTACAAAACATGGCAGCCACGTTAATTACGGGAACATCTAGGAGAGAACATATAACACCTGCTTAAATCTCTCCACTGGCTGCCAATTAGTTTCCGGGCACAGTACAAGGTGTTGGTTTTAACCTTTAAAGCCCTACATGGCTTGGGTCTATCTTATCTCAGGGACCGCCTCTTCCCGTATGATCCCCCCCCCGCACGCTCCGGTCCTCTGGGAGGAACCTGCTACAGCCTATGAAAACTAGGTTGTCTCAGACCTCCCGGAGGGCCTTTTCAGCGACCGCTCCCAGACTATGGAATGGCCTGCCAGACGAGATCCGTGTTATTTCCACTCTTGATAGCTTTAAAAAAGCAGTAAAGACAGATGTCTTCCAGCAGGCCTTCCTGGAATAACTTTCCTGGCTCAATGGATGTGGTTACAATCTTCCCCCCTTGTTGCCCTTGTTGCCATTACCTGTGATGCCCTAGGCTGGCTCTATTATGTTGTTTTAATTCTGCACTAGTTTAATTTAATTTTAAGGGGTGGGAGGGTTAGAGATTGGGTCGAATGTGTTTTTAACTGTTGTTTGTTTTAAATCTTGTTGTACGCAACCCTGGTTCCTGAGCAGAGGGGCGGGTTAGAAATAAAATTTATTATTATTATTATTATTTGCTCATTCTTATTTGTTATGGAGAACTATTCAAAGGTGTGCTTTCCTTCTTCCTGCATCTTGAAGTGGCACAGTCAGCAGGTTACCAAATTGTTTTATTCTTCATCTTCTCCATGTGCTGATGGATAGGGAATCTGAACACATGGATAGTGAACCTGATTACTGAGTAACCTTCCTGACCATTCAAAATCCTCATCTCTTCCCAGTTTTCGTTGTACTCTATTTTTAAATACTAATTTTTAAAGCAGAGAATCACTTTATAAATTCCTACTAGATACAGTTTCATTTTTACTATGCTGTGTGTATCAATGTGCCTTCAAGTTGCCTGTCTACCTATAGCAACCCATTTTCACAGAATTTTCTTCTACACTGCAGAATTAATTCAGTTTGATAAACGTTTAGCTGCCATAGCTCACTGCTATGAAATTCTGGAATTTGTAATTTTGTGAGATATTTAGCCTTCTCCGGCGCTCTGGCATAGGAGGGAGTGAAATGACAGGCCTAGCAACACCATCGGGCCTGGCCTCAAGTGGAAGAGCCCTCTCCATGACAAGACCATCTGGCGTAGGAGGGAGTGAGCTGATAGGCCTAGCAACACGATCGGGCCTGGCCTCAAATGGAAGAGCCCTCCCTCCATGACAAGACCTTCTGGCATAGGAGGGAGTGAAAGGAAAAGCCTAGCAACACCATCGGGCCTGTCCTGAAGTGGAAGAGCCCTCCCTCCATGACAAGACCATCTGGCCTAGGAGGGAGTGAAAGGACAGGCCAAACTCCATCGGGCCTGTCATAGATTAAGAAGCAGAGCCCTCCCTCCAGTCCATTTGCTTTAGTCCAGGCCTCAGAGGGAGAGAAGAACTTTTTGGGCCTGATCCCCTTCCCCACCACCCTTCCCTTCTCCTTTTGTGTCATGTATTTTTAGATTGTAAGCCTGAGGGCAGGGAACCGTCTAATTAAAAATAATAATTGTAAGCCGCTCTCATAACCTTTAGGGCTGAAGGTCAGGGTACAAATAAATAAATAAAAGTGCTGCCAGAAACTACAAATCCCAGGATTCCATAGGATGGAGCTTTAAAAGTGGTGTCAAACTGCATTTTTTTCTGCAGTGCAGATACAACCTTAGGCAAGGAATATTCCAAGGTAGTTTACCATTGTCTTCTTCTGAACAAAGCACACAACAATTAGTATTCTCTGGTTGTTTCCCTTACAAGTTACAAGGGCTGGTCCTGCTTTGCTTCTCTGATCAGATGAGATCTGGTACCTTTATGCATATTACTGCACAGAAAAAGACCTGTCCACACCTGTCAGTGATTTTATTGGCATGCTATATGCTCCAGAACTGCTGATCTGGTACATATACATAAAAGCAGCCACAAAGTCAATAAATTATGAAAAGTAAACTGAAAGGATTACCAAATAAAGCTCCTATGGTTGCAGTTAAACATCACACTACACTGTTCTAGCATTTTAACTGCTATGACAATGTCCTATGGAATTGTAGGATTTGAAAGTTTAATGAGAGGGATTTAGAATTTAGGTGTTTAGGGGCATCTCAGCCAGAAAGCTCTTGGGCCTCACTAAACTAGAAACCCCCAAATACAACAGGTTGTTGCCATGGCAGTTGGAACATAGCACTATAACACTGCAGTATGACAAGTATCATGCACACAATTCAAGGGACATCTTAGTGCACAATGACACAAGGGACCCCACAATACCATTAGATCCGACCATAAATGAAAATAGAGGTATAGGACAATTTTCATGTGCATGTTTCTGTAGGATAAAAGTATTTGGTACTCCAATAACAAACAATGGGGCTTTCTAGATTGGCAAGAAAGTGTGACATGAAGTTGCCTTTTCCTTAATGCTTAGCAGCTGCACCACAACCTTTAGATGGAGCTGCGCTGTTCTGCAGTTTTTAAAAAAGAAGCTGGGAAAACCAGCACCTTTTTAAAGGCGCTTCTTCTCCCCTAAAATGCAAAAAAAGCGTTTTCATGGCACACTTTCCCTTTTTCTCATCTAAAGGCTAGAGTTTCATGCAGCCACGAACATTTTTATAAGTTAATCATGGGGAAAGTGACACTAAATTTTGGTGCTTGGGGAAAAAAGAACAGAACCAACTAGAAACCGGAAAGGGTACAACAAATTAACAAGAAGGGAATTATATTGTCATTATAGATCAAATATCTTAATCCCAAAACCCAGTGTGGTGTAGTGGTTTAAGGATTGGATTAGGACACTCAGGAAAGATGAGGGTTCAAATTCCTGCTTAGCCATGGAAACTCATTGGTGATCTTGGCTCTCTCTCGGCTTCAGAAAAAGGCAAGGGCAAATCTCCTCGGAACAGATTCTGCCACGAAAACCATGTGACAGATTTGCCTCAGGGTTGCCATAAATCAGAATTTACTTCAAGACACACAACAACAACGTATCTTAATCCACAATGGACTAAATGAAGGTATGACCTAGATGGTAGCGTTGGAAACCTACTGTGCAGCCTTGGACAAATCATACACTCTCAGCTTCAGAGGAAGGCAAAGGCAAATCTTCTCTAAACAAATATTGACAAGACAACCCCATGACAGGTTGGTCATAGGGTTGCCATACGTTGGAAACAATCTGAAGGCACACAACAAGATGGTTGGCAAGACAATGAGGTTATTTTAATTATTATTTTAAGCTCTGACTTGTAAAAAAGTATCAAAAGTCCAAATGAAATATATTACTTCAGCACTGGCCACTGAAGAAAACAAGGTAAGGCTAAATGTGTCTGGCCTTTCTCAAAATGCTTGTTCATCTCTACACTATTTGTTCTTAGTCTTCCATTCATGCCAACATTTTCTAGAGCTGATCTTCACATAAACAGGCTTGTGTTTAACACTTTGGCATTTATAATGAATGGTACATAGTACACAATTTCATAAATTATTGTATTTGGTGTTGTTTTTTTAAATCACTTAAAATATTTATAAATGTAGCTACACTTATTTCTTAGTTGATTAATTTATCTTTTGTTTTTGTCTTGTCAGATCCTATATTTCCTTCTTGTTTTGCTGTACTGTACAGAGCTGCTGTAGTTCCCCCAAATCTCAATGGTAACTTCAGTTCTAAGAACCATGGCTACTGACAGTCCCAAATATCAATGGACATATAAATTTGGGGAGGCAGTGCAGCTCCCTGCCCAAAAGAAAATGTCTACTTCGATCTAGTCAGTGCTTGCATGAAGATTACCTGGGGATTCAAACAATATTATGAGCTTTTGGCCCAAACAAATAAATACTTACCCTTTTCTCCAATATTTGTTATGGTTACTATAAGAGAGAGAAAGAAAGAGAAAGAAACAAAGTGAAAAGTACTATTTAATTTTATTGAGACACAGAAAAAGTACTCCCATTCTCTGGAGCTAATACCATGTTTCCCCAAAAATAAGACATCCCCTGAAAATAAGACCTACTAGAGGTTTTGCTGAATTGCTAAATATAAGGCCTCCCCCGAAAGTAAGACCTAAGTTTTTATACAGTATATAATAAATGGTCATTTTTTTGTTCAACTATAAATGTGAATTCTTCTTCACAGAAAAATAAGACATCCCCTGAAAATAAGACCTAGCACATCTTTGGGAGCAAAAATTAATATAAGACCCTGTCTTATTTTCGGGGAAACACGGGTATGTACATTCCGCTCATTGTTAATTACAACTTGTAAAATCTGCTTCTGTATATTTTGTAAATTGCCATGATAATAAATTAATTATCTCTTTTGAATAAGACCTGTAATAGTATATTGGTATTGTACTTGAAAGGTTTCTAAGCAACTTCTTAGCACAGCAGAAAAAAATGGACATGATCTGCTAGCTATTCCCTGTGTTTTTTATAATTAAAGGGGGACATTCTGGAACAAAAGATCCTTGGTAGGTGGTAAGAAAAAAAAGTTCATTTCTTTAAAGAAAAAAATGCTATAATTTACACAGGAAGGATAGAAAGGCTAACTTTTTAGTGAATCTAGCAAGACAAACCACACAGCAGTTTGACACACAAGAGAATTTTAGGTCAGCATAAGAGCCAGCATGGTACGGTGGTTTGACTACTGGAATGGAACTCTGAGAGACCCGAGTTCAAATCTTCACTCAGCCATGGAAACCCACTTGGGAAAATCACATTCTCTCTGCCTCAAAAGGTGGTAAGGCAAACCCTCTCTGAACAAATTTTGCTAAGAAAACTCAATGACTGGGCTGCCTTAGGATTGCCCTAAGTTGGAAATGACTTGAAGGCGCATAACAACACCACAGTGGTAGTATAGACAACAGGATTCCAACATGACTAACAGTGTTACTAGTGAGGAAGGTTCTGAGGCCACTTCTTCAAAGGTGAGAAGAAGGAACTCAGGAGATTAACCCAATAACCATCCATGGGAGAAAGAGTGGGAGCACCCAATACTAATTATCTTACCGTAACTTGCAATAATGAAGATAAAACTGAAATGGAAGCATATATTCAAAGCTCATCACTGCTGTGCTTCAACTTTACTTCATTATTTCTAGAGGAAAAACTAACTCAATGATATACTGTATATACTCAATTATAAGTCGACCTCATGTATAAGTCGAGGGCAGGTCTGGGGGCCAAAATTATGGATTTTGATATGACCCATGGATGAGTTGAGGGTAAAACTTAGGAGCATGTAACAAAGAAACTCATGGACGAAGCAAAGAAAACCAATGACAAAGAACTTACAAAATTCTGACAGGCATAACTGTGTTTACACTGAAGACTGAATGGATGAGAGAGTAGGGTCGGGTCAGTACTTCCAGAACACATCACATTCTTTCCTTTCACCAGGGGATAGTTCCCTTTTTAAATAAGAATTAAAGTACAGTATTTACAGGGACCCACAGATAAGTCGACTCTGGTATTTTGGGCCAGTTTTTTGACTAAAATTTCTAGACTTATACATGAGTATAAACAGTAAGTATATTCGTTAGTCCCAGCTAAAGTAGAAGCACTAAACCAATGGGAATTGAGTAAATCAATACTTCTGTATCCTCTGCTAAATCAACAGGTCTACTATGGTTGGGACAAATAACTGGATTTATGAGTTACATTATACTGCTGATAAAAAAAGTAGGTGAGTATTAATTAATCAGGTTTTGCTAATTATGCTTTTAAGGGATATATAATATCACTTGGAGTGATGACAAGCAAGGCCTCCACTATCAGGTCTGCTGAAAAAACATTTTACCTGGATCCTCCTCTTACTGAATTATTTTATTCAATATGACCATTATGAGAACTCTGTGAGATTAAGAACTGATATCTAGTTTCACTGTAGGATTGTTAGCCTATGCAGAGAGATTGCCTTGTTGGTGACTGATCTTATATTTTAATCTCTGGGGGACTTTTTGTCTGAACAGAGGGATGAAAATGATTTAAATAAATCTTTAAGTGACACTTTAAGAATCCTTAATATCTCCTACTTGGTGATTTTTAAATTTTATTTATAATTTGCCTTTCTCGTGCTATTGTTCCCAAGACAGCTTACTCAAGAATCTCTTTTTTAAAATCAATCTGTCACTTCCCATTGCTTATGTGCCCCTCCACCTCCTGCTATAATGACAACTTTGCCATCTGAAATAAATGAACTCCCCTTTTAGGAAAGGTTGTTATAAAGAAGCACATCTAGTCACACTCACAGGCTAAACCAGAGATGGGCAAATGTGTCAGATGTACAGCTCATTTTTTCCCTCTGTGGGCCCATGGCGGGTCACAGCACTCCAACATCAAACCTGGCAGGCCACAGCACCCAAACATCCAATATCCATCATGATTTTAAGTGGTCGTCTGGAGGTCTGGAGGACTGGAAGACGGTATTAGGATGCAAAATGTCACTCCTGGAGGCCTCCAGAAGCAGTGACTCATTGTTTTTGGTTCAGCGTTTGGATTTTCACAGACAAAAAAATTGGAGATGTGGATGCTCAGGGCCATAAAAAAGCCCTTGGAGGCTTCATGCAATCCACATAATGCTACTTCTCCACTTCTCCTCAACTTCTCAACTTCTCCTCAAGTAAACCAACTCCTCCCACCTCTGAATTCTCTGGCCTAAATGGTCCTCTTTAAAAATCCCATTATACTCCACAGTTTAAAATGCGTTGAAACTGAACACATGGTCTTCCCAAGTTTCTCTGTCACTGTACAAATACTTGCAGATTCTTTCTAAATCTTCTCACAAAACAGTAGTGTTCACTTTTTGTCTCCTGTGTGGGGGAGGAGACATAGATGCAAGCACAATATGACCCCCCAAATTCACAGAATTAGCACCCATGGTTTCACTTGCCTGCATATAACCAAACCAAACCAAACACTCTCTCAAGGCATTTTCTAAGTCTTCAGTGTGATTTTGTGATATGCTTCCACTGGAAGTTGGGCCAGAGGTAATTTTATTTCAATAGGGTTCGCTATCATTTTTCCACAGTAATTCTAAGAACATATATCCTACAGATACAGGGACTGTACTATGTAGTACTCCTAAGGAGACAAGCATCTTTAACTACTAAAGGGATGTAGGCTGCGTCTATGTACATGAATTCAAATCGCCTGTCTACTTATAGTGACCCTATGAATGAATATTCAGAAGTGGTTTTGCCAGTTCCTTTCTCTGCAATATTGCCTACGGCACCTGTTATTAATTGGTGGACTCCTATCCAAGTACTAACCAGGGATGACCCTGCTTAGCTTCCAAGAACAGACAGGATTTGGCACCTTGCAAGCATATAGGCAGCAGGGAACAAATAATAATAGAGATCTTTGAAGTAAATGATCAGGGAGATGATAATTCCTTGCAATTATTTTAGTACAAATTCCCCCCAAATATCTCCATATAGACAGTAGGAGAACAAACAACATCAGCTGTTTGAGGTCCCTCTAAATTATTTGAACCAGAAGTGCTTTCATAGTCATGATGTTCCTAGAAAATTATATGGCTTGGTGCTTGGGACTGTTGTTTAGTAGTCGCTTCAGAACTCTACAGCATAATCAATCTGTGTTATAATTGCCTAGAAGTGATTGAAAAAGACGTTTTGGCAAGTAGATTGCTGCAGAGGATCTTCTTTCAGAGAAGCAGCTTCTCTGAAGTTATGTCTGTGTGTGGAGGAACTGGGCACGTGTGTTTGTTGAGGGCAGAGCTTCAAAGTGACCCACCAGAACTGTATGATAAGTGCATGGCAGACACCTGTGTAGGACTAGCAAGACTAGTTATAATATTAATCATTCAGGCCCCATGTCATTTCTTTTAGCACATTTCACAGAATCATAGACTCACAGAGTTGGAAGGGGCCTTGTGGGCTATCTAGTTCAACTCCATCGATGTAGGATCTCGAGCTAAAAGCAGCAGGTAGTTGTTCAGCATCTTTCTGAAGATGTCCAGAGGAGGACACGCCACCGCCCTTCCAGGTAATTGGTTCCATTGTCAAACCATTTTTACTATCAAGATGTTCCTTCTAATTTTTGGTTGAGATTGACTCTTCTGTGACTTCAAGCCATTAGACTCTGGGATAGCATAGAACAGGCCTACCCACTCCTCTCTGTGACAGCCTTTGAGACATTTAAAGTGCAATCATGTCACCTAGTAGCAAATATCAACGGGTCTGAAATGCCTTGGGGGGGGGCGTCTTTCTTGAATCTACATTATTAATCAGCTTAATTAGGTGAAGCTGATTCCTTGTGTATAATTGTATGAGTGTGTGCATGTGTGTGTGTGTGTGTGTGTGTGCATGAGAGAGAGTGCACAGGTGCATAAAACTTGCATCAACTTTCTCCACACATTGTTGCATAATTTGATAAACTGCTACTATTGAACATCCTTGGGTTTCATTTTTTCTAAAACCTTTTATCTTTTAAAAGAGAGACTGAATTTAAACTGACTTATCATATTCTTGTACAGAAATTGTCAAAGAACAAAGTGGAAGTCATACATAGTATCACAGCAGCAGGGCCATTCCTTCACTATTCTCATTTCTTCAATCACTTGTACCATAAAAGGAACTGTAGCCTCTCATTTTAACCTCTTAATTTTTACTTACATAAGTAAAAATAAGTATTTTGATGTTTCAGTATGCCCTTTATGTTCACAATTGCTTATAGTTCAGCAAATACAGAACAATAAATAAAACTGAGCATTGGTCCTGCCTATAGGCTTACAGTCTGATAGACTGAAACAGGGGAACGACGCAAAAGGAAACAAAAGAAAATTAATGAAATGCATTGATGTCATCTCATCAAATGCTGAATCTTCAAATGTGGTTTAAAACATTGTACTGATGGCATGGCATTCCACTGAGAAAAAACAAAAGAAAAATGGCACACACACACGCACAACCCCCCCCCCCACCAGATATGATATTAGACTATAAAGTAAAAATGAGAGAATAAAACCTTGGGCCTAAATCCATTTGCTAGTTCCCATTAAAGCAGACCTACTGAAACAAAGGGATTTCTCTCTGCCTGGGTTTGGGTGTGCCTTCAAGTCACCTGTTGACTTATGGTGAACCCATGAATGTCATCAGGTTTTCTTAGAGAAGTAATACTCAGAGGTAGCTTGGCCAATCATCAATTTACTCAATGGATCTACTCTATCTGGGACTAGTAGATTCATTTAGATGGCCTAAATGTGGCCCTCTAGAGGTCATTAGCTTACATGTTTCATTAGCCTCATGCAACATATCCAATGGTAAGAAATGCTGGGAGTTGCACTTCAACAATATCTAGAGGGCTGAACTTTTGTCTAACCATTTTAGGCTTTCTTTTTTTTAGCTATACAATCTTTGGCACATATGATCAAAAAAGAAAGAAAAAGTATATAAAGAATTACAGAATGGCAGCAGAAAAGTAGAACTATATGTACATTAGCAGCACTGAGAGGTCAGTGCTGATCCTCCTAGATAACACTGATTTCAAAATACAGTTGTCAGTGACAGGAACAGAGGAAGCTGCCATATACTGAGTTAAACCATTTATTTGTCTAGCCCAATATGGTTAACTCTGACTGGCAGTGGTTCTCCAGGATTTCAGGCACAATTCTTTCCTAGCCCTACTTGAAAATCCTTGTGCCTGTGTGATTCAAGTACTAATCAGGCCTAACTCTCCTTAGCTTCGGAAATCAGATAATATTGGTGTTTTGAGAGTGGTTTGGTGCCAATGCAATGGAATATCACGATATTAATTAAAATGAATTGAAATCTAAAATGGTATACAGTATATAAATTTGAGAGAGAAAATGGTAAAACATGATGTAATAGTTAATGTAGGAAAGGAAGCATTTAAGCTGCTGAATGCAATTATTATTTAAAATGATAGGGCAAATTTTTTGTTCCTCCACAGTAAGAAAACCTAAGGACATTAAGCAAAAAAGCCATTGCTGATAAAATACATAAAAAACCACTGACTGCTTTATGAAGACCCCTTAGAAAAAAAATGAAGTGGTAACAGGGCAATGTCTGCAACCCTGTGCACAACATGCTAAAGGCCTAAAATAAAGCCAATGTGAAGGTGTTTTTGTTGAAACTCCTTAGCAGTACAGCAGCTAAGCCTAAAACTGTGTACTGGAAAGTGTGAAGACTGGCACGCTTGTATACTGACCTTACTATGGTAAATAGTCTTTGAAACAGATCTGAGTAAGCAGCACTCCCAAAGTGCAGGGGACTGACAAATGTGTTATTCTGTCTTTTATTCCATGATAGAAATTCTTAGTGTGATGAATGAGCAAAGTGCTTTTAAGCTAAGTCTACATCCAAGAGATGAAAAATAAGTGGCAGGCCTGCAACAATCACACATTCTTATGTTCAATCATGGCTTAATGAAACACCAGCAGGGGAAGGAAAGGGAAATAACAATAACTCAAGAGGGATGTGACTGGTTGTGTACATCTCTAGTAAAGTGGCAGATAGGCAACAGCAGCTCCCTCCCACTGCTAAATTCATCTTATGTTATGTTAGCTGTAATGTTATTTTGCTTTACTAAAAAATGGTGAAATGGGAACAATTTCCCTCTATTTTCTTTACTCTTTTATACAGTAGCAGTGATGTCTGGTCACTTCTTATCTTCAAAAAAGGACATCCTAAGTCTACAGTGGAGATGGGGATAGGAAAATTGCCCTCCTTTCCACCCAGACAGCATAAAGGATCTTTGTAAAATGTCAGGGTATTTAGTCCTCTCAGATCTGATGAGGGCAAAGGGGGCATGTGTAGATCTTTGCAAAGCTTTTTCCTCTTGCCAATGTATTGCATTCAAATGAATGTCTTGTTTGGATGCCAACTCCTGTCATGAATATTGTCAACATGCCAACCAACAGTAGTTGAGATATGTATAAATTGATAAAGAACTGAGAGTGCGTACTGAAACCTAAGCTTTGCTTCTCCAGAACATACACCAAACCTCCGGAAAAGGAACCTGTATGAGATAACATAGCCGTGTATCCAGCCCAAAACTTTGTTTGAGTAAAAAATCCCATTATTAGCAAATGAGCCAATATTATAGACCTGCAACAAAGTGTGGCCCAACACAAATCATACTCTCAAATATACAGAGGAATGGCCTTTACAAGATGCCACAGCATCATACCCACCCTCATTTGGGTACAAGAACATGTTCAAGCATGGTATCCCATACCAAAATGTTCAATTTATCTCCAGATGGGGGAAAAATAGGATGTATAAATGCCCAAGCTAACCTCTAAATCATGCTAGTCCTGAACGTCAGAGAGACTGTCTTCTACCAGTATGTAACTCCACAGGCTGTGTCCTAACCAACACTTGGAAATACCAAGATACAGCTGATAAATGTATAAATGATTACAGAATTGCAAGCATATACCTCCCCAGGAAACCTCAGGCTGCCCCAAAATGTAGATTCATTGTTCCACATTTGAAGGTTAAGCATTTCTAGATTAATTATTCACAGATTACTGTATATGCTGCTGGCTGTGCTACTACCCAATACGTAACTGAAATATAGTAATATGTTCTCCCTACGCCAAGGTTGACCATAGAATTACGCTGGAGGACCTAAAAATGTCTAGAGAAGTGTCATCTCAGGTTAACCCCACCACCACAACTGTGAGCCTATATTCATGGGCATACATTCACTGTGGACCTATATTCAGTTTCATGAGGATTCTGCACCCCTTACCCCCACAAAAATGGAGGAACAACTGTATATCCAAAACTAAGACTGTCCTCTACAGTCTAACATTCCAAGCTTTCATGATAATTCTCTCTTTCACCAAAAGACACTGTCAAGCATAGCAGTCCCATGCCAATGATAAATTGCACACTTAATAAATAAACAAACAATGGGTGTGCATAGCAAACAAAGCACTTGGCTACTCTGAATAATTTATCCAAACCTGACAAGAGAGTTCCTTTTAAGAAAAGCCATAATGAGTTGATGGCTTTAAGATGAAATTCGACAAACTGCTTTGTGTAACCACCACCTGTCTCAAGGACCCACAGTTAAAAACCAAACCAAATGACCAGTTCTCCAAAAGGTTACACCCAATTTCCTCTACTCATCCCATTTTTCACTTCACCCTACTTTGAAAGTTTTATTATGACGGTATCACATAAACACTTGGGCTGACAATCCCTGGCGATTTTTCCTGGAATGAAACAATTATAGCCAATGGCACAAATCTAGTACGAGTAACTGTCACTTAGGACAAGAGACACCTGTTAGAACAGAATATAGAGAAATGGTTCCCAATTGGAAAAGGGGTCAGGCAAGGCTGCACCAGTACTACTTACTGGTGGAAAACACCACAGATTTGGAACAATTTTTAAGGAAGGTCAAAGAAGAAAGTGCAAAGACAGGCTTACTGCTAAACTTAAAGAAAACAAAAATAATGACCAGGGAGGATCTATATAGGAGTTTATCAGACAACGGAAATTAGAAGTATAATCCAATGGCAATCCGAACGCAATCATGGGTTTCACGTTATTGCATATTAGAGTATCTCATGCAATTCCGGGGAAAAGGGAAGTCGATCCGAACGCAATCATGGGTTTTACGTTATTGCGTATTAGAGTATCTCACGCAATTTTGGGCAATGAGAAGTCATTTTGGGCAATGGGAAGTCATTCTGAATGCATTCCAAATGCAATTAGAATTCACGTAAATTTGCTAAACTAGCGAATTTACATGAATTCAGATTGGCTCCATTCGAAATAGAAAGAAATTCCTCCCGTCTGATAAACTCCATAAATTCAAACTAGACAACAAGGAAATCAAAACAACTAAAGAGTTCTTGTACCTCAGATCAAACATTGTTCAGAACAGAGACTTTGGGGCTGTACAGGCCAACAGTGCTGGCTTGCGGACAGTGTGGCATTTGGATGATGCACATCCTGATGCCATCCCCAAGCTGGCATCACGCCACCTTCCTGACCACATGTCAGGTGGTGTTGTGGCACTCCTTTCACACGCTGCATGCCAAAAGGAGTGTGGAAAAGTGCCGTCACAGAAGCAAGGGGACCTGTTTTCTGGGCCAAAAAGAAGCAGCATTTTGCTACTTCTTTTTGGTCCAGAAAAATACCAGATTAGGGATGCAGCGTGTGGTTGCTGAAGTCCCAATCCAGTGCTCAAAGGGGAGGCAGCAAGCTGCTCCTTCAGAGCGCTCTGTTTCGCTCCTTTGTTTAAATGTGTATATCTGTTTTTCCTTGCAAAAACAACAATGGTACATTAAAAATAAAGAAAGCATAAATTATTGAATCCAACAGACTATAAAAAGCTATAAGATAACCATTATAACAAGTTAACATCCTCCAGTGATCAAAAGCAAGCCAGTGCTCTACCAGTGAAAACATGTCAGTGCAATACCACAAAACCAGTCATATTGCCCTTACCCTCCAACTGTTTTGATTTGACAGGAGCAATCTCTATTATCTTCTCTTATCCTGATTTTCAGCTGCTTTCAAAATATCCCAGTTTTCCTCTCCTCCTCTTATCTTCCCCCTTTGTCCCCAGCTTATGTCTTTTTGCTGCAAACTTAGTTCGAAGTGCAAAAGTAGTTTGCCCTCAATTACGTTATCAGGAGAGGTGAGTGAAAACATGTCCTTCCCAGTAGGTTAAGGCAAAAGCAAACTGCTGCAACCTCTCATAGCAACCTTTCCTCCTCATTAGTTACTTTAGCCATCTTGGTCACATTCTGATGCTGCTTGGCCCCGTACCATATATCCCAGTTTTCATGTGTGAAATGTTGGAATGTATGAATGCCCTCCTAAGTGGGAAGGTGTTAGATATTTGGTGGGAGGAAATTAATGAAGGGGTGCCTCCATGGGGAAAGATTTCCAAACCCTATGTCTGATAACCATGATTTCAGGAATCCTGAAACATAAAGAAAGGGCTCTGGGAAAGATGTTAGAAGGCAGGCACGATCACACATGAGTAAATGGTCCTTCAGTTATCCTGATATTAAAGCCAGGGCAGTTTTATATAAAACCTTGCAGACCTCAAAGTCTAATGGCCATGATATTGACATAACTCACCCAAATTATTGGCTAAGACTTTCTATACACTAGAGCAACAACACAACAGTGGAAAACACTCCTTTGGAATATGGTGGTGTCTCCTTCTTTGGAGGTTTATAAGCAGAGGCTGGATGGCCATCTGCCAGGAGTGCTTTGATTGTGTCTTCTGACATGGCAGGATTTTGGACTGGATGGTCCTTGAGGTCTCTTCCAAGTCTATGATTCTATGAACACTATGCTTCAGTCAAAAATTAGAAGAAGACTAGAAATGGGAAGGGCAGCGATGCTAGAAAAGATCCTAAAGAGTAAAGACATACAACTGAGCAATAAAGTCAGAATGGAAGAAGCCATCATATTCCCCATCATCATGTACAGATGTGAAAGTTGGATAATGAAGAAAGCAGATAAAAGAAAATCAATTCATTTGGGATGTGGAGCTGGAGAAGAGTGCAGAGAATACTGTGGCCAGCCAAACAACAGCAACTGAATGAATCTTTGAGCACAACAACCCTGAAATCTCCCTTGAAGCCAAGATGATCAAACTGAGGCTGTCATACTTTGGCCACATCATGAAAAGGCATCACTCATTAGAAAAGACCATAATGCTAGGTCAGTAAAAAAAAAAAAAGAGGAAGCCCATTTACTGGATGAATAGACTCTATTAGGGAGGTCACAGGCCTGAGTTTACAGGGTCTAAACAGAGGAGTGGAGGACAGCAGTCTTGATGTGTCTCATCCAAGAGGTCATGACAACAAACAAAATCTGGCATATCAGGGGAGGGGTAATTACTGTATATACTCGACTAAAAGTCGAGGGTAAAACTTGGAGGCTCCTGTGTAGTGTGCATATGGCAAGAGAGACTCTCATTGATGCTTTTTGCTTCATCGTTTCAGCTTTCCTTTCAGCCAGACGGCTGGCGGGAAGAGACTCTTAAACATATAGCAACATCAATCAATCACCAGTGACTCTTTCTGCTTGGCTCCAGAGAGAAATAAACTCCTCTCCCACAGCATGTGGAAATCTGAAAGAGCTGCTATCACATTACCTTAGTGACCTGTAAATATGCGACTTGGGATTTTGGGGTCAATTTTGGGGCATTTTTAGATGAGTATATATGGTACATTTATAGGAAGCTTCTGCTAGTTGTGGCTAATTTAAAACCCACTGATTTTTATGTATGTATAATCTAGCCATATATTTACCAATACTGTAATGCTCATGCTAACATTAAGCACATGCTAACTTTTCCAAAGAAAGATGAAAAAATTATTTACTTTACTTGAATTTGATCTTCAAACATACAGTACCCTGACTGTTTTAGGAGTTGCTTGTTTGGGGAGCTAACAATTGTTTGTAGCAACTAGTGAAGCTCTGTCTTCTCAATCTGTACTCCACATAGTTAAAGAAAGAGCATTCCTCTGTATCATCTATCCAATACAGTTTAAGAACCAGGGTTCTGACTTTTTTTGCTTGTACAATGGCAACTATTATATTCTGGAGTACAGGAAAAGCTTTTCATATGGTTTGACAGAATGTTGTTCATGGTCACTATCTATGCAGTGTTAGTCACTTACATGTAGACCCCCAGATTACACAGTTCAATCGGTGTAGGAAACTAGCTGCTAAATGGAACTTCAATAAACAAACAAAGTTGAATGGCAAATGCTTAGGGACAAAGAAAATGCCCATCCTACACATACTGTGATGTTCCCTACTCCTGGACCAGATAAATACAAAATCAATCCAACCAATCAGTGTGCACTCTTCTGTGCTATGTATTCTGGGGTTATAAAGTGGTAGGATGTGTCTGAAACTAGATGATATCCTGGCTCAAAGGTGGGATGCAGTAAAAGCAAGCGCACCCTTCATATATCTAAGAGAAGGGAAATATGAGAGGAGAGAGAGAAGAATAGCAGGAAAATAGCAGATAGAGAATGAACAACAATGGATGTGATAATATTAACAAGTGGATCCCATTGTTGCAGGTGGAGTGTTAAAGTGGCCCACAAATCTGAATTTGAAAGATCTGAAAGAATCTATTGTTCTATCATGGGCTATGTAGAAGCTTGCTGTTACAGCATACACAGTACCAACAGTGCTATGATCTTAGAAAATAGCCAGTAATTGCAATATTTAATATGGCTACTTAATCTTTTAAGAATTTGTCAATAATATTCCAGCTTCATTTAAGCCAGCATGGTGTGGTGTTGGGAGTGTGATTCTAGAGACCAGGGATCAAATCTCTGCTTGACCATGGAAACCCACCGGGTGACGTTGAACAAACCAAATTCTCTCAGCCTCAGAGGAAGGCAAACCCCCTCTGAACAATTCTTGCCAAGAAAACCTTGTGATTAGTATGGCTTACAGTCGCCATAAGTCAGAAGCAACTTGAAGGCACACAACAACAACATCCTGCTCCATCCTGCTTCAGCTACTGATAACGAAACACTACAGTACATTCAAATGAGGCCAATTTAGATCAACACAAATACTAGAATGTTATTACTGGAACTATTTTAATGGCACCTAGCCATGAAAACACTCAGATCATTCTACAGCTTTGCAACTGACACATCCAAATTATTTTTTAAATATTAAATGGTAACTGCAGCCATGCAGCTACAATGAACTGCATTTTTATTTCTTGCACACAATTTAGAGACAGCAGAATAAACGAAGTACACTGTGCTGTTTCCTCCAAATCTTCACAATATGTCAGAGTTTTATGTACAGTAAAACACATAGGAGAAATGGCAGTGACCTCGTCACTTTCTTAAATTTATTTTTATTTCCTGAAAACAGAAAAAATATTTTCAGAGGAGCTGTTGAATATGTGCCACCCTGTTAGTTGTTTACTATCTTGCAGATAATCACTGCTGCCACTATACTAAATCAGCATGCATAAGGAGATTTATTTTACCGTCATGACTAGAACATAGATTAACGCATGCAAGTGCTTAACTACCCAAAGACATTACCTACCTTGCAAAGCAATTCTCAACATTTTCCCCCCTTAAGGTTGCTAAAATCCCCCTGAAATCATTCTCGATTACAATGTCTCCCGGTCTACTTTTAACATTACAGCAATACAAATTGATGTTGAGGATGGTAAAGGATTTTCTAGACAGTGACAAGCGGGTAAGATTCTTGTTATCTGCCCCATCAGTAACAAGCAGCATGCCCTCAACTAGAAAGTATAGCCATTAAACAGGAACAGTCACAATGAGGTCCGTCTTTAGAGAAATCAAGCTGCATGGATGTGGGTGTTCATTTAAAATCTATCCTTCCTCATCCATATTTTACATTAAAACAGGGTTTTAAAAGGAATTATGCTGTGTTGTGTATGAGGGAAAGAATGGGATTGCAGGGAAAGAGAAAAATCCTATTTGGCTCCATTTAGGAAACGTTAAGCATGTAAAGAACAAACCATTGTAGCAGCAGCCATCACCTTTGAAGCTAAAGCAAAGCAGGAGTGATGTTGTGATTTCCCAGCACCACTGGAGCTTATTGCTTTACAATGTCTATCTCTGAACATTACACAAGGCACTTTGTATTAGAGTCATAAACGTACATAAAAACATCCAAAGATTTTGATGGTTTTGATATTCTGATTACCCTGGCTAGGAATCCTGATCTTAAGCCATTAAAAAAAAGTTTGTCAAAAACAGTTTCTCCTCCTTTCAATAAATGAGGATATAAATAAATGAGGAAAGGATTCTTGTCAGCTGAGTGTCAGGGGTGAGTTGCCTAAGAGGAAAGCTTGTCTTGGGGAATAATCTGTAAAGGAGATGCCCCATCCATTTCCTCTTGAATAAACTGGGGTGGGAAGAGGAGACAGACAGACAAGACTCCCCTGTGTGTATATATGTGTGTGTGTATGTGTATATACATACATACAAAAACATACACACACCCAAGCCATGTAAACAGTATCAGTCCAAGGGTACTAAACAGCACCAGTGTAAAGAGTTTCTGGTTCAAAGCTGGATGTTGAAAGGAGAGTAGGTTGGTGAGGCAATACAAGGGTGTCAAACAAAGGTCCAAAACACACTGCAGAAATAATCCAGTTTGAGACCGCTTTATCTGCCATGGGTCAGTGCTAAGGACTCTTGAGGACTGTAGTTTATTATGGCATGAGAGCTCTCTCTCTCTCTCTCTGAGACACAGAAGTCACAATGTCTCACAAAACTACACTTCCCAGAATTCCCTATCCACTGAACCAGGGCAGTTAGAGCTGTATCAAACTGGATTAGTTCTTCAGTGTGTTTTGGACCCAAGAGGGTGTAGAGTAAGGTCCCTGTCTACCACTTCAGCCAGGAGAGGGGAAAAGAAGACAGTATTCGCACTGCAGAAATTAAACCAGTTTGACAGCTCTTTTAACTGCCACTACTCAAGGCTATGGAATTCTGGGAAGTTGTTGGTGCCACAAAAAAATCCATTCCCCAGAATTCCATAGCCTTGAACTGCGGTTGGTATAGTGTTGTCAAACCAGGTTAATTTCTGCAGTGCGGATGCAGCCTGGGCTCAGCTTGAAAGAAACCAGTCAGCCCAGTTTTAGGGAGAAATTATTCTCCCTCAATATCAATACCTATATATCTATCAACATATATATATATATATATATATATGGGGGGGGGCTGTTGCTGTGTGTGTGTGTCTGTCTGTCTGTCGACAGATATATGGGTATACTGAGGGAGTATAATATCAATACCTATATGTCTGTCAACACACACACCTATATATTGATATTGAGGAGGAATAATATCAATACCTACATGTCAATATCAATACCTACCGGTATATATTTATCAACACATACACATATGTTGATAGATATACAGGTATTGATATTGATATATAGGTATTGATATTATTCCCCCTCAATATACCTATATATCTATCAACACACACACACATGTTGTAGATATATAGGTATTGATATTGAAGGGAAATAACTTCAATACTTGTATATCAATACAAGTATATTCCTGTCAACCTATATTCCTGTCAACACAGACACACACACACACATATGTTGGTTGATATATTGGTATCGATACTGAGGGGGAATAATCTTAATATCTATATATCTATCAACACACACACGTTGATAGGGTATACAGTATATAGATATATAGGTATGGATAGACATATAGGTAGATATATAGGTATATTGAGAGGGGATAGCATCAATATATATATTGAGGGGGCATAGCATCAATACCTATATGTCTATCAACACACACACACACATATATATGTTGATAGATATATAGGTATTGATAATGAGGAGGAATAATATCAATACTATATCAATACCCATGTATCTATCAACAAACACACACACACACATATGTTGATAGATATATAGGTATTGATACTGATATATAGGTACTAAGATTATTCCCCCTCAACATATATATGTATGTTGATAGATATCTAGGTATTGATATTGAGGGGGAATAATCTCAATACCTATATATCAATACCAATACACACACACATATATATTAACACACACACACACACACACATATGTTGATAGATATCTAGGTATTAATATTGAGGGGGAATAATCTCAATACCTATATATCAATATCAATACCAATACATATATATCTATCAACATACACACACACACATATATGTTGACAGATGTCTAGATATTGATATTGAGGGGCAATAACCTCAATACCCATATCAATACCAATACATATATATCTATCAACAGAGAGAGAGAGAAAGACATATGTTGATAGCCATATAGGTATTGATACTGATACACAGCTATTGATATTATTCCCCCTCAATATACCTATATATATCTACCAACACACATTGAGAGAGACATATGCTGAAAGATATCTAGGTATTGATACTGAGGGGGGAATAACCTCAATACCTATATATCAATACCAATACCTATATATCTATCAACACACAGAGAGAGACATATGTTGACATATAGGTATTGATATTGAGGGGGACTATATATATATATATATATATGTGGTGTGTGTGTGTGTATCTTAAGTGTGCCTAATAAATGCCCCAGCCTCCCTCCTCTCTCTCTCCTACTCCAAGGAGCTACTCCTGCTGCTGCTGCTGCTGCTGCTGTTGGTGCTACTCACAGACGCAGAGCTGGGCGACATAGGCGTAGTAGGACCAGGCGAGGATGCTGCAGATGAAGAGCACGGGCACCCAGTAGATGAGCCACTGGCACCGGCGCCTCAACCCTCCTCCTCCTGAGGGGGAGCCTCGGCCAAGGCGGCGGCTGGGGTTCCCCCGAGAGGCCCCGGGAGGAGCCCCTGAGGAGGAAGGGGGTGGCAAGGCCGATGGCGGAGCCGCCATCTTAGGAGGAGCCTTGTTGTTGTTGTGTCCCCAAGTTCAGGGGCTGCTGAAGGAGGAGGAGGAGGAGGAGGAGGAGGCACATCCCCAACGGTGGAGGGCCCCACTACTACTACTACTACTAGGCTCTGGCTTCTTGGCTTCTCCTCCACTGCCTCCTCCTACTCCAACCAACGCCCCTCACAGAAGGAAGGGCCAGGGAGACTCTAAGCTGCCTCAGTGTCTCTGCCTCTCCTCCCTTTCTCCTGTGAGGGAGGTTTATTCCCTTTAATCCGCTTTGACACCGCTTTAACTGCTACCACTCCCCCCTTTTTTTTGTTTGTTTGTTTATGGGGTGTGTGTGAGGCCCTCACTGACTAGGTTTTTCTCTCTCTCTGTCAGACTGGCCGTTAAATTGGTCCACAGTTCTGACTGAGAGGGGGGCTTCATTTTGGTCCACACACTGTAGGGATAATCCGGTTTGAGACCGCTTTAACTGCCCTGGCTTCAGTGCTAAGGAGTCCTGGGATTTGTAGTTTGTTGTGGCACCACACCAGAGCGCTCTCTCTCTCTCTCTGGCAGAGAAGGCTGAATGTCTCACAAAACTACACAATAATAACAATAATAATAATAATTTAATAATTAACAATGATTAATAATATTAATAAATAATAATAATAATAACAACAACAACATTATTATTATTAATTGAAACCTGGTCTCCAGATTCATAAATCCAAAACACACACTTCAAAAATAATCCAGTTTGAGACTGCTTTGACAGCCCTGGCTCAGTGCTAAGGAATCCTGGGAATTGGGGTTTATTGTGGCACCAGAGAAGTTTATTGTTATTTATTGTGGCACTTTCTCTCTGACAGAGAAGTCTCAATGTCTCACAATATTATATTTCCCATTATTATTGTTTTTAATCAAAACCTGGTCTTCAGATCCATAGGCCCCAAACACCAGAAATAATCCAGTTTGAGACCGCTTTAGCTGGCTCAGTGCTAGGGAATCCTAGGAATTGTTTGTTGTGGCAC
This sequence comes from Urosaurus nigricauda, assembly GCA_034509955.1. NCBI lineage: Eukaryota > Metazoa > Chordata > Lepidosauria > Squamata > Phrynosomatidae > Urosaurus > Urosaurus nigricauda. Next base: position 135,228,701 of record JAOEGL010000005.1, on the reverse strand, counting down.
CAGAGCTCTCTGATAGAGAAGGCTAAATGTCTCACAAAACTACATTTCCAACAACAACAACGACTGTTATTATTAAAAGCTGGTCTCCAGATTCATAGGTCCAAAACCCACACTGCATAAATAATCCAGTTTAAAACTGCTTTAACTGATCTGGTGCAGTGCTAGGGAAATCTGGCAACTGTAGTTTATTTTGGCCTCACAGTGCTCTGTCTCACTAAACTACATTTCCCAGAATAACATTATTATTATTAATCAAAACCTGGTCTCCAGATTCATAGGTCCAAAAAACACACATTGCAGAAATAATCCAGTTTGAGTCCACTTTAACTGCCCTTGCTCAATGCTAGGGAATCCTGAGAAGTGTAATTTTGTGAAGCATTGAGCCTTCTCCAGCAGAGAGCTCTGGTGCCACAACAAATTACACTTCTCAGGAGTTCCTAGCAATGAACCATGGCATTTAAAGTAGTATCAAACTGGATTATTTCTGCACTGCGGATACAGCCTTTATATTGTATGCTCCAATAATAATAATAATAATAATAATAATAATAATAATACTTTTATTTATAGCCCACTTTTCTGCCATAAGGCAATCAAATCAGCTTACAATTAAAAATCCTGGGAGGACTCAGCTATTCTCTTCCATGCAGCACCTCTTGTCCCACTAGTATCACCATGAACAATAAATATTATTATTATTATTATTTACTGCATTCTTGCAAATGTATTTTACAGGCAGGTAAAAACATTTTTCTATGCAGGCAGGCTTTTTAAAATCACGCAAGCCTGGTTTTGTTGGGGGTGGGTCGGTTGTTTTAGATTATGTTTTTAAACTTTTGTATGTTTTTAAATTTTAACTTTGTGGTATTTTGATTAAGTTATTTTAATTGTCTTTAATTTTTGTTTGTTTGTTTCAATGTGCTTTTATATTGTGAGTCCCCTTGGGTCCCTTTTGGGGGAAAGGTGACATAGAAATTAATAAAATAAATAAAGAATAACACTTTTATCTTTTTAACTATATTTTATTCTTTTATATGCCATCTGTTTTAATATTGTACTAATGTAATTCTGCTTTAATGTAACACTTTTCTATGTTTTCAGTTTTAATCTTGGAAGCCACTCTGAGCTCCTTGGGAAAAGGGCAGGAATCATAAATATAATAATAAAATCATAATTCTTATATCAGCATGTTTCTTTTGTATAATACACCCAATGTTATAGCGTATCTGGAGTTGATACCACTTCATTTATACCATGTTGGTGCTAAAAATGCACACAGGAGTTTGTGATTTTGGCCACTGATATCAGCTAAATTTACTGTTACACTGGTTAGAGGCCACTGATCATAAAAAGTAGTATGCAAAGAGATTTTGTAGCACCTTTGAAACTAACTGAAAGAAAGAAGTTGGCAGCATGAGCTTTCGTAGACTTCAGTCTACTTCCTCGGGTGCTTTTGGTGGAGTACAGATTAATGCGGCTGTATCTTTGAATAAAAAGTAGTGTGTGTGTGTGTGTGTGTGTGTATTAGAATAGGACAATGCACTTTGGTGTTATTTTAAAGTTGTAATTACAGCACATTCCTTTGCATCCTATAAATATCCAATGCACTCTGCTCCTCTGAGTTCAGTTGCAGACAAATGGTTATAAAATTCCAGCCTTATAGTACAACCCAATGAATGTTTATTCAGAAGTACTGTAAGTTCTACTGTATTTAATGGGATTTAATGACATTCAGTTTCATGTATGGAACTAAATAAATTCAAGGCACAGAACCTGTCTAATCCTAGGAGCTAACCAGGGCCAGCCCTGGTTAGTACTTGGATGGGAGTTGGCCAATTAATACCAGGTGCTATATACCTGGCAAAGCCACCTCTGAGTATTCCTCGCCTAAGAAAACCTTATGAAATTCATGGAGTAGTCATAAGTTGACAGGCAACTTCAACACACTAAATGTGTTTGTAAGGATTGCACTTGATGCTGCAAGCCTGTGCACTGTCACTGATAACTAGAGAACTTTAAAATTATTTCTTTGTAAAATAAATTTTAAAAAGTGAAAAAAAGAATAAAAAGTATGCATGCATCAACATGCATAGGATTAAACTTCAGAATAATTATAGCTATTGCTGGTTGCCCAAATTACATTGAATTTAATTACTACTTTTTCATAAGATGTGTTAGGTGTATATTTTATTTAATATACAAAAGTTCTAGCTATGTTTTTTTAAAAATAATTGTTTCATACCTAACCAACATACTTCAAAATATTTTTTGCACCCCTGCTGGATGGGAACAATTGTTTTTGCAAAAGGTTGCAAATGAGATGGAGAATTTAAAATGATTTTTTTTAAATTTAAAACTGGTTATATGACTATTTTTGAAACAGAAAGTTCCCATTAGCTGCAATTCTATTAGTTTTTAATGTCATTACCCAGATTTGCATTGTTAAGAGTATGTACTGTACATACTCACCTGGCTCTAAGTTCACTTTCAGTAATTAGACATAAGGATATAATTTTAGTATACAAAGGGATCTTGTAGCACATTAGAAACTAATTGAAAGAGAGAAGCTGGGAGCATGAACTTTCATACATTTGAGTCTACTTCCTCAGATGCATAGTGTTAACCCCAAAAGATAGGGCACTAATTGTGTCAGAATCTCCTTTGTATGTTGGGGGAATTAGCTCAAGGAGGCTTGTAAGAGGCTGGGTAATTTAAGGATTATTTTCATTTGTTTATACCAGTACTAACTGTGGGGGATTCCAGATTTGGTGAATATAAGAGGTTTTTTATTTAGAAATATGCAAGAGTTCAACCAAACACACAATTGCAATTAAGACAAACGCTATATTGAGCTGATCGAAATAGAGGTATGGCAGGGGAATAGAAGAGGCCTAGGACTGTAGAGGGGGTAATATTTGCCTGTCCTGAAGAGGAAACCACAGAAAGTGAAGTGTGGTTAAGAAGGCATCTAAGGGTGACACAAAGAGAGGTTCCCTATACTCAAACGGTCAGGGGGGCAGACTGTGAGTGCAGACTGTGAGTGCAAACTGTGTGCAAGGAGCTGGGGCTTACACTGATATTTATACAGTGGTCCCCTGGTTTACAAAATTAATTCGTTCCAGCACCCCTTTCTTAAACCAAAAAGTTCGTAAACCGGGGCCCCTTAAACCAGCCCCTGCACCATTTGAATTTCCTGCCGCTTTCTTTTCTGAAACCGGGGTTTTTTCCGTAAACCGGGGCCGTTTTTCTGGCCCCGGCTCTTTCTTAGACCGGGGTTTTCGTAGGCCGGGGTATTCGTAAACCGGGGGAACACTGTATATGATATCTTACCCTCGAGTGGTTCTAGGTGCTTTTTTGCAATGTAACAATGAACTGATGGTCTGCCCAGGGAATAGATACTGGGATTTCGGAAAGACTGATGATTTAACTTTAGAGTGACACCCAAACAGATGTATAGCAAAGTTGGCTGGGAACATGGCAGGGCATAAATAGGAAGTATGGGCTTATGTGCCTTCACTTTTGTTTCCAGTGTAAGAGGATATATTGAAGGTCGGGGGGGGGGGGGGAGGAATGATCAGCAAAGCCATTTAGCTTTTATCTTGGTATTACCTGGGTCTTTCACATGGCATCAGGTTTACATGCCCTTCCCATGAGAAAGTCCTGGCGTTTCAAAGGTCATAATGACCTCTAAAGAACATGCTTGGCTTTGGATTTTAAAATATGGAAACCCCATATACAATGTGTAGGGTGTCAAGTATACTAACAGTGGTAGAACGAAGTTTACGGCCCTGTGCAAACCAGTCTTAAAGCCCAGCTTGGAGTAAAGTCAGGTTGTAGCATCCATATGACGCACGCCTGGCTCCGCTCTGTGTGCCGCACCACATACAGCGTCATGGTATTCCTCTGCGACCACATGATGCAGCACCAAAGGAGAGCCATACAGCTATCTCCCTGAACTCCTTCCACAGTCTTTGCTCCCAATCCCCTAGTCAGGTCTTATCAATTCCTATCTTTCTAACAGCCTTAACTTTCCAACTGGTTGGTCTTAACTCACTCTTACAGACAAGCCACTAGGTCATATCCTTTCCTACATTCTCCCTTTTACTGCATTCTAAAAGCTATAATTGGTTGACTCTCCCCAGGCTTGCTCAGCTACTCACTTCAGATCATCATTCTATCTGATTAGCCCATTTGAGGAGACTGCATATCTTTCTTCATCATCTTTCAAGATGACATGCAGACTCCTTTGCTTTAAAATCATGCCTTTTCACCATCCCTTTCCCTCTCTCAGCCTGCATTTTGCAATATCTTTTTTAAAAACAGTATTATTTAATGTTTCATTGATTTTTGATACCTCAGAGACAAATAGCTTGCACGTGTTTTTGGTGCCTTTTTAATTGGCCTGATAAAGGCATCATCATAATATGGATTTCAGAATGTTTCTTATGACCAAGCAGGGCTCCCTCTTGTTCCATTTTAAAAGGTATTGCATGCCCCAAGGGTAGGCATGCAAGTAAATGCTCTAATTTAGAGCAGTTAAACATGGCCAGCTGCTTCATGAACAAATTAGCACGTTAAAATTGGAAAAAAACGTTTCTGTTTAGACACTTTCGTGCAGCTAGAATCCTGCTACACCCTCTTCCCTGGCAAACAGACCATTAGTGGGGTTAATGTTCTTGTGACCCTATTTGTTGTTGTTGTTGTTGTTGTGTGCCTTCCAGTAGTTTCTGAGTTATGGTGACCCTAAGGCACCTGTATAACAAGGTTTTCTTAGCAGAATTTGTTCAGAGGGGGTTTGTTCTTGCCTTCCTCTAAGGCTGTGTGTGACTTATGCAGGGTCACCAAGTGGGTTTCCATGGCTGACCAGGGATTCAAACCCCGGTCTCCCAGTGTTCCATTCCAACACTCTAATCACTACACAATGTAATGCCATGGCCTTCAAACTTTCAAAGATGAAAACCAGGACACACGTGACGTGACCAAACATCAGAGTGAGGCCAAGGTGACAATAACTTATAATGAGAAAGAACACAGAAACTAGGTGGGTGCAGCAGTTTGCTTTTGTATGAGTCTATAGAGAAGCGTAAGATCCCACCCTTTAGTTAAACTCAGTTTCTAGCAACTGAAGCAAGCTGAAGTAAAAAAGGGAAACTGTGAGGAGGAGAGAGAAAACGGGACATTTTAAAAGTAGCTGGGTGGAAAAAAGAATGGTGGGAATGCTTTCTTGAGGGATGTCAATCTAACTCTACGTTGTCTGAAAAGAAATGAAATATTTTCCAGTTTTTCCCACCTATTAAAGGGGCTTTCTAGATTGGCAGGAAAGTGTGACATGAAGTTGCCTTTTCCTTAATGCTTAGCAGCTGCACCACAGCCTTTAGATGGAGCTGCGCTGTTCCGCAGTTTTTAAAAAAGAAGCTGGGAAAACCAGCACCTTTTAAAGGCGCTTCTTCTCCCCTAAAATGCAAAAAGAGCATTTTCATGGCACACTTTCCCTTTTTCTCATCTAAAGGCTAGAGTTTCATGCAGCCATGAACACACTTCTTTTTGCCAATCTAGAAAGCCCCATAGATGTTTTGTTAGGAACTTATGTTCTTTGTATTATTTTAATATTCTGGGCAGGGCATCTTTAAATATTTGTATCTCCCTTCTATAAACATTTTCTTTCTAGAGTTTACTTGCGGTATTTTGTTTCTGACTCTCCCTCTTACAAAGTAGATCGCCAAGTCCCACTGTAGATTCTGTTGTTTGAACACTAAAGAATTAATCTGAAATGCCAGGTAAATCTCACTTGGCATTTGTTCTGTTGTTTTCTCCATGAACTCAGCCAGATGGGTATTAAACCTTTCGTATAAGTTTTCATTTTTCATCTCTGGTATACCTCTGAGTAGTTCTTGCCCAGGGAAACTTTACAAAAATTTTGAGGTTATCATAAATTGACAGACGACTTGATGGCACATGCCCAGACAAAAGCACACACCAAGGTAAGTGTCAATTTTGAGCTGGATTCTCATTTAAGAATATACAAAAAGTGAACATTAAATTAGAATTAAACTATTCACAACATTATATTAGAATTAAGGTAGTTTGACACCACTTTAACAGCCATGGCTCAATGCTGTGGACCTCTGGGAATTTTAGTTTTGTGAGACATTTAGCCTTCTCTGTCAGAGTGCTCTGGTGCCACACCAAACTACAGCTCCAAGAATTCCTCAGCATTGACCTATGGTAGTTAAAGTGTTGTCAAACTGCATTAATTCCACAGTGCAAATGCAGCCTAGGGGCAGCCAACAAAAAGGCCCTCACTCACCTCCCCATCAGCTGTTCTTGTAACAGTGGTGAGATTGAGGGAAAGGTCTCTTGATAATTTCAGGGCCCAGGCAGTCATTTTCTGTCCCCGACAAATCCTTTCATGTGTCCTCTTCCTCATTAATAACTATTTCCATCTTTACCCCACTCTGGTTTTGATTGGCCATATATGTCCTGGTTTTTTATATGTGAAATGTTGGAAGGTATGGAATCCCTCGAGAACCAGCATGGTGTGGTTTGAGAGTTAGAATCCAAATCTGGAGATCAGGGTTTGGATACCTGGTCAGCCATGGAAGTTCACTGGGTGATCTTGGGCAAGTCACATTTTTTGAGTCTCATAGAAAGCTAAGGCAAATCTCTGAACAAATCTTGCCAAGAAAATCCTATGATAGGTTCACCTTAAGGACACATAAATAAGAAAGGACTTAAAAGCATACAACAACAACAACAACAACAATGGAATCCATCACTAAAATACTTCGTGTAATGCTTAGGCAGAATCTTCTTTCTTGTAATTTGAATCTATTGCTTTGCATCCTAGGAGTTATTCAGATGTTGTTTTTTTAGTGTAATGATGCAAATAATTTCACTCATGCATTCTGGTTTTGTTGTTAATGCTACGGAACCCACCTCAACATTAGGAAGAATTTCCTAACAGTAAGAGCTGTTGGACAGTGGAACATGCTCCCTTGGAGAGTGGTGGAGTCTCCTTTTTTTGAAGGTTTTTAAACATAAGCTGGATGGCCATATGTTGGGGGTGCTTTGATTGTGTCTTCCTGCATGGCAGGGTGTGAGACTTGTGATGGCCCTTGAGGTCTTTTCCAACTCTATGATTTTATGATTCTGTGTGTATCTCTGTGAATTCACTTGTTCACACATGCCAGCACTTGAATAAAGATGGAGTTGACAATGTGAATGTATTCAAAGCATGTTCAAGGCATGCACCATTTTATCCCAGGTCTATTCGCATCAGTTATTCACACAGATGACCATGCAAATCTTTTAGAAAAACTCATAAAAATACCTGAGATTGATTGTCCTAGGTTAACTGCTTCTTTGGGGAGCCCCACCCCAAACTTAATCAAGTGCATTTGAAAGGCATGTGAACAACAAAGATTCAACCCAGATTCTATCTGGATTATTTCACTGTCTGAATAACCTCCTATTCTCTGGGGCCTCAGGAAAAAAGCTTGTTCTGTCTTCCACCTGACATTCATTCAGATTTTTAAAGAGTAGTTTGTAACTCAATGCAGGAGGAAGCCTGTGGATGAAGCAACCAAGGAAAAGGGCTCATTGTAACAAGTCTTGTTGAGTGGACATGGCAAATGTAAACAGTTTTAAGAAGCTTTCCTGCAACTTTCCTTCTTTCTTAATGGACACACAGGAACAAAATCCATTTTAAAAGAGGAGTGTCCCTCATCCACAGCCAGCTTCCCCTTCTTCAGAGAATATGAAGCTTTTGTTTCTTCCAGTTAATGATATTGAGGTTTAATTTGCTCCTTATACCATCATTCCCATAGCTAATGAATAGAGAAAGCAAGGAAAACACAAATAATATTATATTTCTTGAATGTTAGGAAGTTATTGTAAGATTTATTTTGGAGTTTTTAGATAACTATAAAGTACAGAGAAAGCCCAGCATTTGCAAACCGGGTTATGACTACACAGTTTAATTTCCTTTATGTAGCTTTTGCGTCTGGGGGTCCATTGTCCCAATGCTTCACCCTGGGAGGAGCACTCCTCAGCCTAGAAAACTCATTTCCATAACCTCCAATATTCCATGGAGGTGGCCAAGCAGTAGAGTGTGCTCAAGATGGCAAAGGTTGCTAATAAAACACACATAAGCTAGGAGAGTCTGCAGCAGATTGCTTTTGATTGAGCCCTCTGGGAAGAGCAGGATTCCTCCTCCTTCTCCTCTCGCCCCCTTTCTGTGTCAATTCAGTACAGTCAGCCCTCCTTATTCACGGATTTTTTAATCCATGCATTCAAACATCCGCAGCTTGAAAATATTCCAAAAAAGTATAAATTCCAGATAGCAAATCTTGATTTTCCATTTTATATAAGGGACACCATTTTGCTCTGCCATTATGTTTAATGGGACTTGGGCATCCACGGATTTTGTTATCCATGGGGAGTCCTGGAACCAAACCCCAGTGGATAACAAGGTCCCACTGTACAAAGTACTTTTTAGCTTTGAACTCAGTTTGCAGCTATTGAAGTAAATGAGAGACAAGAAAGAAAGTGGGAGGAAGAGAGAGAAACTGGGACATTTTAAAAGAAACTGGAAAAGTGGGGTGACAGAAGATGATTAGGACAGTTGAAGGTAAGCGATTCTTGCACGAGACAGTTTTCCAGGTCCCTTCCATCTGTATGATTCTTTGATTCTCTCCTCCCATCTTTTTCCAGCACTGCTAAAACCACTCATTCCTCTTTGTTTTGGGGCCCAGAATATACTAGAAAAGTCTCATGGCTATAATGGTACCACCCAAGTCCAACAAGATGACCAGGAAGCAACATGGATTGGAAACTCCCATGAGGACCAAGCCTGGGAGAGCATCAGCATACTGAGTTCGGGAGCCTATTAGACAGTTTGATGTGTGACTGCTGCAAAATCTATCGTAAGTTGCTTGTTAGCAGCGCATGGTACCTGCGCTTGAACCTCACTGCTTTCTATATTGGAAGCTTCATTCGCTATGGACCATTATAGCCGACCAGAATTACTTCATGTTCACCCGCAAACAGTGTTTATGATGTCATGCATGGGGCTGCAGCTACACCACAGAATTAATATAGTGTGACACTGCTTTTAACTGACATGGTTCAACACTATGGAATTCTGGGATATGTAGTTTGTGAGAGATTTAGCCTTCCCTGTCAGTGTGCTGTGGTGCCACACCAATTATAATTCCCAGGATTCCCTAGAATGGGGCCATGACAGATAAAGCAGTGTCAAATTGCATTAATTCTGTGGTGGGGCATGAGGCTTGCTGAGATCTGGGACCATCCATGTCATCCCCAGGAACCTGGAGAAATTCAGCTCGCATTATCAAATGTAAATAGACTCTTGCTCTCATTACAGGAATAAAAAAGACAACTTTTCCATGTCCCCTTCCCTCCATTATTTTAATTATTTCCATTATTTTCAGCCCCAGGGAGACATGTTAGTGCATTGCAACAGAGTCATAGAATCATAGAGCTGAAAGAGACCCTAAGGGCCATCCAGTCCAACCCCGTGAGTCTTGTGGCTATTTGTCTGCAAAAGGACATCTTGCAAATGGAGAACAATTAAAAGTTGTCCAGAGGGAAACACCCCCCCCCCCCCAGTTTAAAAAAAATGTTTTGGAACAAACCCTAGTGTAGACTGAAGAAATGGTGGCAAATTCCCCCGTACAAGAATGGAATAAGTAGACACAGAGATGACCATAACTGGCAAACCCCAGCAAAGCTCAACAAACAATATTGTGAGAAATCATGCACTCATGCATCTTTAGCTCAATTGACACAATTTTGAGTATAGAGCAAAGGTAAACAACTGTGAAAGGGTAGGGGCCATCCTAGCTCATTTGGAGAACTTGGAAGACCACACTTGCTCCCATATAATTGTTTGCCCCCGAAAGCCTCTGGGATAGGGAATAGTTTCACCATGCTTTGGGTTTCAAAAAAGGTCTCTCCTTTTTTGCCATGTTTTATGATACCATTCTTATAACAGTTTTAAAAAAAAAGCTGCTGATTGGAACAGATTATTTATTGTTGCTGGATGTAGTTTTACACAAACCCTCATATACTTTTATTTCCCTGCAGAATTATTGCTATTGGCCCTAGAATCATAGAATCATAAAATGTTTATAACTAGTCATTAATGAATCATGATTAACAGAAACTTATACAAGTGCTGGTTTCCTAGCATTTGTATGTGACTTTAAAAACCATGACTCAAATAATTCCTATCCAAAGAACTGGTTGTGTTTCAACCTATCTGGGCTATGGACTTCTTCTGAGTCCTGTGCTGCCTACTGGTTATGCACAACTCCTTGTCTGTAGAACAACACCATGCCAGAGAGAAGACTACTTGAGCCTTTTATCTGATACATGATTTAATCTTCATTGTTGATTATGCCCCCATTCTGATTTCTCCGGTTTGTTTAGGTCTGTAGATCCTACTGCTTTGCTGAGTCCTTAAAAAAAGAATTAATTATTCAAAGACCAAGTGTTGTTGTTTTTTTCCTAAGAGAAATGTTGAAAACCAGCATGGTGCAATGGTTTGGATTTTGGATCCGGGCTGTGGAGATCAGGGCTCAAATCTCTGCTTGGCCATGGAAACCCACTAAGTGATATTGGGCATGTCATACTTTCTCAGCCTCAGAGAAAGGCAAAGGCAAGCCTCCTTTGAAGAAATATTGCTAAGACAACCCCGTGATAATTTTGCTTTAGGGTTGACATAACTCAGACTTGAAGGCACGCCACTACCATAACAAAAAAATAAATGTTAGATTTTCTGGGTTTGTAGGGAACAACAAAACCAAACAGGTTGATTTTTATAAATATCTGGGTGTATAGTTTCATGATGTAGCTGGAGGGTACAAAAAAAAATCCATTCTAAAACAAAATCAATTTTTCTTCACTTTAGCTGCATCTGTACTTCAGAAATAATACAGTTTGACCCCACTTTAACTGCCGTGGCTCAATGCTCTGGAATTATGGGAACTGTAGATTCTTGTGGCACCAGAGCTTTCTGGCAGTGAAGGCTAAATGCCTCACAAAACTACAATTTCCAGAATTGCATAGCAATGAACCATGGCATTTAAAGTGGGTTCAACCTTGACTATATCTGCAGTGGAGATTCAGCCTGTAAGAGCTCTCTTGAAAGAACTGAATCTTTACTTCACTTGATCATTTATTATTACTGGGTACCTTCAGGTTGTTTCCAACTGTAAGGTAAACCTTCCAAGGAGTTTTCCAGGCAATACTTGTTCAGAAGGTGTATGGCTTTGTTTTCTGCAGCTGAGAGTGTGACTTGCCCAAAGTCACCCACTGGATTTCCATGGCTGATCAGGGATTTGAACCTTGGTCTCCGGAGTGTTCAAACCACTATACCACACTGGCTTTCCTAATTATTTATATATATATATATATATATATATATATATAATATCATGGACAAGAGGCCATGTCAGAACAGAATTTGGATGAACAGAGTGGTTCCCAATAGGCAAAGAAGTCAGGCAAGGCTGAATCCTGTCACCCTACTTGTTTAACTTATATGCTGAAAACAGCATAAGAAAAGCAGAATTAGCATTAGAAAAAGGAGGAGTTAAAACAGGAGGAAGCAGTATTAACAACCTAAGATATGCGGATGACACCACATTATTCAGGAATTGGAACAGTTAATAAGTAAGGTCAAAGATTAAAGTGCAAAGGCAGGTCTGATGCTGAACATAAAGAAAACAAAAATAATGATCACAGAAGAAATACACAAATTCAATCTAGACAGCTAGGAAAATGAAATAGTTAAAAAAAATTTCCCATCTCTAGGATCAAACATTGACCAGAATGGAGACTGCAGTCAAGAAATAAGAAGAAGACTAGGAATGAGAAGGGCAGCTATGAAAGAACTGGAAGAGATACTGAAGAGCAAAGACATACAACAGAGCACTAAAGTTAGAATCGTTCAGGCCATTACTATGTATGGATGTGAGAGCTGGACAGTGAAGGAAGCAGACAGAAAGAAAACTCATTTGAAATGTGGTGCTGGTGGAACTTAGAATACCATGGACAGCGAAGAAGACAAATAAATGGGTTCTTGAACAGGTCAGACCAGGGCTCCCCTTGGAAGCAAAGATGATAAAGTTGAGACTATTGTACTTTGGCCACATAATGAGAAGGCAAGGATCACTAGAAAAAACACTAACACTAGGAAAGATAGAGGGTAGAAGGAAGAGAGGAAGACCACAAACTAGATGAATAGAGTCAATCAGGGGGGTTATGGGCAAGAGTTTGCAGGATCTGGGCAGGGCATCTTGGAGATGTCTCATCCACAGGGTCACCATGAATCGGAACTGACTCGAGGGCAGCTAACAACAATTTTTGTAAATATTATATCTGTCTTACATACTTTAATATTTATTATACGTATTTTTACTAAACTGTGTTAAGATATCATAATGGTCTATGGACAAAAATAAAAGTGATGATCACATATATATGCAGTCATTTTTATATGAGGGCTTTCATTTGCTTCCACTTGATATTCTAAGAATGGTACAGAAAAGAGTCTTGTTGTGACTATTTTGTAAGGTGTATTTTGGCTTAGTCGTTGATGCTTCAACTGAGCAAAGGTCACAAAGTCTCTTCACTTTCCATGCCCAGCAGTTTCTCTTCTTAATGGTTAGTTCCTTTGACTTACAAAGTAAATCTTGCATATGAGTGTATGCTAAATGTTTATTTTCTAAAGCAGCTGTCCAGAACTGACCAAAATCCTGCTGTGTAACTATATCAGTGTAGTCAGGAGGCAATGTGGCATCACAAAGGAAGTCAGATTTTTTTGGTGTGGTGGTCCTAGGGAAAGAAGGCTGCTTGTTCTAAGAAGCTTTCTGGGGGGCCCTTGGTGCTAAAACCACCTTTGGTAGGCTAGTTTGCAAAATTGCATAGAGAATGAACAAGAAACTCTGGTCATGCACTGGTATTTTCCTTCCCTCTCTAGGATCTTTTGAATTACATTAATTGAAACAAGTAGGGATTGCCTGATATGTAACACAGTACAGTATCATATCCAACATTTTCAACAGTTTAGAAGTCCTCTGACAAAATTGATAAATGAAATGGAAAATGGGGAAAAACCAGTCCAATCTACCTCTAATCAGCAATTTTCAAAAATATATAATTTTCAAAAATATAATTTTTAAGAAGTATAGTAGACTTGACAAAAGTATGTTTATCATATCTAGGTGTTCCCTTGAATTTCAGAATGTTTCACATACAATGGGGTGGGCATCACGTGTTCCTTCAGATGTCGGTCTGCAGTTCCCACAAGCTTCATGCGTATAGCCATTGTTTGAAGTATACCAACATCTAGAGGGATGTAAATTACCTAATTATCCAATACAGAATTTAGGGTTGCTTTTTTTTATGACTAAAGACCCAAACCTGAGTAGATAATTTCTTTTTGTGTGATTTCTTCAGGAAATGTAAATATGAAGTAAAAAGGAACTTAAAAGGCAATGGGTGAGAGGGCAGTACAGTCATGTACAGTCAGTTCTAACTGTGTCCACTGTGGATTTGAAAATTGCTTTTTCCATCATTCAAATACGTGTGCCTAGCCTTTTATCTTTTCCCTTGCAAAGCTGGTTAGACATCTTTCTGGTCATATAACCATCAAATGTGGCAGTCATTTCCTAAATATGGGTATAAGATAACCTCTTTTTAAAGATGTTACTTCTGTTTCCCTGTATCTACCAGCGGCACATCATTGCAGAAGCTCTAACTGATTTCTCCACCTGCTTAACATAAAGCCAACCACGGGTTCCTGCATATGCCTTTACTAGTGACTAACCATGAAACAATGATAGCATCAAAAATTCATACAATCATTGAGTTGGAAGACCACAAGGGCATCCAGTCCAACCCCCTGCCATGCAGGCACTCACTATCAATTAGATATATGCAGAGAGAAACAGAGCTCTAAATGTAGATGTAGTAAACTGACAATATATTCATAGGAAAGTGGAGATAAAGCTTACAACTTAATTATAATTTTAGATGTTATTTTTCTGCAATTTACTTTATTCATAAATCCAAACGCTGGTGAGCTATTACCATCAATTCCTGGTAGCTTTCCCACAATGCAAAGTAGCAGCATGGGAGGCAGAGGGATCATTAAACTCACTTACACCACCTCCATATTTCTGAACCTGATTGTCTCTACCCACCAGAAATCTGGGGGCTATTTACTTCCAGGGGGACAAAATGTCAATGAAAAAACTATGTATGCTCATTTTTAGCCCATAAATTATTACACATGACTCCAAATTTTGCTGTAGATGTCACTTACATTTCATTGATTATTGAAGACAGCTGGAATGATCTAGATCAGTGATGACAAACCTTTTAGGGTCAGAATGGCCAATAAAAGGTCTTCTGCCACAAAAAATGGCTTCACATCCCATCTCTGGCATGTATGCCATAGGTTTGCCACCACAGATCTAGATTTTTTACACATGGTTTAATTATAAAATAGTTTTGGAATATCTTGACATGAGTGCAAGGAGTGGCTTTTAAAAGAATGCAGTAAGTAGTAAGCTTACTGGCAACTGTCAGTAAGGACATTTGTAAAGTATTTTGGAAAGGAGATACTACAAAGTATTATTATTTGGTTTTCCTTACCTAGCTTTGATTACTTTACAAAGAAGTAAAAGTTTTCTTAGGATCTGTTTTTTTGTCTGTTAGTGTTTTTAAAATTAAATAATGCTACAATTCTGAAACTTGTGAAGGATCTCAGGCCCAGTACAGATCGCTCAGCAACCCTACTGTGCACCCCGAGCGCCATCTTTGCATGCACCCATACAGAGGGAGCGTGCCATAATGACGTCGCTTGTGTACAGCACTTACATGGCGCTGTGCACAACAGGTGTCATACGGCTGCGCTGCGGCCCTTATGGCACCTGTTCTAGGGCGCAAATAGGAGCCGCATTTTGTGGCTCTTATTTGCACCAGGTTGGGGGCATGGGGTATGGCTGCCACATTCCCAACCTAGTCCGTTCAGTGGTGGCATAGAGCCGCCCCTGAATGGGCTGTCTGTTAAGCCCCATTTGCTATCTAACAGAGACATTGGAAAGTTTAGGACATATGTTAGCAGATACTGACAAACCTATATATATATATATAAAATCATGATTACATAGAGAGAACACAGTACTTTATATGGTGGACGCATAATGATCTCACTGTTAGTGATTGGACAGAGTAACTGCTGAAGAATAAATAATACCTACATGTAATTTTAGAATTTACTGTCTTGTTAGATGAGGCCAGACAGAGCACAAGCTGAAAAACCAAAATTCAATCCAGGACATTTACTAAAATAAAATAAAATAATTGGAACTCAGTCCTGGGAAAGACTTGTGAATCTGCCTGAGAGCTGCTGCCATTGGTCTAGTAGCTTCAATGCTCTGCTTCAACATAAGGCAGCATCATGTATTTATAAGTTAGAAAAATGATTTGCCTCCTTGTCATTATGTTTCCAACAAGGAAATAATATTCACTGATGGGCTGAAATAGTGTTGAGATGCCAACGAGCTTGAAGAACGTGAAATGCTAAGTTTATATACTACGATTTATGACCTAAAAACATGACATTACACAAAACACAAGAGTACTGGGAATAAATTTTACTACAGTTTACCAGAAAAAAAAATTAAGTCATCCACTTTAAAATCAGTGTACCCTCACAAGTCTCAACAATGTTTCTTCTCACAGTCCACACTTCTTTTTGTGTCATCATTCAAATGCTGTCCCTAACCTGCTTTCCTTTCTTCCTGCCACAGGTTTTAACCCTTTTTTCTAATGAATAAATGTCACCCTCCTTGTTCAGATTATAAACTTCCTCTCTGGCCCAGTATGTTTCTCATACTCACTCATTTCTGGTGTCTATGACACCACCATCTTGTTTACAAGACCCATATTCCATGAAGATGAAGAGAGGGAAAGAGGAATGCTAGAAATAAAATACCATAAAATAAAATAAAATAAAATCTTGATACTTAACTAGTATAATATTGCTAAAGCATGTTAACACTTCTGTAAGCCCCAAATAATTATTTAAAATAATTAATAATTATTTAAAATAATTCAGTGGAAATTGATGAAAGTCTATTTTTGAAATGCAGCCTGAATCGAGATATGATGTGATCAGTGGAAGGGGAAGAAGGGAGCCCAAAAACAAAGGAGGGGTGAGTAAGGGAAACCCAAGAATGTTTGGATACAAAATCATGAATATACTGTTAAAATAAAAAATAACTGTCCCAGTATTTCCAGAGACTTTCCCCTCTTTCTTGATGAGCCCTTTGAATTGTTATAATGATTTTACTAGTCAGTTTTGAATCAGGGCTCAGGATAGACTTATGAAACTGCAAGAAGGGACAGTGTGCTGCATGTGGTTACGTGGGGCAGTTTCCACACCCCTATTCTGGAAGACTCCTGCTTCTCAGGAACTGCTTTTGGTGGACACCGAGAGGTGCAGCAAGGAAAAAATATGCCCAATTTTGCATATGAAACGCTACTCACAGTTGTTAAGATGTATCTAAACAACAGGGAATGAATGAAATAGGTAGGAATAACATTCTTCAATATTATCCATAATTACATAATTTAAAATCAGAACACTTTAATTAACCTATTGAGTATGCATATAAACGACACTACCGTTTTCAGACAAGTTAATGCAGAGTGCTTGATTTGATTTAATTTAGTTGTTTTTAATGAGAAACATCAGGATCGAATCAAAATACTCCATTTTAAAGCCCCTTGGATAGTTTTCTTTTAAAAACTGTAGCTCTATTTATACCATCATGTTATCCATATTTCAACAGTTTTAACCTTCTAATAAATCTGTAGTGTAAGAAATTTGTTATATTTCATAGTGTCTTTATAACTTATACTTCCAAAATTGTCTTCTGCTGCGAAATTATCTTTATTTCATATTCCTGTTTGAAAACATGTTGCTATTCTAACATCCACTGGAAACATTTTTCTGTACATATTATTAAAGGCACATTTATTAACATAACAAATATACTAAGAAAATGGAATGACATGTAAAAATAAAATAAATACAACAAATATTTTAAAAATACATTCTTAAAATAAATTCACATTTTATAGACTTTTGTGACCATTATATTTAAAGTAAAATAGTCTCATCTATCTTGGGTTACTATATATATTTCTTCCCAACAGGAAACACATGCAAAAATCATTAATACATGCAGGTTCCATTGATTATCTCTGCATGTGACGCTTATTCAGAAATGTATTACTCAGCTGTTGGTGGGAATGCATTGTTCCTTTCACACTGAACATAATCAGCAAGCTTATAGTATTTTTAAAAGGGTTCCATGCATGTTTTTATTTTAATGACTTGCATCCCAATTTCCTCTACTAGCACATTCCCCAAAAGACTCACAAAGATAAAAGAGATCAAAATCATAATAGTATTGCTTTGGAAGAAGTCAATGATTCTTTAAAAAACAATCTATTAAGGATAACAAACAATTGTTCAGAACCCTAAGAGTTAACAAGTTTTGTTTGACATATGCTGCCATCCAAATGGGTTTGCTACTGATCACTGTTAAATAATGATCATTGTTTGTACTTCCTGCATTCTGTTTCCTCTTGCCCCAGTGATTACATGCACACTAAGGTAAGTATATAATAACATGTTAATTAAGGTCCCTGAATCTGATGAAATGGATGCTTTCACAAAAGCTTATGCCAAATAAAACTTATTAGTATTTGAGTTGCCACAAGACTCATGTTCGCTGCAAAAGGCTAACACGCTTCTCCCCTGCAAATTTCTACTAAGAATGCAATCCTTTAGAATAAGACATATTGAATGCAGTGGGACTTATTTCTCACTAAATGCCTCTCACTCTACTAACAAGAGAATTACATTTATAGCATCAGGATCAGAGTCCAAAACGATAACATACAGCTACAAATGAAATTTATTTTGGCTCAATATTTCATTATTTCTGCACTCAGTTTTTTAAAAAAGAAGGCATGGGTGGGACACAAGCATTATGGATGCATGTTATTAAACAGCTCATCATATCGCGACTGTGAATTGCTTCCAGTGTTCTCTGAAGTGCTTGCATGCTATAGTCATCACAGAAATGCAGAACTTCTTCAGTCCATAGTTGGTCTTTTTCTGTTAATGAATTAATACAGAATTAAAGCTGTATTAAAGAAAATCTTCAATAAATTACAGAGCAATTAAGAATATCTAAGCAATTAATAAGAGCTATGTAAATTTTGGCTACAATCACCATGTACAAGATTAAGGAGAAATAAGGTGGTTACATCCAGGTTAGAAAACACTAAGGACTTACCCATTTTTTTGTCCAATATAATGCATGGTAAAAATTAAAACTTGTAGTCAAGGGCCTCATTTTTCTTCCGTCCTCTTCAAAATTTAGTGTTTTATTAAAACCTTTTGTTATTTTCCTATTCTTAATAAAAGAACAGGATACTTACCCATAATTGTGGTTCTTCAAGTCATCATCTGTGAATTCACAGAAATAGGTTTTGGTCCTTGCACAGAACCTCTTCAAGTACTTTTCAGAGTTGAACACATTTTTTTGGTGGGAACCCACCACCACATTCTTTTTGTGCATGCCTAAGCATAGTTAATTCTCCCCAGTTAATAGTCCACCAATGATAGAGTCAAACATAGAAACGGGAGGAGGGTGGGATGTGTGAATTTACAGGTGAATATTTGAAGAAACACAATTACGAGTAAATTCTTCTGTGTGGTCTCTGTAAATCCACAAAAATGAGTGATCAAGTATCATACTCAAAAGGAGATGGGATCAACATCAAGCCAAAAATGATGAAAGCACAGCTTGACTAAACAGAGCATCTACTCTTGCTCTTACATCAAATCAATATTGAGAAATGAAAGCACTGAAAGCTGAGCCCCAGTAACTGCTTTACCCAGTTCTGGTATGGAAAAAAATGCAGAGAATGATTCAATTGGTCTTGTAGATTATGCCTTAAATCCTACAGTGACGGCAAACCATCCATTTCATGAATTGTGATAGCTTGTGACCCCTGTTTTGAGAATAAATTGTAATCATTTGCTGAAACATAATCTTTTGGCCCGAAACAGACAGACCAAAAGGGGGTGCTGTCAGGCTGCGTTAAGCTACATGTCTTGGATCATAAAACAGATCCCAGGATTCTAAACAGCCATCCCTCTACAAGCCTATAAGAGTGGATTTGGAGTCTAGAAAGGACAGGCAGGACCCCTCCCCTCAAACTTACTAGCCTGGTTACTGATGCAATTACATCTCTGGGGCGGAATAGACTGCCCCAAAACGCCAGATTGGGCCACCATGGAGCCACATGCCACAGACCCAATCCAGTTATTTGCCGGTGCAAAAAGAAGAACTGGGATGGAAGGGAGAAATGGTTGATACTGCAGTCTTGACTACCAATTCATTGGTGGTAAAATTTGAGGCTCAAGGTATGGTAAATATTATTCTAGTAAATGTTATTCTAGTAAATGTTTATATACCCCATCTTCTTCCCGATATTTCTCACTTGATATACTGTGTGACTACATCTAGAACAACTGGTTCCCCAGTGCTGTGTTTATATTATTGGGGGATTTTAATGCCAGAATAGGTATTTGCATACCTTTGATTCTGATTAGGGAAGCAAAAGGTACTAATGCCAGGGTGAACAGAACTTGAGAAAAAGGGGCATCTTCTTTGACGCATGCCTCTAGAAAGATTGAATGTTTTTGAATCATACTCATTAACAGAGATAAAAGCTTGTAGATGTTCTTATATCCTATGAACTGTGGACACAAAAGTGTCTCCCATGTTCATGTGCTCTTAACCATGTGAATAAGTATTACTAGTCTAAATGATCAAAGATTTGAGGGCATTGAAAGGCAAGACCAGAGCTTCCTGTTTATGCAATTGAGCATAACAGATTAAGTTGAGAAATTTTTATGGCAGGTATTGACCAAGTATGAAGCCATGATGGACATAATTAATTATAAACTTATTTATCCAGTTAGCAAAAACTGGTGTTGATCCTGGTTAAGAAGACTAATGGAGCAATAAACAGAAATGGTGAAATTCTATTTCCTCTTGGGTCTGACATTGGTACAGTGAAGAAGATGTTGTATAGGGAGAGCTATCTCTCCATATCACTGGTACTCCTGAATAATTATGATGGGCTCCATGAGATTTCTCTTAGTGCTGAAATTTGCATTGTCTATCAGAGCAGGCCAAACAGAGAGAGTAGTCTCACTCATATTCCAATCTACGATATGGAGAGGAATAACAGTGTTGGTACTGAGGCAAAAGCTATGGTCCTCCTTTCTCAATCTATCTTGGTTTCAAAGCAACTGTACTGAAGAAGAAGTATCCTGCACTTTAGAAGATGTCCCTCAGATCTCTCCCTGTGAATAAGAGGCAATGAATACTACTTCTGGAGAGTCACAACTTCCCTACACAATGACCCAGGTATGACTGGATTTGAAGGCTTCACATATGGTATGTTCCATCTTCAGTATCAACTGAATTGGTTGGAATATTGGTACTGAGGTATAGTTATGTTGCCTGCAGTCAAAGCAAGCAGTAGAGTTGCCTGAACCACATCTATAGTTGCAGATTCAGAAGGAGGATGGGTCTTAGATGAACCTCCTTTTTTAGGCTTCTTTTTCAAAGGGACATCAGAGACAGAGCACTCTCATTCTGAAGAAGACACCTGCAATAATCTGTCTGCTGTAAGTGGAACATGGCAGTGAGAAGCTGATGGTAAAGAAACCATGGAAATCTCTTGAATCCTGATGCTTCAGTTGAAACAGAAGATACAGGAGGCAGAAGAGTAAAGAATGTTTACAATGACAATCAAAGCCATAACAGTTCTCTTGGCAGACTTCAAATGAAGGAAGCACCATATTCAATACCAGATTTTTGGTGATTAAATCGGCATAACTGAGAATGTCCTCCCAGGCTGCTAATCTCAATTTAGGTTGTCCATTCTTCAAACCCTACTTGGAGAGAGCACTTTACAAATAAGACTGAAGCGCACTTCTTTAAGACAATAAAGGCATTCAGAATGCCTATTGGAGGGAGCAATCTTGTTCATAACTAACTTAAATAACTTTTAAAAGAGCCTTAGAAACAGAAAAAAATCAGAAGCAGGGAAAGAAAAATTCCTGTAAACCTAAGAAAGAAAATTAACTTTATGTTGGTAGGAAGAAAACTAAAACCGCTAAACCTAAAACTAAAAACAATCCATGTTAGGCAAACTGCTCAGCAAGAAGAGAAAGATTCTAAAGAAGCTGCTAGCATGGTGAACATAAAAGAACTAATAAGAATGAGCTGAGACATGTACAACAAGAGAGTCAGGGCAGGGTTCCTGAGAGAGCTCTCAACCCTGGAAAATTCCAAAGAAGGCACCAAAACTCGTTTGTGTGAATTTGTAGAAACCACAAGAATATTCATTTATCAGCATTATTTCATTAAACACCAAGGCCTGTAAGTCCAAACCACACTAGCAGCTTTTATGTAGTGTGATAGGACTTACTTTCTCTCTTTTCCTCTGGGGTGGATCCAATGAAGAACATACAACTTCCCAAATTGCAGGGTACACTGAAGCAATGTTGCAGAGTGAGTGCCACCTTGCTTGTTTCTAAAGTATATCTCTTACACTGCTTTTCTATATGGAGTGCCTTTAAAACTGCTAGAAATTCTAGAACACTGATGTGGTAACTAGACATGCTATTGAGGAACAGAGTATTGGTTCTGCTATGTTTTACTTTGAGCTACTCCAATGATGAGTACATTAGGCCAAAGATGACTAAAGAGAAAGATACAGTTTGTTTCTCAGATTCAATAAACATGGTCTAGTTTCTTTGCCAGCTGAGGAACAGAAGGTGGTGAAACTAAAATTTATTTTTGTTCTGTGCTACTGTTGTCCTTGTCCTGAGGATTTTCTTACTCATTGAGCTTCTAAATGTCATAGAATATGATTCTAATTAACAGAGCATGTGTGCAAATACAAGGAAAATACACAGCTGTTGTAGTGGTATACACTGTGTGTGTGAATCATAACCACAAGCCACTGTGCTTTTGCAAATGTTCTTTTCAAAGATCCCTAAGTTGTTTTATGCTTAAGTAGGACCAATAGAAACATGGTATGTTTCTCAGACTTGTAGAGCAGGGGAAAGAAAGATGAACTATGAAAATTTGGAATGGTTCCTTATACATTTTCAGTACCCTATCTATGACACACACTTACATGACATATTCATGTAATTGCTGAAAAATCTATGGATCTAAAAACATAGTTTGTGTTGATCAAAAAATTTTCTTGAACTGACTATAAATTAATATAGGCCAAGAAAAAAGTGATATAGGATAAGATAGGATATGAAACCACCAAGCCCAGCTAAAGTATTTGGACAATCCCATTTATTGCTCTAGACATTCTGAAGAGTAACCAAATGTGCAAATTTCATGAGGAAAAGTGACTGTGTATTAAAGTCTTAATTTAAATACAACTGGAGAATATGCATCTCATGTTCTAGTATGTTGTTTGTTTTTTTAAATTCACAAGTGTCAGTTGGAAAACCAAAAACAAAACAAAACAAAAAAACAAAACCCCTAACAGCTTCATTTATATACTGCTTCATACCACCTAAGCAATGTCTAAGCGGTTTACAACTGTAAGCTACTTGCCCCCAACAATCTGGGTACTCATTTTAGTGACCTCAGAAGGATGCAAGCCTGAGTCAAACTTGAGCCCTTTTCTGGTATTGAACTCGCAACCAGCTAAAGACATGGCCGGAATCCTGTATGATCTTGATGTCTGTGTAAACATATGGTGCTACACAGTGAATTCTAGCTTGACAACCCCCATCTTCACTTACCAGGCAGCAGCTGCTGTGATTAACTGGGGGGGGGGGGGGGGGTCCCTATTCCCCTGCTGTTTAGGAAGCAGCTGGCTGCAGTTTCTACCCATTCCTGTGAGAGATCCCCATTGAAAGAGGCAGGAACAGTGTCCTCTTGCGATTCCTCCTCATGTAGCAAATTGGGCACTCAATGAGAGCTGGGAACAGCAGCCAGCTGCTTCCTGAATAAAAAGGGAACTGATCCCTGATTGATCACTGTGACTGCTGTCCAGTAAGTGAGGATTGGAGAATTATCACAATCCTTTTGCAGCCCCTAAACTTAGCTATGTAGGGACCAAGAATACAGCCTGTAACAATCATGAATGTGTAACTCCAGGTTATGTATTCATAACTTACATACAGGATTCCAGCCCATGAACATTTCTTACTAGCAATCTTAGCCATATTGTGCAAAAAATACATACCATAAGTTATCTATTGCTATTGAGTTCCTTCTTCACACAGGATTTGAAAGTTGTGTATTTCTGCATACTTTTGTAGCCCTGAGAAGCAGAAGACAAAGAAGTGTGAGTGTGCAGGCAACAAGTGAAGGCAGCCTGCAGAATAAGGAGGGGAGTAGTATGACAGTACAAAGGGATGCTACTTGTTAGCCATTGTGTAGAAAACTCAGTAAAAATAATTTTAGAATTCAATATTCCTGCATCTGTGATGCAACTATGTGTACCAGTGTTGACAGAAAAAATATCAAACACAGGAGTGGAAGTCATTGACCCTTCAAATGATGTTACCCTTGTTTCCCTCGAAAATAAGACACTGTCTTATATTAATTTTTCCTCAAGAAGACACACTATGGCTTATTTTCAGCGGTTGTCTTTTTATTAAGTATGGTACAACGATCTACATTTATTCAAATATAGTTAAGTAGGTTTCTTCTGGAACATCGTCATAACTCTCCAAACCCGGAATTCCATCCAGAATTTCTTGTGACTCCATTTCCTTTAGAACCATTGGCCCCAATCTTTCCGCTTCCTTCCCACTCCCTTCCATTCTGCACTGGGCCTATCACTATGTCTTATTTTTGGGGTATGGCTTATATTGCGCAAATGCTTAGAAATCGTGCTACGGCTTATTTTATGAGTATGTCTTATTTTGGGGGAAACAGGGTATCTGCAGTTCCCATATATTCACACCATTGGCTACGGTGACTAAGGCTCCTGGGATGTGAACGTGTGAAAGGATGATGATTCCCATGCTTGCTTTAACAAAATGTAAATGGCAGGTTTTTTTAAAAAAACCCTCTTGTTAAAGAATGCCGAAGTTTAGGCTTTATATCAAAAGTCTGGACTCTCCTGTTTAAATAAGGTATTGTGAAAATTTCTTCAATTTTTAAACTTCATGAAATTTAATATTTATTGCTTAAAGGATGCTAAATTATCTGGCAGTATATTGAGTGTCCACAAGATGGCAGTTAAACATACTAGATTACACAACAAGATAGTCTGAAATCTACAAAGCAATTTTGAAAGCAAGGAATGAAAACGGCAAAAGAGAATGTGTACTAAGAATTAAATAACAACACATTAAATAGCTATATCTACTTTATCTATTTTACATTCTAAATATGTTACTTAGTGACACTATAAGCTGACCAACTAATACGCTTTCTATTTCTCTACTAGCTATCCAGACACTTATCAAGTTCACAGTACCACAACAGTTTTTAATACTTGGATTACAGGCAAGGAAATCAATTTTATCACTACATTTGAAGGCAACAGGGTGTTATAACAAATGATTCACTAATTAAAATTCTAAAGAAATGGGCACTACATAGATTCCCCCAAATGTCAATGCAAATTAGATTAGCCAGTGTGGTATAGTGGTTTAAGTGCTGGACTAGAATTTTGGGAGAGAGTATGTGTATGTGCTTTCAAGTCTCCTGTTGACGTTATGGTGACCCCATGGAGACTAGGGTTCAAATACTTCCTCAACCATGGAAAGCTCTGGGGTGACCTTGGGCAAGTTACACTCCCAGGGGAAGGCAGTGGCAAAACCCTTTTGAACAAAACTTGCCAAAAGAATGTTTTGATAGGTACACCTTAGAGATGTAATAAGTTAGAAATGATTTGAAGGGGACAATACACACAGGGTAGGGTGAATAATCAAAATGGGGGGGGGGGGGAAGGTGATCACACTTGATCAAATGCATTATTTTGGATTCTCAGTTTCACTCAGACCAAGCTCAGCTAAATTTAAAAGACTCACAGTCTATTCCCCCCCCCCCCCCTTTTGGAAATCTGCAATGTCTTCATCTTGTTTAATAAATAAATACCCTCTTTTGGAGCAGGCTGCCAAGCAGCAGAGTTCAGAAAAGTGAGTTAGAAGGTTGTAGTCAAACCACATAGGCAAGACATGACAAATGCCTTGTATGAGTCCCATTGAGCAAAATCTTGTAATCTCCCAAGGCTACTTTCCCACCCTCTAGTGCCTGCCATGGAAATGCTGGAAAGTTGTCACGAAGGGCTTGGGAGTTGAAAACATGGGCAGGGTGGGAGAAGGGGGGAATTGTGCTGCTTAACTGTTCAGTCATTACAGTACAAAAGCTCCTCAATCCTGTTTGATCTGAAGAGTTTAACAGCCCAGTTGATTTATAGGCTAAGCATACATGTAGTTTCCTAGTCCAATAATAACTGATCTAAACAACTTTTATTACGTTGTTTTGCAAAAAAAAAAAAGTCTGATAGATCATTACACTCATCACTCAGATGACTGTCTGTATAATTAAAAATAAAATAAAATAAAATGATGTAAAATTCTTCAAAAAATACACAGTGATAAAATTAATTTCCACCAACTACAATATCATTTATCGTCTTTAGAGGGCAGTAACACTCTAGATCCAATCTCTACAACGACTTGGTAAGCAGCTATTACTCACTCCATAAATTTTAATGACAAGATGATAGCCACTACATAATGAAGTGAGGACTTGATCAACAGCAAGTTGGATCAGATTGTGTCTGAAGACATGGCTACAGGGTGAAAAGTCCACCTCTATAAATGAAGCGTTAGTGAATTAACATATATGATCAGTAAGTTTAGTTCAAGAACAACTGTGCAATAAAAATGAACATTTTCACAAAAAATCTAACACTTGATATTTACTGTAACAGATAATATGAATATTTCATAACAAAACACAAGTACATATCTATGTGACACAATTCTGTTTACCCTTTGAGGTTCAATAGCTGTAAAAATGTATAAATAAAACAAAAGCAATATTCACGGAACATTTATAGAAATAATGATTAATCTATTAATAGTCCACTTACATATCAAGTCCAACTGAAAAAACAAATATTTTATAATTAAGAGGAAATACAGATACTTACTCTGAATCCTCGATGCAATCTGTCTTTCATAATGCCAATAAATTCTTTGTAGCTCAGTTGATCATCTTTGTCTACATCGAAGATCTTAAAGACTGTGTTCACTAGATGTGGTGAAAGCTTCAAACCTGTAGCTACATACACTGCACGTTTGAATTCATCTAAGGAAATAAAGACAAATTAGCACAGTTTACAAAGCTATCAGTTAATGGTAATGATATTACTATATTATCTGAATATTTTCTTCCAAGTGAGATCCTATATGACTAGTAGGGAGAAAAAGCAAATGTTGATGATGACTGTGGAGTTTAGGTTACTTTTGGTAGGTTCAGAGGACATGGCCTATATAGGAATGGAAGGAAGAAATCTTTGGTTCATTAACTGCCTGTTGAAAGGGAGGGGAGTTATTCTGTTAGGCTGGGAATCTGGATTCTGAAATGAGGGAGGAGATAAATAAATGGTTTATCTGGTGTTTAGGCTGACTAAATGCAGGAACAATAGCTGAGTATGAAAAAGCAAAACAATATTTAATACCCAGTGTACTCTGACAAGATTATACCTTAGGCAGATTATATCATATTCCTCAAGCAGAAAGAAAAAAAAAAGGTTTGGAATAGTAAGGATAAAGTACGGTGATCAACCTCCGCTTCACGTATCTTTAATCTACCAATTCAGAACAAGGTATGTTAAGAAAGAAATAAGGAGAAGGTACCAATCAGAGGAAAAAGTCATTATTGATTTTTATATTCTGTTTTTTCTTCAGTGTGCTTCAGGTGGCAAACATGATTTTCATCCTCCTTACTTTATCCTGACAACAACCCTGTGATTTAGGTTAGTCTGAGAGAAGTCCACAATCACTGACTGGAAACCTGAACCTCGATGTTCCACTTTCCAGTCCAATATTCTGATAAGTTGTGCACACTATTTTTCCTGCCTTTCCCTCCTAATATATTTTTATGTTGTGCAACTTAATCTCTTCTCTGGAATACAGGGAACTTTGCTTTTAAATGACATTCTTTTTGCTTGCAATAATTTAGTAAATGATTTTTTCTATGTTGTGTTTTCAATAGATTCTTTACAGAATTCTAATTACTGTAATCTTTTTCTTCAGAAATTTTTATTTCCCCCTGATCACAACTGTTGCTTTTCTGTGCTGGAATTTTACCAATTTAAGATATCTGGGACATAAAATATTTTTATTGGCTGTACTTTTATATTGTGAACAGCTCTGAAAAAAACCCCCACTATTTCCCTCTCCTTTCTCTTTTCATATAATTCCCTAATGAGGTTCAGCCTTCACTACTTTACTTAATTTCCCCCTGATATTCCATCTTAATTTATTTCATATCTGAATTTCTCAGGATTTTATGCTTTAGACTGATCTCCCCCAACTTTCATTTGACCCCACAAGAACCAGACTGCTGAACCACTGTAATATGGTTCTTTCTTTTCTCCCCTTTGATCTATTCTATATACTAAATTCCTATAGAGCTAGAAGTAGCAATTACTCCATCTTGAGGTTCACTACTACACATCAGAATGCATCAACTATTGTTTTATTATAGGTTTTAAATAAAGTTTTTTTCAACAACAACTTCCTTTATCATCTCTGGTCTTTTTTTGTCCAGCCTTCTAGTTCACTAAAGCATTACAGAATCACTTTTCATCTACAACCTGCCCTCTCCATACACGGGCTTGCTATATGTGGACTTAAGCTTCCACGCACAGCAAGCCCGGGCACTTAAAATTAAAATGGCACATGAGAGAAATGAGAGAGCACTTGGTCATAGAAATTAACAGAACTTGAGACCCCGCACTTTTCCCCATACACTGGGGGGGGGGGGGGTCCGGAATGGATCCCCCACATGTACAAAGGGCCCACTGTCCTTAAGAATATACTACCTTCACTATTCTGATCACAGGCTATTATTATTAGTATTTAATTTATTAAGTTACCTCCATTTCTCTGAAATGTCAGATTTTCCAACACTACAGTTTACATGGCAGCTGGCCACAGGGGACTTATAGTATTTTATAGTTTAAGTTTATTTACCAATATCCAGGTAAATATACCCTAAGTCTTACAGAGCACCAAAACCCTGCTCAGAGCTCTGTCTCTCATAACCCCTATCTGAAATTGGAGTTCTATTGTTTATTTTCAAATACTGATTTAAATCACATCATCCTTATTGTGGGGGGGAAGGATGGCAAGGGAGGTTTCCCACAATCCCCACTTCTGATTATTTCTTCTTATTCAGAACATTCTAGAATGGTTCAATATCAAGAAGCATTTATGCAAAGGGATCTTGTAGCACCTTTGAGACTAATTGTGTGAAAGAAGATATAGCATACACTTTTGTAGACTTGGGCTGCGTCTGCCCTGCAGAAATAATCTGGGTTGACACCACTTTAATGGTCATGGCTCTGAAATTCTGGGAATTATAGTTTTGTTGCGGTATCAAAACTCTCTGACAGGGAAGGCTAAATGTCTCACAAAACTACAATTCCCAGAATTCCATAGCACTGAGCCATGGCAGTTAGAACAGTGTCAGACTGCATTATTTTTGCAGTGCAGATGCAGCCACTTATCATTTGATAATTTTTAAACTATACAATCATACCACTTTAATACCATATTTACTGCCATGATGCCATCCTACAATATTCTGGGATTTGTGGTTTCATAAGCTATATAGAATACTTTGCTGGAGAGATCTAGTGACTCAACAGACTAGAAATCTCAGAATGTTATAGAATGCAGCCATGACAAAGTGGTATCCAAGTGCCATAACTGCTAAAAGAACAACAGTATGAGAGATTGAAGTTTCCATGGAGATACATTGCTTTCACAGCCTGAGCTAACAATATTTTTAAGTCTACAATTGCAGCCAGATATTGTCTTAAGGAACCCCACAGTAATATCCTATTTATGGATATCTGACAGCAAATCAATAACAGATTATTCCTTGCTTATTCTACTATTCCTCTAAGAATTTAGAAAGGTAAGAGATAATGTTAGGACCAGTGGAGCTTGAAATCAAATTCTGCATTATTCATTGTCACATACACTGTCACTTTGAATGATCACTCCATTTCTTGTCTGATACATCACTGCCAGTTCTCTCTCTTCTATCCTTCATTGCAATGTTTTAAAAATGAAATGGAGCCAATCCAAACCATTTTACCTGGTACATGGGCCACTATGTCTGGTCAAATCTATCAGAAACTGCATCTTCACTGGAGAAAATGCTGTGTGACACCAGCTTTACTGCTATGGCTCAGTGCTATAGAATTCTGGGATTGTAGTTTGTTTTTGGCACCAGAGATCTCTGTCAGAATTTAAATTTTCTCACAAAAGAACAAATCTAGAATTCTATATCACTTAGCCATGGCAGTTAAAATAGTGTTAAACTGGATTATTTCTGCAGTGCAGATGTAGCCTAAAACACTACCCCCTGCACTGATAGGATCTCCACATGTATAGTGTTTTAGATCTGTGTTAATGGTGAACAGGTGAATTCTTTCCTTTTAAGAAAACAGAGAAGTGTAGGTTCTCAGTTTTAAATGCTTTATGTGTTATAGATTCTTAAGTGTTAGAAGTGTATCACTGTGTCTGTGTTGCAGAGAGGAACCTGTGGAAGGGGTTATCTCCTTCTTTATTCCTTTATTTGATTTTTATCCTCCTGGCTTTCCTCCAAAAACTGGGTTCATGGTGGCTAGCAATGAAATAAATAAAACAAGTACTAGAAAAACATAAAGCAGATTAATGAAAATATCAAGCAACTTTTTGATTTAATTTTTTTCAAAAAAGAAATCTTAAAGAAAATAGTGCCTGCATATAAATGCAGACAAAGCAGTAAAGATAGATCAGTCAATCTATGTTCTTTTGACTAGGGGGAAAAATTTGCCTATAGTAGGCCTAATGTGCCTCACAAATAGCAAACATATTTATATTTCGGGAGTCTGAAAGGCAGGTCATTCAGAAAGATTCAGGTACTTCTAATCCTAGAAGAGAGCTTCAATTCTACTTGAAAATATCCTAGCTAATACCACATTTGACACACACAAATCTGAAAGTGTTGTTTTTTTTTAAAAGTAGGTTTCTATTCTTTTAATAATAAAAGTAATTAAATTGTTGATAGGCATTCTCACCTTGTCCTATGGAACGGTTTGCAAAATTATACATCTGCATTGCAATTGCAAAGTCTTCTAGATTGTTCAAAAACTGGAAAAATGATCTGAATTCATCAAATGTAATGCCCTGTTAAATAAAATAATGTTGACACAGGTACCACAAAATAAACAGTATTGAACTGGCAAAAAGGTGGGAAACCAACAAACAAACAAGTAACAACAGTAACAACCCCATGCTTGAAGAAGTCTTGAATGCAAGACAGAAAGCAGATAGGTTGACATAATAACATGCACAACTTAATTATCTGGTAAGACCATATAAATAATGAGTTAAGCGTTTTGACTTCTAGTTTTCCACTCATTTGCAAATGTTAATTCTATTCATACTCCATCTCTTTATTTCCTTTAGTTCAAATTATACCCTTCTAAAAATATCTGCAGAATTCAACCCACAATGAAGATTTGCTGTTACTTAACACAGAAGCCATCAGTGGGACCAGTGGGACTGATAAGGCAGATTATCACTTTGCCACTAGACTTGCCAGGCTACGGTGGCCAGGATAGAAGGTGGGAAAACGTTTTTGATGTGTTGCTTCAGCTCAGCTGATCCACATAATTTCAATATCCTTTCCACGAGTAGGTAACTGTGTTATAGAGTAGTTTCTACACTTCCAAAGTTGTAATCAGGTTCATCAAGCAAAAAGGAAAAACTGCGGGCTCTTCAGCATTTGAATATACCAACTATCATCCTAACCAACTCCAACCATCAGAATTACCTGGCTAAGACTTCACTGAGATTCTCGGTCTACTCCTGGGTTGGCAAAGAACAGTCCTTTAGATGCTGTGGGATCAGTCTGAGCCAGCATAGCTAGTAGTGAGGAATGCTGAGTGTTCCAGTTGAAAAGTTTCTGAAGGTCTGCACTTAGGCCACCTCTGCTCTATTCAATTCTGTTCTTTTTTGGCAGAGGGATAAGGTAAGAAAAGCCATTCTGTCCATTTTATTATTGTAATTAATTGAGAATTTCCTGTGCAGACTCAGTTGACCTAAGGGGCAAGCAGGAAGGACTCATATTTTTTCTTCCTCCTCTAGAAGTGCATGGGTTAGCAAAAAAATTGCTTGCCTTCTTTTTCTGAACTCCAGATCTAAACATCAGCTTTTATAACTATGCAGATCTGCCTGGGAAAAATTTACACTGGAAATGTGCATTTTTCCAGAAGACAGACATATTCTGTACAAATGTTTTGCTGATGGCAAGGTTGTTGTTTGAAAGCTTACTTGCTCTTCTGGGATACTGCAGCGCACATTTTCCAGATAGCTTGAAGTGTTTTCCACATTCGTATATCTTAACAGTATATGAGCGAAGTCTTCCTCACTGATGGTATTCATCCCATTAGAGTAGGAAAGGAATTCTATTTCAAGAACTTCAGTTTGGAGGTTATCCATAAACCTAAATTACAGAAGTATGGACAGGATAGTCTTAGATCTCTATTTGTGCAGAGGTGTGTGTGTGTGTGTGTGTGTGAACTCTATTATCATAGACTGATACTCCACCAACAATGTCCCTTATAACTCTGTGGTACAGTAGTCATTCACAGACGACTACTAGTGGTAGTTTAGTCATGTCATTATCCAGACACATAATTGTTTTGGAAAGACTTGTAAAAACAGAATGTAAAATACACTGAAAATTTTATTTCCCTAAAAACTGTGTGTCTGAAACAATTGAAATAAAAGTCTAAAGTTTCACATTTGAAATGGTCTATGTTTTATTACATTTCACATTCATCCTATTTTCCCTAATGCACATAATTTTTCAACTGGAAACTAAAGCCTAACATTTAAATATATGTCCTTAATAATGATGTAATCATTTGAATTAATTTTTTAAAACATTTAACCTATCAACCCAATAAGGGTTGTGGTTTTTCATAACAAAAATTTGTGTCAAGCTATAAAAACTAGAACTTCCAATGTTTTTTTTTAAAATTAGGATAGTAGTTCCCACGTTAAGATTAAACAAACAAACTACAAACACGGGCAATAATATTAGGGATATATATTACTTTTAGTATGCCATATATGAAAGCCTAGTATATAAACCAAAGTATCAAAGAAAGGCTCACCTATAGAAGTCTTCAAAGTTAAGCTCAGCTTTTCCTTTCTTGCCAAAAAAGTGCACCAGAAGTGTAGTATCTGACAGTAAATTGGTGATGTCATCTGCACGCTTAAAGATACATTATCATTTTACATTAATTTCTTGAAATTTTAATGGTTTTAATCACAAAAACAAAGTGCTTAACACTGCATTACTTAAAAAAGAGAGATGGTTTTAATACTAAATGCATCATGCAGCAAATTAAAACTATTCTATTTACAAAATCAGTTAGTATATATTAGTCAGATCATACTTGCAACACAATATACAAATCAATTGTTACTGTTTTCAATTTACACTTACAATATGAGACATGGTATGATCCACAGTGATTAAACAGAGACCTGATTAGGTTAAATGAATTAGAACTTTGAAATAAGATAATACAAATTTTATGGTGAAAACGTATTAGAATGGCAGTAGTTATATTTCTTTCTCCTATCTTCTTTAATGTCAAAAGGTTGAAGAAAATACTTTGTTGGGGAAAATAAAATTATGGA
This sequence comes from Urosaurus nigricauda, assembly GCA_034509955.1. Lineage (NCBI taxonomy): Eukaryota > Metazoa > Chordata > Lepidosauria > Squamata > Phrynosomatidae > Urosaurus > Urosaurus nigricauda. The sequence goes on along the minus strand of JAOEGL010000005.1, from coordinate 135,195,568 downwards.
AGCCTACCTCAGATGCTTGTGGCATTACATGTTTTGACATTGTGCTGTTTTCTCTCTGCAAAAATCTGTCCTTGCAAAAATCTCAAAGACTTCTCTCCCTATGAGGAAAAACCTCAAGTGTGAACAGAGGAAGGGTGGAATTGTAAGAAAGTGCTTCACATGTAAGAAATGAACAAATTAGATCTATTTAAATCTTTATAGTTTTTGAAGTAATTTTTAACAGTATATGACCTAACTGGCTGGCTTTCATTTCATATAGTCCACAAATAACACTGACACAAAATCCTAAAATGTTGAATCCTTACAGTGTTACCAAGGATTATAAATTATTTCTGGATTTGGAAAGAACATTGCAATGCTTCCTCTCCTTTTTTAATTATAAAACGTTGTACTGCTAAATGCAAGCTTAGTAAAATTGCACTTGATTTAGATAAATAAAGCCAACAGCCTTCTATTACAGCAATAGTTTATAAAACCTAGTGCAGATAAGCACATTCCTGAGGTAGTGCAAATTTAATTCATGAGGCAGATATCTGAAGCTTGCTAAGACTTGTATTTTCCAGGCCATCCCAGGTGACTTAAGGCTAAATTCTTTGATTTTCAATTTTTGTGGATAATGGGGAAACTTTTCAAGCTGAATTCATTTCATTTCTCAAAAATACTAAAGTACTACAATGGAAAACATTTTCCATTGCTAGTAAGCAATAGTGATCTGTTCCAGAAAGACTATTTAGATGGTTAGAGTAAAAAGATTTTCAAGTAAAATGTCTGGATCCATGAATAGAAATAATGGAGAACATTTTGTGAAGGTAAGTCTTGTTTGGGGCTAGAAAGCAGATACTATTTTATATGCCACTATCACTCTATAGTGGTCAATGTGGCCAACTGTGGAATATTATCAAAGCAAGAAAAGTGCACTTGTCAATCCAAGATGAGCTTGATATAAATTCTAATTATGGAGTTGGGCAGCAAAGAATCATGGTGGAGTTACCACCACTTCTTATGTCCGGCTAGGCTTGCATTAACTACTGTACTATAGCTGTCAGTAACAGTGGTGGTCCTCAATTTTTTCTTACTCTTTTATCTTTCAATTGTTTTTTTACTCATTATTCTTTGAATTCAGTTGGCTAACTTCTAAAGTGCAAACATAATTCCCCTGCCTTCATAATAAAAGAAGGAAAGCGATTGCAGAATGGAAACTGATTTTTGAGTCATATTTGTTGTTGTTGCTCTACTTTGATTTAATTTAAAATGTCTGGACAGCATCATCTGACTTTTTTTAAACTTAAAAGAAACTGTTAGCACTTACCATTAAAGTTATGTTACATATAGCTCTGTCCTTTGGGATCCTGCTAAAAATCCTAGCTCACCCTTTTTGCTTGTTGGTAAGGAAATATTCTGGCTTTAGCCTCTCTTACCATGTCTCTATCACATTGGTCCCAAGTAACACTCAAAAGGTGTGTAGCAGCGTCTGCCTAGATGAAGTTTCACTAACAGGCAGCTCTTGCCCCTTCTATCAAGAAGGGAAAGAGAATGTGCAAATTAATTTATATATCTTTTGGGAGACATATTGAGGCCAGTAGACACTTTATATTCTGGGTGGCAGGCGTTCTATCAGGTCTTGCGCATATATTATATAAAATGCTTTAATCCTGACTTGTCAGGTAAGATGCTATCTCCTTCAGTTCCCATAGCCTCAGGACTCTGTTTATTAATACATTCATTCCTTTCATTAAGAAACAAACAAATCTAAGTGTCTCCTGTTCCCCAAGTGTCTTCATTTACAGTCTCAAATAAATATGAAAATTATCTTTCTTCTGGCTGGGAGGTCGGCAGATGCACCTAAATGACTTCAACTCATCAGCAGGTAAGACACAGAGATAATGTCAAACACATTGTCAAACTTTTGTAGGGACTCTGTGTATTCAATATGCAAGAGTGAATTGTGTATTTCATACAGCATTTCATGCAGAAGGAAGAGGAAATGCCCTACCCAAATTCCCTCTTATATATAGGTCTATTAAATTAACTGTGCCTCAATCATCCTAGATGGGAACTATTCCAATATGAATCTTGTTAAAGTAACTGAATTATTCCTTTAAATCAAGCACAAAGCTTTACTATGTGGACAGCATTTTATCATCAGGTCTTTATAATCAGGTCTTCGCTGAATGCCCTGGATCCATTTAAACCATTCAGAGGAAAATGTCTAATAATACAACTGTACATATAACTATAAAAAAATCAGTGAGTAATACATCCAGTATTACAAAGATGTGAAATACAAGAGTAATTCTTTCTGGCCTCTTAAAATAATAAGAGCGCCTACAATTATATAAGAAATGATTAATAAGCTCAGGTATGAAAAAACAAACAAACCAAGGATCAAGAACCAATTTCAAACAAAGAGGAAAAATAATTCAAAGGTATGGGATTTACAATGGAGAAAAACAATAAAATGCAACATGAAGCAGGTGAGTGAAATACATTTTATGGACCATACAGAGGTTTCCTTATACCTCTGCAAGGTCTGAAAAGAGCGCCTGGCTTGTGCTACGTCTCAGAGTATCCCAATAGCTTCTTGGAACAAGGTCCTCGCCTTCTGTTTTTAGTACCTGTAGAATTTGCAAGATGTATCATTATTGAGGAAGGGAGGAAAAGTCAGAGAACCACCAAAAGGAGTTTATACACTTTTACAGATTACCCCTTTTCTTTTTTCTGCACAAATTAAAAATACTGTATGACAAGGTCTCTAGAATATAGTGCAATTTTCAAAGTAGCAATGCTTCCAAGATCCATATTCTTTATTCCTCATATCATGACATTGTAAAAAACAGAATTTTAGCTTTAAAAAAAATAGCTTTGCACATGGGACCTTAACGTATTGAACAAAATGCAAATTTTAATCCCAACCAATTAAGCCATTAAATCTAAGGAACTAGTATTGACTTACCAAATTCTTATTAATTCAGTTCATCTACTTTAATTAATAAAAAGTATTAAAGTAGTTTCTACACATTTTTAAGAAACCAATTTTCAAGTCAGAATCTCATCACTTCACAAACTACTAGACTCTTGTGTGATTATAATATGTGAATTGTTTTTTTTAGATAAAATAATGTTGATCCATTTCAAAGAATATGTCACCTATGCTCAACTGAAATAAATAAGACTACTGGTAGTTAGTCAAGATTAACATGTCCCATTGATTTCTATTCATTTTGTTATTAATATTGTCTGAACTGGAGCCAGAGTGTGGAATAATACTTTTATTTAATAAAAACCAATATGGGGATGATCCAGTCAAAGTTAAGAACTTTAAATACATCAGACTTAGGCCCAAAATAGATGGGACCATAGGAACAGTGTGAGGCTGCATCAGTGCCATTCACACCGTTCAACTGAGGCCAAGTGGTAATTCAAAACATGAATCAAGTTTATTGGTAAAATATAAAATGAATTATAAAATATAATTAAAGCTTTGTTTGTTTTGTTTCCTTAGTTACAGAAGTTCCTTAAGCCACTCAGGCAATCTTATCTCCAAAAGTAAAGCCAAAATCTCCCTTAAAACCTACAGGCTTATTCTAAGCCTCTCTTCCCTAGACTCCCTCAAGCCTATCTAGTCCCTACTGGACTCCTCAGACCCTTCCCTGGTCTATATTAGCCTACAAATGTTCCCTTAAGAACCCTAAGAGCGCACCCACCCTCCGAGGTGTCTCTTCCCCTCAAAATTCCAACCAAATAAACCCACTTTTGCACTCTGTCAAGGCTCTTTTATAGCCCTGCCCAGCCAGCTTCTCAATGGCTGGACTCCTGGTGCTCTGTGGGCTTCATGCCCAAAGGACACCCCAACAGGTGTGGAGAAGGGGAGAAAGGGGATGCTTGGCCCCTTTCTCTTCTGCATTGCTGGCGTGGTTGTGTAAAGGCTGCACCAGCGATGTATGCGGTGAAAAGGAGCTCCGTTTTGGAGCTCCTTTTTGCACTGCTGAAAGGGCACCCCAAGCGCCTTGCAGCATCATGATGACATCAGGCATGCACCGGTCCATGTGGACGCGGCACACGCTGTGACGCCATCGTTGCGCACGCGTATGGACAGCGTGATTTTAAAATGGGCCATTCGTACGCGCTAGGGCTGGGGAGCGTGTGGATGCTGGGCTCTCCCCAGCCCTACTTATGGCACAGGGTTTTGGGCCATCTGTAAAGGCATCTAGATTTCAAAGAAAGAACAAGTGGGAAGATAGACTTGATAATAAATATCAAATTTCTCAACTTTTTCATTTACTATGTTCTGGAGTAACTTCGGCAGTAAAATTTTGAAGACTGTATGCAGTACATTAAATCTGATTCATTAATTGAAACAAATGTAATACATTTTCCCATTAATTGCCAGCTTTCATTTATGAATGGCGTCCTGTTAAAACAACCGAATTTCATTAGCTTCCATGTTATATGGAATAACTGATTACGAGCAAGTATATTTAATTTTGTGGTGATTAAAAATGAGCACCTTTACAACAAATAGTTATCTGTATAGTTATCTGTATCTGTACATAATTACTTTTTAAAAGTAATTTTCCATACTCTAGTTTTATACGTATGACCTCTAATAGGAAAACCCCACCCCTTATTTTTTAACATAAAATATTTTGATAGTGTCAAGGAAGGCTTCATCACAGGTACTAAAGTATCTTTACATTCCTAATATATTCAGGTTGGTGTGGTTTTCTCATTTGGAGGAGAAGGCACCACAAAATGTGGGGCAGTTAAGAAAAATGTAGGACATTACTGAATAAAGCTAAAAGTACTAATATCAATGTAACTTCATACTTCTTATGGAGGACATTTTGAAATTCTTCCTGGACAGAAGGTTGAAATGCAGGACATGCCCTGGAAAAGGAGGACATCTGGTGACATTTGGGAACACTTGGCTAGAACCCCTGGCCTGACTTGGAAGGGGTTGTTTGTGGTCCCCAGGTGGCATAGGTGTGAGGTTGGGAAGGCTGCCATCTTCCTCCTTCAGTGTATCAGTCTCTCTCCTGGAAGCATATATGATCTTTTGCAGGCTTTGGGAGCAGCAGTCAATCAGCAGCTGAGGGGAGAGAAATTTTCCTAGGCAAGCAAGAGAAGCATCACTCACACCTGTTCACCTGGAGGAGATTTGTATAGCTTCCCAAGAGCTCCTCCAGCATTTAGGTTTTAATAGTCGTCCCAAACTCTCATCCTTTATTTAGATTCATCTGCTTTGCAGTGTGCAGGCAACCAGTATCATATCCAGCTTGGGAGCTGACTGACTTGCCTCGCTCACAGATGACAATTGACATGGTGGCTTTGTGCTAACATGGATTGCAAAGTGTTTACTCCATGATTCCTCCTAGCAGATGGGGCAAGGAGGCTGTGCTCATCAGAGAACATGTGAGTTATCTATCCCTGGATCACTATCTCATGTCAGGCCAATACTATGCAGCTGTTAATAATGAAATTGTGGACTTTTTATTCTCCAGTTTTGCTGTTTATGTATAAAGCTGCCTCCACCAACACCAGCATCTGACTGCAGGACTGCCAAAAAAAGTGCATCCCTTAATGACCATATGCATCCCCAGAGTATGTTGCATGGAAATCCTAGCACAGGAATAGCTCTGAGGGAAGAAATCGCATTTATACCACAAACACTATCAAAATTTTTCATGATACTTATTTTTATAAGCGCAACTCAATTCTAATAGGTTAGTAATTTTAAATTTTACATGCTTCATGTACTTAAGATACTATGATAAGTAATTAGCTGTGATACAGTTCAGCCAGTCCAAAAGGCGCATGCAGTGCATGCTGACTGAATGCAAAATGCAAAGCTCCAGATGAGTAATACACAAAACAAAAAGGACAGAAGTACGTCCTTCTGTTCTATTCACAATTCAATCAATATTTACACCTTTTTACAAAGTTCAGCATTAGCCTTCATTGTTTGAGACTAGAATTCATACTAAAAAGGATAGCAGAAATATAACTGTACTATAGACAAAATATTTCACTAAAACTAATTTTACCTGCTTTATACTACACAAGTCAAGCTTCTTAATAAGCCTTGCTTCAGCTTCCTTTTCATCTGGTAAATAAACACATAACTCCTAACCATTATTGCATACAGGGTCTATCTGCTCTCTTTGAATTTCCGTTTGGAAAGGCCTGAGAGATCTTTGCTCTTTTTGTTTCATGCCCCAACATAGGTTAAGTGTTGAATGTAATACTCGTGGTGGACTCTAATATCCTAGTATTAAATTATCTCAGTTATCTTATCTATTCTAAATGGTATAGCATACTCAGCCAAAAGTAAAGGTAATTATTTCCCCTTTATAGTGATGTAGGGGCTGTGCAGACTGCCAGTTTGGGCCGCGTTGGGGGCGGAGTCGGGGCACAGAGTCTACATGATGCATGCCCGGGCTCCGCCTCCAAGGTGGCGTGATGCATCACACAGCATGCGGTATTATGGCGCGCCTCTGGCACTGCGTACATATGATGCAGTGCCAAAGGAGTGCTGCTAAGCCGCGGCTATTGCACCCTTTGCAGGGCACAAAAAGAAACTGCTTTTTGTGGCTCTTTTTTGCACCCTGCAAAGGCCAGATCAGGGCTGCAGCCCCGATCTGACTGTAACAGGGGCGGCTGGAGGCTGCCCCTTCAGGGCTGTGTGCACAGCCCTATAGTTTATTCTAGATTTGAAAAACAAAACCACTTATTGAGACACTGCTCCCACATCTTACAAACAAACAACCTCAACAAAACAGAACACCTACACTAGGCTAGTCAGACTGCAAACCAAAGATTTCATGCAGCCCTCAAAAAGTTCTAAACCAGTGGAAGATCATACAGTGACTACTCCTCCCATCAGATTGTTTGCCAGTCTTTTCACCTCCTACTCCTGCCAGATCAATTGCTAGGAGAAAGAGCATGGTGCAAAACGCAGTGGCTACATCCTTTTTCGCTGCCTCACCTCTTTCTGACAGGATCAACAACTGATTTTGTTGGACTGCAACTCCCATCATCCCCAGCCAGTACAGCTAATAGTGAGGGATGCTGGAGCTGCAGTCCAACAACAGTTGGAGGGGCTGCAGTCACCCACCTCATCTTCGATGAGACAAGAATGGCTTCCTGGTTCCAATCTGGCAATGCTAAAACAATCCTGAATTAAGACTGAACATTTTCACTTTAAGCCAGTATTGTAAGCCATTTCTTGTTTTGTGTCCTTATATCTGTGCTGGGCAAAATGTGGCCCAGAAGCAGCATGCAGCTCCAAGGATATCTCTGAGTACTCCTCCAGATCCCTTCACTCTAACTCCTCCACAAAGAATTTAGGATATTTAACTCAAAATGGCTACTAGTGCCCCCTGCCTCTGGGGGACACTATTCATCATTTCATCATACTTTGAGGTTAATCTAGGATCCTTCCCCTTTCTATGGGCCTTTTTTCAAAACATAATATAGATTAATACTTGGTTCTGTAAAATCATCTAGTAGAGGACAGTACATACTGCATCAGTAGAACTGTGGTATCCATAAAGTTGGAGACGCTGATGTATTGCCCAATGAATGAAGAGTTGTGTTTCAAAATGAAGCCAAGATAAAAAAAAAGACAGAAGACAGAAGGTTAAGATACATAAGTTTCATTTCATGTTATAAAAGACAATTTCCACTTAAAAGATTAAATGCCTTATTTTTTAAAATAAAGTCTTAACATTGGCTTCAAACAGATGGTTTGCCACTGGGCCGTGTTAGGGATGTGGTATTCAGGGTTGCCACTGGGCCGTGTTAGGGATGTGGTATTCAGATGATGCCTACCCCGAATGCAGCTGAAAGCTGGCCCAGGCATGGCTCTTTCCCAAAGCACCACCCCAAAAAGGAGCGGTAATATACTGCTCCTTTTTGGCACCCATTCAGGTCATGGCAGCAGCCTGGATTGAGGCTGGGCACGTGTGGGTGCCTCAGTCCTGGGGTGAATAGTGGAGGCTTGGTCCCAGTGCAGACCTTTTGTGCCATCTGCTTTGCCCCACCATTTGAAGAGTAAAATGTTCTCAGATTTCTATAGGTTTCTATATGTTATTTCTTTAGTACCAAATGTTCTGTTAAAGAAGTAATGCCCAGGAACACATCCACTTTGTTAACTGAGGTATACCTGTATTGAAATGCTATTAGAATGCTAATAGTATATCTTTTTTATTAAAAAAAATCCTTGGTGTTTATTGACATTAGAGAGACAAAAAACAGAGATCATTCAGTGGAATTAACAGGAGAGGAAAAGGAGACACATCTCCAAGTGCTCAATAGATGGATGCTTTATTCTAGAGAAAAGCCCAATGTGTTTCAGCCTATGCACATTTTATAGCCTTCTTCAGGGACTACATAAAATTAAAAATAAATATAATTTTTAAAAAGACAACACATAATTATATGATAAAACATATAAGATATGTCATAACAAATATTTTAATCTTTGTTCGTTGCTTAGTTTGTACATACCTATTTACAATCAAACTGCAGAAATTTCTGAAGCTGAGAATCTCATTCCATTTACTGGAAAAAAGAAACATGTGAACTAGACTCAAGAATTATTATGTTAGCATGGTTGGGGGGGGGAGGGGGGAGGTAGAGGAAAAAAAGGCAGGGAAGTGAGCTAGCCTACAAGGATCCTGTTCAAGTCAGATTGGATTTTTTCCCCCCAAATATCAATTTACACCATTATTTTGGAGGGCCTGCATCTACAGATTCAAAAGTGAGTTTAGAAACACTTTCCCAATTTATATTCCCCTCCCCCACAGATTCAGGTATAACCGTTTTTGAGACGTTGGTCTCCCAGGAATTAGAATCACAGAATCATAGAATCATAGAGTTGGAAGAGACCACAAGGGCCATCCAGTCCAACCCCATTCTGCCATGCAGGAACTCCAAGTCAAAGCATCCCTGACAGATGGCCATCCAGCCTCTGCTTAAAGACCCCTAAGGAAGGAGACTCCACTACACTCCGAGGGAGTGTGTTCCACTGTCGAACAGCCCTTACTGTCAGGAAGTTCCTCCTAATGTTGAGGTGGAATCTCTTTTCCTGCAGTTTGCATCCATTGTTCTGCGTTCTAGTCTCTGCAGCAGCAGAAAACAAGCTTGCTCCCTCCTCAATATGACATCCCTTCAAATATTTAAACAGGGCTATCATATCACCTCTTAACCTTCTCTTCTCCAGGCTAAACATCCCCAGTTCCCTAAGGCGTTCCTCATAGGGCATGGTTTCCAGACCCTTCACCATCTTAGTTGCCCTCCTTTGGACATCCTCCAGTTTCTCCACATCTTTTTTGAATTGTGGTGCCCAGAACTGGACACAGTATTCCAGGTGGGGCCTGAATTAGAAAAGAGTCAGAAAATACAGCATCACGAATAACTGGAAATATCAAGCTGTACAAGAATTATCTCTAGCTTCTGCCATTGTTGTCAAGGAAGCAAACAAATGAGGTGCCACTGCAGTTCAGGACAGTGTTAATTTTAAAAATGAAATACTTCAACAATAGTTCAGTATACGGCTTATGTAAATATAACCCCAGAGTGGTGATTACCAAATAATTAAAACCACTGTGGATGAGGGTCTCAGTTTGGGCTACATATCAGAAAGGGAACATTTTTTTTAAACTCTGATTCTAGAACACCTATATTTTATGTTTTATGAAAAATACAGATAAGGATAATTCATCCTTCAGGTCACCCAACGGTGTCAGAGTGCAGCTCAGTCCTAGAACCACTTGCACAGTTTGAGGCCCATTGTTAAAAAATATTTGGTACCCAAAATCCTACTGTATATGTGGGACTCTTCAGATTTTTATTAGTAATGCCAGAAGAGTGAGACATGCTATTTACTATGGATGTGTGATCTCTTTACACCAGTTTACTACAAGAGGAGGCTTTTACCATCATACAACAAACTTTGGAATGGAGAGATGCGAGACACCTTCTTACTTCCTAACCTTTCTGGCTGAAATAGCCTTGAATTTGGCAACAACTTTTATTGGCAGATAAAAGGACCAGCCATGGGATGCTCATGGCCCAAAAGGTGGCCAGTTTATAGACAGAGAGGACTTAAAGTGAGATCACCTGTCCTGTCACAGAACACTTGATATGCTAGATTTTTTTTTTTTAACATTTAGCAAGTGAGTGTAATTTTTTTTCATGGATTCCCATAAGTGGATAAATTCAAGGAACAATATACAATTTGACATAGATTACAATTCAGAAATCCACTTTTTGGATTTAAATGGAAAAAGAGTTGGTCACCTCATGACCTCCCTGTATAGAAAACTCACAGATGCCAATACATATTTAAGATTTGATAGCTTGTGTTTCAGATCTCTTTCGAGGTAATCTAATAGGTAATATACAGCCTTCTTTTCTGAAGTCATTTTAATTGAAGCAGTTCTGTTCTAATATAAGGAATTGTTGATAGTGGTACGGCCAATTCCTTAGATTAGAATCGAACTGTTCCAATAAAAGTGACTTCAGAAAAGAAGTCTGTATACTGAACATTCAACTAATAGACATAGGGTATCCACATGATGTGGATTTACAGAGAGCATCTCAAACAGCATGTTCCTAGTGATAACAGAGAGATATAGACTACTATCCTAACTGTTGCAGTTTCACTTTCAATCATATTACCAACAGTTTACAGGATTCTATCAAAAATCACTGGCACATAATTCACCACATAGCAGGTTAACAAGAAAAGTCCCATACTTTATTCAAAAGAACCAAAACCATTAAAGATTGTTTGATGAATACCAATTTCAGAGAAAAGAAACAAAGATCCAGGAATATCCTGAAGGGTACAACCAGACCCAAAGGACACCACTCCTATGACCACTGTGTCTATTAACAAGTTTACTTTAAAAATGACTGAGTTCTCAGACCACATTAACAAACAAATATTATACTTTAGCCCACGTTACCACTTGCAATAGAAGTTTTGTCATCTATGCCATTCAATCCAAATGTCTAAAGATTTATGTGGCAAAGACAAGACCTCTCAAAACACCTATCAAATATAAGGAATGCCAGTAATAAAACAGTTATTTACTTCATAAATCATGCAACAGACCTCAGATTTTGGGTTACAAAAAACTGAATACCACATATACTTGTGTACAAGTCGACCTCATGTATAAGTCATCAATTTTGGGGAATAAACTTCTTGACGTATAGTTAGGTATATACAGTAATACTAATGAGAAGACTCTATTAAAGATAGAGGTAGAGTAGATTTTAAAATCAAATCTTTGATTCCTGGAGGACAAAATGTGGATCTTGGATCTTCTTTCACTCCTATAAATTCACTCAGAGCTTTTTTCAACCCAGTTGCACCAATAGGTCCTTGAAGGCTATGGCACTCCCCCATTTCTCTCTCTCTGTCTCTCTCTCTCTCTCTCTCTCTCTCTCATTTTTCCCCGACAAACTGCTAACAATTTTTTAGCCTAGTTCTCATGTTTCTTTTTGTCCAGTAAATGAAGTGTAAGTCTCAGCTTCAGAAATTTCTGTAATCAGATTTCAAATCAATATGTATATAAATAGCGTACAAAGATTAAAATATTTGTTATATTAGGTCTGTTTTATTATAATATTTTAAATTTATATTAATTTTTATGTATTTATGTATAATACACACACATACACATATGCACATATATGTAAGTTTATGGGTTGGGTTGGATAAGGGGATAGAGGGGTTAAATTTTATGTTATTTGTTATTTTATGAATATTATGTCATATGTGTTATGTATGTAAGCTGCCTCGATCCACTGGGAGAGTCGGGATATAAATTATTATTATTATTATTATTAATACACACATAAATATGAATTCTCTCTCTCTCACTCACTCACACACACACGTATATATATCAAAATACACTGGGCATTTTCTAAAATAAAGCAGCCATCTATCAAACACTTTGAGGCATGTCTTTGGTTTTTTTCCCTGTGGATGTTTATTGCCATTAACCACCTTGCTAAAATGGCAGCAACTGCAAAGGGTCTATAAAGAGAGTAAAAGACCACAAATACAATTTGGAGACATGCTGCTATAACACATTTGATTTAATTTGTAACTCACTATTTAGTGTTTAGTGCTGCTTAAAAGATTGATTGAAAAATAAATAGGATGATAAAATGGTTCTCACTGGAAAGAGTATAGTCAACATGTGTTGAGTTTGTGATGTCAAATGCTCATTGTTTTGAGTTGTTATCTAGCTGCTCAATCAGCTGTTACCACACTCCTTTAACAAAAGATACAAAAGTTATGCCGGGAGCATTTGTGTGGATGGTGCATTTTTACACACAAAAATGTTGCCTGACATTAGAAAGTCAACTATGATTTCCTTTATAGCTTACAGAATAAGAGCAACAATTTACTGTATTAGCAAGAGATGTCATCTGTCAGTATTCACCCTAGAATTATTTGATAGTATTACCACTTTTTTTTCTAAAACTTTCATTTTTGTTTTAGTTTCAGACAGCACACCTTCATGCTAATCAGAATCAGAACAGACAAGATTACTGCGAGCTTAAATGTCTAGTATGAGGAAGGAGCTCAATCAATCACACACAGAAATGCAGATACAGTACAGCACAATTTTTGCTCAAATTCCTTTCACGGACACCTACCACCATAGCACGTTTCTCTTCATTTCCTTTTTTTTCTTTTTTCTCATTTTTCTTTCTAAATATGTCTTGCAGCTGCAAAAAATAAATTGTATCATCTGTAGTTGTTCCAGTGCATTAGGATATTTATAAACTAATGCAACCACACACATCAATGCCTTCAGGCCCAGTCCAATAAAAATGGTAAGCAATGAAGCTTCATTGCAACTAATCTTTGCTGGACTGGACCCTTAATATTTAATATAGCTTTTTTACATACATATACCCATTTTCTTCTTCAAGGTTCTGATTTCTCCTTAGAGAAAAGCAAGTTCAAAGTTATAATATATGTGTCAACTGACTCAAACTTCCCAGAGTTTCACTGTGCAGCTTTAAGTATACTAAAAGCAAGTATCATTTCCTCCAAGAAACTCCCCTCAGATTATGACAAGAGTGAAACCTTAAAAACTAGAGAGGTCTGGAATGTCAGCTGTGCGGGATAACTAGATTAACTTGATATACAGCATATAACATAGTTGAATGTACGGACACCTGATCTCTAATGACCTGAGCCATCTAGGTTTGCTACAACCTTAATAGATCACAGCCGTGTTGATCTAGTGAATCCTTTTGATATTATAAAGTAAAGGTAAAGTTTTCCCCATGGCATGAATGTCTAGTTGTAACCAACTGTAGAGGGTGGTGCTCATCATTACCGAGGCGAAGATCTAGCTTTGTCTGAAAACAACTCCAGTGGTCATGTGACCAGCATGCCTGCATGGAATGCTGTTACCTTTCCACCGAAGTTTATCTACTATTTATCTACATGGATTTGCATGCTTTTGAATTGCTAGGTTGGCAGAATAATGATAATAATAGGATTTATTTCTATTCCGCCTTTTCCGGTGGGAAATCAAAGCGGATTACAGCAGTCAAGCAAACAGCTTAATTTATATACCGCTTCATACCACCTAAACAGTGTCTAAGCAGTTTACAATTGTAAGCTACTTGCCCCCAACAACCTGGGTACTCATTTTAGCGACCTCGGAAGGATGCAAGCCTGAATTGGGCTTGAGCCCTTTTTGCTGGTATTGAACTCGCCACCTTATGGTTTTGAGTGAGTGGCTGCAGTACAGGCATTTGACCACTGCGCCACCAGGGCTGGGACTAATGATGGGAACTCACACAACACGCTGCACCTGGGCCTCGAACCACCAACTGTCAGAATTGGCTTCTTAACCACTAAGCCACTGCGTCCCTACTTTGATATTATACTTCTATTAAAAAACCCAAACATGAGCCACAGTGCCAGTTCAGGTATTCAGAAAAGGCATCTTGCAGAACCAGTACCACTTCAGAGCAAAGGATCAGATTTCATGTTTGATTGCTCCCTGCATCAATCAATCAATCAATCAATAAAAATCCCATATACAGAAATTTATGGAAGACAGATTCTAGGCTAGACTTTCTCCTGGCATCCTTGTTTTTGGAGTGCTGAGAAATCTTAATGCGTAAGCCTTCAAAAATGCAACCCCTCTAACTCTATTCTGCAGTAGCAACACCCCAGAAGACTGCAACATATTATTTTGGAACAACTGAAATTTGAGTTTACTCACATTAGAATAAAATAAAAACTTAAGGTCAATACATCAAGAAATTATAATGTTGGTAACTGAAAAAGCCAAAATAACTTTTTAGAAAGAGCAATGCTATCAATTCCCTTACACATGATATGATAGGAAGATCATATTGCACTAATCAATAAAGTGAATTTGATCTTCTGGATGAATCTTTTATATACAGTATAGAGGAAGTGCTGCAGAATACCAAAAAGTATGGCAGTAAACATGAATTACTCTTAGAGTACTTTTCATAGGAACATTTTCTGAAACAAAGTAATGAGATTGACTGTTGAAAGCAGAAAGGACAAAACAACATCTCTTGTATCAAGGGAACAAAATCCTTCTGTTCTCTGAACTCAGATCGATGACATAAACAAGTATGATTTTAAAACAAGCCTGTAAAACATGTGACAACTAGATTTTTGATGTGCTGAATACAGGAAAAACTGGTTAATATAAAAGTCTGTCAGGTTTTACACTTTGTGCAATGAGACCTAACTCAAATCAGCATAAATGAAAGTACCAGTGGCTTGATTTTACTAATTCTAATTTATTTTTATTAGAATCCCTTAGTCATTTCGATAAACATTAAAATCACGTTTTACTATTTTTTTGAGCCTTGTACCTTTTGGGTTGTAGCTCTACCCACTGCTGATATAAATCCCTGTTAACTTGTAAAAATTAAGCACTTTTCTGAGACTAGTTTTCTCTGGTTTTAATTAAGTTTTAAATAAAGATACTTGTTAATTGTTGCAGCCTTATAGTCAGTGCTGTGCTAGCATGTAGCTTATTCTGTTTATTCCATTCCATTCCATTTATTCTATTTACTCAGTCAGTGAACCATAAGAGAAATCGGTTATTGCTAATGTGCTCTTACTTTCTGGATTGTTTTTCTCTTCCCTTTTCATCAACATTCTCATCTGCTTCTCTCTCTCCTGGTCAACTCCCCCCTTTTTTTCTGATGCACATATTGTTTGAATCACTACCACTACAACGACAAGGGGACATGGATATGGCTTTTAAGGAGCCACAGTGGTGCCATCTTTTTCTATTTATACAGTGGACCCTAAGTATCCCCATGGATCCCCAAAATCCATGAATGCTCAAATCCCAAATATATACAATGGCACAGTAAAATGGTGTCTCTAATAGAAAATGACAAAATCAAGGTTTGCTTTTTGGATTTTTGTGTGTGAATATTTTCAAACTATGGTTGGCTGAATCTATGGATGCAGAATCCATGGATATGGAGGGCTGAATGGAGCATGGAGCCACTTAGGATACCTGGCTTAGCCAAATAGAAAAGATCACACTGTAAAACTAAGAAATGAATAAATAAACAGCTGTGATATATGCTTGGGGGTGAGAGGACTATTCAGATAGTCTAAGTATTAACTATTGAAGAAAATAAATTTTATCTGCTTTAGAATTTCACAAAAAATTCTTGAACAGTTCTGCTGCAAAGTACAAAATTGTCTCCTTTTCTTCAATACACAGACACAACATTCTTTTCCTTTGCCTTACACAGAAGAGTAGTAAGTGGGCTATGTACAATATACCTACCACTAAGAACTCTTTTTTGTCCACCATCTCATTTCCATCTGTATCAAACATGTTGAAAGCTATTCTAAAACCAGCATGTGGCTCTGTTAAGAAAAAATGGAGGGGGGGGGGAAGTGTAACAGAGAAAGGCACATACCATTATAAAGGTTACACACGGACACAAAAAAATCCAAATTAGACATGACAAGAGCAGTTTTGTGTGTTTGAATATGACACTAACTAAATTCCGTGAAAAGAGTGGGGTGCTAAGTCTGATTTTAATAGCAAAAGGGGTGCTAACTGTACTTGATGTTTACTTCCCTGCAGTTTCAGCAAACCTCAGACAGCACGTGTGGCCTCAGCTCAATAGGACTGGCTGTTGGGAGGCTACAATTTTGCCTCATTTGCACTACAATTTTGTTTTCAAAAGCCCTCAGTCTGTACTCCATGATTGGGAAAGACCCATGGGTTAAGCATACAGCTGCTATTGGATCAAACTCTGGTAATGGATGTAATAGGCACATGACTGGTATCTACAATACATTTCAGAAAGCCACATTTGAGTGTAACAGGAACAAGTCTACCCTCCACTCCTGAAATCAGTCTGTAGCTGCATTGAATTAGAATTTGCATTGCCCATATTCACAACTAACATTTGTTTGGGATATTTGGTGTACCAGATATAATTTCATATAGCAAGTGATTTGTTCATTGGTTAAATAGTAACAATAACTGTAACAATCTAATCACAACACTCAATTCAGGGCTTTTCATCAGTTACTGTAACATTTCTTTATGACTAGCTACTTTGCTGGGGAAACAGCAGGTGATATATTGGGTATCCCCAACAGAATCCCTCAGATCTCCATGATAACAGGCAACTTATGAATCTCATTTTATTCACATAGCTATTTCTCAAGAGGTGCTCACCCTACCACAAGCAGTCATAAATTCAAAGGTAGTGTAATATCTTCTTGCTCTGCAGCCATCCATTTAAAATTAAGAAGCAGAGCCTTCCCTCCATGCCATCTGCCTTGGTCCAGGCGTCAGAGGGACAGAAGAACTGCTGGACCTGATCCCCTTCCCCACCACCATTCCCTTCTCCTTTTGTGTCGTGTCTTTTTAGATTGTAAGCCTGAGGGCAGGGAACTGTCTAATTAAAAATAATAATTGTAAGCCGCTCTGATAGCCTTTAGGGCTGAAGGGCGGGGTATAAATAAATAATAAACTTTCCCATAGACCTGCTCATTGGAATCTTATCTGGAGATGACTCCACAGTTGCATTTTGTAGCCAATTTTGTTTGGAAACTCTTGCCTTTTGGGGTGGAAATCAAAAGTCTTTACCTTGGAGTCTAGACTTATTACACTAGTCTGTAGGGAATTTTTGAGAACGAAAATATATCAAACAGCTTCCATATGTATTCTGGGGTGCTATGGTCACATAAACTGCTTTATTAGTACTGAGACTAACTCTTAATTTGGGATTGAGAAAAAGAGGCTGAAACTCATAACTGGTTATTGCCTCCTGACAATACTACAGTTCATTCTACTTCCACTCTGGTAGCTAATTCCATTGTGAAGCAACATATTTCAAGTACTAATCTACAAAGTTAAAAATAAAGCAAATTAAAACTGCACCCTCCACATTAAGTTATTCCTGAATGTTTCAGCAGTGGATGGCAAAAGCAAACTGGAAGTTATAAGATTTCCCATTAAACAAAAATTTAACACAAGTTTTAATGGACCGCCTCTTCCCGTATGAACTGCCCCGCACACTTCAGTCCTCTGGGAGGAACCTACTGCAGCCGATGAAAACTAGGCTGTCCCAGACCTCCCAGAGGGCCTTTTCAGCTACCGCCCCTAAGCTTTGGAACGACCTGCCGGACGAGATGCGTCTCATTACATCACTGGCTAGTTTCAAAACGGCTTTAAAGATGCATCTTTTCTGGCAGGCCTTTCCTTGAAACAGGAAATAAATGGAATATCCACTCCCTGCTCTGAAAACATAGACAGAAATGGGAATTATCTCAGCTGCCCTTGCCTAATCCAGTTGAGTTTACTTAACGCGGACTTGCACATGAATAGTTCATGAGATTGCACTTTGTTTAATACTTGTTGACCAATTTTAATCTGTCCCAATTTTAATTTGTCTTGGTTTAATTTAGTTTTAAGAGGAGTGGTTGGGGAGGGATATGATTGTCGTTTTTACTCTGTATCCTTTTTAATCTGTTGTACCCCGCTCCGAGTATTCTATTAGAGGAGCGGGCTATAAATAAACATTATTATTATTATTATTACTATTATTATTATTATTAAAGATAATGTAATATCTGTAAGTATGTAAAATATATTTTCCTATTGATAATATTTATTCTGAATACTTACTTGTTAAAATACATAACAGAAAGAGGTATTCTGTGTAAGAAATCACACCTGAAAAAACACAAGTCAATAATTATTGACCTGTTCCATAATCAAACACAAGCAATTATAAAGACATGAAAATTATTTTTATGGCATTTTTATTCCACCTTTCCTCCAACAATTAGTGGCTTACTAATTTCTTCCCATGCTCATTTCACCCTCACAACAACATGGTCAATTAGGTTAAGCTACACTCAACCTGCTTAAGATCAGTGACCGAATGGCAAGTTGAATTTGAATGTCAATAGTCTTAGGAGTATATCACACAGGATGGATCTGGTGCAGAAATGGGATTTAAAAATCAGCAAAAGCAGGTTGATTTTTAGACAGATTGGGTTAATAACCAATAACACAACATTAACTTGAACAGAAAGTTGACAAAGCCCGCTCCTTTTTACTTTCAGGATTTTCTGAAAGTCAAAGGAGTGGGTTTTGTTTACTTTCCATTTGGGTTAATGTTGTCTACTTTCCATTCGGGCTAATGCTCATTAACCCTTACATCATGTGAAAATCAACTCACTTTTGCAGGTTTGGTCCACTTTCTGTTTAGGTTAACCCTGACGTTGTCTGAAAATCTACCTGCTTTTGCGGGTTTTTTCCAGTTTAAATCCAGTTTCTGCACGGGATCCGTCCCATGTGATAAACTTCTTAGTCTGACATTGCAGTCATCACACCAAACTGATGGGAGTGATAAATATACGAGGGGGTATCCAAAAGTTTTAATTATCACCTTTTAAAAAAATTGACAGAAAGTTTGTTTTGATTTGTAGTTGTTAAATTATCTCTATGTAGTCACTATCTAGATTTAGACATTTTTCCCAGCGTATCTTGACCCTCCAAAGACCTGATATTGTAGAAGCCTGCAGATTGCGCCTGATGAAGATTTTACACTTTAGTCACTTCTGGCACAGCCAGTCACAAAAATAAAGGACACAATGAGCTGATTTTCTCAGCAACGTGCACGTAGGGACCAATGATGACACTGACAAAATTTTATCAGTATGCCATAATAACTTTCGGGTGATAATTACTGTATTACTTTACGATACCCCCTCGTAAGGCGCAATCTGAACACTATGGTTTGATTTGAGAAAGGAAGTGGGAATCATGTATAACAGCAAGAAAAAGGAAGCAGAACCCTGTATCTTACTTCCAATAGTCTAACAATAGCTAGATGACTGGGACTGTTATCCAGGCCCAAGATACTTGGGCATTAAATAGGTGATTTTGATCAATTGCCTACTTTTGTGGGTACTCTGAGAGGGTAGGACTATTTTATAGGCTCTCTTGGGAAGAATGGAGTATGTGTAATAAAGGGACTGTACATACTGCCTTGAAGTGCAGGCGTGGGGCGTGGCATTAGGACAACGGCCACCCAACAATGCTCTCACACTGGCATCACGCCGCCCACCTGAAGCTTCTTTGGTGCCACATTTATACACCACATGTCGAAAGGGGTGCTGAAAAATGCTGTCGCAGCCACAAGGACAGCATTTTGCCATTTCTTTGAGAGCTGGCAAAGCACTGGATCAGGGCCCTTTCCAGTGCTGAAAGGGGAAGTGGGACGCCGCTCTATTTGGCCGATCTGTAGAAACCCCAAGTTAAGCAGAATTTAAAGAGAATCATGTTTAATTTGAAAAATGGATATACTATAATATACATGATTGAGATGGTTTCTTGACATGTGTATCATTGAGGAAACTAGCTAATATCATCAATGTCTTAAATATTCCACAGTACCTCTCTCCCGGAGATTCCGAAATAGTTTTGATGACCCTTTCCAAACTGGTGGAGTTTCTAGAAGTATCTGATTCAGTTCCTGCAAAATGATCAGGGAGGGGGAGATACTGAATGCACAATAATGACCCAGTGATACTGGAATCCTACTCTAACCTAAAAGAAAGTAATCTCAATGGAACTCAGTGGAACTTAGTTCTAAATAGACTAGCACAGCGGCTACACAGTAATATTTTTTTTTAAAAAAACTTTTGATTGACTAAAAATTGATTGAACAAAATCAGATGAAGAATTTATAATACTGTACAGAAACCTGCAAAAACTGTTGGTGGCTGCAATATAGCACTTCTTATAGCACTGCGCACTGTGGGGGAGGGGGAGTACATTGAGGCATTGATGACAAGAAACAAATTAAGTCCCAAACACATTGGAAGATTTAAAGGTAAGAATCTACAACATATAATAAAATCCAAAAGATATTCACAGCATAGAACAGCATTATTATCTGTATGCTGAAACTGGAACAGAAGGTATAGGTTACATAAAGTACAAGTCTAATTTATGTACAAGTTCAGTTTTGAGTTCATGAATCAGTTTGTTTCTTATGGCTGCTAACGCACTATACAAAACTGAGCCATCTGATACCAAATGTCCTAGCTCTGACATGCATCAACTGTTTATACTATTAAATATTAAAAACTGAACATAAACAGTGAAGAAATTTCATGCACTTTTAAATGGCCATCCAAAGTCATATCTTCACACAGTGTAAATAATTTGTATGGATATAGCACCCCAAATCACACATGCTGACGCCAGAGCTTGAAATTAACTTGTTGATTAACTCATTCAGTTATTAATTTTCTAGCCCCGAATTAACACTAAAATTTAAAAAATACTTTAGTGAGTGAGGTCATTAGAATTCTTTAGTGTAGGGGCCTCTCCCACTGGTTTACTCTTTCAGTAAAACAGGAATATCTACTGCCTCAGGAGAAGAAATATTAAAACTGGAGAACACATGTCATATTACCACCTTAGATGCTTTTAAGAAAGCACTTAAGACGGATCTCTTCCGGTGGGCCTATCCACCAGATATATTATAATTAATGACGTACAGGACTGCACTAGAGCAGACTACCAACCACTGATACTGAACATTGCATTGTCTTACTACAATTTAAATTATCTATTGGAAAGGTATATTCTGAATTTTATGATGTTGTTATAATGTTATATTGGAATTGTTTTTAATTGTATGTATATGCTTTGCATTTTAAATTGCTGTAGTCCCGCCTCGATCAATGGAGAGGCAGGACATAGAAATAAAACATCATCATCATCATCATCATCATTATATAAACCATTAGGTGGGCTAATCTGTGTGATTTCTTTGCAGACAGCAGGTGGGAGAGATGGCTTTCTGGTATTCCATTCAGATGGCTGGGTGTGAGAAGCATAAGAACAGCTAGGTTCATGAAACAAGCAAAAAAGAAGAACGGAAAACAAGAAAAAAGTAAAGCTTGGCAAGGAATTGGGGAGGGAGAGTCATTTGCCTGCTCTGCAGAAGACCAAGGCCCTCAAGCCGCCAGGGTATTTTGAGAATGCCACAGGTCTGTATGGAAGGGAGTCTGTTTTAAGTTACTTTTCAGTACCTTCTCCTCTACTGATTGTATTCTGGACAGCTTTCTATAGTTGCTATCGTATAATTTACAATTATTATATAACATTATTGGGCCTTTTCAGAAAGATTTTATGTTAGACATGAAAAACACCTGCCCCTATGGGCCCATATGAAAGGAAAAAGTTTGCAGGCTCTCTAGAGGGTGGATGTGCAAGTAACCTCTCTCCCTCATTGATTATAATCTGGACTGACTTATACATTTTTGTATAATATGCAATTGTTATATAATATTATTTGGGGTGAGCTGCAATGAAGTCATTTGTAATTCTTTAGTGTGCTATTAAATTACCGCTAGGGGTTTCCTTCTTTCTCTATCTTGCCACACCCCTCCCATTATCTCACTTACCCCTCATCTTCTTCCTTTGTATCTAGGACTTTTAATTGTCTTCAACCATCTTACCTTAACCTTAAAGTTCCCTGATAATTTCAGCTGCAGATGCTGAAGAATATATGGCTTCCTGGGCTCCTGCATGCAAAATCTGTGCTCTACCACTGATCTCTGCAGACCATAGTTTTTGACTGGGGTGTGGAGACAGGAAAGTTGCAGCGATTCAGTTGTGCAGGAAAACATTCTGCATATACTCAGATACTCTAAAGTACTCTAAGACACTCACACACCACATGGGTAACTTTTCTAACTACAGCTATAAAGACACAACTTGAAGCATCTTGTCAATTTTGTAATGGCTGACAAAAGACAAAGGGGAGCTCCAAGCAGCTGCCCTACAAATCTGTACCAAGGAAGTCACTGTACCTAAAGCTGACAAGCAGCACTATGTGTGGAATAAGTCTGAATCCCTTCTGGAACCAGTAAGGATCTATGAACATAATAATAATGATGATGATGATGATGATAATAATAATAATAATAATAATTATTATTATTATTATTATTATTATTTCTATTTCCCACCTCTCCCTTCGGATCGAGGCGGGATTCCAGCATATATTAAAATATAATTACAAAGCAATACAGTCTAAAACATCTTAAAAACATCAAACCATCAATTAAACCCAGCTACAATTCAGTCCTTAGTCTAATCAATTCTCCCATAGTCCATTGGGTCAAATTCTGTATTTAATTTCTGGCCCGTTAGAGTAAGTCGGGTGGATAGGCCTGCCGGAAGAGATCTTGAAAGCATGTAAGGTGGTAATGAGACGGATCTCTTCCTGCAAGTCATTCTAAAGTTTTGGAGCCATAGCGGAGAAAGCCCCATGGGAGGTTGACGTCAATCTTGTCTTAGTGACATCTAACAAATTCTTCCCTGATGTTCTAAGAGTGCTAGTACATAAGCTAGTACAGTACTAGTACAGTCTCAACCAATAAGGTAAGGTGGAGGAAGACACCCACTGCCCTTTTGAACAGGAGTATCATGAGCCCGCACCTATGTGGCCACTTCTGTGCTCGTTCCCAGCACATGCATTCTCCTGCATCTACACTACCTCCTTGGACCGGAGCAAGGGAGGATCTGGTCCCCCTGGCTGGGTAGGTTGGTCCACCAGTTGGCCATGGCCTGCAGGCATTCCCCTTGCCACTCCTTGCCTCCTTATCACAGGAGAAATCAGGGCTGTGTGTTCTCTCCTCTGTGAAGTAAGCCAACTGTCCCATTAGGGTAGCAAAGTTTGAATGCAGCAAGTAAACTCAAGGAAAATCTCCCCAAAATTAATTCCTTTCTGATTAAAATACCGGAGAAGTGTCCAGAGCTAGCAAAGACCTGTCCTGTTTGCTTTAAGGCTCATCATAAACTAGGGGGAGCGTCTGACTCTCCCACTAAGGGTGGTGGAGTTTGACAGGTTTGGAAGTCCTGCCTTGAAGATGCATGGGAGGAGCTTAGAAGCAGTATAAGGATTACCTCTGCACAATGCAGGAAAAGCAGATGAGTGTCAAATTGAACTGAAGATGTTATAAGATGAAATCTCATGCTTTGGGATAGCTTTTCCCAACCTGACAGTTCACAAAAATGCTGGACTGCCACTACTCCCAAGTAACAATCTTATTATAGACTTTGTAGTCCACAGAGGGGAAATTCCAGGTTGGAGGAAGGCACATTTAAAAGGACAAAAAGAGGCCTCTGAAGGAACCAGTAACAAAATGTGCTCTCTTAAGGTTACCAGTGATAACCTGCAAATCCCAGTCTGAGCCCACATGTATGTTTTAATTGGTATTTATGCTAGTGAATTAATTTTTCAATTTCTAACATTTAACATTAAAGATAAAGGTTTCCCCTTTGAGAAGATTGTCAAGTTCTGCCCAACTATAGGGGGTGGTGCTCATCTCCATTCCTAAGCAGTAGAGCCTGCATTATCAAAGACAAACTCTGTGGCCAGCTTGACTGCAAGGAATGCTGTTACCTTCCCACAGAAGTGGCGCCTATCTATTTACTTGGACTTTTAAATGCTTTTGAACTGCTAGGATGGCAGAAGCTTGGACTAGTGACGAGAGCTCACTCCATTATACATCACTTGGGTCTTGAACTGCTGACCTTGCAATTGTCAGAGTCAGTGTCTTAACTGCTGATTGTGTCTATTTAGCATTATCAAATTAATTTTCAAACCTAACATTCCCATTGAAATGAAATTCTACTTCTTTGCAACATAAAGCAGACTTCATTTGGAAGTCTCACCTGTTTTGAAAGAGACTTCCACTGTTTTGGATCTAAAATGAATACAAAAATAAATGTTATTACAAAAATAACATTAACAAATATTAATGCAATACACCCAATGGTTGCTAATATTATCAACCCTCATTTATCTCAACACACAACCCAAGGCTATCTATGCAAGTAGGCTGCTCCTCCTTCTGGTCATGTAGTACTGGGAACAAAGCATTCCCAAGTCCAGGAGATTTTGGCCAGAAAGAGGAGTGGCCTGCTAGCATAGCTTTCCCTCTATGGAACAACACAACAACAACACATTGAGAGAATGCAAGCCTAATATTGTCATTTTATAATTTCTGTCCTATATGAGAAGTGGAGCTTCAAAAACTTGCATTATGTATTTTGTGCATTTTGGTTGTTCAAATAAAGGTATCACTTTTTTGTGATATAAACCACACAAAAGGGGAAGCTATAAATTTAATTCATGTTTTTATAACATTGGAGGGAGGAGCCATACTTACATTTTGGTTCATCACTTGTAACAGACTGAATGAAGTCATATGGTGTCATAAATAGCTGCCCTTCGAATTCTAAACTGGCAAACATACGAAACCGCTGCTCCCGAGAAGTTGCATAGAGATCCAAATCTTCATAATCAGATCTACCTTCTGTGGCCTTTTAAAAATACAAAAGAAAACAACTATTGTAGTATTAGTTGTTTTGATTATTTTTTTTAGTTTTATTGCACACTCCAAACTAGTTCATCTTTTTTTCACCTTTCCAAAGCATCCTTTCTTGAACCCATAATTATTATTCTCTTTTCCCATCTCATATTTTAGCTTCTTTAACTACATGAAAATGTGCCAGTCACTTATAATATATTCAAGTTTAGTATACAAACTGCATTTGTTAAGGAAAATATTTTAATAATTCTGATTATGGGTGTATAGTTCAGACCATGTTAAAGGGCAGCTAGCCAGGATCTGCCTCTCACCATCAGATTTAGTACTGTTATGAATGAATGTCGCTCTGGGACAAAATGGCAGAAGTGTGTCCAAGTCACACAGATTCAAACATTTTTGTGAAACTTAATGAAAATCACAGCTGACATGCTGTGCAATGTGATCCAGGAATGGACAAAAGCTCTGGTGATGTAATGGATTAGAGTCAATAAGGGTCCAGTTCCTATTCTTACTTCTGCAGATTATCTGATCCAAATTGCTTAGCACAGTCATTAGCGGCAAACCTCAAAAACTATCATGAAAACATATCCCTATCAAAAGATGTTAAGACTTGTGTTTACTAATCTTGGCAATCTTGCACTGATGTTGTATCATGTTGTAACTCAGAACAAAACTGGACACAGACATTTCTCTCAGGCAAACTGTTATAAACATCTGATCTGATCCATTACCTTACTTGTTATGAACAACAGATTTTAGTTTTCAGGTCCAACATTTTTAACACATCCATCATAAAGCCTTCTAGAGGTATTACTCTGTCTGTTCAACTACATTAACAATACACTAATAAGAAAATGATAAGTATATTCAGATAATAAATCAATCCACTTTTCTAGAAAAATACCACAGACAGTTGTTCCATAGAGTTCCAGTTGGATCATGTGCATACCTAATCAGATGATATTACTATCAATGTGATTTCTTGTTGTTACGTGTTCCTTCAAGTCATTTCTGACTTAAGGGGATGCTAAGGTAAAACTATCATAATGATTTTTTTTGTGGGACAAGATTTGTTCAAAGGGGGTTCCTTCTGCCTTCTACTGAGGCTATGTGTGACTTGCCCAAGATCACCCAGTGGCTTTCCATGGGTAAGCAGGGATTCGAACCCTGGTTTCCAGAGTCACAATCCAAAGCTCAAACCACTACACTATACTTCAGATATAGGATTTTCTGCCTAAGGAACACTGTACTGTACAATCTTAGTAAGTTTTTGAATGCATATAATCTAATAATCAGCAACCAGCCACCACTTATCCATCAAAACATATGTAACTTTCTGATATTTAAAGTGTCAGTGGGGAAGGTGTAGGAGGGAATTTCTGATAGGAGGGAATTTCCAGGTCTATATGCTGGAGTAAATGTGGGATATAAGAAAATATAACAACAACAACAACAACAACAACAACTCTCCAGGTCTCCCCCATTCAGTGCCCCATCCTGTGGTCAACCGGGGTGAAAAACAGCCAGGCTGTAACAGGGATAGACTCTGTCTGCTAGACTCTTTCACAAAGAAACAATAGCTATAAGGAAGAAAAAGCTTTACTGAATCGCATCAGAGATTATGTTCTGAAAGGAGGAGACTAATACATTTGTTATCTTTTTCAGTGAAGGCGGGCTTATCTGCCTTTGAAAGTTGCATGATAAACTGCAGAGTTGCAGGTTTTGTTGTTGTGCACCATTAAGTCGTTTCTGACATAGCAACCCTAAGGCAACCTATCATGGGTTTATTTTTTTGGCAAGATTTGTCCCTTGAGGCTGAGAGTATGTGACTTGCCCAAGGTCACCCAGGGTGGTTTCATGTCCAAGTTGGGAACTGAACCCTGATCTCCAGAGTCATAATCCAACACTCAAATCACTATGCCATTACTTCACTGAATAGGAGTGGCTTCACCTGTTATGTAGCTGTGCGATGCTGCCTTAAAACCTACAGGGGTAGAAGAAGAATGGCAATTCCACAGCGGAAGAAATTTACAAATTTATATCATGGGTCAATAATCAAACTGTCACTTCCACCTGGAGGCCTGTGGCCTCATGGGCATTCTTTAAGTGATGTTTACAATTCAAATGGAAAATTCCCTTCATGGGCAGCCATGACAAATGCCTCTTGTATGGGTGGTGGTGTTTCCTGTTGATTCCTTCTCAGTTGGCCAAGGATTCACTAGTAAGCCCACAATGGGCAACTCAGCTGAGACACCTAGTTTCTGTCAAAATGGATGAGAGCGTGGCCTTTTATATTGATCACGTATCATCTTTTAGACTACTCAGTACAGTGGTCCCCTGGGTTACGAAAGTAATCCGTTCCGGATTACTTTTCGTAACCTGGAAATTTTCGTTTCCTGGGGGACCGCTTTAGTGGACGGACCGCGCTGCAAATTTAAAGGGGCCGCACAGTTTTTCCGTTTCGCAACCCGGGGTTTTCTTCGGATCCCGGGGGCTTTTTTGCGGCCCCGGCGGTTTCGGGTCCCGGTGATTTCGTTCCCCGGGGGATTCGGATCCCGGGAGACCACTGTACCTATTTGTCTATCCTTCTGGATCTGTAAAAGTCATCTCTTGTTGTCACAAAAAATTAGGGAAGTGTGTAATGAAAACAATCATTCTCACCTACAGGCTAGCAAAGTTGCCACTATCTGACCATGACCAAAGTTTCTCTACAAGAGTTCTGACCACCTCAACCACATTACTTAGGGAAGTGTCTCTTCTATAACTTTGTGACAACCTGGTAATGTATTCTTCAAGTGGTCATTTGTACAGTCACAATTGTCCCTCCTCCCCTTTGGCAGCTATTTTTCTTGTTCACCACTGTGTCCAACAACTCTTCAAACTAACGAAAGGCTAGTGGAAGGATACGCATAATGGTGTTAGGTTATTGCCAAAACCTGTAGCTTCTAGATGGTTTTGAGTTGTGTTCTATACAGGATCCAAAGCTTGTATATGAGAATGCACAGATGACCACTTGAAGAACTAAGCAGCTTGTTCTTATCAATGCTTCTGTGGAAATGGGAGTCTGGTATCAATAAGACAGACTCAATAACAAATACCTATTATGTTTGTTCTGTCAGTGGAATGTTAATCCTAGATGAAATTGATGGTGTGTGGCGCTCTGTGTGGTGACAGACAGTAATATTTGGATGTTCTTCATAGAACTGGACATTTGAGAGCAGTCTTCAAGGGAAATAATTCTACACAATGACAGGCATAGTAAGTTAGGATCCTTTCTAGAAGGAGTGAACTAAAACATGATTTTGAGGAGTTCATGCAGGGTTGGCATGAAAAAAACCAAACAAATGGAACTAGCTTATTGAACTAGCTGAGACCTACAAAGTAGCTCCTCATTGCTTCAGAAAGGAAAGGTGATTTGGAAGGTCATCTTTAAATAATTAAAAAGGATTCTTCCATTTTTCTATCAATGTGACAGCATTAATAATCTAGTTATAATCAGTGTAATACAATGATATATTGAGAAAATTTACAGCTTAAAAGTGACGGTCTAGATATTTATGAAGCAAGCCATTTTACTTTCATTTGGAACCAAGAAGTTGAATTAAATTATACAGGAACCCCAGTAGAGTATTAAATGTATAATTAAACAAGCATGTTAGATTAAGCATGCTACTCAATGGTTTCATTTCATATTTTCAGTGACATGTGCTGAAAAGGACTACCATGAAACAGCCATGGTTTAGCTGGAAATGCTATTCCAAACTTGCATGCCCATTCATTTACACGTGGTACAAAGAAAGAAACTTTTGACTATGTATAGTGTAGTCAGATTGAATTGTTTTGTTACTAAGCAGCAAGTACAGTAAGATACAACTTTGAGCCTCTTGCATTTCATTAAAAATGGTACTGAAGGATGCACTGAATGCTAAAATGACAGGCTTCAACAAAACAAATGTGCTGCCCAATCAGGAAAATGAAATTGTACTTTAATTTCATATATTCTATCATCAGTGAGCCTGTTAAGAACACTTCAAATAAAATGGATATAAAAAACATATGAAATGCTCAGAAATAAATTGACACAGTACCAGCATGAAACGAATCAGTTGCAGACACTTTACAGCTTCATCTATTGCCAACAAATGTTTTATTTGACTCTGATGGCTTCACAACAAAACAAGTGAAACACGTTCTGTTATCAAAAACTAGAGTGAACATCTGAGAGCCTGTGACTACTCACTTACAAGCACTTCTCTACTTCCAACATGTACTGTTTGTGCCTGCAGTTAGGCACATAAAAAGCAGATAACTTATCAAGGTTAAAAAAAAAACTTTTGAAAGTGTGCAGCAGTACTCGCATTTCTGATATACAGCAAATAGAATCTACTTTTATAATTACACTAAAAATCCCACTGAAGAATATGAAAGGCAGAAAAGTTCTGTGTCCAATCCAGAGACTAGAAAATTAGTTTTTTAAAAGCACCGTTAACAGTTATCATTGTAGTTTTAAAGAGATTAAAGAGGCCCAAGGTTAGAATAGTTATTTCAGTATCTCACTCAAGGTCACCCAATAGGTTTCAATGGCTGAATCAAACCCTAGTCTCTAGAGTTGTAGTGTGACACTCAAACCACTACACCATGCTAACTCTCTGATAGAATGTACACAGATTCAAAGTTGGTTCTAATAGAACTTAAACCCAGTTTCCCTCAATACTTCCAGTTTTGTCATTACTTGACAAGTAATAATAATAATTTCTAACCCGCCCCTCTGAGCGAGCAATTGGGGCGGGGTACAACATGTTAAAAAGTGTCTAGATCAAAGGAAGCAATAGTGCTGCTCTATTCTGCTTTGGTCAGGCCCCACCTGGAATACTGTGTCCAGTTCTGGGCACCACCATTCAAAAAGGATGTGGAGAAACTGGAGCATGTCCAAAGGAGGGCAACTAAGATGGTGAAGGGTCTGGAAACCATGCCCTACGAGGAACGTGCGTTACAGTAATCCAGACATGAGGTAACCAGCGTATGTACCACAATCTCCAGGTCCCTCATCTCCAGGAAAGGGCGCAGCTGGTGTATCAGTCAAAGCTGATCACAGGCACTTCTGACCACCACATTCACCTGACAGGTCATGTGAAGCGATGAGTTTAAAAGTACCCCCTGAATGCGAACAGACTCCTGTGAGGAGAGTGTGACTCCATCCAGGACTGGGAGTTGTATTCCCTGACCTGGTTTCAGGCCGGTGACTGTCAGTACCTCCATTTTGTCAGGATTTAGCCTCAATCTATTTTCCCCTCATCCAATCCATTACCGCTGCGAGACAGTCATTGAGAGGGGAGACGCCATCTGAGGTCTGAGCAGATGATCTGTTCATGGAGAAATATATCTGAGTGTCATCAGCGTACTGATGACACTGGGCTCCATGCCTCCGAATGATCTCACCTAGTGGCTTCATATAAATATTAAATAGCATCGGGGACAGGATGGCACCCTGAGGGACGCCACAATTTAGCTTGATTTTAGAGGAGCAACTGTCCCCGAGCCTTACCCTTTGGGACCTGTCAGAAAGAAAGGAACAGAACCACTGGCAGTGGGGTATACTACATGACTGGATTCCCCGCCACAATTTTTCTATCACATACAAAAATATGGCTCTATTCCAGCTACAGTAGCTTGAACATAGACTAAGATCTTTAAAATGTTTTATGGAAGTAAAATTTAATTTTTCTGTTCTAAAAATTGGAAAAGGAAATAATTTTATTTGGAAGTATCTTTTTTCAACCAGGCAAAGTTCATGTACTAATGTTTCTAAGTGCAAATATTAAGAAACGTTAGCGACCAAATGTTAATGCCATTTCTATTTTCTATTATTGAGATTACATTTTATTGTAAAGTTTCCAGACTAATAGAATCTGCCATGACTCAATGCTATGTAATACTGAAAAATGTAGTTTGTTGTGGCACCAGAGCTCTTTGACAGAGAAGGCTAAATATCCCACAAAACTAGTTCCCAGAATTCCATAGCATGGAGCCATGGCAGTTAAAGTCATGTCAAACTGGATTATTTTGCTGTGTGAATGCAGCCTTAGAAACCTTTTGACTGATGAAAAGTGCCTTCTAATCAGTTAGCGAGAGCCAGTGTGATATAGTGGTTTGAGCTTCGACTACAACTCTGGAGACCAGGGTTCAAATTGCCACTCAGCCATGCAAACTCACTGGGTGACCTGGAGCAAGTCACATTCTCTCAGCTTCAGAAGAAGTCAAGGGTAAATCCCCTCCAAACAAATCTTGCCAAGAAAACTTTGCGATAGGATTCATCTTAGCATCCATTTAGAAACAATTTGAAGGCATACAACAACAACAACCAATTAGTAGATTTTTTAGTTTTTACAATTTTAATGTTGTTGTTGTTAACTGCCCTCAAGTCAATTTCGACTCATGGAAACCCTACTCTCCACTACTCTTACTTAGTTCCTGAAAATTTATACCATGGACCTCCTTAATAGAGGACATCCATCTAGCATGTGTCCTTTCTCTCTTTCTATTTCCCTCCACCTTTCCTAGTGTTATTGTTTTTTCAAATGAGTCGTGCATTCTCATGATGTGGCTGAAGTACAACAGTCTCTGTTTAATCATTTTGCCTTCCAGGGAGATTTCCGGCGTGATCTGCTCTAGGAACCATTTGTTTGTCTTTTGGGCTGTCAATGGAATCCTTCGCACTCTTCTCCAGCACCATATCTCAAATGACTCAGTTTTCTTCCTATGTGCTTTCATCACTGTCCAGCTCTTGCTTCCATATATAGTAACAGGGAATACAACATCGTATATGATTCTAATTTTTGTGATCTTTGTTCTTTACAATCTTTTCTAGTTCTTTTCTAGCTCTTTTACTTAGTCTTCTTCTAATCTGTTGACTGTAGTCCCCATTCTGGTCAATGTTTGATCCCAGATATGTGAACTCTTTTACTATTTCTATTTCCGCATTAGGTTGAATTTATGTAGATTCTCTGTAGTCATTATTTTGTACTTTCTTCCTTGATCTTTCTTAGAAGTTGTTCTAGGTTGTGATGCTTTCTTCTATTAGTATGGTGTCATCTGCATATCTTAAGACTGTTGATATTCATTACTTCTATTTTCACTCCTCCTCTTTCTGTGTCCAAGCTTGCTTTCTGTATAGTATGTTCTGCATATAAGTTGAACACATAGGGTGAAAGGATGCAGCCTTGCTTGGCCTCTTTGCCAATTGGGAACCATTCTGTTTTAGCATGTTCTGTTCTGACAGTAGCCTCTTATACAAAGTACAGATTCCTTAACAGGACTGTCAGATGTGTTGGCCCACATCTTTAGAGCATTCCATAGTGTTTCGTGATCTATGCAGTCAAAGGCTTTACTATAGTCTATGAAGCATATGCTGATTTTCTTTTGGAATTCCTTGGTATGCTCCATTAGCCATGTTTGTGATATGGTACATAGTGCCTCTTCTATTCCTGAATACGAGTTGGTCCTCTGGGTTTTCTCTCTCCATGTATGGTTGGAGTCTACGTTGCAGAATGTTCTTACTTCCGAAACTTAAGGGCAGTAAGCAAAGCTTTTGCCAAATAAAACTGGTTAGTCTGTAAGGTGCCAGGAAACACTCTGTTGCTTTTTCTGAAGATGGTATTATATCTTCCCTACTCTTTTTTTTACACTGAAAAGAGAATGCCTCTTCTAAAAAGGGGCCCGTTGTAACATGCCTGAATAGCAGCTAAAGGTCATAAAGAAAGCACTTGTTTATTTCAGACCTATTATTCTGCTTAAGTGCAGATTTATAAAAAATATCCACATGAGTAAACTTTGTTTAGCCAGCAATCCAATTATGAATTCATGATAAAAATACAAGGTAAATCTTCATAAAAAGCAATTGTTTTATTGTTATAGAGTCAGTTCGTTTTCAGTGTACTTTAGCGCAGCACTTAAAGTATAGCTATTTCTCACATTGAGTTAAATTCCAGTAAAGCATAACATCATTTTCTTCCTGGTTTTTTAAAAATGAAGAAACAAATGGTTCATTGCCAAGGGTTGGTCTCATGTTTCCTTAAGGTCAACAATTCAAAAGGTTCACTCTAGAGAGGAAAGAAAATGTGATTTTCCCACGGAAAAAAAAGCGGAACACCAGATAAAAGATCTACTGCATGGAAACTGATGCCAATAATGGCTAAGTGATGTAACTGCACAATTATATCCATTATCAATGGTGGAAACCTGTGTACCATACTTGTACCATAGGTGAGACATAGAAGTAGTTCAGGTGAGCCATGAGTGCTTTAGTCACAGCCAAAAATTTGCTGACTTTTTATTTATGAAGAATTATGAATAATAGCAGCAACAGCAACAACAAGAATTAAATGTATTATATTGTTCATATAAGAATATTATTTAAGGTATATTCTTTGTATGGCAGAAACAATTACTGGTATGTTCACTTATATTCAACAGTATTATTACGATCTTCCCCTACTGATAGAATTTATTAAGTTTGCTTGTGTTTACTCCCAACAATACTACTGCAATTATGTCCTTAAAACTTACCACAAATTATAAATATATCCCTGTAAATACATGAATTTTCTTAGACAAAGAATTCAAACATATAGCCATGTTAGTCTGTAGAATCAGTATGTACAGAGATTTTCCAGAACCTCTGAGACTAACTGAAAGTTAGACGTTGGCAGCATGAGCTTTCGTAGGCTTCAGTCTACTTCCTCAGATGCATTTGGACCACTATGAAAGCTCATGCTGTCAACGTCTTTCTTTCAGTTAGTCTCAAAGGTGCTACAAGATCTCTCTACACACTTCTTAGACAAAGTGTGCTTTTATTGTCTATCATGATGAAATCCAAGTTCATTGATAGCGTGATTGGTGATACTTAAGATTAAGAATAATTAGTCTGCATCATTTATTCTTCTTAAACTACCAATATCTATAAATGATTATATCAAAATGTATATAAACGTGAATTAATTATACCAGATTGCTAAAGATGAAATAGAAAATTTAGATTAGTTTCTGAATTCCAGAATGACTACTTATGTTGTGTGCCTTCAAGTCGTTTCCAATTTATGGCGGCCCTAAGGTCTATCATGGATTTTTCTTGGTAAGTTTCTTCAGAGGGTTTTGCCATTGCCATCCTCTGACACTGAGAGTCTGTGACTTACCCAAGTCACCCGGTGGGTTTACATGGCTGAAATGGGATTCAAACCCTGGTCTCAGGGTCAAAAATGTAACCTGACCAAATAGTTTTTTAATCCAAAGTGAAGGAGAAATACAGCTACAGTTCAATGGTGATTACTCAGCTGCATTTTATACTTGACTCAAAAACTGAAACCACTACCTATAAAACACATTCTTCCCAAAATTTCATAGCAAATTATCATGTTCACCTTTAAGCCAAGTTCTTATAACTTTGATCTACGTTTGTTACAAACGTGTATTTTTATTTTAAATGAGCAATTTTCACATTCCTTGATACAAAGTATGTTTGTTTGAAATTAGTGTGATTCTGTACAAATAAAAGAAATTAAGGAAAAGAAAACAGTTCCAAAAGTTGTGCTTGGCTTGGCTTCAGGCTAACATAATATGCTCCCAAGTAGATAAAAGTCTTGTAATTTTGTTTGCATGCTGGGTGGCCAAGAGGTTAAACATCAAATTCTTAGTGTGGGAAAATCCCAAAGTAGTCAAAACTGTTTTAGTTTTCACCAAACTGTGAAGTACAGACTACTTGCAGTCCTATTTCATTTGACTGTTATTAATTATATGATTTTATATAAAGGTTGTAAAACACAGCAACTTTGTTTTCTAACATAACTTGGGAAATAAAAGAGAGAATTTAAATAAAAATATTCTTTTTGATCATTCAGAATCCTTTCCCAAAAAACTCTTGACCAGAGTACCGTATGTCTCTATCACACATTCATCCTTTACCAGTAAATTCTTACTGTCTAGCTAATAGTTATATGTAATCTTCTAGCTAATAGTTATATGTAATCTTTTATCATCATATTATCAAAGCATTTTAAACTTGAGGTGAAAAGCTATTGCCTGTGCTGTATATTTTAGATGTATATAGCACACTAAATCTGCTCTCTTGCACTGTGACCATTACCAATCCTGTATTACAAGGCTTCTTAACATATATACATGCAGCCAGAGAAGAAGGACAAAAAAGAGCAGCCTGGCTCTGCTCTGGCCGCAAGCGGATTGGGTCCATACTGACCACACAGCCTACTCCAAAGGTGAGCTATGGCCTCAGGATTCAACGCGTGCTGCCAGGAGCTGGATTATCGGGGCTCCTTTTTGCTCCGGTCCAAAGGACTGGAGCATGGCTTCAGACTGTGTTGGAGGAATGCATCATTTGAACGCTATACCTCCAAAGCAGCCAGAAGCCGCTTCTTTTCACCCATCTGTTCTGGGCCATGTTCATTTTCAAATAAATAGCTGAACATTCTGGGGGAGAGGCAGGATCTGTTCTCTATTTTCAAGTCAGCTAGTCTCAGGATGTCCCTAGGGAACATATGCATGATTAAGTTCTCCTTTTGTGCCTTCTCTATATAGGGTTTTAAAAAACGGGAATTGGGAGGGCCACTATATTTGATAGTCCTGATGAGAAATCTGTACTTAGGACAAAAGCCTACTTTCAGAACAGAAAAATGGTACCTAGTTGGCAAGGGGCCCTATGAATCCTGAAATCTCCCTGGAAGCCAAGCTGGTCAAACTGAAACTGTCATACTTTGGCTGCATCGTGAGAAGGCATGATTGACTGGAAAAGACAATAATGTTAGTAAAAGTGGATAGCAGTAGAAAGAGGAAGACCCTACACTAGATGGATAGACTCAATTAGAGAGGTCACGAGTATGAATTTACAGGACCTGAGCTGGGGGGCATGTACAGTGGGCCCTTGGTATCCATTCTGGATCCCTCCGTGGATGACAAAAAACCGCAGGACCTCAACTCTCACTGTTTTTATGGTTGTGTGCTACAGGCACAATTTTAACATCCACGGTTTGTCGTCCGTGCAAGCCTAAATCCACGTATGGCAAGCCCGCATATAGCACGGGTGCAATGGAGATGTCTCATCCACAAGGTCGCCATGAGTTGGGGTCAGCTTGAGGGCAGTTAACAAAATTATTTATTTATTTTGTTAATAACCTAAACAAACACTGTACTAAACCATTTTAGTCTTACAAAAATGAGTGTGCCTTCTCACTGGGTTTATCTACTTCCCTCTTCCACTCTTGCAAAATTATAAGGTGGGAATGTGAAAGGTTTCATTTTCATTTTAGATTAACCACAGCTTGCCACATCACCCTAACATGGACAAATTGCAGCTAATCTTAAATAAGGTCATTCAAACCCAGCATATTCCCACAATCACAGTTTAAGGCTAAGATGATGAACTAGCTATGCTTAATCTAAAACAGCAGTGGAATCTTCTGCTCATAGATGTTCTGTGAAAGGGAATGGAAGGGGATAATTCATACCAGCCTAGTTATCATAATGCTGAAGCGTATTAATTAAGTGGTATATCAAAATTGTGCCAAGGTGTACACTTATCTGTATCTGCTGAATATGCATATAATTAAAATTTGAACATTCATATTATTTCTCATAAAATACATAAAATGCATTTTCATCTTCAATAACTGAATCTCATTTAAGTCACCTTGTAATATTGCCCTTGAGGCAAAATTGTCCCCCGCCCTCATGTTTCTAGTTCTTCATAAGCCTTGCACACTTCAATGAATTCATTTACTCAAACAATGAATATATCTGTTCCAAAAGCAGCTATAGAGCCAAACCTACTTAACTAGTTGGTAGTAGTTTAAGGTTCATTTGTGTATTGGCTTTAAAAAAAATTAACTTCTGTCAATCTATATACTGGAAATACTAGGACTGTTTCCACTATTCTTTCTGTAAACAAAAACAACAACAACAACAACAAAACATTTGTTCAATTTTTTTTTTCATCTACATAAACAGTTTTAGTGGTATACAAAACTGTGGTATGCAAAATGTTTGGTGCTATTCTACTATTAATCCATGATACAAAGCAGCCATTATAATGATGATATTCCCCCTACCCGCCACCCTCCAAAAACATTTTATTACCTTGCCCACATAACCAAACAGTAAATCTCTGTATTAAATAATCTCTATGTGTTATAAAACGCTTGATAAAGATGCTGGTATTTCTATCAGAACATATATACCTGTATATAAACAGTCAAAAATATCATTAGGAGAAGAAGGCATTTGTGATGCTTTTATCCAAGATGCTTTTGGGTGTGCTAATATGAAATCTACAAGTCATTTGTTATGCTAGTGCAGGAGGACCCCTATTTGAATAGCATTCCTAACATCAAGGAATCATGCGCTTGCATTCCTTCTAACCAACATTTCTATTCCCACAGCTCTCAGTGAATTTTCTCTTGAGTGTAGTAAACTGAGGATTCAAGTACTGAGTCAGTATGGTGCACTGTTTTGAGCACAGGACTATGACTCTGGAGACCAGGGTTCAAATCCCTGTTAGGCTGTCAAAATGCACTGGTTGACCTTAGATAAGTCACACTCTCTCAGCCTCAGAGGAGGCAAAGGCAAACCCCCCTCTGAACAAATCTTGCCAAGACAGCCCTGTGACAGGGTCACTGAAAGTCAGAAACTACTTGAAGGCACACAATTACAATACCATCATTCAATTATTACTTCCACTGACTATCCTGCCTGCCTATGATTACTACTACTCACATCCACAGTAATAGGCATTTCATATTTCATAAAATGCTTGCCTCTCAAAACATAAAAACAAAGTGATGGAGGCAGAGTCAGAAGAATCAAACAGGAAGACAAACACGAAAAAAGGAGAATGATTAGTGTGTCCTTGCTCAACAGTCCTCTTTGGATACAGAACTTAGCCATGTTAATCTGTTGCAGCACCAGATCCATCAAATCTTTCATCAAGGTATATGTAACTGCTTCGGATATTTATACAATCCTAAATCTGTAAGCTTTTATAATACATTTAGGTTGTCTAAAAAAGGAGCCCGGCGACGTACTTCCTCCAGTTCTAATATTTCTTCAACTGAACCAGCTGGCTGTTCTGTTTTACTGAACGTAACTGAAGGGGAGGCCCGTACCCTAACAAATTCCAACAACATAATTCACTACAGTAAATATATTTTATTTCAGTGCTAATTAATGAATCCAGAAAGTTTGGTGAAATGTTTTTTTAAAAAATTAGTGAATCAATTAACAAATTAATTTCAAGCTCTCATTCTACCTATCAGTAACTTAATAATAATGATGATGATGAATATGATGATGCTAACAATAATCATCATCGTATGCTGCTTATGCCCAGGCAAGCATTCTAAATTTTTAACTATACTTAAGTGTACACGTTGGTCCCTCCTGGAAGTGCAGAACAGCCTGAACAAAGAAGAATACTGTTATGAAATATTGATCTGAAGCCAAAGACAGCACTATATGGCTGCATCACGTGAACTGCATTTGGAGAAGCTGACATAATCATGCAGAACAAATGATAAAAACCCTAAAAATGGTATAGATACATAGAACATACATGTCAAAAATTATAACTGCAAATATTTTGACAAGCAAAACATTGTTAACAGACATGCAATAGACAATGTTGTATACCTGCAATGTAAGAATATTACTATTGTATATATTATTTGTTGCGAGAATGGTAATGTCCACAGTGATCTAAAAACATTTATTTCCTCAGTCACCTTCAATATTCATCATTACATAAACAAATCTAAAAGACATGCTGTATGCTGCTCAGATTTCAAAGCCATTAACACAAATCAACTGGCAACTTGATATATTTTCCCCGCCAAGGTCAGTTTTAAAAGGTAGATAAAAATAATCTGTCCTGTGGATATCTTCCCCAGATTGCAATATCCTTCCTCAATATGTAACTACCCAAGAGTGATGTGAAGTATCTCTGACAAAGTGAAAAAGACAGTAAGAATAATTTTCAACTGGGTACACCCTAACACTCCACTGAGGTGGTCAAAATATGAGAAAGTCTTCCTGGTATAATAAAAGGGATACAGAACCACTCTTAAAGGGCATGTCTATCTGGTTGTATCCAGGACGCAATGGAAAGACAAGTGACCACAGCTTGTCACGACATGGAGGTACAATGTACAAATATCAAATAGAAACTTCTGCTACTTATGTTTTTCAGGCTGCCTTTTTTAAAATAAAAATAAAAATCGATGACATGGAAGCCACTATTGAAGACTTTTTGGCCAAGAATGGAGGAGAGATTCCCAACCCAATCCAAGCCACTGCTCTGCAGACACGGGTTCGATTTCCAGCTCGACCATGGAAACCCAGTGTGTGACCTTGGGCAAGTCACAGGCTCTCAGCCTCAGGGAAAGGCAACGGCAAACGTCTGAACAAATCTTGCAAAGAAAACCCCATGAAGGGTCACCATATGTTGGAAATGACTTGAAGGCACGTAACACTAAATTGCAAATCCCAGGATTCTGCAAGAGACAGCCATAGCTGTAAAAGTGGAATCACAGTGTTACAACAATGTAGTGCAGTACTGAGTCTAGGAAAGCCAGGTTGATCAGATATCCCAACAGCAAAGGAGGACCAGACACCACAAAGTGTAGGACATTTAAGAAAAGGTAGGGCATGACCAAATAAAAGCTTAAAAATGCTAATATAAACATAAATTCATGCTTAACTAATGCTCAAAATGGAGAACATTTTGATATACCTCCTGAACAGGAGGTTGAAATGGAGGACATGTCTTGAAAAGGAGGGTGTCTGGTCACCTTGCCCTCGCATCCACATTTAACAGGATGGTGTAGTGGTGTGTGTAGGACTATGACTCTGAAGTGTGTGTGTGTGTGTGTTCTATGCCTTCATGTTGTTTCTGATTTATGGTGACCCTATCATAGGGCTTTCTTGGCAAGATTTGTTCAGAGGAGTTTTGCGACTGCCTTCCTCTGAGGCTGAGAGCATGTAACTTATCCAAAGGTACCCAGGGGAAAGCTTATGCCACAGCGTTTTTTGCACAGGCAGTCCCAAAGGGGCTGCAGGATCCCTTTGCATAAACAACCCCCCCGTTTTGCTTTCAGTCATATATTTCTCTGGCCTGGCAGTGTTTCCCACCCCAGCCCTGCAGAAAAGGTTGGATTTGTGTGTGACAAAAAAGAAGTCCATTAAAAGCTGGTCTGGGGGCCTCCCTTGTTGTTTCTTCCACTCTTGTTGTTTTTCCCCTTCGCTGCCAGCATCTGTCAGGAGAGACGCTGACCAAAGCAAGATCCAAGAGCAAGGCGGGAAAGGTCGGACATCACACTACACAAAGTTGCTGCTAAGATGCTTGCTTTCTGTGTCCTTGGTAACTGGTAGGACAGGCAGGCATTCACCAGACAAGCCCCATTCCCCAGCGAAAGAGTAGTTGTTGATGTTATACATAAAGAACAAACCTTCCTGACTTGCCATTGCAAGTTCTATTTTTTAAAATTTATTGTAACCCGCCTTGAATCCCATTGTGGGAAAAAGGCAGCATATCAATCCTTGAAATAAATAATAAATATAAAATAAATAATCCAAGTGACCAGACTTGATCCTGCTTTCCCAACACGTCCTCCATTTCAACCTTCTGCCCAGGAGGCATTCCAAAAGGTCCTCCGTTTTGAGCAGGACTAAGAAGCATGGATTTACATTTTATATGAGTGTTTCAAGCTTTTTACGTGGTCATTCCTCCATTTTTCTTGAAGGCTCTCCATTTTGCTGTGCCTTGCCTTCCTTTGGGGTTAGGACATCTGGTGACCTTGCAGCTAATTAACCAAGATTTCTAAACAGCATCAGGAATGTATATATTTGTCCTGTGAGTTGCAGCTGGATGTTAATTTTATAAGGATCTGAAATGATAAATGCATCCTGTCAGTTCTGTAAGAAAAACTGGATTCATGTTAGTGAGACTAGGATTCCCTGGAACTCATCAATTTGTTATTGTTGTTTTAATTTCCCCACTTCTTACAGCATAAAAAATACAACATTCAGCACAGTTGGGTTTACTTTATGAATATTTATATTTATATAAATCAAAGAATTCACTTTCAGCCATTCAGTCATCCCAATTCCTCATAGATCTCCCAATTCATTCATTCCTCTATCATTACCAAGACTTCCTAGCTCAATCAACATGGGCTGATTTTTTTCTACCTAAGTTATTTGTAATGCCTTTAAATATGTGTCTTTTCATTTAGCACTGACCATGAAATAATAAAAAAAAAATCAATTCGTTGTGGTGGTGCCTTCAAGTCATTCCCAACTTATGGACGACCCTGAGGCAAACCTAATTAATCATACACTTGTCCCTCCACATTTGTAGCTTTGATTTTTGCGGCTTTGATTAATATGTTCTCTCTAGGAATATCTAGGTCCTCCAGTGCAACTCTATGGTCAACTTGAACCAAAAATCACACCAAAGGACCTAGAGATACCTAGAACACTCCACTAGGGATCTGTGGCTCCTCCAGGGCAATTCTATGGTCAATGTCTGGCAGATGTTGACCACAGAGTTGCCCTGGAGGACCTAAAGATTCCTATAGAGGTGATCAGTCAGGTTAAAAACATAGTGTTTTTGTTATTTGTGGTTTTTCCACATTCATAGTGGTCCTGTACCCCTAACCCCAGTGAATGTGGAGGAATGAGTGTACTGGTTTTTGTTTTTGTTTTGTTTTTTTGCAATAGCAAGTAAATTTCTATACGGCTTATCAGTGCACTTAAGCACTCCCTAAGTGGTTTGCAATGTTTAAGCCAACTGTCCCCAACAAGCTGGATCCTCATTTTAGTGACCTCGGAAGGATGCAAACCTGAGTTGAGTTTAAGCCATTGCTGGTATTGAACTCACAACCTTATGGTTTGCGACTGAGTGGCTGCAGGACAAGTATTTAACCACTGTGCCACCAGGGCTCTTTTTAATGTTGGAGGCTACACTGAGTTATTATTAATAGTAGTAGTAGTAGTAGTAGTAGTAATCTATTCTGGGGTTTCCTCGGCAGGATTTGTTCAGAGGTTTGCCACTGCCTTCTGAGGCTGAGACAGTGTGACTTGCCCAATGACAGACAGGATTTGAACCCAGCGTCATCATCTGACACTCGAACCACTACGAAGGAGGGAAAGAGGTGCTGTCTGAGGCTGCATTTGCACTGCGGAATTTATCTGGTGTCACGCTGCTCTGACGGCTATGGCTCAAAGCTGTGGAATTCTGGGAATGTTTATGTGTTGTACACCAGAAACCGACTTACAAAAATGTGCATTTTAGGTTCTATGTGTAAGGCTAAAGTTGGCAAATTATGCCTTTGGTCTTGTTCATAATGTAAACTGAGCATCTAACAAACGTTGTAGAGATCCTTGTTATAGTATATACTGTACACTCATCCCTCCATATTTGTGGCTTTGATATTTGTGGATCTGATAATTCACAGATTGGATTAATATGTTTTCTCTAGAAATATCTAGGTCCCCCAGTGCAACTCTATGGTCAACTTTTAAAAAAAGTTGCACTGAAGGACCGAGAGATTCCTAGAGAGAACACTCCACTAGGCATTTGTAGCTCCTCCAGTGCAGTTCTATGGCCAATATCTGTCAGATGATGACCGCAGAATTGGACTGGAGGAACTATAGATTCCTAGGGAGATATTCTCTCAGGTAAAAACATTTTTTTGGGGGGGGGGGAGGTTATTTGTGATTTGTGATTTTTCCACATTTATGGGAACCATTTATGGGAACCAAGGGCCATCCAGTCCAACCCCATTCTGCCATGCAGGAACTCTCAATCAAAGCATCCCTGACAGATGGACATCCAGCCTCTGCTTAAAGACCTCCAAGGAAGGAGACTCCACTCCACTCCGAGGGAGTGTGTTCCACCGTCGAACAGCCTTTACTGTAAGGAAGTTCCTCCTAATGTTGAGGTGGAATCTCTTTTCCTGGAGCTTGTATCCATTGGTCTGTGTCCTGTTCTCTGGAACAGCAGAAAACAAGCTTGCCCCCTCCTCAATATGGCATCCCTTCTAACAGGACTATCATATCAGCTCTTAACCTTCTCTTCTCCAGGCTAAACATCCCCAGTTCCCTGAGGCGTTCCTCATAGGGCATGCTTTCCAGACCCTTCACCATCTTAGTTGCCCTCCTTTGGACATGCTCCAGTTTCTCCACATCCTTTTGAATTGTGGACACAGTATTCCAGGTGGGGCCTGACCAAAGCAGAACAGAGCGGCACTATTACTTCCTTTGATCTAGACACTATACTTCTATTGATGCAGCCTAAAATTGCATTGGCCTTTTTAGCTGCTGCATCGCACTGTTGACTCATGTTCAACTTGTTGTCTACTTGGACTCCTAGATCCCTTTCACATGTGGTCTCATTCAGCCAGGTGTCCCCCATCCTATATCTGTGCATTTCATTTTTGCTCCCTAAGTGCAGAACTTTACATTTCTCTGCGTTGAATTTCATCTTGTTAGTTTTGGCCCAGCTTTCTAGTCTGTTCAGGTCATTTGGAGTTTTGATCCTGTCCTCTGGGGTATTAGCTACTCCTCCTAGTTTAGTGTCATCTGCAAATTTGTTAACTAGGCCCTCAATAATTACATCCAAGTCATTAATAAAGATGTTGAATAGCACTGGGCCCAGGACAGAACCCTGTGGGATCCCACTGGTCACTTCTTTCCAGGATGAAAAGGAACCATTGTTGAGCACCCTTTGGGTTCGGCCACTCAACCAATTACAAATCCATGTAACAGCTACTTTGTCAAGGTTGGTTTTCATCACACAGCAGCCATTATGAGAGAGGAGCGAATTCACAAGG
Organism: Urosaurus nigricauda; assembly: GCA_034509955.1. Classification (NCBI taxonomy): domain Eukaryota; kingdom Metazoa; phylum Chordata; class Lepidosauria; order Squamata; family Phrynosomatidae; genus Urosaurus; species Urosaurus nigricauda. Next base: position 135,151,729 of record JAOEGL010000005.1, on the reverse strand, counting down.
AACATGGGAGATGCAAATCTGGTAGCTATGGACCTTATCAGACGTTAGAAACTGGAAGTATAATCCAATGGCAATCCGAATGCAATCACGGGTTTTACGTTAATGCAAATGAAAGCATCTCATGAAAATTTGGGCAATGGGGGGTCATTCCGAACGCATTCTGAATCCAATTGGAATTCACGTAAATTCGCTAAACTAGCGAATTCACATGAATTCGAATTCGCTCCAACTGGCTCCATTCGAAATAAAGAGAAATTCCTCCCGTCTGATAAGGTCCTTTGCCAATTTACTTATTCCCTGATTCACCTCGGATTCCGTCCCGATTGTCGTGTGATAAGCAGATGCGAATTTGCCCCTACGCCTCCCTGGATGACCCTGGCAATGGCACCCCTTTTGAAACCGGGTACGAAACCGGGCTCGTCCCACCACTAAGACCCACCGCCGCCTCCTTGGCCGCCGCCACCGCGGACGCCACAGGGATGGGCAGCAGCCCCGGGGCCCCCTTCCTCCTCCTCCGTCCCTCCGCCTCCCGCTCGCCGCCGTAGAAGCGCTGGCAGAGGAACCACGCCGCAGCCCCGCCGGCCGCCCCGGCTACAGCCGCCGCTGCCGCCGCTGTTAGCCTCCTCGGCGCTCCTTCGCCGCCCTCCGCAGCCGCTCTCAGGCTCCACACAAGCAGCCGAGGCGGCTCTGAGGGGACGCCGCAACGCTGCTGCTGCTGGTGCCGCCGCCATCGCAGCAGCACCCTCCTCAGCGCTGCCATCCCGCCGAGTGACAGGAGTCAGACTGAGCGGCTGATAGATACAAATACAGGAGTTGCGACGACGGCGAGGAAATCTCGCGAGAGCTGGACGCGCGAGACTGTCTGTGACACAAGGGCAGGGACCGTAAAATGGCGGCCCCTCGTAAACCCCGCCCACAAAATGGCGGCCCCCTTGTAATCCCCGTCTACAAAATGGCGGCCCCCTGTAAACCCCGCCCATAAAATGGCGGACCCCTGTAAACCCCGCCCACAAGAGGAAATTTCAGTCATGACTCATTCTAGATAGCCAGTCAGAGCCAATGAGAAGATTCCTTTGAGGCACTGTGGCCGGTCACGTGACTGCCTCTATAATGGGGGAAAGGGTTACAGAGAGGGAGATCAATGGGGTCTTTTTGGACTTTTTTGTTGTTCTTGTTCTGTGCCTTCAAGGCTTTGCTGGTTTATGGAGACCCCCCACCGGTTCCTGGGGTTTTCTTGGCAGGTTTCTTCAGAGAAGGGTTTTTCCCCCCCATGGTCATTCCTTGAGGCTGAGAGAGTGTGACTTGCCCTTAAGGCAACCCCAAGGCAAACCTATCATGGGGTTTTCCTTAGCAAGTTTTGCCCTGGTTATCCTCCGAGGCTGAGAGAGTGTGACTTGCTCTTCTGGCAACCCTAAGGCAAATCTGTCCTGAGGTTTTTTTGGCAGGTTTCTTCAGATGAGCTTTGCCACTGCCATCCTCTAAGGCTGAGAGAGTGTGACCTGCCCTTATAGAGACCCTAAGGCAAACTATAATGGGGTTTTCTTTGGCAGGTTTCTTCAGAGGAGTTTTGATTTGTTTTCCTCTGAGGCTGAGAGAGTGTGTCCTGCCCTTATGGAGACCCTCAAGTGAAGCTGTCGTTGGGTTTTCTTGGCAGGTTTCTTCAGAGGAGTTTTGCCACTGCCATCCTCTGAGGCTGAGAGAGTGTGGCTTGCCCTTCTGGAGACCCTAAGAGGTTTTCCTGGCAGGTTTCTTCAGAGGGGGTTTGCCATGGCCCTCCTCTTAAGACTGAGAGAGTGTGATTTAACCTTACAACAAACCTAAAGCAAACTATCCTGGGGTTTTCTTGGCAAATTTCTTCAGAGGAGGGTTGCCATGGCCATCTTCTGAGGCTGAGACAGTGTGACTTGCCCTTATGGCAACCTTATCCTGGAGTTTTCTTAGCTTCTTCAGAGGGGGTTTGCCATGGTCCTCTGAGGCTGAGACAGTGTGACTGGCCCTTATGCAGACCCTGACGCAAACTATAATAGGGTTTTCTTGGCAAGTTTCTTCAGAAGAGCTTTGCCATGGCCTTCCTCTGAGGCTGAGAGAGTGTGACTTGCCCCTCTGGAAACCCTAAGGCAAACTATCCTGGGGTTTTCTTGGCAAGTTCCTTCAGAGGGGGGTTGACATGGCCATCCTGAGGCTGAGACAGTGTGACCTGCCTTTGACCCTAAGGGTACATTTTCCTAGGGTTTTCTTGGCAGGGTTCTTCAGACGGGGTTTGCCATGGCCATCCTCTGAGGCTGAGAAAATGTGACTTGCCCTTATGGTGACCTTAAGGCAAACTATAATGGGTTTTTGGAGGGCAAGTTTCTTCAGAGGGGGCTTGCCATTGCCATCTCTGAGGCCAAGAGAGTGTGACTTGCTCTTATGGCAAACTTAAGGCTACATTATTCTGGGGTTTTCTTGGCAGGTTTCTTCAGAGGGGGGTGCCATGGCCATCATCTGAGGCTGAAAGAGTGTAATTTGCCTTTACATTGACCCTAAGGCGAATATATATCAAGGGGGTTTGTTGGCAAGATTTGTTCAGAGGGAGTTCGCATTTGCCTTCCTCTGCGGCTGAGAGAGTGTGACTTGTGCAGTGGGTTTCCATGGCCAAGCAGGGAATCGAACCCTAGTCTCCAGAGTCTTAGTTCAAGTCGGAAACCATAACACCATGCTGGAACTACAGCTCCTCAAATCCACCAGCCAGTATGTGAGCGTTGGACTATAACTCTGGGGACTAGGGTTTGATTCCCAGCTCAGCCACGAAACCCACTGGGTGAGCTTGGGCAGGTCACATGCTCTCAGCCTCAGGGAAAAGCAATGACAAACCTACTCTGAGCAAAGCTTGACAAGGAAACGTCAGGATAGGGTCGCCATAAGTCAGGAATGACTTGGGGACACCAAACAACAGCAACAACAAAGTTGAAAAAAAAAGAACTTTGGAGTTTATCACATGGGAGGAATTTCTCTCAATTGCGAATGGAGCCAATTCGCAATTATGTGAATTCGCTAGTTTAGTGAATTTACGTGAAATCTGATTGCGTTCGGAATGCATTCAGAATGACTTCCCATTTCCCGAAAATGACCCCCCCCCATTGCCCACCCATTGTCCGAAATTGCGTGAGATATTCTAATACGCAATTATGTGAAATCCCATGACTGTGTTCAGAATGCCTTCCCATTGCCCCAAATTGCGTGAGATACACTCATTCGCAATAACGTGAAACCCCATGATTGCGTTTGGATTGCCATTGTGTTATACCCCCAAATTCCGTGGTATGATAAACTCTTTTTTGGGGAGCTGTGTCATCCAAAAGACAACAAAGAAAGAAAGAAAGAAAGAAAGAAACTTTGCCGACACTGTAGTGCAAGAAAGTTTGGAAGAGATAAAATCCAAAAAAGAAACTTTGGGGAAAATGTAGTTGTTTTTTTAAAAGGAACTTTGGGTGAACTGTAGTTCTTTAGTAATTGCTCCAGCTCTTTGTTGGTTCCTGCTAGCAGTATTGTGTCATCTGCATATCTTAGGTTGTTAATGTTCCTTCCTCCAATCTTTACTCCTCCTGCCTCTGAGTCTAAGGACTCTTTCAGACGTTGGAAAATGGAAGTATAATGGAAGTGAAATCATGGAAAAGATATAAATCTAGAATAATAAATAAACTACCGTTATGGTTATCACCCCACGAAGCCTTCCATAGAACCGAAATGCTGTACAAAGAAAAATGGTTAACATATAAATCCCTATTGAAACTCCAAAACGATATATACAAATTTAAAACCCAAGAAGAACTGCAAGAAGAGGGCTATATATTAAATTGGTTCTCTTATAGGCAACTCAAAGAAAGGTTCTTAAAAGATAATAAATTTATTGGCATTGAACTTAATGAATCTGAAATAAGTAAAATTTTATTAGGGGGTCCGCAAAAATCAATCCAAAAACTATATAAAGCCCTTTTAAAAATAGAGATGGAGGATGAAGTTGTTAAAGAGGGAATGATTCAATGGGCTAGAAACATAGGTTATCCTCTTGAACTAAATCGATGGGAAGAAATCTGGGTTAAAATACCAAAATACACAGTCTCGCAAAACCTAAGGGAAAACTTTTATAAACTATATTTCCGGTGGTACTTGCCCTCTGCAAAATTATCCAAAATTTATAAAAAATAGTAGTAACCTATGTTGGAAGTGCAAAAAGGAAATAGGAACTTTCTACCATTGCTGGTGGAGTAGTAAGAAAGTTAAAAAATATTGGGTGATGGTGAATGATACAATCAGTAATATGCTGGGTGTAAATTTGAAAATGAAACCTGAATTTTACCTACTGAACATGTTTGAGAAAGATTTAGAAAAGAAATATGGTAAAATACTTTTTTATTTAACAACTACAGCTTGTATAACACTGGCACAGAAATGGAAACTAAATTTCTTACCCGAAAGGGAGGAATGGCTAATGAAATTATTTGAATCAGTAGAAATGGACATCCTAACACAAATACTCCATGAGAAACAAACAGACACTATATTAGAGAATTGGAAACCAATACTGAATTATATGTATACCATATGGAAGATCCAGATTATTTAGAGGTGTTATTACTGGGTTTATGTATGTAATGCTGTGAAGATCTGATGTTAGATGAAAACGAAGACTTACCCTTTTGAGGATACATAGATCTCAAAACATGATATGTAAATATTGATGGTAACGTTAAGTGACAAAAATAGTCACTACCTAGGTCGGTACTTAACTAGAGGAGAAAAACAAATTTCTTTATTTTATGAAAATGTTAAGATGGATACCAATCTTGATTTTGTTTGTTTTCATTTCTTTCTTCCCCTTCTTCTCCTCAATAGAAGAAATACAACTATATTAGCTTAGATTTTTTAATGGTAGATATTAGAGAAATTAAAGTGAGTCTTTGTAAAACCTAAAAATAAGTATATAATAGCATATGTAGATAGGATCGTCTATATTATAACACCTGTGGAAAGGCAAAAACATACGGGAAGGAATCAAATTGACAAAAGTTGGGAAGGAAGTTAGTATGAATGTTGAAGGTCTAGAATGTGATAGAAGGTACTGAGTAAGTGAATAAAGGTTAGTGACGGGTGATTGAACTGATGAAGATAGTTAAGAAGGAGTGTTAGATGGGTGACTGAACTGATGAAGACAGGAAAAAAGGAGTAGTAGGTATGGATGAAGAAGGGAAAGGGAAGCAAGAATGTGATAAGTAACAGATGGGGTTTTTTTTTTTGGAAAGGCGAAAAAGAAAATTAAGAAAGAACGACAGAAATAGACACGGAATAATGGATTGACAAGGATTAACATGCTGGTATTTTTGTATCATAGAATTTCCAAAATATATAATGTACGATTTGTAGTTGTTTGTATGTTTGTATGTATTGTATGTATTGCATTTTAATTAATAAAATTTTATATTTAAAAAAATTTAAAAAAAAGAAAAAGAAAATGGAAGTATAATTTAATGTCAATTCGAATGCAATCATGGGTTTTACGTTATTGCGAATTAAATCTTCACACGCAATTTCGGGTAAGAGGGAAGCCACTCCGAATGCAATCATGGGTTTTACGTTATTGCGAATTAAAGCTTCGCATGCAATTTCGGGCAGGAGGGGGTTATTTTCTGGTAATGGGAAGTAATTTCGGATGCCTTCTGAACGGAGCAGGGGTTCATGTAAATTCGCTTAACTAGCGAATTTACATGAATCCGCATTGGCTCCATTTGGAGGTGGGAGAAATTCCTCCCGATTGAAAGAGTCCTATGACTGCTCTGCATACGATATTTTTCTATAGACAAACTGAATAGATAGGGTGACAGTATGAAGCCTTGCTTGACCTCTTTGTCAAACGGGAACCATTCTGTTTCTCCTTACTAAGTTCTTACGGAAACCTGTTGTCCTTAATACAGGTTATGCATCAGGAAAATCAAATGTAGTGGCACTCCCATTTGTGAAAGCATTCCATTGCTTTTTGTGGTCTATGCAGTTAAAGACTTGGCTGTCGTCAATAAAAACATGTAGATTCTCTTTTGGAATTCACTGGTGCTCATCGTTATCCTTCGGAGCTTGTGGATCGCTCTGTAAATACATTTTTTATGAAAGTAAATAAATATATCCTGCAAGGTTGAAGGCCTCCCATTGGTTTAACAGAGATTAGAGCAGCCAAAATCAGCAAATTTAATTTTGGTGGGACAGGGAAAAACATTCATTATTTGAAAACACAGGAAGAATCCTCCTGGATTAGATTAAGGGTATAGTCCAGCATCCTTCTTCTTATGCCACAGCCAAGACGATGCTTCTACAAAGACCACAAACTGGCCCTATAGACAGCAGCTGTCTTCCTCTGTTGCCAGCCAGTAGTGGGAAGAAGCAGGTAATGACTCTGAAATAGGGATTTCTGTGATGATATTTTAGGATTGGTGACATACCTTCCAACATTTTATAGATGAAAACAGATGTATGGCCAAACTACATCGAAGTGTAGTTAAAATGGCAAATGTTATTGGGGAAGAATATATAAACTAGGAGAAGCAACAGCAGTTTGCTTTTGTCGGAGCCCACAGGGAAGGGCAAAATTCTACCCTCTCCACCCTGTTTAGTAAATTGAGTGCCAACTACTTTTGCACTTTGAAACCAAAGGCTGCATCCACACTGCAGAAGTAATCCAGTTGGATACCACTTTAACTGTCATGGCCCCATCTTCTGTACAGTTTCCACAATTCTCTACCACAAAACCGGGGGGGAAATGTGGGACAAAATTTAGCCAAAGATGTAGGACAAAGCCCAAAATGAAGGATATTCAAGAAAAGTGAAAGCCACAAACATTCATCATTTTTGTAAAAAAAACAACAACAACACCTTAATATAAATCCTTATTTACAAAAACATTATTAATGTACATCCATGCTTCTTTGTCATGCTCAAAATGGAGGAGATTTTTCCAGAAAGTTGAAATGGAGCTATTCTCTGGAAACAACTTGAAGCCACACAACAACAAACATAATAAAATACGTCTGAGGAAGTAGAATTCAAAGATATAGAGATCTTGTGGCACCTGTGAACTAATTGCATCTGAAGAAGCAGACTTGAGGAAAGTTTATCCTGCCAACTTTTTTATTTCAGCTGATGATGATGATGATGATGATGATAACAGACTTCAAAGACAGAGATTTTGGAGCACGTCTGAAACTAAATGCTTCTAAATGAAGCCCAAATCCTCCCCCCAGCCTCCGGTGAGTCCTACTAGGTTCACCTGCCTTGCCTTACTCTGCCATCCCCCAGTGCCAATGGACTTTGAAAGTTAGTGTGATATACTTTATGCCTTTGTAGTAGCTTTCAAATAAGTTGCCATGTTAGGCTGCTGCCTGCCATCCTACAAAATTAATGCAATTTGTTGATACTGTCATCATGTTTCCAACCTATGGAATCCTGGGATCTGACTACTCTGAAGAAGAGGGTTTATATTCACGAAAGTTCCTGCTAAAATAAAAACCGGTTAGAGTTAAAGGTCCTGATACATTCCTTCTTCTTCCTTCCCCCTCCATTCCTACTATTTATGCCTTTGACTAAAATAAAAATACCAACACCATGTGTATTTTCTAGATACTGTTGTGTGACCAACGTGGCTACCCTTGTATTTCTTTCATTTTTAAACAGTGATTTAGTACAGACGAAGAATCCAATGGATTAACCAAAACGGCAATCCTGGCTTCAAAGAGATGTATGGCTTGCATTCATTATGGGTTTTTCCCCTCCCAGATTTACCACACTAGAGGGCAAACAGGATTTAAACAGGAATTAAACAGGAAATGCCCTATGTTAAACATAAGGCATGTTAAATGCCCTATGTTAAACATAAGGCATTTCCTGTTTAATTCCTGTTTAAATCCTGTTTGCCCTCTAGTGTGATAAACCGTTTCTGTGCCAGCTAAGTTGGAATTCTTCAACTGGCAGAAATAATGCAAAATATGTACCTGTGTTTTCACAATTTACACCATCTCTGCTAAACCACAGGTACACAATGCTTGAGAATGCTCATCTATATGCATGCAAAATGCAAACACTTCTCTGGTCACTCTAAATTTTGCGAAGGAAGAAAAATGGCAAATTGTGTTCTCCAGAAGCCTCTGGGGAAGGGCAGCTTTCATTTTTATGTGGATGCAGGGCTGCATTGAGCATAGGAGGGCTGCTTGGGGCCATGATTTGCCCCAAAGCACCAGATGACAGCAAATTCCAAGAAAAGTGGGATTGCAAAAAATCAAACAAATGAATAACTGCCATCAAACTGACCACAAGTTTACATGCATGAAGACAGTTTTACCTGATATACCCTATATCAAAAGTTTCACTTACTTTTGCTGACATATAATTCTATTTATTTGTTGGGCTGTTCTTAAACGTTTTTTTTTTTTTTTTTTAAAAATGTTTTCCAGTCAAAGGACTGGGAAAAAAGAAAGATCACTTCGTCAATTTGTCCAGCAGAACAGGAGAAAGAAGAGGAGGAGAAGCGGTTGGATCAGGAAACATTTGACATATTAAGTTTCACCCCATTCATGGCACTCTGAAAGCGTGCAGAAAAGAGTATCCACTGAACTCTTGTCCAGCATTACATTTGAGATGAGCTGATTTTCCTCTTTCCTTAGCTGTCCAATGCAATAGGCAAGTTTAAAAAATTCCTCCCATTTTCCTTCCCACCCTTCACTTTCACATGGCTAATGTGTAGCTTCTGCTCTCGGTTTGTTCCCCTCTTTGGTGCGAAGAAAAGATGCAGCCCGTCTGGAAGAGCTGAACAACCCAGGCAAGGGGCTCTCAGTGCAAGAAATGGAGAATCCTATGTACAGCTGTCTGTTGAAGATAGGCAACTTGGAGTGCTTGAAAACTTACTCCAACAAGCAGGACACAATCCTCTGGCGAAGGTGAGAGGTCAACTTTCCTGCCAGGCCTTTTGCCACAGTTTGAAATGACTCAAAAGGAAAACCGAGGACAGGGCTATAGCAATGGAGCTTGTTTGGCTCTCGGTGGCTCCCCTTGAGGTCCAATGGACATGGCAGATTGTGGTCTGGAACATTGTTGAATGGAGGAGCAATGATGTGTCTTGGCTTCCATGCAGAAGCTCATTCAACCTGCTCTCAGTTTTATTACCCTCTTAAGATGCTGAATTTGAGGGATATGGTTCAGCACCATGAACAGTTGCCTTAAAAATTGAAATATAACCCTGATTTAGCACTTCCATACATCAGTAATCCCTGGATGGTGGGAATGGGATTGATAACTGCTCCTTCTTCCTACTTTAGATAGAGGGGCTTCTGTTCTGGCTGCATAGATGTCCTTCCTTAGGTCTCAGGAGTATGGTCCTGTTGGGCTAAGAGCCAGAAATGGGATCTGCATTAACATTTTCCATCTACCATCATCAGTCCTTTGGCTGCTCTTACTTACTATTTATTCTGCCTTCCAGGCATTTTGGACTTTGTCTTCCACAATCCCAGACCATTGGCCAAGATGTCTGAGACTTCTGGGAGCTGAAATACAAAATATCTGAAAGGCCAGAGTTTGGGAAAGGCCACTGTCATAGAGGCTGAGATGGCATGAGAGTTTTTTGCCCATGGTCTGCTGTGGGAATTTGTGGCAAAGAACAGATTCGAACAAGGTGACCCGACTTCAACTGGCCACACTCTGATATGGCAGCACTATACTGCCAGCCTGCCTAGACCAGTGGTTCCCAGACTTTCATCCCTTGAATGTTTTGGACTTTAGCTCCCAAAACTCCTGACTGTATCTCGAACTGTGTGTATGGGTTTTTGGGCTATGTGACTGTGTTCTGGAAGAATACATTCGTCCAGAACACAGCCACATGGCCTGAAAAACTCTAAAAATTTTTAAGATGCCTGCTGTGAAATTGTTCGACTTCACACCTTTAATTGCTAGCCTCGATGCAGTGTTCCCCTTTTAGAGCCTCTTTCTAAAAATAAAACAGAGAGTCATCCCTCCACATTTGTGACTTTGACTTTTGCGGATTTGATTATTCACAGATTGTATTCTCTGAAGATGCCAGCCACAGATGCTAGCAAAATGTCAGGAATAAACTCTTCTAGAACATGGCCACACAGCCCGAAAAACCCACAAGAAACTATGAATGCCGGCCATGAAAGCCTTCAACTTCAAAATTAATTTCTCTATTGAGAAATGAAACAAAAGAAAAAAAATCAGAGATTTGTAAAGGTTCTGCTACATGATCTTTCAACTTTTTATTGTACATTCCAGGTATAGCACCTGGTCCAGGTGTATTCCCAGTTTTTAATCATTTTATTGCCTCAATAGTCTCTTGTATGGTAATGGTTTTATTTAAGTCTTCCTCTTGTTCTCCCTTGATTTTTGTATGAATTGTTTATTAAGAAAGTTCTTCTTCTCTTCTTTATTTACTGTTTTCTTAGTGAAAAGTTCGTTATAATATTGTGAAAGATCTTTTTAATTTGGTTTTGATTTGTAAATATTTCTATTCCAAATTTTATTTTCCAGATTGTTCTTCTTTTTCTATTTTTTCTTAATTTCCACGCTAACCATTTGCTGGGTTTATTAGCAAATTCAGTTTCTTCCACCATTACCAATGAGATCTGCTTTTGGAGTATTTGTATTTCCTCTATAAGTTCTTTATTCCCTGGATTTCATTTTAGTTGTATTTCTTTAAGTTTAATATTTTGCAATATATTTTCCATTTTCAGTCCTCTTTTCTTTTTTTCCCCTCAGAATTTTTTTGAATAAAAAAAGCCATGCATTACTGCCTTGGACATGTCCCACACTATATGAGGTTCTACTTCTTCACTTAGTTTTCTTGAAAAAAATGTTTCAAATTTTCTTTTGCTGATTTCCTGCATCCTTTAATTTTTTTAAAAAAAAGTAAGAATGGCTTCTCTCTTTTAGTTAATCTCAAAGGTGCTCCAAGATCTCTTTGCACACTGAATTTCCCAAATAACAGGGAAATTCAGTCCCTTTGAATGTCACATACAGGGTGACTGTTCTCGAGGGGAATTGTCCAATGTGTAAAATTTCTTCTCCACATTTAAACACAAGACATAACTAGGCTATATATTTTGCATTTTTGTGAGAGTGAGAAACACTGGGGATAATAAAGATTTGGTCAGAGGAGGTCTGCCATTACCTTCCCCTGAGGCTGAGAGCATGTGACTTGTCCAAGGTCATTCAGCAGGTTTTACAGCTGTGTATCATGAGTGTTCAGGCTTCCAGTGTGATAAAGAGTACTCAGTTCCCTCACATTTTTGAATAAGGTCAGGATATAGTATTTGCTGACAGTACCAGTTTCGGGTACTTTTAGTGGGGGTGTGGGTAAGAAGCAAAACTGGACAAGCCGGACTCCTTGGCCCCTCAGTGTAAGGACTAGATCCCACATTGGGGATGCATATTTACCCTGAAGGCACCAGATCCTATCTGATCTTGGAAGCTACATAGGGTCAGTCCTAGTTAATACTTGGATGGGAGACTGTCAAGGAATACCTGGTGCTGTAGGCTCTGTCTCAGAATAGGTTCAATTGGCACACTAGCTTTAACTGTGCAAAAGCACACCTGGTCACTGCCGAAAACTGCTGAAACCTGGGCATCCATCTCAGGAGTACCCCCAAAGTGACTATAGAGCAGTGAGGAAATGTCGTCGCTGTTGTTGTGTGCCTTCAAGTCTTTCTGACTTATGATGACCCTAAGGTGACCTTATCTTGGGTTTTTCTTGGCAAGATTTGTTCAGAGGAGCTCTGCCATTACCATCCCCTGAGGCTGAGAGAGAGTGACTTTCCCAAGGTCACCCAGTAGGTTTCATGACAGACCAGGGAATACAACCCTGGTCTCCAGAGTCATGGTCCGGCACTCAAACCAATATGCCACATTGACTCTCAATAGGTGTTCTGAATTGGGTAATGTACTGACTGGGATCTTGTATGTGTGTGTGTGGCACAAAAGACCTACTTTTCCATTTCTATGCTGGTGGGACCCAAGGTGGCTCACAAAAAGAAAACAATGAAATTTGAATATGCAATTGAAATCATCCCAATAAAACAAACATAATTGTGCATTTCCAGTGATGCTCCATTTCCATGTCAGTTGCTGATGTAACTTTAGTTCCCAAGTCCACTCAAGTTTTCATTCCCTGGTTTTTTATGAATCCAAGTGTGATCACATTGGAATTATTCTGTGGAACTGACTTATAGCATCTTTCAAAGGATGTTAGAGAGCTACCTTTCTATTCCAGCAAGCCTTTGGAAACAAATTGTTAACAAGAGAAGAGGTTTTATACTGCTGTCCTGTTTTACACTAAGTTTTAAAATGGTTTTAATTCTGCTGTTAGTGTAAAACAGGTTGAGCACTTTTTATCTGGGATTCCAAATTATTCCAAAATCCAAAATTATCATTATGGGTGACTGAGAAAATGACACCTTTGTTTTCTGATAGTTCAATGTAAGCAAACTTTATTTCATGCACATTCTTAGCCGTCTTGGCTCCTGGCCTAGGAGAAAAGCAGCATAGAAAGAAAGAAACTAACTAACAAATGTAATGTGTATAAAATTACATTCAGGCTATGTGTAGAAGGTGTATATAAAACATAACTGAATATCATGCTAGACTTGAGCCCCATTTCCAAGAAATCTTATTATATTGAAGCAATATTTCTGAAAACCCCTGGAATTCAAAACAATTCTAGTCCCAAGCATTTTGGATAAGGGAGACTCAACTTGTATTATTCATAAACATAATCATAATTTCACTTAAATGCTGCCTTTCTCATGGTATGGGAGCCAGCTTGTCCAGTTTCTGATACAAAAATAATTGTTTCATTTCACTTCTATGTGGGGTGGGATCCAAGGTGGCTCACCAAAAGATCCAGGTAAAAAGAGTGAAATTCTGAAAAGCAGTTGAAATCTTCCTATTAAGAGAAATGTAACCCATGTACAGTATTTGGACTTCATGGAGAAGTGGTCAGATGGGACCAAGTAGGATGGAAAGCGTTTGTTTGTTTGGTTTCCATGGAAACAATTGAGAATCTTCACCAAGGTGGGAGTTGAGTCAGTTGAGGTTGAGCAGAGGTTGAATGGTGGAGAGACCTCAAAGACAAGAGGCTTGTGCATTACTCTGCCTATTTTCTATTTGATGTGTTTTGAGTCCTGTCTTTCTTTCCGTGGATCCTACTCCTGCTTGGTGAAGGCATCACAAGCTGGACAGTTGATCTCATCTGAAAGCATCCTTATTCACTCATTCCTTTGGTACGTTAATTGAACTAGATGGTTGTGTTATTTATTAAATTTCATCCCCCTTTCTCCCATGGGTGGGTCTCAAGGTGGCTTAGAATACAAAAGATAAAATGAACAAAAGCATTTTTTTAAAAAGTAAACATGCTAATAAAAGAAAAGGATGGTGCTGTTACTTCAGTTGGCAGTTAGTTCTCAAAGATCTGCAAAGGGGGGGGGGGTGGATTAGGAAATCGAAGGACAATGGCTTGCAGATATATCACATAGACACTGATGGAGATTTCTATGTTAGTGGGTTGGCGAATCTGCTCTGTTTTTTAATCTTAACTTTTTGTGGTGCTGACTCTATCTTGGAACTGGGTTCCAGCACCATGGAGGAAAACCTGGAGGAAATTCAATGCCCAATAACATGGAAGTCACAGTCTGTCACAGTGTACATGAACTGTGTGAAATGAGATTTTTGTTTTGCTTTTCCCAGCTCCACTAAATGTCCCCAAGATCAAGCAATAAGAGATAACGAGGAAAACTGTTTCTCCTTCCACCTTCTTCACCCCATGCAGAAATTGATGCACCTCTTTCATGGTCATGCTTATTCACAGTTTTGCTCCTAAAAAACCACAATGGTGGTAAATTTTCACAGAAGACATATTATTTAGGTGGCAGTCCAAGAAAAATCCTACCAGGAAGGTGCCCTAAATTCCTTTTCCTAGGCATATAGGCTAGATGTTTTTTTTTCCATCCACAGTTATATGATGGGGGTAGCCTATAACAAACCTCCTATGAAAAAATCTTGCCAAGAAAACATAAGATAGGTTCCCCTTGGGCTACCATGAATAGGAAAAGACTTGAAGTCACACCTCAACAACATTGTAAGAGTATCACAGTCCCATGAGATCAGGTATTTCTCTTTTACAATGGAGCAAATGATACCTGGGAGGCTAACCAGTGAATTAGTACCTTCTGCAAGCCATCATCCTGAGCCTTCTTAGTTTCTACAGGCTCAGGCCAATGCAATTGCTTCGTTTCTACAGCTCAGACCTCAAAGGGATGAGCAAGATGGAGGGATTATCTGGAGCGAAGAGGATGAGAGATGGCTCATATTACATCAAGAGCCCAAAGTTTCTATGGAAGCTCAGAGTGGAAGGATTCACCAACACCGAAGTGAAGAGGTTGGTATTTAATCCAAGGGCCCATGGCAGAGCTGCCAATTTCTTTTTTTAATTTGTCCCCAATTCCAGCATCTCTATCAGGATCCAATGTATCCTTAACTCATCCTGTTAATTAAAATATAATAGTAACAAAAAGTCCCAAAGCACCTTTGCACAATGTAATGTGATATAATTCTAAGGGAGTTGCAGGTTCCCCCATAGTGTATTCCTGGCAGATGCAACACAGCCATTGTAATATCAGATGGGAATGGTAGTCCAACAACTTCTTCAGGGCCACAGTTTGCCCCACCTGTCTCAGAAGAGAGGTAGATGGATCATGGATCAACTGATGGGCCCGTAATTCATGCCTAGCCATAGCTTCATTCTGTCCTAGCCCTACAGCCAATGTGGTCTAGTGTTTGAATGTTGGACTATGAGTAGGGAGACCAGGGTTCATTTCCCAATTCAGCCATGAAACCCACTGGGTGACCTTGACTACTACAGCTGGGGAGCAGTTATAGATAGAAACTGGAAAACTGAGAGATATGAGATGGCAACATCCAATGGAGTCCTGAGATTTGCATTTTAGGGAGACTTTAGATTTTAGGGATGAGGATTCTGCCTGTCCCAAGATTACATGGGAAGTTGCCATTGCATTTTTCCAGTATAACTGTAATTGTGTAATATAAAAAGTCCCTTGGACCCATATAAACAAGTAGGCATGGATTTGTGGAGATCTCTGAAGCTCTTGTCACCTTTTTGTTTTAATCTCATAGGTTTATAGAGTCCTATACGAAATATGAAGTTTCCATGAAGTGGTAAGTGGCTTTGAATTTTTTGGGAGATCCTGAGAATCTGGTTTCATCTGCTGTTATTGAACCTACTGTTGTGATTGTAACCTTTTACTTCTATTCCCCTTCACCCCCCTCCCCCCCCCCAAATAAATTAAAAGCAAGACTGGGCAATTTACAAATAGAGGGAGGAAAACCCAATATGATTGAAACATACCAGATGAAATGGCATGAAACTATTAATAGCATCAGAAAAAAGACAGAGCACAACAGCTAAGAATAATAAAAAAGATTTACGTTAGAAGTGTCTGAAAGTAAGAATAAGTAGTAGAAAACCACTGCAGTGAAAAAAAAATCAAGTTTTATTTTTACCTTTTGCACATGACATGTTAAAGGAGAGCATGGAAGGTCAGCTGATCATTGTGTTTTTAGTTTCCCTAAAGAGTTTTAGAAGAAACCAGAAGGAATCTTTGGGATACTTCTGGTATATTCGGAAACCAGAGGTGAAACATCCAAGCATCTTAGGCTGGGATGTTTTGACTCTCTTGCAATGGTAGTTGTTTAACTTAGTAATATTTTAGAGGCAGGTAAGCCTACATGGAGAGGCTACAGGTGGTAGGACTCCTCACCGCCCCATCCCAGGACACTAAGTATCCTAGTTGTTTCCTTTCCTGTCTCCAGTCTCAAATCCATCGCTCAAGACGCTCAGCTGATTGAAAAATCCGAAGCTGATCTAAAACGTTTAGGGGAGGTTCTTCATAAAATCTGTGCATCGGCTATGAAGGAGTACGCAGAGCAGCTGAAAGAGGACCCAGCACAAGGTAAATAAAGGACCTTTGTTCCCTCAGCCTGCTAAGGCTTTGGAGGTCTATGGGCCAGCGGTTCGAAGCAAACTCCGCAATACCTTTTTGAGTTTCCAGGTTGGTTCCTTGGCTGAGTTTTGAGGTTTCCCAATTGTATTTCTGTGCCAGCTAAATTGGAATCATTCAACTGGCAGAAATTATGCAAAATATGTACCTGTGTTTTCACAATTTGCACCATCTCTGCTAATCCAGGGGTGCACAATGCCCGAGGATGCTCTTCTTTAGACCATGGGGGGTTGCAAACTGCAAATGCTCCTCTGGTCACTCTAAAATTTTGGGAAGGAAGCAAAATGGCAAATTGTGCTCTCCAGAAGCCTCTGGGGAAGGGCAGCTTCCATTTTTATGTGGATGTGGGGCTGCATTGAGCATAGGAGGGCTGCTTGGGCCATGATTTGCCCCTAAGCACCAGATGACAGCAAATTCCAAGAAGAATGGGATTGCAAAAAACAAACCAAACCAAATAAATAACTGTCATTGACTTGACCGATAGAGAAACTGTTAAAAGCTTGGATGCAGAAAGAGAGTTCTACCTGATATATCCTATATCAAGAGTTTCACTTTGCTGAAGAATAATTGTATTTTTTTTTTTTTTGGTTAGGATCTTCTTAGACTTTTTTTAAAAATTGTTCTCCAGACAAAGGACCAGTAATGGAGAATGATCCCAACTTCAAGTTGTCTGGCGTCAAGAATGACAAAGACACCACTCAAAAGGAAGAGGAGGTGGCGGTCCAGAATCAGCCCAATCCTCCAAACGCAGAGGAGAAGGCCAAGTGAGTCTGGAGACATTATCCAATAGGTTCTTGGCCATAGAAGAAAAGGTGCAATATGGAAAAGGGGCACCACCTCATCTATCTCTTCTTTGACCAAAGAATGTACAGGTTTTCTCTCACCTGCCAAATCAAAGCATTCCATCTGAACGGGGGATGAAGGATGACTCACATTTGTCATCTGGGCAATATACAAATGGAGGGAGGAAAACCCAATATGATTGAAACATACCAGATGAAATGACAAGAATCTATTAATAGCATCAGAAAAAAGACAGAGCACAACAGCTAAGAATAATAAAAAAGATTTACGTTAGAAGTGTCTGAAAGTAAGAATAAGTAGTAGAAAACCCGCTGCAGTGAGAAATATCATAAAGTTTCTGTTTAATTTTTGAGCAAGAAATATTAAAGGAGAGCATGGAAGGTCAGCTGATCATTGTGTCTTTAGTTCTCCCAAAGAGTTTTAGAAGAAATCAGAAGTTACCTTTTAGTTACTTCTGGCATGTTTGGAAACCAGAGGTATAACAGTCAAGCATCCAGGGTAGGATTTGTGGCTCTCTTGCAATGGTTGTTGTTTATGTAGGAATTTTTTAGCAGCAGATAAGCCTGCATGGAGTGGTTGCAGGTGGTAGGACTGAGAAGTGCCCCATCCCAAGGCTCTAAGCATCTTTGTTGTTTCCTTTCCCATTTCCAGTCCTGAGTCCGTCGCCCGAGATGCTCAGCGATTGGAAAAATCAGAGGCGGAAGTGAAACCTTTGGTTCTCCTTCTTGGAAAGCTGTGTCTGTCAGCCAGAATGGAGAAGTATGGCAAAAGCAACAGGGAAATCCCTAACTCTGACAAGCTGAAATGAACAGCCAAGGTAAAGAGGAAGCCTTATGCACTGTCCATGGTGTTTTAGGTTTGGGCAGCATTTTTGCATCTGGCTGTCTTGCAAAGACAGTTATTTCTCACCACTGAGAATTTACCCTTTAAATAAAGGCACTCAGGGCAGCACTGATGTAGTGATGATGGAAAACTGTGAGCTTGATGTAGGGACCTTCTGGGGGGAACCAAACACTAGTCTTCAGGGCCACAGTTTGCTCCTCCTGTCTTAGAAGAGAGGGAGACGGATCATGAGTCAACTGATGGGTCTGTTATTCATGACTAGCCATTGCTTCATGCTGCCCTAGCCCTACAGCCGATGTAGTCTAGTGTTTGAATGTTGGACTATGACTGGGGAGACCAAGGTTCAATTCCCAGTTCAGCCATGAAACCTACTGGTTGACACTGGGCAAGTCACAGTCTTTCTGCCTCATAAGATGACAATAACAAATCCCATTTGAAGAGGCTTGCCAGGAAAATCTTGTGATAGGTTTTACTTAAGATCGCCATAAGTTGGAAATATTTTGAAGGCACACAACAAAAGTAAGAATTACTACAGCTGGGGAGTAGTTATGGATAGAAATGGGAACACTGCAAGATTTGAGATGGCAACATCCTATGGAATCCTGGGATTTTCAGTTTAGGGAGACTTCAGAGTTTTATGGCTGAGGGTTCTTAATGGTCTTTGTTAAACTGCCCATCCCAAGATTCCATAGGAAGTTGCCATGATATTTTTCCTGTATACCTGTAACTTTATTATCTAAAAAGTCCCTTGGACCCATTTAAACAGATAGGCATGGATTTGGTAGAAATCTCTGATATCTCTTGCCACCTTTTTGTTCTAATGCCACAGGTTTATTCAGTTCCCTATGAAGTTTGGACTGCCCTTGGAACAGCAAGTGCCTCTGGATTTTTTGGGAGATGCTGGGAATCTGGTTTCATTAGAAACTGCTGCTGTTATTGAACCTATTGTTCTTATTGTAACCTTTACTTCTGTTCCCCTTCACACACAAATAAAATAAAAGCAAAACTGGGCAATTTTCATACCAGATGAAATGACATGAAACTATTAATAACATCAGAAAAAAGTCACTGTGCCACAACGAAGTATAATAAAATAGATTTAGAAGTGTTTGAAAGTAAGAATAAGTTGCAGAAAACCACTGCAGTGAGAAATGTTTTCTGTTTAACTTTAGGGCATGAAATGTTAAAGCAGAGCACGGAAGGTCAGCCGATCATTGTGTCTTTAGTTCTCCCAAAGAGTTTTAGAATAAATCAGGAGCCACCTTTTAGTTATTTCTGGCATGTTCGGAAACTAGAGGTGCAACATTCAAGCATCCAGGGTGGGATATGTGGCTCTCTTGCAATGATTGTTGTTTACTTAGGATTTTTTTTAGCAACAGCTAAACCTGTATGGACAGGCTACAAGTTGTAGGACTGCTCAGTGCCCCATCCCAAGACACTAAGCATCCTTGTTGCTTTCCCACCTCCAGTCCCGAGTCCACCAGCTGAGCTGCTGAGCTGCTGCAAGATTCGGAGGGTGAACGAAAACATCTGGGGGAACGTCTTCAGAACAGAAGTACATCGATGAAGAGGAACTCTGAAGACAACCCAGGTGAAGGCAAATAAAGGACCTTTGCTCCCTCAGCCTGCTGGTGGATTAGGCTTTGGAGGTCTATGGGACAGAGGTTTGGGGCAACCTCCCCAATACCTTTTTGAATTTCCAGCTTGGTTCCTTGGCTGAGCTTTGAGGTTCCACAATGTTGTTCCTGTGCCAGCTAAATTGGAATTCTTCATCTGTCAGAGATTATGCAAAATGTTTACCAGTGTTTTCACAATTTACAGCATCTCTGCTAAATCAGGGATGAACAATGCCTGAGGATGCTCATCTGTAGATCGTGGAGGTTTGCAAACCACAAACGCTCCTTTGGCCATCCTAAAATTTTGGGAAGGAAGAAAAAGGGCAAATTGTGCCCTCCAGAAGCCTTTGGAGAAGGACAGCTTCCATTTTTATGTGGATATGGGGCTGCATTGAGCACAAGGGGGCTGCCTGGGGCTATGATTTGCCCCAAAGTAGAAGATGACAGCAAATTCCAAGAAGAGTGGGATTGCAAAAAACAAAAAATACAAACAAATGAATAACTGCCATCAAATTGACCACTAGGGAACTTTTAAAAAGTTTACATGTATGAAGGCAGTTCTACCTGATCGATCCTATATCAAATCACTTCTCAGCCTTTTGCCGAAGACCAAGTGTAGTATATCAAGGGTTTAACTTACTTTTGCTGAGTTATAGTTGTATTTATTTGTTTGGCTGTTCTTACTCTTTTTTAAAAAAAAAAAAAATTCTCCAGACAATGGACCGAGAAAGAAGATATGTCCTGCAGACCCACAGGGGAGAGCCATGTAAGTCTGAGAGACTTTATCCAATAGGTTCTTGGCCTTGGGAAAAAAGCTGCAATATGGAAAAAGGGCACCACCTCATCTATCTCTTCTTTGGTCAAATGTGCAGGTTTTATCAAACCAAAGCAGCCCATTCGGATGGTGCACAGGGCACGAAGGATGGCTCCCATTTGTTGGTGGTAAAGCACAAACATAGCTACAAGACCTGGAAGCACCTCAAAACTGCCCACGACATGAAACAAACCAACAAGGTTCAGAAGAAGCCTTATGCACTTTCTGTGGTGTTTTAGGTTTGGGCAGCATTTTTGCATCTGGCTGTCTTGCAAAGACGGTTAGTTATTTCTCACCACTGAGAATTTACCCTTTAAATAAAGGCAGTTGTGGTGGACACTTTCTTGTTCACTCACCACCTATCTTTTACTGAGATACTGTATCAGGTGTGACTTAATAATACAAACTTCTGAACCTGAGTCACGAAAAGCCCACATAGAGGTTTCAGTTATTTGTATCCTTTCATTGTGGTCTTTTAAATCAATTTCGTGAGGTGCTGTTGTGATCACTAAACATGTCTTTGGGCAATGTGTTTCACAGCTGTCAGTTGGTCTCCCAACTGTTGTTTCCAAAGCAACCGAATCTGTATGTTCTCTGTGGCCAAAGTCTTGAACTGCTGGTTTAACTGCTGTTACACAATAAGCTGTTTTTATATTTGATGTTCTGTCTCTATTATATATGTTTGGGCAGTTGTATCTGAAGTGCCCTATTTTACCACATTCATAACATTTCTTGTTACTTGCTTCTGAAGGATCTTTCCTCGTCCAACTATCTCTTATATTGGTGTCTGGGTCACACTCTCTCAACCCAACACTTTTCCTAACAGCATCATTTGCCTTTTCCTCTTGCCAAGGTTTGAAATTTTTACTACTACTACTACTCTTATCTACTGAGGTATGCCAATTTTTAGGGCTTCTTCTCTCACTTTCTTGAGATTTCCCCTCAGATCTTGTACATTTTTTTCCATCTTCCCTGACCAAGGCTATCACGTCCAACAGTTTAGCTGCCTCTGCCACTGTTTTCGGTTGTTGGTCTTGTACCAGCCATCTATATTCCTGGGGTATAATATTATAAAATTGTTCTAACCCCATCAAACTTTGTAATTCTTCTTTAGTTGTAATTTTAGCACCCTCAATCCAGCTTTTCAATAGATTGTCTAGTCTGGCCCCCAATTGACAAAATGACTCATTTCCCTCTCTCTTAATTGCCCTAAATCGTCGTCGATGATGTTCTGGTGTCAGGCCAAATCTTTGCCTCACCAATTCTTTAAATAAATCATAGTCTTGGGCTTCCTCTGTCCTCATCTCTGCATATATTTCTGTGAGACCTCCACTAATCTGCAATCTCAAATAACTCATTCTCTCCTCTTTCCTTATTCCCCACTCTGAACAAGTCCTTTCAAAGTTAACGAAGAAGGCTTCAATATTGTCGCCTTTATAATATCTTGGAAACCTCTTCATGTCAATTTGTGGTACTCTATTTACCTCAGTAACTACCTGAGGTAAAGGGATTCCCTGATCCAAACTCCTCATTCTAACTTGACACTCCATGTCTTTTTCTCTTAAAAGCCTATCAGTTCTTGCCAATTCGAACTTTTTTCAATCTCTTTCTCTCTCAAAAGCCTCTCATTTTCTTGTGCTATTTCTCTTTCTCTCAAAATCCTATCATTTTCTAGTGTTTTTTTCTATCCTGGCCATTTCTATTTCTTTTTTCATTGTCATTTCCTGTTTGATTTTCCAAATTTCTAAACTTTCTGTAGGTTCAGACACATCCGTGTCAACACTAGCCACCATTTCTTCTGAAATCTCCTCTTCCTCTCTCATTTCAACTACTGCTGGGGTCTTAACTTTCTTAGGAGGCATGTTAGCAGTATTTCCTTATGAATACCCAAAACTTTTACCTCAGGAAATACTTTTTTACTTTGCCTCAATGGAACAACAAGACTTCATTTGGCTCTTAAAATGGAGTTAGAGATTCCCTACTTTACCACAACGTTTACCTCAGGAATCACTGTGCCTCTAGTAAATATAGAGATTTTACTTAAATCTCAATGTCAAATCTGTGATTCCTTACTTTACCCAAGCTTCTACCTCAGGAATCACTTTGACTCAACAGTGCCTTCACCAAATATAGAGATCTTATTTAATCTCAAAGTCAGACCAGTGATTTCCTTACTTTACCCAGATTTTTACCTCAGGAATCACTTCTATCTGTCTTTACTTCTATTCACTAGTCTCCTACAATTACCCAAGGTGTTTTTTTACCTCAGAGACTAGCATCTAAATTAACATTGGCGTGGTTGGGTTCCAAGTAATCTCCTACAATTACCCTTTTCTATTACCGCAGAGATTACTCCCCTTACTCAACCCCAAATCAACCATCGGTATCTGGTATTCCTACTCAGACCCCAAACTTCAAAACTCTGGCAACTGGACTCTTCGAATCCCGCCGCTGCCGCCAAAATATGTGGTGAACACTTTCTTGTTCACTCAACCACCTATCTTTTACTGAGGCACTAATAACTTTGGTAGCGTGTATCAAAGGTTCACAGAGGCCAAGTGTTATTTCAAAACATCTGGCGCACAGAATATCTGTATCTCACACCTCCCGAGCACTTTTTAGTCTCCCCAGTTCTACTGCAAGGATAGCAATTGGTCTAGCAGTGGAATTTTGCTTCAAGAAAATCTAAAATTTCATTTTGCTGGTTCCTCGCACCCCAAAGGAAGTTTCTAGTCTAGCCTGGAGCAATAATTTCAGTTCATGATGTGGTCCAGGCAATTGGCTGCATTGTCTTTGTGGCCAAGCTCAGAGCCTAACCCTGCAGCTCTATATCCCATTGAGTTCAATGGGGATACAATTTAATTTACACGTTTGTAGGGGGATGAGTGGTGGTTTCTGAGTCAGGGAAGCATTAAATCCACTCCAAACATGTTACTGAACTCTCTTCTCCCCAATAAATTCAATGCTTTGGATAGTCAAGATGAAAACCAACATGGATTCATTGTCCCAACCAGATTGAAGCCACTAGCCCTAGCGAATGTGGAGGGGACCACTTTGCTGCCATTTGAAAATGCCAGTCTGATGATCTATTAGTAAAATGTGAGACCAATGTCCAAGGGAATGTAGACCTAGGAGCATTCATGCCAGCAGGCAGTGAATCTGCCCTGGACTTTAGTCCAAAGTTGAAAAGACTGTCCCCAGTCCTTTCCTTATATTGGGTGTAGTACCTTTGATAGTTCCTCTGGAATTCAGGTTAGAACCTAGAGTGAATTTACTGCACCCTCCACATATGGGAAGGGGGCAGCTAGGGAAATCACCCCCCTCCAATCCTACGCTGCCCTCGGGCAGCTCGGTCAGGACTCAGACGCCTTTTTGGACTGTTTGCTCTCAAGTTTGCTACTAACTTCTCCCTTTCCACGCTCTTTTGCTCTTGATATGAACAGAAAAAGAAGGAGCTTGTGGGAATCAAGGAGCCATCTCAGCCAGAGCCTTCTAGGACCAGCCAGCATTTTTCAGTACCTCAAATACTTCATCGTCCTCAGAAGGCCCATCACTAGCCTCCTCCTCTTCTTTTTCCTCTTTCTCTTTATTGTCCTCCTCTTCCTCCTCCTTCTCCTCCTCTTCCGCCTCTTCTTCCTCCTTCTCCTCCTCTTCCTCCTCTTCCTCCTCTTCCTCCACCGCCACCTCCTCCTCCTCCTCCACCACCACCACCATCACCACCATGACCTGCTCCTCTCCAGAGGCACAGATACCACCACTTCAAGAAGTATCAGCCATACAAAAAACCCTTGAGTCGTGGAGGTAAGAGACCAGGTAGAAGCAGACACACAGCACTTTCCGTTATTTCGCACTAATGAAGCCAGATATCCAAAGAGAGGGAATTTCACATTGAGGGAGCCACAGAAAAGAAGGCCCTTTCCCAAGTCCTTGTTCTGTCAGTTGGCTGGAGTGAAAACTGGAGAGGGCTCCTCTTCCTTTAATGCTTGTGCAGAAGAAGAGATTTCAACTACCCTGCCCAGTGTATATGAAGAGAAGGACTACTTCAGTTATTGAGCTTTCAGGCTTTTAGGGGCTTTTCATGCTGCCACACTGCCCAAATAAAGTGTTTTGACACCATTTTTAATATCCATGGCTGAATGCTATACAATCCTGGGATTTGGAGTTTGGTGGTGCACCAGAGCTCTCTGAAAGGGAAGGCTAAATATTTCACCAAACTACCAATCCAGAATCCCTTAGCATTGTCCAGCATAAATGCTTGTACTGTAGCCGTTCACTCACAATACCAGCCAGGGGCTCCGTAGATCACTAAAATGAGTGCCCACCTTGTTGGCGACTATTAGCTTACACTTTGTAAACCGCTTAGGGAGTGCTTAAGTGCACTGAGAAGTGGTATGGAAACATAGCTGCTATTGCTATTGTGTCATGGCTGTTAAAGTGGTGGCAAACTGCTTCATTTCTGCAGTGTAGATACACCCTTTGAATGTCATTACCAGAAAGAAATACAGTGGTCCCCCGGGGAACGAAATCCCCGGGAGCCGAAACCACCAGGGGAGAAAAAAAGCCCCTGGGATGCGAAGGAAACCCCGGGTTACGAATGAGAAAAACTGCGCGGCCCCTTTAAATTGGCTGCACGGTCCGGCAAAAATAGCAGTCCCCTGGGAAACGAAGATTTCCGGGTTACGAAAGGTAAAGCATGACAATTGCATATTACCTAAGCATCCTTACAGGAGATTGCTCTTACTGATGTATTCTGGCAGAAATCCCCTTTACAGCTCAGGCAGAACCCCAAAGATTGCATGCAATCTTGTTCAGGGGGAAAAAACCCCCCAGCAAAATACTCAACTCCTAGTGATCTTGCAGAAGAGACTGAGCCCTTTCTCTGATCCCTTCCTTTATTTGCAGAGCGAGACAGATGGTAGAAGGATCCCATCTTCAACAATAGTGGCAACATCAACCAACTCTAAGGTGGATAATGGCAACATCAATATGAACAAACCTGGTAGAAGAAGGACCGCTGACCACATGGGGAGCCTCACTGCAACTTCAGCAACCACCAGACAACAACCCATCCTGCAAGAGGCCATGCAACCATTATAACCATTATAACCACAATGAGGGAGGGATTTCCTCTTCCTCCTCACCCATTTGGTCTACCAATAATATTTGGAGCAGATCAGATCAAGAGAGAGTGACTGATCCCAGATCACTGAATAAGTATGATGACTCAATGGAAACTGTATTTCAGGATGGTGAGCATGTACATCTCATTTGTTTCAATGGGTATACTAATTCAATTTTCATCTGAGCCCATTGAACTTGGTGGAACGTACAGACAGAAGGAGCTGGAGGAGATTTACGTTCCCCAGAATCTGCAGCTCAGGCTATGTGAGAAGTATTCCTACTATCAACTAAAGCAGATGTGAGCAACTGTACCAGATCCAGAGCTAACTTTGGCCCGTGGTATCCTACCCTTGGTTCCAACCTAGGTCAGTCTTCAGGTTGGCATGATGATGGGTGGGTGTTTACCATGGACCTCACTGCCACTGTGTCTTCCCTAATAGCTCCTGCCATGGCCCATAAGGGCAGAAATGGAGCACCTGGCTACACCCACATTTCCAGGTGCCCCTTTCCAATCTCAAAGGCCATGGCAGGGGCCTTCAGAGAAGATGTAGCAGCAGGTTAGGGGTTTGCAAGGTCATCCGGTCTGTCGAGTGTCACAACAATTTCCTGGAAACTCCATAGTGAACAGCTAGCTGGTCTTTTGGGACCAGGATTGATCTGGGACCACCAGATCGGTGTCCAGACTGGCCGATCATGGTCTGAGGATAATGGACTGAGTTGTTCAGAAAGGACCCTGTGAATCCAGGTGGGATATGGGCCTTTTGGCCCATAAATACAGGCCCTTTATGCCACTGTGATTATCTGAAAGCTGGATGGCATGCCAAGAGTATATTGCATACCGACAACGGTATGCAATATACTCTTCTGATTTTTACAAAAAGGATAAGGTATTTTATATTAAACCAGAAAGAGGGGCCATGTTTCGCTTTAAAGTGTGACTTGCCATTCCTAGACTCTTCCAGGAGATGCCATTTACCCTCCCCTCCTTTTGGATGGATAGAAAAAGGGCATTCTGTGGAATCTGGAGGTAGCAAAGGCTACGAAAATAGTCACAAGGGTTAACTTTGGACCAAGGGCCACATTTTGGCCAACCCTGAATGGATTGTTTCCTCAGTCATCTGTCTCTGATTACTGTATTTTCCTAACTGTCCTCAATTACCCCTGTGGTTCTTAAAATGAATTATTTTATTGTTTCTGATATGTCCTATCATTATTTTAATGTTTTTAGCAAGTTGGTTTTGTTGTGTCTTTTAAAGTTACATTATTTATTTATTTAATACCCTGCCTTTCTTTAATTACAGGACCCAAAACAATTTACAATATATGTTACATCAAAATATTATAAAACAATATAAAAGACATATATATTTTTTAAAAAACTGTACAAACATTCCAATTAAGACTTTAGTTTGAAATGGTTCAAAGCACAATTAAAGCATAGTTTAACAAAATACAGCCCACCCCACATAAACAAAATCTTCTGCCCCAGCGAACTGGGTTAAATAGCAGATATTCTATCCGTTTATTGTCAATCACTGTGAGATTTCAAAAAGCTGCAATGTCGTATAAGTCAAACTGAAATGCTGTATAAACATAAGTAAAACAAATCAATACTTTATGAGTGTGATATAAGATAATGCTTTCTCAAAATGCCAGGACTTTAATCCAAACCTCTGCAGATTTTGACTACTTTTATATCCTGTGTAAGGAGTTTGGTAGTTCTCCCTTTTGCATTTTATCCTCATAATAACCCTGTCAAGTATGCTTGAGCCAAGAGAGAATAATGGCACAGAGTTGTTAAGTTAGCTGAGAATCTGAACCTTGATATTCCGGACTATATTCCAGCTACCATAGTAGTTGGATAGGCTGGATGTTGTAGTGCTGAAGATGATGCAAAAAAAGAGCAACCCCAATAATCAAGAGACTGAAGCTGCGCCTCCGCCTCACCAGAGATTTCCAGGTCACCAGTTTCTTCGTGAACTTTTGCATTAAACACATGAACCTAAATCGGAAATCCCAGTGATTCTGAATATGGGATTCTGCTTCATGAAGTGATGGAATTTAAAAAAATGTATTTAAAACATTTAAAGGTGCTACATGGGATGCAGCCCTGTGCTGATGTTGAAACATGTTCAAATACTAGTCCAGTCAGCTTCTTTATAAGGAATGGGAGGATATGACTCACTCAGGCAATAACATACCAGCAATTATTCCTGGACAAAGTATCCATTGTCAGTCTCTCTTTTCTGTCAGTGCATATTCTCCAAAATTTCATGGCTGAAAACCAGGACATGTGGCCACGCAACATCAGAATGTGGTCAAGGTGGCAAATGTTATTAACTGCAACTATCTGCTTTTGCCTGAGCCTACAGGGAAGGACAAGATTCTGCCTTTCTGCTAAACCACTGAGTTAAATGAATAGCAATAGCAAATATATTTCTATACCACTTATCAATGAACTAGCACTCCCAGCGGTTTACAATCTGCAAGCCAATTGCCTCCGACAAGCTGGGTACTCATTTTACCTACTTACAAAAGGATGGATGGTTTAGTCGACTTTGGACCTTCCAGGATCGAATTTACAACGTTGTGGCTTCAAGACTAGCATTTAACCACTGTGCCACCAAGTCTCCTTATGCAAACTACTTTTGCACTTTGAATTCTGTTTGCTCAGAAACTGGGACATTTTAAAAGCAGCTAAAGAAGCGGGATGATGAAAACGTCCCTGCCAAACTAGGATGGCCTGGGTATAATAACCAGAATAACCATCAAATAACCAAGCTAGACAGCTTCAAAAAAGCTGTCAAATACGGATCTCTTCCAGCAGGCCGTCCTAGAATAGTTCCATCTAATTTCTGTACTCTCCCTACTTTGTATGTATTATTCCAATACATTTTAATCATGTAAGCTGCCTTGATTGCTGCAGCAGAAAAGCGGGGTATAAGAATAAAGTTTATTTATTATTTTATTTAGAATGTCAGTGAGACCTGGCATCCTTCAAGTGTGGAGGTGTGTGCCTTCAAGTTGTTTCTGACTTATGGCGAACATATCAGGGGTTTCTTGACAAGTATCTTCAGAGTAGGTTTGCCACTGCCATCCTCTGAGGCTGAGAGTGTGTGACTTGCCCAGGATGACCCAGTGGGTTTCATGGCTGAGTGGAGAATGGAACCCTGTTCCCTAGAGTTGTAGTCCAACACTCAAACTACTACACCCCGCTGGCTCTGAAGGCCTGGGTTCAAATCCCTGGCCTGCTCAGTCATGGAAATCCAAACAAACAAACAAACAGCTTCATTTATATACTGCTTCATACCACCTAAGCAGTGTCTAAGCGGTTCACAACTGTAAGCTACTTGCCCCCAACAATCTGGGTACTCATTTTAGCAACCTCGGAAGGATGCAAGCATGAGTCGAGCTTGAGCCTTTTTGCTGGTCTTGAACTCGCAACCTTACGGTTTTGAGTGAGTGGCTGCAGTACAGGCATTTAACCACTGTGCCACCAGGGCAAGTCACACTTGGGCAAGACACACCCTCTCGGCCTCAGAGGATGGCAATGGCAAACACGCTCTGAAGAAACTTTCCATGAAACCCCTATGAAAAGTTTGCCTTAAGGTTGCCATGAACTGGTAGCACTCAACAACAACAGTAACCTTGGAGGCACCATATCCTGTCTGATCTGGGATACTAAGCAGGGTGAGCCCTGGTTAGTTCTTGGTTGGGAGGCTGCCAATGAATACCAGCTACTGTAGGCTATATTTCAGAGGAAGGAACTGTCAACCCCCCCTCTGAGTATTCCTTGCCTAGGAAAACCCAATGAAATCCATGGAGTCACCGTAAGTCAAAAGGTGAAGTGAGGGCACCCACCCACTCAATACACTATGCTGGAAAGGGAATTTCAGCAGGTACAGCTATTGACACCTAGGAGTTTATCTTACGGGGGACAATTGGAAGTATAAATGGTGATTAACCTGTGATAATGTGAAAATTAAAATGTATTATCCCATAAATAACCAGGCAAGAAACAGCAGCAAATCATTCATGGAAAATTTTTTACTGGTTATTCCCTGTTTATTCATGGGATAATGGCTCTTCTCTTAATCTCATTTTAATTGCATTTTAATGTCAATTGTGTGATTTTCACAGGGTAAATACTGTTTAAACTACTAATTCCCTCTCATGTGATAAATTGCCTACTGAAATTCCCTCTTCTGTCATACCATTCTTGATGCAGAACCGCGGGCTGTGGGGATCCCCGCGGCCTTCAGAAGTGGCGGGATGGGGTTTCTGAGACTGCCGGTGAGGCAGCCTTGGCCCCATCTTGCTGCTTCTTGGAGCTTCCTACAAATCCTGACGAACACATTGCCAATTGACAACTGGTTTAATCCAGATTATCTTGTGAAAAGGTCTCTCAGACTTGGGCAAGAAAAAGGATCTTTCACCATTAGTTGGAACCCAGCTAATAGCGATACATTCAAGTCTAGTCCTTCAACCAAGATCTGGTAGGAATTTAAAGGGTAGTGCCTTGCTTTGGAGAGATGTTCTTCAGCACAGCAGGTTGTGCTCTGCTCTTCCTAGCTATGAGGATCTCTGAGGCCTTGGGCATGCTGTGGATTTTATGATGCTTTTGATGGAGGAATCTGAGCTTCTAGCCTGAAAGTCTGAGTCCCAGAGCCAGCCTGAATAGTCTCTTGGTCGCAAACAGGCTTGGGAAATGTGTCATTCCTACTGACCAGCATATGTATAGGCTTGTTCTGCTGCATTATTTACCATTCAAAATGACCACCACCAAAGCACAAAATCTCAAGCCTTGTCTTCATTCTTTTACTACTGATTCGGAACAACACCAACTGATTTCAGAACGTTCTTTGTTTGAAACAGCTGCACTATTTGATTCTGAACTGTATTTTATTATCTTTAGGGCTTCACTACAATGAGGAATGATGCACACACTTTTGTGAACTCTGTTGAGCTATCAGTGTTTTCATAACTAGGCTTCACTGCTATTTTGGATGCATTATAGCAACATGTTTGAGATGGAAGACATACTAATCCCAAAAAGAAATTTCAATGTTAACATTTGAGGGTTGGACTACGACTCTGGAGACCAGAGTTCAAATCCACGCTTGGCCATGGCAACCCTCTGGGTGAACTTAGGCAAATCATACTCTTTCAGCCTTAGAGAGAAGCACTGGCAAAAACCTTCTCTGAACAAATCTAGCCAAACAAACAAACAAACAAACAAACAAACAACAAAACCCCTTATAATAGGTTTGCCTTAGGGTCACCACATTTTGAAAATGACTTGAAGGCACACAACAATAGCAACAAATGACCATGGATCTATTAAATAAAACGATTGGCCACATTGAGATTATAATCAACTTTCTTATTATCTGCTTGCTTTCAAAATCAATCTCAGACTGATTTTCAGCATGAGATTTGCATTTATCACTTCCAAATACATCTCTGCTGTGTGTCTCCTTGAAGTTGGAATCCTCAGCTATGAATTTAATGACTTTTCAGCAGCACCTGCAGGCTACAGTAATCTTTTGTTCAACTGAAAAAAATATATGCACATCTGTAACTACTTGTATCTGGATGTGTTCCTGATACCCTCCCATTTAGGTGTTTGCTTAAGAATAGAACTTCATTATAATTAGATAGTAAGTGTAAGATTCCAACTTGATTGAAGATATTATGTGCCAACACTCAACACTTACCTGAAATAAAGAAAAATGAATTTTCCAAGTGACTGTGAGGAATTTTATCACTGTTACTAAATGGGCCACATTCACACAATTTTAACATAAACATTACATTTAGCAATACATGTATAGTAGCCATTGGCAGTAGAAATGCTGTGTTAGAGCAGAAACACAATAACTTTCCTTGAAGTGGAAAGAAGGTGTTTTTAAGCACTTGCTAGGTCAGAGGTTATGCTAGATGTTGTTGGGAGTACAATTCCCACCACCCTGAGCACTGGCTGTGCTGATGGGAGCTGAAGTCCCACAACATCTGGAGCAGTGGTTCCCAAATGTTGGTTTCTCAGGTTTTTGGACTTCAACTCCCAGAAGCCCCAGTCAGCTTAATCAACAGCCAGGAATTCTGAGAGCAGAAGTCCAAAACATCTGGAGGACCAGAGTTTAGGAATCACTGATCTGGAGGATGACGGATTCTCCTGTGGGTATTTGGAGGGCCACATAACTCTCCACATAGGGCTTGATAGGTTGCAATTTGTGCTGGCATACTTTAAGCAAGGGTAGGAGTCATGTAGCTCTCCAGATGCTGTTGGACTGCAATTCCCAACAGCCCTAGATGGCCAATGGTGAAGATAGCAGGGAGTTGTAGTTCAACAATATTTGGAGGAACATATGATTCCCACTTCTGTTTTAATGAATATTACACTGCTTCTGCAATGACTGGGAGTTCCTGCATGGCAGGGGGTTGGACTGGATGGCCCTTGTGGTCTCTTCCAACTCTATGATTCTATGAATCTTGTGAATCTTGATGGCTTGTAAATAGACAGCTTCATACCACATAGCAAGCTCTCAATGCAAGCTAAGTAAATGGGGAAAAATGATTCATAACTTGATCATGGAAAAGCATGTCAACCAAGTTTGTACTACAGAGTCTTGGCTGGATGTAGGTGGGTCGTACCCTCCAACTTGGCAGGAAGTGTCCCAATTAATCCTTTCTTGCTCCATTTTTTGGCTGCTTTTAAAATGTCCCAGTTTCCCCTTCTTCCCACGTTCCCTCCCCCCTTGTCCTCACCTTACTTCACTTGCTACAAACTGAATGCAAATTTGCTGCCTTGAATTGAGAGAAAAGCGGGATATAAAATGGATGATGATGATGATGATGATGATGTGCAAAAGTAGCTTGCACTTTGCATTCAATTCAGTAGTGGGGAGAGGAAGCGATGCAATCTTTCCCTTCCCTGTAGACTCAGGCAAAAGCAAATTGCTGCAGCATCACCTGGCTTTTGTGTTCTTCCTCATAACTTGGCCACACTGTTATCTAGCTTGGACACACATGTCCTATTTTTCATCTGTGAAAACATGCTGTGCAAGTAGGAGGAGGGGTTAACCTCTCCCAGCTTTGCTTGCTGCCCCCTGCCTCGGGTGGCAGATTTGCAGTGGTCTATTGGGATTCCTTTTCCTCACCAGGTGCCCCACGAGTCTGCTGAGTATGAATCTGAAGGTGGCTGGCTGGGAAAGAAAAGCAATTCTGTTGGTGCAGCACCAGCCCTGCTGTTCAACAGTCTCACTTTCTGAGTGGCTGAGTAGGTCTCAGAAATGTTGTTGGAGTTCCCCTGGCTTGTTGTACTGGAGGATTTCTAAATCCCTATGAAGACAGCTTTTTGGGAGTGGCTTAGGACTTCATGTCTTCCATAACAGTCCTAGGTCTGATCAAATAATATTGGGTGCCATCCATGGTGCTGACCACATTCTAGTCTTAGTTTTCTGCAGTAGATTGGATGATGATGATCTGGATGTGAAGAAATTTCTATAGTTCATCTTCACAGTCTCTGTGACTCACGCAAATGGATTATGTGTACCTGGGCGATGCATTATTTGGAACCTTCTAGAGCTATTATGTAAGGGTTTTGGTAGGCCACTGAACGTCTAACCAGCATGCTTCCCACTTAAGACTTCAGTTCCTTTTTGTTCACTGCAGCAACATAATTGAGGGAAATGCAAGTGAGCTTATTGGTTGTCTTTGGACAGTGTTTTTGGCTTTGTTTTGGACTATGATCCATGACTTGATTTTTCTTGGAATGCGTTTTTGGATTTATTGATGGAATTTGATTTGGCTTAGTGATTGGTTGGCTTCATGAAGGCTTAGACTGAGAGTGTTTAAGACTCACTTGTCGGTCATGAATCATGAGGTGGTCCAAACAATATGGCAATTTCAGATGGTTGCCCCAAGACTGGTGCAGGAGTGGAGAGAACCACAGCTGCCTGGCCCACCATGGTGTGATGAGGTTGTACTTCACATTATCTCTCTGGATTTTAGCCGTCACCCTAGTTGAAGAGAAATGGAAGGAAAGCATGGATGGGGCCTCCCCAAAGTCACAAGAAGATATTGTTTCTCTAGAAGGTATTTCTCTAGACTTTCTGTCTAAGGCTATTCAACACATCATTGCTACAGTGCATAGGGCTGCCACTCAGTGCTCCTAGGCATAAAAGTGAAAAAAGTTCCTTTCCTTTAGATTATCTTGAGGGATCACTCTGGTTCAGGAACAAATCAACCATGCGTGGAGTTGGTCTTCTCTCTGCCAGATAGAGGTTTCTCTCTCTGTCTTCCATCAAGCCTTAATTTAACTTAACTTCCAGATTATCAGCAAACCTACCTGTTTTCAGAAATCATGGGTTAAAAGCTTCCTGAAGGGTTACAAGAACTTTCATCCTTCAGTCTCAAGTCCAACACATCACTGCAGTTTTGAGCTGGTTCTGTAGCAACTCTCCAGGAAACCCTTTGAGCCAAGGGTATCTTGCAATGCCAATCTACTTTCCTGGAAGACAGCCTTCCTGGTGGCAGTTACATCAGCCAGAATGACTATGGGATGGAGACAGCTTGAATCAGTTTGGTAGATAACCTATACTTATAACTAGACCAGGGGAGGGTGTTCCTGTAGGTTCTACTGAATTTTTCAGTGGTTTTCAATACCATTGACTATGCTATTCTTCTGGGCTGCTCTGGAAAGGGACTTGGGGGCATTCTATGCAGTGGCTTTGGCCTTTTTTGGAACAACAAACTCAGAAGATGGTGCTGGGGAATGCCTGTTTAACATCCTGACTGTGGGGGTCCTTGGGGGCTCAGTTCTGTCCTGTATTGTGTTTAATATTTCCATGTAACTGCTGGGAAAGATATCCAACTCTTTCCTTCCCACCTAATTCCAAGGAAGGCATTTTATTACTAAACCACTATTTGCTGTCAATAATGGACTGGATGTGGGTGAACAAATGGAAACTTAGTCATGAAGGTGTTTCTGGTCAAAAAACAGAGCAGGGAATAAAGATTCAGGCTGCACTGTATGGGATTACCCTCCCTCTGAAATCTCAAGTTCCTTGCTTGCATGTACTTCTGGACTTAGATCTTAGGCTGGATGCCTGCATTTCAGTGGTGGCCAAGAGTGTGTTTGAACAGTTAAAACTAGTGTTTCATCTGTGCCTGTTTCTGGAGATGTGAGATCTGCCCACACTGATACATACTTTAATTGTAACCCATTTGGATTACTGCAATGCACTTGATGTGAAGCTGCTTTGGGAAACTGTTGAGAAACTTCAGCAGATACAAAATGCTTTTGCCAGCTGTTGACTGGGGCTGCTTACAGGGAACGTATAGCAAGCCCATTGAAACAGCTTCCCTGGCTACTGGACCATATCTGGGCAGAATTCAAAATGCTCATTGTGACCTTTAAACCCTACATAGCTTGTGTCCAGACTGTCTGAAAGGTTGTATCTCTCTGTATGAGCTTGTCCAAATTTTAAGACCTTTGTGAGAGGGCTTCATCTTGGTCCCACTTCCATGACAGTCATATTTGGTGAGGATATGAAAGAAAGTCTTCTCAATGGCTGCCCCCAGGCTGTAGAACTCCCTTCCATGGGAGGTTTAGTTGGCCCTCTCTCTGCTCTCTTTCCATCTGCAAGTAAAAACTTTTCTATTTAGGCAGGCCTTTGGTTGTTCAATGGGGCAGAAAGGGGTTTTTAATGTGGTATGCTGCACTTTTATCTTTTAAATTATGACTTAATTGTGCTTTAAATTGTTTTAACTATGTGCTTTTAAATATAATTGTTATTTGTTTATTTAAATCTTGGTATAATGAGATTTTAGCTGAAGTTTTTTTTTAATTGTAAGCCACCTTGGGCCCCATGCTGAGAGAAAAACAGGGTATAAAATATAGCAAAGCAAAACAAACAAAACAAAACTCTCTCTAGTTTATGATGTTCCTTGTTCAGTTAAATTCTAAGCATTTGTTGTTCCTGCTAGAGGTGCTGTGATTCTTCCTCCCTCCCTCCTATTTTTTCAACTTTCCAACATGAGTAAGTCTTGTGTGTTCTGTCCCCATTCTCTGTTGTTTCCGACTATCTGCATATGTTGTAGAACATGGCTAGTCTCCAGCCACTCGGATATTCAGAGAATTCCTTGGCATATTTCCCTTATGGGGTCCAGCAAATCATTTTTAAGCATCCTTCTTGAGGGAGACATACCATGCAATTCTGAACTGCATTAAGAGGTATATGGCATCCAGACTGAGGAAATTAGTAGTGCCACTTTATTCAGCTTTGGTCTCACCTCTCCTGGAATACTGTGTCCAGTTGTGGGCCCCACAGTTCAAGAAGAACATTCACAAGGTGGATTATTTCCAGAGAAGAGTAACCAAGATGATCAAAGGTCTGGAAAACAAGCCTTTTGAGGAATGAATGAAAGGGCTGGATATGTTTTGCATGAAGAAGAGAAGACTGTGAGGTGACATGATAGTTGTTTCTAAATATCTGAAAAGATGTCATGTAGAAGATGGAGACAGCTTTTTTTCCTGCTGCTCCTGAGACAGCCTGCATCTACTCTGCAGAAATAATACAGTTTGATATCAGTTTAATTGCCATGGCTCTATCCTAATGAATATTGTGGCACCAGACCTCTCTGATAGAGAAGGAAGCATAGCCCACAAAATTAAAAATCCCAGAATTCCACGGCACTAAAGTAGTGTCAGACTGCTTTATTTCTGCTGTGCAGACAAGGTCTAGAACATGAACCAATGGATTTAAATGACAAGAAAAGAGATTCTACCAAAACATCTGGAAGAACCTCTTTAATGTAGGAATTGTTCAACAATGAAAGGGACTAACTCAGAGGATGGTATACTCTCCATTTTGGAGGTCTTTAAACAGAGACTGGATGAGCATTTTTCAGTAGCGTTTTAGTTGTTTATTCCTGCAGTGGGTTGTATTAGGTGGCCTTTGCAGCCCCTTCCAACTCTATGAAAAACTGAGAAGGAGTCTGCAGCACTAAAGACACATTGTACATTAAAAAAAATTCAAAACAGGAATGGGTGAAATATTTTAAGTCATAAGACTGGTACATGTTGGCTTCTTTTTATATTTGTATTCTCTTCAGCTTCTTTTGGGGATAAAGGTTTTGATCTGTATACAGATATACCCAACAAATATTTGCAAACAGATTATCACATTCCCCCTTTCTTCTAGAGAGATCATTACCATAATCAGAGGTACTATGTAGATGTGATAGGCCAAGGTTACATCCATAGATATTCCAGCTATCACTCTCCTTTATGTAATAAAATCAGAGTTTTTATTTTCTTCCTGTACAGAAAAATAGGTGCTGTAGGCTATATTTCAGAGGAAGGAACTGGAAAAACTACCTCTGAATATTCATTGGCCAAGGAAACCCTATGAAATCCCTGAGGACACCATAAGTCAACAGGTGACTTGAAGGCACATATACACATAGAAGAAAGCTATCGAATAATCTCTGAGACAATGTAATATTCTTACAAGACATCTCGATACTACATTGCCCGTGCAAATTATAATAATTACTTGCTTTGGGAATTTTAAAGAAAACAAACAAACCTGGACCACTATGTATTTGTTCAACACTATTGAAAGTACTGTTCTAGGAAGTAAAGGGAAAACGATAAGATTGAAGTGTATACCTGAAGTAGAATAACGTGCTTTTGCAAAAACACTCTTCGAATGTATTTACCTTTCCATGATAGCAACACAGAAGGGGGGAAAATGGGGTGTTATCTTTTCCTGTCACATGACTAATGCAAACATTAAGGTGAAAAAAGACTCTTATCGTGTCTTTCCCGGTACTTGATAAAATACATAACTGCTTCCGAGCGCAGACATGAAAGGCTGTGCTTGAAAGAGGTCAGTTTGTTTTGTATTTCACTTTCACTCCTGTTCTAAGCATCTTGATATTTACTTTCAAGACAGTATGTTGCACTTGCAATAAATCCAAGTTTTTTCAAAACTTCATTGGAGCTGGTCAGCTGCATCACTGTTAACGTTTAGCTGTTTGTTATCCAATGAGAAAGTTGGATTTGCTGATTCCAGTTTGCTCAGGATACAACTTGCTTTTTCTGGACTATGATTCGCAGAATCCCAATCCATCTTGTGGCTTCTAGAAAGGCATCCCCCCAGGAAAATATGTGAGTCCAAATGGGATAATGTGTCCAAATGGGCACCCAGTCCTAGCTGTTGGATACCAAGTGGGCCTATACAATTTAATCAATGAGCTAAGAACAAACGATTGAGATTGGGAGCTACACTGAGTAATCCCAACATAAAATGTGTGTAAATGTACTTGCTCTACTCTCTTGAGCCTATTTAGCCATGGAAATCTAGTAGGTGACCTTGGACAAGTCATATTCTCTGAGCCTCAGAGGAAGACAATGGCAACCCTTTGAATGTAACTTGCCAAGAAATCTCTATGAGAGAGGTGCAGTAACTTAGAGTTGACTTGAAGGC
Organism: Urosaurus nigricauda; assembly: GCA_034509955.1. Taxonomy (NCBI): domain Eukaryota; kingdom Metazoa; phylum Chordata; class Lepidosauria; order Squamata; family Phrynosomatidae; genus Urosaurus; species Urosaurus nigricauda. The sequence continues at coordinate 135,113,937 of JAOEGL010000005.1, read as the reverse complement.
ACATAACAGCAAATATATTTTCTGTTTTTTTTTAAAAAAGCACTTTTGCCTCAATTCAAGTGTTAGGACTGTATGCAGCACAGAAGCTTCCATTCATGAACCCTTTGAATGAGAAGATGGACATCCGGTATTAATTTCTTAAAAATATACTTCCCATCATCCTTCACCTTTTGTTACATTTGTTGAGGCTAATGGGAATTGCAGCCTAACACCTGAAGGACCACGTTGCCAAAACCCTGGGGTAGCCTGAATGTGTTTGTGGGAAGAATTTCAAATCTTCCTTTTTGAGTTCGTATAGTTTGTTACGTTGCAAAACATCTTTTAATGAGTCTGATTTTTTTCTGTGGGTTTTAAGTTGTACTTCATCTAGAACTTTAGAAATGGGCCAGCCTACAAGAGGTATGCAGTTTAATGAATCAAATCATTAGAACAAGTTTTAGTAGTCTATATGTACAACAAACTGAATAGCATACATGTAGTCCAAAACGAATCACAAGGGACATTGAAAAATTATATACTTTTTTCTTGGTCCTTTGAAATTTGGGACATGAAATATACCTCTGAAACATGACTTAAGCTACAATCTTGTGTAAAAGAGCCTCCAACCTAAAGGTATGATGTTAGGATTTGTTGTAATCCCGCCTCGATCCGTAGGGAGAGGCGGGAAAATATAAATGCAATTGATGATGATGATGATGATGATGATGCAGACTTCTTCCCAAAGCTAAGCAGACTGGGACTTGTCAGTGTGTAGATGGAAGAGCACTATGTTTCACAGAAGATCTGGTGTGAGGTGCACTCAGCATAGTCTTCCAGATGTTGTAGAACTGCAACTCTCAGCGTTCCTCACTGTTGGCTAGGCTACCTAGACAGCTGGGACTTGCATTCTGGCAACACTTGGAGGTTTTCTGTGGGTTTTTCAGGCTATGAGGCTGTGTTCTAGAAGAGTTTATTCCTGACGTTTTGCCAGCACCAGTGGCTGGAATCTTCAGAGAATGCTGGCATGGAAGAGAGTGGGTTATATAGACTATTGGTTGAGAGGAAGTGATTTATGTATTAATCTATGTGTTGGTCTGTTGTTGAATGGCAAGGCCTCAGGATGTCTATTTAATTAAGGATCCATTGTCTGCTAGGAAACCCCCCTCATCCTTGGTGGTTTTCATTTGCATGTGCTGGGTCTTGTTTTGGTGTTTTTCAGGACTGGTAGCCAAACTTTGTTTACTTTAAGAGTTTCTTCTTTCCTGTTGAAGTTGTCCAGCTGTTTATGGATTTCAATGTCTTCCCTTTGTTTCTAGGGACCTTATCAGACGTTGGAAATTGAAAGTATAATCTAATGGCAATCCGAACGCCATCATGGGGTTTCACGTTATTGCATATTAAAGTATCTCATGCAATTTCGGGCAATGGGCAGTCATTTTTGGGTAACGGGAAGTCATTCTGAATGCATTCCAAATGCAATTGGAATTCACGTAAATTCCCTAAACTAGCGAATTCACATGAATTCGAATTGGCTCCAATTGGCTCCATTCGCAATAAAGAGAAATTCCTCCCATCTGATAAGGTCCTAGAACACTTCTAGAACATGGCCTCATAGTCCGAAAAACCCACAAAAAACTATGGAAGCTGGCCGTGAAAGCCTTTGACTTTATATAACACTTTATATAACACTTGGAGGGCTGTGTGATTTACACCCCTGCTGTAGTATACCTTCCAACATTCACAGATGAAAACCTGGACACATGTGGCTGACCAGCACCACAGTGTGGTCAAATGGGTGTGGCCATGCAACAAGAGAATAGGAGGAAGCACATAAAAATAGGAGGAAGCATATAAAATTTTAAGCAGAGAAATCCTGGAATTTTTGTACTACATTTCGGAAAGCCTTACAAAGGAGGGAAACCCCCAAATGAGTCTACTAGGAAGGCCAAGACCCTCTCCTCTCCTTCCAGCTGAGTTAATTGAATGGAAACTACTTTTTCATTTGAACTCAATTTGTAGTAATTGAAATAAGATGAGGACAAAAAAAGGAAAGTGTGAGGAGGACAGCAAAGCTGAGACATTTATAAAGCAGCTGAAAAAGTATGGTGACAGAAGATTAACTGGGACTGCCCCTGCTAAACTAGGATACTTTGATGGTATACCTCCATTCTGTGCATCTTACAAACTGGTCTTAACTCACAGACAAAATATGTTGAATGGATCATGTTGAATCTTACCTGCCTCTCCTTGGAAACAGTGCAATGACTATTCTGTTGCTTGGAATAGTATAAATTAGGCTCCCGGATCTAATATCCTCTCTCAAAGTTCAAGTATATGTTCCCAATATCTTGGCCTGAACTGAATCTTTCTGTGTAACAAAATAAATAAATTAGTTATTTATTTGTTTAATATTTACTTATTATTATTACTGTTGGTGATGTCATTGTTTGGTAAATCTATCTTTTCAGACAGAAGTGTATGGACTACCTGCATAACTGGGTCTTCGACAGATTTTGCAACTTTGATCTAACGCTTTGATTTAGCCCTGCAATTAAGAAGATTTGGTTCAAAGCAAAAGTCCACTGGTTGATGTGTTACACCGAGGTGATAATGTTTACACAGATGTGCTTTGAAAGCTTGATTACGGAGGATTTTTCAGGTCCAGCCACATGACAGGCTTCTGTTTTTTGAAAGGTAAACTTATATAACATCTTTCTTCAACAACTTTCCCAAGTCTGCCAGCAGACACTTTTTCTCTTCTTTCGAAGTGATTTATCTGATCATTCTATTTAACATTATTTTCATTTTGAGGTTTTAAATCCTTCCACAATAAATCACTTGCTTTCAACAACCTTCTCCTCTCTTTTTTTTAATCACTCAGGTGCACACAGGGCAGTACTTAGGACTGCTGTGATGAAAAGGTGTTGTATTACCTGCTTTAAGCCACCTGCCAATTAATTAGCCCCAAACTCTTTCCAGAAAATAAAGCAAAGCAGCCAAATCCATTTGATCTCCCAGATTTACATGGTGACTGAAAAGACACATGGAAAGAAACTGAAAAAAAAAAAAAACCCAAAAACCTCACCACCCTATTATTTCCTATTGCTTTACAACTTCTTTTTGTTAGTTAAACAAAAGTGTAAATCCAATGAGCAATTCCACCCCACAGCCCTTTCAAGATCCAGTTCTGAAAAATGTCAAACAGGGAAATAAAAATTTATTTTAGTGACAATATATTGTACATTAAGTGTGGTGAGAATACATGGTGAAATACTCTCTCTGTGTGTGCATGTGTGCACATGTGCATGGATGCACATGCTTTCAAGTTGATAGTTGACTTACAGTGACCCCACTAATTTCATAGGGTTTTCTTAAGCAAGAAATACACAAAAGCTTTTTTGCCATTGATTTTTTTAAAAATATAGTCTACAGCACCTGGTATTACTTGGTCGTTCCCCCTTTCAAGTACTAACCAAGTCTGACCCTGCTTAGCTTCCAAGATCAGATGGGATCTAATGCCTTTGTGATATTGGTCAATCACATATGAAGCCATACAGTTCCGAGGATACCATGGGTGACTCTATAACAAGATTGAATTTGTGTTAACTGTGAGTAAATAATATTGTCGCCATTTTGCCTTCCCCATCTGTAAACTAAAAATAAATAAATAAGGAGCTACTTCAAAGGGTTGTAAGGGAGAATAAAATAAGAACATCGAACCATTTTGCATATGAAAGTTTGAGTAACACACTTTATTTATTTATGAATATGCCAGCATCATTTGATCACAGACCCATTGAATCCTCCATGATAGTGAGGTCATACCGATCCAAAGTCAACCAAGTAAGCTTAGTGGCTGAGTAGAGATTTGATCTGAAAGGGGATGCAAACCCTTCTCCTTAAGACTAATGCAGCCCAGATATGGTCTGAGCATAACTTGCAAATGCTATAGCCCTGGAGTTCCAGAGAGCTCCTGATGCCACTTGGGCCTTCTTTGTTGGTAAGGAGTGTTGGGTTTGGGAAACCCAGTATTATCTCCATTGATATTGATATTGACAGTGATCAATGAAAATTAACATTAGGACCCGGCTCAAGCTTCAAACTGGGAAGGAAAGCGGATTGGTGGAAAACCCCTGAAGAAGTTTGAAACTTACTTTTTAAAAGTAATCCTTTCAGTTTTTAGCATATTTGTAAAGTAACCTATCAGTGTTACTCGCACAATGCTGAGCGACAGTGTCGAAAAGGTAATTCATTGTATTGCTTGCTCCACTACATTACATTGTTACTTTTTTTTGAGGGGAAACATTAGGAGTGATGGGAGAGATAAAACCTGAATGTAGGAATGATAAAACTTGAACAGTTTCTGTCAAAATGCCTCTAAAAGTGTCTTTCAAAAATAATATTTTAAAGTAAATGGAAACTATTATTTGTCAAACAAATAAACACCTGTCTCATTACATCTTTTGAAATGAAGCTTTGTTACAGCATTCCTATCTGAAAAAACAATCCATTATGTTTTCATTGTGTGCCTTCAAGTTGTTTCTGACTTATGGTGACCCTATGGTGACCTTATCATGGAATTTTCCTGGCAAGATTTGTTCAGAGGAGGTTTGTCATTGCCTTTCCATGAGGCTGAGAGAGTGTGACCTGCCCAAGATCACCCAGTGGGTGAGCTGGGAATCGGACCCTGGTCTCCAGAGACACCACTCTGGCTTTCTGTAACTACATTACTTGTAACTCATTACTTCTGAACCCTGAGTTGTCCCTGTGATTTGTCTTCATAGTTTGGAGATAATAGTAGGATTTGGCCTCACACCACTTACCTTCCCAAATGAGAAGGAGCAGTATGGAGGCAGAGTTATACTTCTATCATCTCTGATCAGTGACTGGAGATTACAGTGGGATACTCTTTGCATGCTCTTTGCTAAATAACTGGGAAGCAAGAGGTATGCAAATGGACCTTGCGTAGAAAATCTGGGAATGGGCATTAGGGGAAGAGGGCAGAAGATTCAGAGGTGGGTTTTGGGATTATGCCTTTACTCCCTTGCATCATCCAGTCTTCATACTAGTCCCAGTAGGCAGTGCTGCCCCCAGAACCAATAGACTTCTCCTCCTCTATCCTGAGCAAAATCCAACAGTGTAACAGCTATACCACTCTGGGTAAGAAGATAATTTAGTATATGAATATGTTCTTCATTTAGCTGTGTGTTGTATCTAAAAATATATTAAAAGGACCTGCCTCTGAAGTCACCTTAAACTGTAGGTGAGAGCCATCCAACATGGGGATTGAGCCCTGCTGAATGGAGGAGAACTCTTACATGTAACACATGATGATTTCGGAGGATCTAGTCAGAAATCATTCACAGCTGATTTCTGTTATGAGCCTGCTCTTTACACAAGATTTTGCATAAAGCTTTGGCTTCATTGAATCATTACTTCACTAGCCACAGCATCAAGACTGAGAGAATTCATGGAAAGCTGAAACTGGACATGCACATATAATCTAACAAGCTTTGAATAACTAGAAATATCTGAAACTCTTCTTTCTACCCTTGAAATTTGGCCCATGAAATCTGATCACCAGGTTGCAACGCTATATGCACTTACTAACAGAACTCAATGAGGTTAAATCTTTGAGTAAAACAGGGTGGACACAGTACAGCCCACAGGTTGTGGAATTCCTACAACCGTGAGTCTGCCACCAACTAAAAAATAAATAAAATGAAGCTACGAAGACCACCCAATCACTTCCAGTTTTAATGTTTTCATTGAAAAGGCATAGCAAGACAAAACCTTTCCAGGCTTTTTTTTTAACCCTCTGCCACCAGTGGTGAGTTATTGCGATAAAAATGTGGCCATCAGGCCTACAAAAGTTACCCATATTTGGACTAGATAGTAAGAATCTTGAACTAAGCAAGTCGAAGTGCAAATTAGAGAGACTATTAGGTTGTGAAATGTTGAGCTAGTACATTTTAACCAAACTTATATTGGAGAAAGAAGATTTTTTTAAAGGGCAACTGGGAATGTATCCTCTAATACAATACAGGTAAGAATTCCTGATTGGGAATGGCTCCCACACAAACTAGGACGACATTTATTTTTGCACAATGCTAGTGGTAATTTATTATATGCTCTAAGCACTTATACATGAGAGGAAATGACCTGCAAGCATTGGTTTTGATTTTTTAAAAACCTGCCATACTCTTTACTCTAATGTAGTCATATCACACTTTAGAGTCTAGTACTCTAAATTTTACAAGTAAAGGGAGGATGGTAAATGTATAATTTATAGGCTGGCATAGTATAGTTGATCCATAAAGTATTGTGATCGCTTCTGTCTTTTCAGTGGATGAGTATCCAATATTTAAAATATGCCCTTTGCACAAGGTTTACCATTTGTCAGTTTGACTCTAGAATGCCTTGTCAGCTTCTATTTAATATCAAAATATTATATTATTTTCTTTCCCTATAACTTGATACCCATTCAATCAATATCTCTTTTCAGAGCGGCTCATGAAACAATTCACACCACATAAATGAAAAGAACAATGAGCCATGAAGCATCAGAAATGCAATTCAGCAAGAGGGCACTCAAAATATCAGTGCAAGACAAAAATAAATCCAAGTGTAAAAGGTCTGAGAAAATGAATAAGTTTCACCTGATGCTAGAAAGATATCAAAAGCTGTAACCCCACATACACTTTGCTGGCAGCAAGTCCCACTGAGCTGAGGAACTATCCAAGGTTCTGAACCTATTCTTAGCCTAGGGTTAAGCACCTCGGCTGTTTGGACTAAAATCTGCTGCTGATTCACCTCCCCACTGACATGGAAGTCACTAGCTACCACAACCTCACATATTTGTTGTGTGGATAAAGTGTGGATTAGGACCAGGAAGAGGATGTTTGTAGCCTTGAACTTATTGTTCAAGGAAGACAGTGGCAGTGGTAGGATGATTAGGATGATGATGGTGATCCATGCCCATTAAACAAACAAACAAACAAACATATCAACAAAGTGTAGGGAATTGGGGACAGAAGGGAGAATAACAAAGAGAATTAAGGAGTATCTTCCAACCCCTACTTAATTGATAGCATTTATTCATCTATGGATCCATCTGTCCTTTTTAGATCCACCCATCAGTTACAGTGTAAACCCTACTAAATGATACTTCCTGCTCAGCAAACATACTTAAGTTCATGCTGTCATATGGGAAATCATGTTGACAGGGTGGTGTAGTGGCTTCAGTCTGAGACTACAATGTGGGTATTCAATTCCTCACTCAGCTATAAAACTCAGCAGGTGATTTTGTGTTTCTATCTCTGTGTCTATGACATAACTCACAGGTTTGTTGTGAGAATAAGTGGTGAGAAGGAGAACCTTCCCC